>JAEIFP010000291.1:1897500-2631166 GCA_018903935.1 Drosophila insularis | reverse complement strand
ATGGGCGATTGGTGATTGTAATTTTTAAACAAGGAAAATGTGGCTATTTAAATACGGAATTAGTGGGACTCATAGCCTCTTTTGTTTTAGGAAAGTAAAAATGTTTTGATGAGATGTTTTTAAATAGGGAAAAGAAATTATGAAACATCTATTAAAGCTTTTGCAGGAATAAGGAAAAAATGATTCAGTTGTTATCCAAACAGAAGAAAGTTACTGAATGAGAAAACCTGTGAGTTGTCCCCGTATTTATACAAATTTCGATAAAATTTTTCCATGGCAACTTGATGAAAACGAAAATAAAAGGTGGTAAACAATCGATTGTTGAGCAGTATCGAGCGGAAATACTATCGATGTTCGTACACATCCGATAGTTTCACGTGCAATCGATAGTTTCGTTTACACTGAAATAATTTCCGTATTTATTTCGTAACAAAATTTCTGTTTTACTGTCGCTTGGCTTGAAAAAGTAATTTTGTTGAGAATTTTTGTGTTTTTTTCATCAAAATCTTTGGTTGAATTCATCAAGTTTATGCGTAAATTACCATTTACAGTAATTCAATAAAAGATAGAACAAACAAGTTTTTTATCATCTAATACTGAATCAAGTTACCAACTAGATTAATTCCTCCATCGTGATTATGACTGAATGGAAGGCCTCAATAACGCTATCATTAAGATAAATATATTTACATTTTTTTTAAATCGTTATGAAATATGTGGTCAATTTAATCGAAGCTTTCTTTCGCGGCTTATAGCGAAAGCAAAAAATAGACCCGCAAAGATTCAAGCAGGTCAAGGATTAACTTGGTCTCTTCACCTGACTCGTATAACTCATTTTAATTAGGTTAAATATGCAATGGAAATATAAAACTGACGAAAAAGGAAGTCCAAAGCAAGAAAGGAAAATGTTTATTTCGTTTAACGGGGAAAAAACAAATTCTTATGTTTGCCACTCCTTTTTATTACGCGAGTGGGTCGTTTGGTGTTATAATATCGACAAACTTTAAGCTTTTAATTATTACTAAGGAAACCATTATCTAGCAAAAACGTTGTACGTTTTACTTTTTAAAAGGAAAAATTAAAATGTTTTTAAATAATTTAAAAAAAAAATAAGGCCTTTGCTTTTCAGGCAATGCTTCCTAGAACGAATGACACAGAAGTGTGAAAACTTACAGAAGAAAACGCTTTATATATACCCAAACTGCTGAGTCATTGGAGCACTAGAGCTGGGAAACTCTCAATATATCGATTTTTTTATTTCTAAGCCACACTCGATAGTTTTTTATCGTTATTGTTAGTGCTGAGCACTGAAATTCTTTTTTTCAGCATAATGAACTTTTTTCTGGAATTTGGTTTTATTTATATGCAAAACAAAAAAATATTATTAGTTAACAAATAATATGTCTTTAAAAGTACTACCATCGATGAGAGTAGTTTCTATTGCATTACTTTTATAATGCATTGGTTTCATTAGCATTGAAAAAAAACAATGCTAATTACATTTTTTTTCATTGGCATTAAAAAATTTAATTCTAATGAAATTTATTTTCATTGGCATTAAAAAAAAAAATTTTTAAAAACATTTTTTCATTGGCGTTGAAAACTTTTTAATTAGCATTAAAAAAATCTATTCTAAAGAAATCTGAATAGAACCGAATGAGAAAACCTGTGAGTTGTCCCAGTATTTATACAATTCTCGACACAGATTTCTCCATGGCAACTTGATGAAAATAAAAATTTGAAGGTTTATGCCACACTAATATTGCTATCGATAATTACAATCGATAATACTCAAATACATCACTCGGTAGAAATTGGACGAATTAAGCACTGTTATTAGTGATGGATTATTTTCGATACCTCAAAAAGAAAGTGATATCGATAAAATCATGTTTATTGTACTATAACTTAAAAGGCAACAAAAATCATTTTAAAATAAAATGTTAAGACATCATCCATGGAATCAAATCAAAAATGCGCTTTGCAAACGTATTCACACATAGGGCGCATCGCTTTAAAATGGGCGATTGGTGATTGTAATTTTTAAACAAGGAAAATGTGGCTATTTAAATACGGAATTAGTGGGACTCATAGCCTCTTTTGTTTTAGGAAAGTAAAAAGGTTTTGATGAGATGTTTTTAAATAGGGAAAAGAAATTATGAAACATCTATTAAAGCTTTTGCAGGAATAAGGAAAAAATGATTCAGTTGTTATCCAAACAGAAGAAAGTTACTGAATGAGAAAACCTGTGAGTTGTCCCCGTATTTATACAAATTCCGATAAAATTTTTCCATGGCAACTTGATGAAAACGAAAATAAAAGGTGGTAAACAATCGATTGTTGAGCAGTATCGAGCGGAAATACTATCGATGTTCGTACACATCCGATAGTTTCACGTGCAATCGATAGTTTCGTTTACACTGAAATAATTTCCGTATTTATTTCGTAACAAAATTTCTGTTTTACTGTCGCTTGGCTTGAAAAAGTAATTTTGTTGAGAATTTTGGTGTTTTTTCATCAAAATCTTTGGTTGAATTCATCAAGTTTATGCGTAAATTACCATTTACAGTAATTCAATAAAAGATAGAACAAACAAGTTTTTTATCATCTAATACTGAATCAAGTTACCAACTAGATTAATTCCTCCATCGTGATTATGACTGAATGGAAGGCCTCAATAACGCTATCATTAAGATAAATATATTTACATTTTTTTTAAATCGTTATGAAATATGTGGTCAATTTAATCGAAGCTTTCTTTCGCGGCTTATAGCGAAAGCAAAAATAGACCCGCAAAGATTCAAGCAGGTCAAGGATTAACTTGGTCTCTTCACCTGACTCGTATAACTCATTTTAATTAGGTTAAATATGCAATGGAAAAATAAAACTGACGAAAAAGGAAGTCCAAAGCAAGAAAGGAAAATGTTTATTACGTTTAACGGGGGAAAAAACAAATTCTTATGTATGCCGATCCTTTTTATTACGCGAGTGGGTCGTTTGGTGTTATAATATCGACAAACTTTAAGCTTTTAATTATTATTAAGGAAACCATTATCTAGCAAAAACGTTTTACGTTTTACTTTTTTAAAAGGAAAAATTAAAATGTTTTTAAATAATTTTAAAAAAAATAAGGCCTTTGCTTTTCAGGCAATGCTTCCTAGAACGAATGACACAGAAGTGTGAAAACTTACAGAAGAAAACGCTTTATATATACCCAAACAGCTGAGTCATTGGAGCACTAGAGCTGGGAAACTCTCAATATATCGATATATCGATTTTTTTTATTTCTAAGCCACACTCGATAGTTTTTTATCGTTATTGTTAGTGCTGAGCACTGAAATTCTTTTTTCAGCATAATGAACTTTTTTCTGGAATTTGGTTTTATTTATATTGCAAAACAAAAAAATATTATTAGTTAACAAATAATATGTCTTTAAAAGTACTACCATCGATGAGAGTAGTTTCTATTGCATTACTTTTATAATGCATTGGTTTCATTAGCATTGAAAAAAAACAATGCTAATTAAATTTTTTTTCATTGGCATTAAAAAATTTAATTCTAATGAAATTTATTTTCATTGGCATTAAAAAAAAAAAAATTTTAATAAACATTTTTTCATTGGCGTTGAAAATTTTTTAATTAGCATTAAAAAAATCTATTCTAAAGAAATCTGAATAGAACCGAATGAGAAAACCTGTGAGTTGTCCCAGTATTTATACAATTCTCGACACAGATTTCTCCATGGCAACTTGATGAAAATAAAAATTTGAAGGTTTATGCCACACTAATATTGCTATCGATAATTAGAATCGATAATACTCAAATACATCACTCGGTAGAAATTGGACGAATTAAGCACTGTTATTAGTGATGGATTATTTTCGATACCTCAAAAAGAAAGTGATATCGATAAAATCATGTTTATTGTACTATAACTTAAAAGGCAACAAAAATCATTTTAAAATAAAATGTTAAGACATCATCCATGGAATCAAATCAAAAATGCGCTTTGCAAACGTATTCACACATAGGGCGCATCGCTTTAAAATGGGCGATTGGTGATTGTAATTTTTAAACAAGGAAAATGTGGCTATTTAAATACGGAATTAGTGGGACTCATAGCCTCTTTTGTTTTAGGAAAGTAAAAATGTTTTGATGAGATGTTTTTAAATAGGGAAAAGAAATTATGAAACATCTATTAAAGCTTTTGCAGGAATAAGGAAAAAAATGATTCAGTTGTTATCCAAACAGAAGAAAGTTACTGAATGAGAAAACCTGTGAGTTGTCCCCGTATTTATACAAATTTCGATAAAATTTTTCCATGGCAACTTGATGAAAACGAAAATAAAAGGTGGTAAACAATCGATTGTTGAGTAGTATCGAGCGGAAATACTATCGATGTTCGTACACATCCGATAGTTTCACGTGCAATCGATAGTTTCGTTTACACTGAAATAATTTCCGTATTTATTTCGTAACAAAATTTCTGTTTTACTGTCGCTTGGCTTGAAAAAGTAATTTTGTTGAGAATTTTGTGTTTTTTTCATCAAAATCTTTGGTTGAATTCATCAAGTTTATGCGTAAATTACCATTTACAGTAATTCAATAAAAGATAGAACAAACAAGTTTTTTATCATCTAATACTGAATCAAGTTACCAACTAGATTAATTCCTCCATCGTGATTATGACTGAATGGAAGGCCTCAATAACGCTATCATTAAGATAAATATATTTACATTTTTTTTAAATCGTTATGAAATATGTGGTCAATTTAATCGAAGCTTTCTTTCGCGGCTTATAGCGAAAGCAAAAATAGACCCGCAAAGATTCAAGCAGGTCAAGGATTAACTTGGTCTCTTCACCTGACTCGTATAACTCATTTTAATTAGGTTAAATATGCAATGGAAATATAAAACTGACGAAAAAGGAAGTCCAAAGCAAGAAAGGAAAATGTTTATTTCGTTTAACGGGGGAAAAAACAAATTCTTATGTTTGCCACTCCTTTTTATTACGCGAGTGGGTCGTTTGGTGTTATAATATCGACAAACTTTAAGCTTTTAATTATTACTAAGGAAACCATTATCTAGCAAAAACGTTGTACGTTTTACTTTTTTAAAAGGAAAAATTAAAATGTTTTTAAATAATTTAAAAAAAAATAAGGCCTTTGCTTTTCAGGCAATGCTTCCTAGAACGAATGACACAGAAGTGTGAAAACTTACAGAAGAAAACGCTTTATATATACCCAAACTGCTGAGTCATTGGAGCACTAGAGCTGGGAAACTCTCAATATATCGATTTTTTTATTTCTAAGCCACACTCGATAGTTTTTTATCGTTATTGTTAGTGCTGAGCACTGAAATTCTTTTTTTCAGCATAATGAACTTTTTTCTGGAATTTGGTTTTATTTATATTGCAAAACAAAAAAATATTATTAGTTAACAAATAATATGTCTTTAAAAGTACTACCATCGATGAGAGTAGTTTCTATTGCATTACTTTTATAATGCATTGGTTTCATTAGCATTGAAAAAAAACAATGCTAATTAAATTTTTTTTCATTGGCATTAAAAAATTTAATTCTAATGAAATTTATTTTCATTGGCATTAAAAAAAAAAAAATTTTTAAAAACATTTTTTCATTGGCGTTGAAAACTTTTTAATTAGCATTAAAAAAATCTATTCTAAAGAAATCTGAATAGAACCGAATGAGAAAACCTGTGAGTTGTCCCAGTATTTATACAATTCTCGACACAGATTTCTCCATGGCAACTTGATGAAAATAAAAATTTGAAGGTTTATGCCACACTAATATTGCTATCGATAATTAGAATCGATAATACTCAAATACATCACTCGGTAGAAATTGGACGAATTAAGCACTGTTATTAGTGATGGATTATTTTCGATACCTCAAAAAGAAAGTGATATCGATAAAATCATGTTTATTGTACTATAACTTAAAAGGCAACAAAAATCATTTTAAAATAAAATGTTAAGACATCATCCATGGAATCAAATCAAAAAATGCGCTTTGCAAACGTATTCACACATAGGGCGCATCGCTTTAAAATGGGCGATTGGTGATTGTAATTTTTAAACAAGGAAAATGTGGCTATTTAAATACGGAATTAGTGGGACTCATAGCCTCTTTTGTTTTAGGAAAGTAAAAAGGTTTTGATGAGATGTTTTTAAATAGGGAAAAGAAATTATGAAACATCTATTAAAGCTTTTGCAGGAATAAGGAAAAAATGATTCAGTTGTTATCCAAACAGAAGAAAGTTACTGAATGAGAAAACCTGTGAGTTGTCCCCGTATTTATACAAATTCCGATAAAATTTTTCCATGGCAACTTGATGAAAACGAAAATAAAAGGTGGTAAACAATCGATTGTTGAGCAGTATCGAGCGGAAATACTATCGATGTTCGTACACATCCGATAGTTTCACGTGCAATCGATAGTTTCGTTTACACTGAAATAATTTCCGTATTTATTTCGTAACAAAATTTCTGTTTTACTGTCGCTTGGCTTGAAAAAGTAATTTTGTTGAGAATTTTGGTGTTTTTTTCATCAAAATCTTTGGTTGAATTCATCAAGTTTATGCGTAAATTACCATTTACAGTAATTGAATAAAAGATAGAACAAACAAGTTTTTTATCATCTAATACTGCATCAAGTTACCAACTAGATTAATTCCTCCATCGTGATTATGACTGAATGGAAGGCCTCAATAACGCTATCATTAAGATAAATATATTTACATTTTTTTTAAATCGTTATGAAATATGTGGTCAATTTAATCGAAGCTTTCTTTCGCGGCTTATGGCGAAAGCAAAAATAGACCCGCAAAGCAGGTCAAGGATTAACTTGGTCTCTTCACCTGACTCGTATAACTCATTTTAATTAGGTTAAATATGCAATGGAAAAATAAAACTGACGAAAAAGGAAGTCCAAAGCAAGAAAGGAAAATGTTTATTTCGTTTAACGGGGGAAAAAACAAATTCTTATGTTTGCCACTCCTTTTTATTACGCGAGTGGGTCGTTTGGTGTTATAATATCGACAAACTTTAAACTTTTAATTATTACTAAGGAAACCATTATCTAGCAAAAACGTTTTACGTTTTACTTTTTTAAAAGGAATATTAAGGAAAAATATTTTTAAAAAATCATTTTAAAAATTTGCACTATCCGATGCATCTTCTGGCTTAACGCACTGCTACGCATTTAATTCCAAGGCATGAACCAAGTATGCCTAAATGGAAAGACTCTGATCGTGTATTGAGCTAATCATATTTATATAGTTCTTTAGTAAATATTAAGGAAAATCGTTTAAAAATCAGTTAATGTGGAAAAGTCATCGTTAATTAATCGACACCGTGGGTACGTGGTGATTGTACTTTTCAAACAAGGAAAATGTGGCTATTTAAATACGGAATTAGTGGGACTCATAGCCTCTTTTGTTTTAGGAAAGTAAAAAGGTTTTGATGAGATGTTTTTAAATAGGGAAAAAAAATTATGAAACATCTATTAAAGCTTTTGCAGGAATAAGGAAAAAATAATTCAGTTGTTATCCAAACAGAAGAAAGTTACTGAATGAGAAAACCTGTGAGTTGTCCCATTATTTATTCAATTCTCGTTAATATTAAGGAAAAATATTTAAAAAAAAATTATTTTAAAAATTTGCACTATCCGATGCAACTTCTGCCTTAACGCACTGCTACGCATTTAATTCCAAGGCATGAACCAAGTATGCCTAAATGGAAAGACTCTGATCGTGTATTGAGCTAATCATATTTATATAGTTCTTTAGTAAATATTAAGGAAAATCGTTTAAAAATCAGTTAATGTGGAAAAGTCATCGTTAATTAATCGACACCGTGGGTACGTGGTGATTGTACTTTTCAAACAAGGAAAATGTGGCTATTTAAATACGGAATTAGTGGGACTCATAGCCTCTTTTGTTTTAGGAAAGTAAAAATGTTTTGATGAGATGTTTTTAAATAGGGAAAAAAATTATGAAACATCTATTAAAGCTTTTGCAGGAATAAGGAAAAAAAATGATTCAGTTGTTATCCAAACGGAAGGCAGTAACCGAATGAGAAAACCTGTGAGTTGTCCCAGTATTTATACAATTCTCGACACAGATACTCCATGGCAACTTGATGAAAATGAAAATTTGAAGGTTTATGCCACACTAACATTATTATCGATAATTACAATCGATAATACTCAAATACATCACTCGGTAGAAATTGGACGAATTAAGCACTGTTATTAGTGATGGATTATTTTCGATACCTCAAAAAGAAAGTGATATCGATAAAATCATGTTTATTGTACTATAACTTAAAAGGCAACAAAAATCATTTTAAAATAAAATGTTAAGACATCATCCATGGAATCAAATCAAAAATGCGCTTTGCAAACGTATTCACACATAGGGCGCATCGCTTTAAAATGGGCGATTGGTGATTGTAATTTTTAAACAAGGAAAATGTGGCTATTTAAATACGGAATTAGTGGGACTCATAGCCTCTTTTGTTTTAGGAAAGTAAAAATGTTTTGATGAGATGTTTTTAAATAGGGAAAAAAATTATGAAACATCTATTAAAGCTTTTGCAGGAATAAGGAAAAAAAATGATTCAGTTGTTATCCAAACGGAAGGCAGTAACCGAATGAGAAAACCTGTGAGTTGTCCCAGTATTTATACAATTCTCGACACAGATACTCCATGGCAACTTGATGAATATGAAAATTTGAAGGTTTATGCCACACTAACATTATTATCAATAATTACAATCGATAATACTCAAATACATCACTCGGTAGAAATTGGACGAATTAAGCACTGTTATTAGTGATGGATTATTTTCGATACCTCAAAAAGAAAGTGATATCGATAAAATCATGTTTATTGTACTATAACTTAAAAGGCAACAAAAATCATTTTAAAATAAAATGTTAAGACATCATCCATGGAATCAAATCAAAAATGCGCTTTGCAAACGTATTCACACATAGGGCGCATCGCTTTAAAATGGGCGATTGGTGATTGTAATTTTTAAACAAGGAAAATGTGGCTATTTAAATACGGAATTAGTGGGACTCATAGCCTCTTTTGTTTTAGGAAAGTAAAAGGATTTGATGAGATGTTTTTAAATAGGGAAAAGAAATTATGAAACATCTATTAAAGCTTTTGCAGGAATAAGGAAAAAATGATTCAGTTGTTATCCAAACAGAAGAAAGTTACTGAATGAGAAAACCTGTGAGTTGTCCCCGTATTTATACAAATTCCGATAAAATTTTTCCATGGCAACTTGATGAAAACGAAAATAAAAGGTGGTAAACAATCGATTGTTGAGCAGTATCGAGCGGAAATACTATCGATGTTCGTACACATCCGATAGTTTCACGTGCAATCGATAGTTTCGTTTACACTGAAATAATTTCCGTATTTATTTCGTAACAAAATTTCTGTTTTACTGTCGCTTGGCTTGAAAAAGTAATTTTGTTGAGAATTTTGGTGTTTTTTTCATCAAAATCTTTGGTTGAATTCATCAAGTTTATGCGTAAATTACCATTTACAGTAATTCAATAAAAGATAGAACAAACAAGTTTTTTATCATCTAATACTGAATCAAGTTACCAACTAGATTAATTCCTCCATCGTGATTATGACTGAATGGAAGGCCTCAATAACGCTATCATTAAGATAAATATATTTACATTTTTTTAAATCGTTATGAAATATGTGGTCAATTTAATCGAAGCTTTCTTTCGCGGCTTATAGCGAAAGCAAAAATAGACCCGCAAAGATTCAAGCAGGTCAAGGATTAACTTGGTCTCTTCACCTGACTCGTATAACTCATTTTAATTAGGTTAAATATGCAATGGAAAAATAAAACTGACGAAAAAGGAAGTCCAAAGCAAGAAAGGAAAATGTTTATTTCGTTTAACGGGGGAAAAAACAAATTCTTATGTTTGCCACTCCTTTTTATTACGCGAGTGGGTCGTTTGGTGTTATAATATCGACAAACTTTAAGCTTTTAATTATTACTAAGGAAACCATTATCTAGCAAAAACGTTGTACGTTTTACTTTTTTAAAAGGAAAAATTAAAATGTTTTTAAATAATTTTAAAAAAAATAAGGCCTTTGCTTTTCAGGCAATGCTTCCTAGAACGAATGACACAGAAGTGTGAAAACTTACAGAAGAAAACGCTTTATATATACCCAAACAGCTGAGTCATTGGAGCACTAGAGCTGGGAAACTCTCAATATATCGATATATCGATTTTTTTATTTCTAAGCCACACTCGATAGTTTTTTGTCGTTATTGTTAGTGCTGAGCACTGAAATTCTTTTTTTCAGCATAATGAACTTTTTTCTGCATTTTGTTTTTATTTATATTGCAAAACAAAAAAAATATTATTAGTTAACAAATAATATGTCTTTATAACTACCATCGATGAGAGTAGTTTCTATTGCATTACTTTTATAATGCATTGGTTTCATTAGCATTGAAAAAAAACAATGCTAATTAAATTTTTTTTCATTGGCATTAAAAAATTTAATTCTAATGAAATTTATTTTCATTGGCATTAAAAAAAAAAAAATTTTTAAAAACATTTTTTCATTGGCGTTGAAAACTTTTTAATTAGCATTAAAAAAATCTATTCTAAAGAAATCTGAATAGAACCGAATGAGAAAACCTGTGAGTTGTCCCAGTATTTATACAATTCTCGACACAGATTTCTCCATGGCAACTTGATGAAAATAAAAATTTGAAGGTTTATGCCACACTAATATTGCTATCGATAATTACAATCGATAATACTCAAATACATCACTCGGTAGAAATTGGACGAATTAAGCACTGTTATTAGTGATGGATTATTTTCGATACCTCAAAAAGAAAGTGATATCGATAAAATCATGTTTATTGTACTATAACTTAAAAGGCAACAAAAATCATTTTAAAATAAAATGTTAAGACATCATCCATGGAATCAAATCAAAAAATGCGCTTTGCAAACGTATTCACACATAGGGCGCATCGCTTTAAAATGGGCGATTGGTGATTGTAATTTTTAAACAAGGAAAATGTGGCTATTTAAATACGGAATTAGTGGGACTCATAGCCTCTTTTGTTTTAGGAAAGTAAAAATGTTTTGATGAGATGTTTTTAAATAGGGAAAAAAATTATGAAACATCTATTAAAGCTTTTGCAGGAATAAGGAAAAAAAATGATTCAGTTGTTATCCAAACGGAAGGCAGTAACCGAATGAGAAAACCTGTGAGTTGTCCCAGTATTTATACAATTCTCGACACAGATACTCCATGGCAACTTGATGAAAATGAAAATTTGAAGGTTTATGCCACACTAACATTATTATCGATAATTACAATCGATAATACTCAAATACATCACTCGGTAGAAATTGGACGAATTAAGCACTGTTATTAGTGATGGATTATTTTCGATACCTCAAAAAGAAAGTGATATCGATAAAATCATGTTTATTGTACTATAACTTAAAAGGCAACAAAAATCATTTTAAAATAAAATGTTAAGACATCATCCATGGAATCAAATCAAAAATGCGCTTTGCAAACGTATTCACACATAGGGCGCATCGCTTTAAAATGGGCGATTGGTGATTGTAATTTTTAAACAAGGAAAATGTGGCTATTTAAATACGGAATTAGTGGGACTCATAGCCTCTTTTGTTTTAGGAAAGTAAAAATGTTTTGATGAGATGTTTTTAAATAGGGAAAAAAATTATGAAACATCTATTAAAGCTTTTGCAGGAATAAGGAAAAAAAAATGATTCAGTTGTTATCCAAACGGAAGGCAGTAACCGAATGAGAAAACCTGTGAGTTGTCCCAGTATTTATACAATTCTCGACACAGATACTCCATGGCAACTTGATGAATATGAAAATTTGAAGGTTTATGCCACACTAACATTATTATCGATAATTACAATCGATAATACTCAAATACATCACTCGGTAGAAATTGGACGAATTAAGCACTGTTATTAGTGATGGATTATTTTCGATACCTCAAAAAGAAAGTGATATCGATAAAATCATGTTTATTGTACTATAACTTAAAAGGCAACAAAAATCATTTTAAAATAAAATGTTAAGACATCATCCATGGAATCAAATCAAAAATGCGCTTTGCAAACGTATTCACACATAGGGCGCATCGCTTTAAAATGGGCGATTGGTGATTGTAATTTTTAAACAAGGAAAATGTGGCTATTTAAATACGGAATTAGTGGGACTCATAGCCTCTTTTGTTTTAGGAAAGTAAAAAGGTTTTGATGAGATGTTTTTAAATAGGGAAAAGAAATTATGAAACATCTATTAAAGCTTTTGCAGGAATAAGGAAAAAATGATTCAGTTGTTATCCAAACAGAAGAAAGTTACTGAATGAGAAAACCTGTGAGTTGTCCCCGTATTTATACAAATTCCGATAAAATTTTTCCATGGCAACTTGATGAAAACGAAAATAAAAGGTGGTAAACAATCGATTGTTGAGCAGTATCGAGCGGAAATACTATCGATGTTCGTACACATCCGATAGTTTCACGTGCAATCGATAGTTTCGTTTACACTGAAATAATTTCCGTATTTATTTCGTAACAAAATTTCTGTTTTACTGTCGCTTGGCTTGAAAAAGTAATTTTGTTGAGAATTTTGGTGTTTTTTTCATCAAAATCTTTGGTTGAATTCATCAAGTTTATGCGTAAATTACCATTTACAGTAATTGAATAAAAGATAGAACAAACAAGTTTTTTATCATCTAATACTGCATCAAGTTACCAACTAGATTAATTCCTCCATCGTGATTATGACTGAATGGAAGGCCTCAATAACGCTATCATTAAGATAAATATATTTACATTTTTTTAAATCGTTATGAAATATGTGGTCAATTTAATCGAAGCTTTCTTTCGCGGCTTATGGCGAAAGCAAAAATAGACCCGCAAAGCAGGTCAAGGATTAACTTGGTCTCTTCACCTGACTCGTATAACTCATTTTAATTAGGTTAAATATGCAATGGAAAAATAAAACTGACGAAAAAGGAAGTCCAAAGCAAGAAAGGAAAATGTTTATTTCGTTTAACGGGGGAAAAAACAAATTCTTATGTTTGCCACTCCTTTTTATTACGCGAGTGGGTCGTTTGGTGTTATAATATCGACAAACTTTAAACTTTTAATTATTACTAAGGAAACCATTATCTAGCAAAAACGTTTTACGTTTTACTTTTTTAAAAGGAATATTAAGGAAAAATATTTTTAAAAAATCATTTTAAAAATTTGCACTATCCGATGCATCTTCTGGCTTAACGCACTGCTACGCATTTAATTCCAAGGCATGAACCAAGTATGCCTAAATGGAAAGACTCTGATCGTGTATTGAGCTAATCATATTTATATAGTTCTTTAGTAAATATTAAGGAAAATCGTTTAAAAATCAGTTAATGTGGAAAAGTCATCGTTAATTAATCGACACCGTGGGTACGTGGTGATTGTACTTTTCAAACAAGGAAAATGTGGCTATTTAAATACGGAATTAGTGGGACTCATAGCCTCTTTTGTTTTAGGAAAGTAAAAAGGTTTTGATGAGATGTTTTTAAATAGGGAAAAAAAATTATGAAACATCTATTAAAGCTTTTGCAGGAATAAGGAAAAAATGATTCAGTTGTTATCCAAACAGAAGAAAGTTACTGAATGAGAAAACCTGTGAGTTGTCCCATTATTTATTCAATTCTCGTTAATATTAAGGAAAAATATTTAAAAAAAAATTATTTTAAAAATTTGCACTATCCGATGCAACTTCTGCCTTAACGCACTGCTACG
This sequence comes from Drosophila insularis, assembly GCA_018903935.1. Taxonomy (NCBI): domain Eukaryota; kingdom Metazoa; phylum Arthropoda; class Insecta; order Diptera; family Drosophilidae; genus Drosophila; species Drosophila insularis. Next base: position 2,617,291 of record JAEIFP010000291.1, on the reverse strand, counting down.
CATTTAATTCCAAGGCATGAACCAAGTATGCCTAAATGGAAAGACTCTGATCGTGTATTGAGCTAATCATATTTATATAGTTCTTTAGTAAATATTAAGGAAAATCGTTTAAAAATCAGTTAATGTGGAAAAGTCATCGTTAATTAATCGACACCGTGGGTACGTGGTGATTGTACTTTTCAAACAAGGAAAATGTGGCTATTTAAATACGGAATTAGTGGGACTCATAGCCTCTTTTGTTTTAGGAAAGTAAAAAGGTTTTGATGAGATGTTTTTAAATAGGGAAAAGAAATTATGAAACATCTATTAAAGCTTTTGCAGGAATAAGGAAAAAATGATTCAGTTGTTATCCAAACAGAAGAAAGTTACTGAATGAGAAAACCTGTGAGTTGTCCCATTATTTATACAATTCTCGTTAATATTAAGGAAAAATATTTAAAAAAAAAATTATTTTAAAAATTTGCACTATCCGATGCAACTTCTGCCTTAACGCACTGCTACGCATTTAATTCTAAGGCATGAACCAAGTATGCCTAAATGGAAAGACTCTGATCGTGTATTGAGCTAATCATATTTATATAGTTCTTTAGTAAATATTAAGGAAAATCGTTTAAAAATCAGTTAATGTGGAAAAGTCATCGTTAATTAATCGACACCGTGGGTACGTGGTGATTGTACTTTTCAAACAAGGAAAATGTGGCTATTTAAATACGGAATTAGTGGGACTCATAGCCTCTTTTGTTTTAGGAAAGTAAAAAGGTTTTGATGAGATGTTTTTAAATAGGGAAAAGAAATTATGAAACATCTATTAAAGCTTTTGCAGGAATAAGGAAAAAATGATTCAGTTGTTATCCAAACAGAAGAAAGTTACTGAATGAGAAAACCTGTGAGTTGTCCCATTATTTATACAATTCTCGTTAATATTAAGGAAAAATATTTAAAAAAAAAATTATTTTAAAAATTTGCACTATCCGATGCAACTTCTGCCTTAACGCACTGCTACGCATTTAATTCTAAGGCATGAACCAAGTATGCCTAAATGGAAAGACTCTGATCGTGTATTGAGCTAATCATATTTATATAGTTCTTTAGTAAATATTAAGGAAAATCGTTTAAAAATCAGTTAATGTGGAAAAGTCATCGTTAATTAATCGACACCGTGGGTACGTGGTGATTGTACTTTTCAAACAAGGAAAATGTGGCTATTTAAATACGGAATTAGTGGGACTCATAGCCTCTTTTGTTTTAGGAAAGTAAAAAGGTTTTGATGAGATGTTTTTAAATAGGGAAAAAAAATTATGAAACATCTATTAAAGCTTTTGCAGGAATAAGGAAAAAATGATTCAGTTGTTATCCAAACAGAAGAAAGTTACTGAATGAGAAAACCTGTGAGTTGTCCCATTATTTATTCAATTCTCGTTAATATTAAGGAAAAATATTTAAAAAAAAATTATTTTAAAAATTTGCACTATCCGATGCAACTTCTGCCTTAACGCACTGCTACGCATTTAATTCCAAGGCATGAACCAAGTATGCCTAAATGGAAAGACTCTGATCGTGTATTGAGCTAATCATATTTATATAGTTCTTTAGTAAATATTAAGGAAAATCGTTTAAAAATCAGTTAATGTGGAAAAGTCATCGTTAATTAATCGACACCGTGGGTACGTGGTGATTGTACTTTTCAAACAAGGAAAATGTGGCTATTTAAATACGGAATTAGTGGGACTCATAGCCTCTTTTGTTTTAGGAAAGTAAAAGGGTTTTGATGAGATGTTTTTAAATAGGGAAAAAAATTATGAAACATCTATTAAAGCTTTTGCAGGAATAAGGAAAAAAAATGATTCAGTTGTTATCCAAACGGAAGGCAGTAACCGAATGAGAAAACCTGTGAGTTGTCCCAGTATTTATACAATTCTCGACACAGATACTCCATGGCAACTTGATGAATATGAAAATTTGAAGGTTTATGCCACACTAACATTATTATCGATAATTACAATCGATAATACTCAAATACATCACTCGGTAGAAATTGGACGAATTAAGCACTGTTATTAGTGATGGATTATTTTCGATACCTCAAAAGAAAGTGATATCGATAAAATCATGTTTATTGTACTATAACTTAAAAGGCAACAAAAATCATTTTAAAATAAAATGTTAAGACATCATCCATGGAATCAAATCAAAAATGCGCTTTGCAAACGTATTCACACATAGGGCGCATCGCTTTAAAATGGGCGATTGGTGATTGTAATTTTTAAACAAGGAAAATGTGGCTATTTAAATACGGAATTAGTGGGACTCATAGCCTCTTTTGTTTTAGGAAAGTAAAAAGGTTTTGATGAGATGTTTTTAAATAGGGAAAAGAAATTATGAAACATCTATTAAAGCTTTTGCAGGAATAAGGAAAAAATGATTCAGTTGTTATCCAAACAGAAGAAAGTTACTGAATGAGAAAACCTGTGAGTTGTCCCCGTATTTATACAAATTCCGATAAAATTTTTCCATGGCAACTTGATGAAAACGAAAATAAAAGGTGGTAAACAATCGATTGTTGAGCAGTATCGAGCGGAAATACTATCGATGTTCGTACACATCCGATAGTTTCACGTGCAATCGATAGTTTCGTTTACACTGAAATAATTTCCGTATTTATTTCGTAACAAAATTTCTGTTTTACTGTCGCTTGGCTTGAAAAAGTAATTTTGTTGAGAATTTTGGTGTTTTTTTCATCAAAATCTTTGGTTGAATTCATCAAGTTTATGCGTAAATTACCATTTACAGTAATTCAATAAAAGATAGAACAAACAAGTTTTTTATCATCTAATACTGAATCAAGTTACCAACTAGATTAATTCCTCCATCGTGATTATGACTGAATGGAAGGCCTCAATAACGCTATCATTAAGATAAATATATTTACATTTTTTTTAAATCGTTATGAAATATGTGGTCAATTTAATCGAAGCTTTCTTTCGCGGCTTATAGCGAAAGCAAAAATAGACCCGCAAAGATTCAAGCAGGTCAAGGATTAACTTGGTCTCTTCACCTGACTCGTATAACTCATTTTAATTAGGTTAAATATGCAATGGAAAAATAAAACTGACGAAAAAGGAAGTCCAAAGCAAGAAAGGAAAATGTTTATTTCGTTTAACGGGGGAAAAAACAAATTCTTATGTTTGCCACTCCTTTTTATTACGCGAGTGGGTCGTTTGGTGTTATAATATCGACAAACTTTAAGCTTTTAATTATTACTAAGGAAACCATTATCTAGCAAAAACGTTGTACGTTTTACTTTTTAAAAGGAAAAATTAAAATGTTTTTAAATAATTTAAAAAAAAAATAAGGCCTTTGCTTTTCAGGCAATGCTTCCTAGAACGAATGACACAGAAGTGTGAAAACTTACAGAAGAAAACGCTTTATATATACCCAAACTGCTGAGTCATTGGAGCACTAGAGCTGGGAAACTCTCAATATATCGATATATCGATTTTTTTATTTCTATGCCACACTCGATAGTTTTTTATCGTTATTGTTAGTGCTGAGCACTGAAATTCTTTTTTCAGCATAATGAACTTTTTCTGGAATTTGGTTTTATTTATATTGCAAAACAAAAAAATATTATTAGTTAACAAATAATATGTCTTTAAAAGTACTACCATCGATGAGAGTAGTTTCTATTGCATTACTTTTATAATGCATTGGTTTCATTAGCATTGAAAAAAAACAATGCTAATTAAATTTTTTTTCATTGGCATTAAAAAATTTAATTCTAATGAAATTTATTTTCATTGGCATTAAAAAAAAAAATTTTAATAATTAAAGTATTTATACAATTCTCGACACAGATTTCTCCATGGCAACTTGATGAAAATAAAAATTTGAAGGTTTATGCCACACTAATATTGCTATCGATAATTACAATCGATAATACTCAAATACATCACTCGGTAGAAATTGGACGAATTAAGCACTGTTATTAGTGATGGATTATTTTCGATACCTCAAAAAGAAAGTGATATCGATAAAATCATGTTTATTGTACTATAACTTAAAAGGCAACAAAAATCATTTTAAAATAAAATGTTAAGACATCATCCATGGAATCAAATCAAAAATGCGCTTTGCAAACGTATTCACACATAGGGCGCATCGCTTTAAAATGGGCGATTGGTGATTGTAATTTTTAAACAAGGAAAATGTGGCTATTTAAATACGGAATTAGTGGGACTCATAGCCTCTTTTGTTTTAGGAAAGTAAAAAGGTTTTGATGAGATGTTTTTAAATAGGGAAAAGAAATTATGAAACATCTATTAAAGCTTTTGCAGGAATAAGGAAAAAATGATTCAGTTGTTATCCAAACAGAAGAAAGTTACTGAATGAGAAAACCTGTGAGTTGCCCCATTATTTATACAATTCTCGTTAATATGAAGGAAAAATATTTAAAAAAAAAATTATTTTAAAAATTTGCACTATAGAATATAGGTAGAAATTGGACGAATTAAGCACTGTTATTAGTGATGGATTATTTTCGATACCTCAAAAAGAAAGTGATATCGATAAAATCATGTTTATTGTACTATAACTTAAAAGGCAACAAAAATCATTTTAAAATAAAATGTTAAGACATCATCCATGGAATCAAATCAAAAATGCGCTTTGCAAACGTATTCACACATAGGGCGCATCGCTTTAAAATGGGCGATTGGTGATTGTAATTTTTAAACAAGGAAAATGTGGCTATTTAAATACGGAATTAGTGGGACTCATAGCCTCTTTTGTTTTAGGAAAGTAAAAAGGTTTTGATGAGATGTTTTTAAATAGGGAAAAAAAATTATGAAACATCTATTAAAGCTTTTGCAGGAATAAGGAAAAAATGATTCAGTTGTTATCCAAACAGAAGAAAGTTACTGAATGAGAAAACCTGTGAGTTGTCCCATTATTTATTCAATTCTCGTTAATATTAAGGAAAAATATTTAAAAAAAAATTATTTTAAAAATTTGCACTATCCGATGCAACTTCTGCCTTAACGCACTGCTACGCATTTAATTCCAAGGCATGAACCAAGTATGCCTAAATGGAAAGACTCTGATCGTGTATTGAGCTAATCATATTTATATAGTTCTTTAGTAAATATTAAGGAAAATCGTTTAAAAATCAGTTAATGTGGAAAAGTCATCGTTAATTAATCGACACCGTGGGTACGTGGTGATTGTACTTTTCAAACAAGGAAAATGTGGCTATTTAAATACGGAATTAGTGGGACTCATAGCCTCTTTTGTTTTAGGAAAGTAAAAAGGTTTTGATGAGATGTTTTTAAATAGGGAAAAGAAATTATGAAACATCTATTAAAGCTTTTGCAGGAATAAGGAAAAAAAAATGATTCAGTTGTTATCCAAACGGAAGGCAGTAACCGAATGAGAAAACCTGTGAGTTGTCCCAGTATTTATACAATTCTCGACACAGATACTCCATGGCAACTTGATGAATATGAAAATTTGAAGGTTTATGCCACACTAACATTATTATCGATAATTACAATCGATAATACTCAAATACATCACTCGGTAGAAATTGGACGAATTAAGCACTGTTATTAGTGATGGATTATTTTCGATACCTCAAAAGAAAGTGATATCGATAAAATCATGTTTATTGTACTATAACTTAAAAGGCAACAAAAATCATTTTAAAATAAAATGTTAAGACATCATCCATGGAATCAAATCAAAAATGCGCTTTGCAAACGTATTCACACATAGGGCGCATCGCTTTAAAATGGGCGATTGGTGATTGTAATTTTTAAACAAGGAAAATGTGGCTATTTAAATACGGAATTAGTGGGACTCATAGCCTCTTTTGTTTTAGGAAAGTAAAAAGGTTTTGATGAGATGTTTTTAAATAGGGAAAAGAAATTATGAAACATCTATTAAAGCTTTTGCAGGAATAAGGAAAAAATGATTCAGTTGTTATCCAAACAGAAGAAAGTTACTGAATGAGAAAACCTGTGAGTTGTCCCCGTATTTATACAAATTCCGATAAAATTTTTCCATGGCAACTTGATGAAAACGAAAATAAAAGGTGGTAAACAATCGATTGTTGAGCAGTATCGAGCGGAAATACTATCGATGTTCGTACACATCCGATAGTTTCACGTGCAATCGATAGTTTCGTTTACACTGAAATAATTTCCGTATTTATTTCGTAACAAAATTTCTGTTTTACTGTCGCTTGGCTTGAAAAAGTAATTTTGTTGAGAATTTTGGTGTTTTTTTCATCAAAATCTTTGGTTGAATTCATCAAGTTTATGCGTAAATTACCATTTACAGTAATTCAATAAAAGATAGAACAAACAAGTTTTTTATCATCTAATACTGAATCAAGTTACCAACTAGATTAATTCCTCCATCGTGATTATGACTGAATGGAAGGCCTCAATAACGCTATCATTAAGATAAATATATTTACATTTTTTTAAATCGTTATGAAATATGTGGTCAATTTAATCGAAGCTTTCTTTCGCGGCTTATAGCGAAAGCAAAAATAGACCCGCAAAGATTCAAGCAGGTCAAGGATTAACTTGGTCTCTTCACCTGACTCGTATAACTCATTTTAATTAGGTTAAATATGCAATGGAAAAATAAAACTGACGAAAAAGGAAGTCCAAAGCAAGAAAGGAAAATGTTTATTTCGTTTAACGGGGGAAAAAACAAATTCTTATGTTTGCCACTCCTTTTTATTACGCGAGTGGGTCGTTTGGTGTTATAATATCGACAAACTTTAAGCTTTTAATTATTACTAAGGAAACCATTATCTAGCAAAAACGTTGTACGTTTTACTTTTTAAAAAGGAAAAATTAAAATGTTTTTAAATAATTTAAAAAAAAATAAGGCCTTTGCTTTTCAGGCAATGCTTCCTAGAACGAATGACACAGAAGTGTGAAAACTTACAGAAGAAAACGCTTTATATATACCCAAACTGCTGAGTCATTGGAGCACTAGAGCTGGGAAACTCTCAATATATCGATATATCGATTTTTTTATTTCTATGCCACACTCGATAGTTTTTTATCGTTATTGTTAGTGCTGAGCACTGAAATTCTTTTTTCAGCATAATGAACTTTTTTCTGGAATTTGGTTTTATTTATATTGCAAAACAAAAAAATATTATTAGTTAACAAATAATATGTCTTTAAAAAGTACTACCATCGATGAGAGTAGTTTCTATTGCATTACTTTTATAATGCATTGGTTTCATTAGCATTGAAAAAAACAATGCTAATTAAATTTTTTTCATTGGCATTAAAAAATTTAATTCTAATGAAATTTATTTTCATTGGCATTAAAAAAAAATTTTAATAAACATTTTTTCATTGGCGTTGAAAATTTTTTAATTAGCATTAAAAAAATCTATTCTAAAGAAATCTGAATAGAACCGAATGAGAAAACCTGTGAGTTGTCCCAGTATTTATACAATTCTCGACACAGATTTCTCCATGGCAACTTGATGCAATAAAAATTTGAAGGTTTATGCCACACTAATATTGCTATCGATAATTACAATCGATAATACTCAAATACATCACTCGGTAGAAATTGGACGAATTAAGCACTGTTATTAGTGATGGATTATTTTCGATACCTCAAAAAGAAAGTGATATCGATAAAATCATGTTTATTGTACTATAACTTAAAAGGCAACAAAAATCATTTTAAAATAAAATGTTAAGACATCATCCATGGAATCAAATCAAAAATGCGCTTTGCAAACGTATTCACACATAGGGCGCATCGCTTTAAAATGGGCGATTGGTGATTGTAATTTTTAAACAAGGAAAATGTGGCTATTTAAATACGGAATTAGTGGGACTCATAGCCTCTTTTGTTTTAGGAAAGTAAAAATGTTTTGATGAGATGTTTTTAAATAGGGAAAAAAATTATGAAACATCTATTAAAGCTTTTGCAGGAATAAGGAAAAAAAAATGATTCAGTTGTTATCCAAACGGAAGGCAGTAACCGAATGAGAAAACCTGTGAGTTGTCCCAGTATTTATACAATTCTCGACACAGATACTCCATGGCAACTTGATGAAAATGAAAATTTGAAGGTTTATGCCACACTAACATTATTATCGATAATTACAATCGATAATACTCAAATACATCACTCGGTAGAAATTGGACGAATTAAGCACTGTTATTAGTGATGGATTATTTTCGATACCTCAAAAAGAAAGTGATATCGATTAAATCATGTTTATTGTACTATAACTTAAAAGGCAACAAAAATCATTTTAAAATAAAAAGTTAAGACATCATCCATGGAATCAAATCAAAAATGCGCTTTGCAAACGTATTCACACATAGGGCGCATCGCTTTAAAATGGGCGATTGGTGATTGTAATTTTTAAACAAGGAAAATGTGGCTATTTAAATACGGAATTAGTGGGACTCATAGCCTCTTTTGTTTTAGGAAAGTAAAAAGGTTTTGATGAGATGTTTTTTAAATAGGGAAAAGAAATTATGAAACATCTATTAAAGCTTTTGCAGGAATAAGGAAAAAATGATTCAGTTGTTATCCAAACAGAAGAAAGTTACTGAATGAGAAAACCTGTGAGTTGTCCCCGTATTTATACAAATTCCGATAAAATTTTTCCATGGCAACTTGATGAAAACGAAAATAAAAGGTGGTAAACAATCGATTGTTGAGCAGTATCGAGCGGAAATACTATCGATGTTTGTACACATCCGATAGTTTCACGTGCAATCGATAGTTTCGTTTACACTGAAATAATTTCCGTATTTATTTCGTAACAAAATTTCTGTTTTACTGTCGCTTGGCTTGAAAAAGTAATTTTGTTGAGAATTTTGGTGTTTTTTTCATCAAAATCTTTGGTTGAATTCATCAAGTTTATGCGTAAATTACCATTTACAGTAATTCAATAAAAGATAGAACAAACAAGTTTTTTATCATCTAATACTGAATCAAGTTACCAACTAGATTAATTCCTCCATCGTGATTATGACTGAATGGAAGGCCTCAATAACGCTATCATTAAGATAAATATATTTACATTTTTTTTAAATCGTTATGAAATATGTGGTCAATTTAATCGAAGCTTTCTTTCGCGGCTTATAGCGAAAGCAAAAATAGACCCGCAAAGATTCAAGCAGGTCAAGGATTAACTTGGTCTCTTCACCTGACTCGTATAACTCATTTTAATTAGGTTAAATATGCAATGGAAAAATAAAACTGACGAAAAAGGAAGTCCAAAGCAAGAAAGGAAAATGTTTATTTCGTTTAACGGGGAAAAAACAAATTCTTATGTTTGCCACTCCTTTTATTACGCGAGTGGGTCGTTTGGTGTTATAATATCGACAAACTTTAAGCTTTTAATTATTACTAAGGGAAACCATTATCTAGCAAAAACGTTGTACGTTTTACTTTTTAAAAGGAAAAATTAAAATGTTTTTAAATAATTTAAAAAAAAATAAGGCCTTTGCTTTTCAGGCAATGCTTCCTAGAACGAATGACACAGAAGTGTGAAAACTTACAGAAGAAAACGCTTTATATATACCCAAACTGCTGAGTCATTGGAGCACTAGAGCTGGGAAACTCTCAATATATCGATATATCGATTTTTTTATTTCTATGCCACACTCGATAGTTTTTTATCGTTATTGTTAGTGCTGAGCACTGAAATTCTTTTTTCAGCATAATGAACTTTTTTCTGGAATTTGGTTTTATTTATATTGCAAAACAAAAAAATATTATTAGTTAACAAATAATATGTCTTTAAAAGTACTACCATCGATGAGAGTAGTTTCTATTGCATTACTTTTTATAATGCATTGGTTTCATTAGCATTGAAAAAAAAATGCTAATTAAATTTTTTCATTGGCATTAAAAAATTTAATTCTAATGAAATTTATTTTCATTGGCATTAAAAAAAAAAATTTTAAATAAACATTTTTTCATTGGCGTTGAAAATTTTTAAATTAGCATTAAAAAAATCTATTCTAAAGAAATCTGAATAGAACCGAATGAGAAAACCTGTGAGTTGTCCCAGTATTTATACAATTCTCGACACAGATTTCTCCATGGCAACTTGATGAAAATAAAAATTTGAATGTTTATGCCACACTAATATTGCTATCGATAATTACAATCGATAATACTCAAATACATCACTCGGTAGAAATTGGACGAATTAAGCACTGTTATTAGTGATGGATTATTTTCGATACCTCAAAAAGAAAGTGATATCGATAAAATCATGTTTATTGTACTATAACTTAAAAGGCAACAAAAATCATTTTAAAATAAAATGTTAAGACATCATCCATGGAATCAAATCAAAAATGCGCTTTGCAAACGTATTCACACATAGGGCGCATCGCTTTAAAATGGGCGATTGGTGATTGTAATTTTTAAACAAGGAAAATGTGGCTATTTAAATACGGAATTAGTGGGACTCATAGCCTCTTTTGTTTTAGGAAAGTAAAAATGTTTTGATGAGATGTTTTTAAATAGGGAAAAAAATTATGAAACATCTATTAAAGCTTTTGCAGGAATAAGGAAAAAAAAAATGATTCAGTTGTTATCCAAACGGAAGGCAGTAACCGAATGAGAAAACCTGTGAGTTGTCCCAGTATTTATACAATTCTCGACACAGATACTCCATGGCAACTTGATGAAAATGAAAATTTGAAGGTTTATGCCACACTAACATTATTATCGATAATTACAATCGATAATACTCAAATACATCACTCGGTAGAAATTGGACGAATTAAGCACTGTTATTAGTGATGGATTATTTTCGATACCTCAAAAAGAAAGTGATATCGATAAAATCATGTTTATTGTACTATAACTTAAAAGGCAACAAAAATCATTTTAAAATAAAATGTTAAGACATCATCCATGGAATCAAATCAAAAATGCGCTTTGCAAACGTATTCACACATAGGGCGCATCGCTTTAAAATGGGCGATTGGTGATTGTAATTTTTAAACAAGGAAAATGTGGCTATTTAAATACGGAATTAGTGGGACTCATAGCCTCTTTTGTTTTAGGAAAGTAAAAGGTTTTGATGAGATGTTTTTAAATAGGGAAAAGAAATTATGAAACATCTATTAAAGCTTTTGCAGGAATAAGGAAAAAATGATTCAGTTGTTATCCAAACAGAAGAAAGTTACTGAATGAGAAAACCTGTGAGTTGTCCCCGTATTTATACAAATTCCGATAAAATTTTTCCATGGCAACTTGATGAAAACGAAAATAAAAGGTGGTAAACAATCGATTGTTGAGCAGTATCGAGCGGAAATACTATCGATGTTCGTACACATCCGATAGTTTCACGTGCAATCGATAGTTTCGTTTACACTGAAATAATTTCCGTATTTATTTCGTAACAAAATTTCTGTTTTACTGTCGCTTGGCTTGAAAAAGTAATTTTGTTGAGAATTTTGGTGTTTTTTTCATCAAAATCTTTGGTTGAATTCATCAAGTTTATGCGTAAATTACCATTTACAGTAATTCAATAAAAGATAGAACAAACAAGTTTTTTATCATCTAATACTGAATCAAGTTACCAACTAGATTAATTCCTCCATCGTGATTATGACTGAATGGAAGGCCTCAATAACGCTATCATTAAGATAAATATATTTACATTTTTTTTAAATCGTTATGAAATATGTGGTCAATTTAATCGAAGCTTTCTTTCGCGGCTTTTAGCGAAAGCAAAAATAGACCCGCAAAGATTCAAGCAGGTCAAGGATTAACTTGGTCTCTTCACCTGACTCGTATAACTCATTTTAATTAGGTTAAATATGCAATGGAAAAATAAAACTGACGAAAAAGGAAGTCCAAAGCAAGAAAGGAAAATGTTTATTTCGTTTAACGGGGGAAAAAACAAATTCTTATGTTTGCCACTCCTTTTTATTACGCGAGTGGGTCGTTTGGTGTTATAATATCGACAAACTTTAAGCTTTTAATTATTACTAAGGAAACCATTATCTAGCAAAAACGTTGTACGTTTTACTTTTTTTAAAAGGAAAAATTAAAATGTTTTTAAATAATTTAAAAAAAAATAAGGCCTTTGCTTTTCAGGCAATGCTTCCTAGAACGAATGACACAGAAGTGTGAAAACTTACAGAAGAAAACGCTTTATATATACCCAAACTGCTGAGTCATTGGAGCACTAGAGCTGGGAAACTCTCAATATATCGATATATCGATTTTTTATTTCTATGCCACACTCGATAGTTTTTTATCGTTATTGTTAGTGCTGAGCACTGAAATTCTTTTTTCAGCATAATGAACTTTTTTTCTGGAATTTGGTTTTATTTATATTGCAAAACAAAAAAATATTATTAGTTAACAAATAATATGTCTTTAAAAGTACTACCATCGATGAGAGTAGTTTCTATTGCATTACTTTTATAATGCATTGGTTTCATTAGCATTGAAAAAAAACAATGCTAATTAAATTTTTTCATTGGCATTAAAAAATTTAATTCTAATGAAATTTATTTTCATTGGCATTAAAAAAAAAATTTTAATAAACATCTTTTCATTGGCGTTGAAAATTTTTTAATTAGCATTAAAAAAATCTATTCTAAAGAAATCTGAATAGAACCGAATGAGAAAACCTGTGAGTTGTCCCAGTATTTATACAATTCTCGACACAGATTTCTCCATGGCAACTTGATGAAAATAAAAATTTGAAGGTTTATGCCACACTAATATTGCTATCGATAATTACAATCGATAATACTCAAATACATCACTCGGTAGAAATTGGACGAATTAAGCACTGTTATTAGTGATGGATTATTTTCGATACCTCAAAAAGAAAGTGATATCGATAAAATCATGTTTATTGTACTATAACTTAAAAAGGCAACAAAAATCATTTTAAAATAAAATGTTAAGACATCATCCATGGAATCAAATCAAAAATGCGCTTTGCAAACGTATTCACACATAGGGCGCATCGCTTTAAAATGGGCGATTGGTGATTGTAATTTTTAAACAAGGAAAATGTGGCTATTTAAATACGGAATTAGTGGGACTCATAGCCTCCTTTGTTTTAGGAAAGTAAAAATGTTTTGATGAGATGTTTTTAAATAGGGAAAAAAATTATGAAACATCTATTAAAGCTTTTGCAGGAATAAGGAAAAAAAAATGGTTCAGTTGTTATCCAAACGGAAGGCAGTAACCGAATGAGAAAACCTGTGAGTTGTCCCAGTATTTATACAATTCTCGACACAGATACTCCATGGCAACTTGATGAAAATGAAAATTTGAAGGTTTATGCCACACTAACATTATTATCGATAATTACAATCGATAATACTCAAATACATCACTCGGTAGAAATTGGACGAATTAAGCACTGTTATTAGTGATGGATTATTTTCGATACCTCAAAAAGAAAGTGATATCGATAAAATCATGTTTATTGTACTATAACTTAAAAGGCAACAAAAATCATTTTAAAATAAAATGTTAAGACATCATCCATGGAATCAAATCAAAAAATGGGCTTTGCAAACGTATTCACACATAGGGCGCATCGCTTTAAAATGGGCGATTGGTGATTGTAATTTTTAAACAAGGAAAATGTGGCTATTTAAATACGGAATTAGTGGGACTCATAGCCTCTTTTGTTTTAGGAAAGTAAAAATGTTTTGATGAGATGTTTTTAAATAGGGAAAAAAATTATGAAACATCTATTAAAGCTTTTGCAGGAATAAGGAAAAAAAATGATTCAGTTGTTATCCAAACGGAAGGCAGTAACCGAATGAGAAAACCTGTGAGTTGTCCCAGTATTTATACAATTCTCGACACAGATACTCCATGGCAACTTGATGAAAATGAAAATTTGAAGGTTTATGCCACACTAACATTATTATCGATAATTACAATCGATAATACTCAAATACATCACTCGGTAGAAATTGGACGAATTAAGCACTGTTATTAGTGATGGATTATTTTCGATACCTCAAAAAGAAAGTGATATCGATAAAATCATGTTTATTGTACTATAACTTAAAAGGCAACAAAAATCATTTTAAAATAAAATGTTAAGACATCATCCATGGAATCAAATCAAAAATGCGCTTTGCAAACGTATTCACATATAGGGCGCATCGCTTTAAAATGGGCGATTGGTGATTGTAATTTTTAAACAAGGAAAATGTGGCTATTTAAATACGGAATTAGTGGGACTCATAGCCTCTTTTGTTTTAGGAAAGTAAAAATGTTTTGATGAGATTTTTTTAAATAGGGAAACAAAACATTAAAAAATCTGTTAAAGCTTTTGCAGGAATAAGGAAAAAATGATTCAGTTGTTATCCAAACAGAAGAAAGTTACTGAATGAGAAAACCTGTGAGTTGTCCCATTATTTATACAATTCTCGTTAATATTAAGGAAAAATATTTTTAAAAAAATTATTTTAAAAATTTGCACTATCCGATGCAACTTCTGCCTTAACGCACTGCTACGCATTTAATTCCAAGGCATGAACCAAGTATGCCTAAATGGAAAGACTCTGATCGTGTATTGAGCTAATCATATTTATATAGTTATTTAGTAAATATTAAGGAAAATCGTTTAAAAATCAGTTAATGTGGAAAAGTCATCGTTAATTAATCGACACCGTGGGTACGTGGTGATTGTAATTTTTAAACAAGGAAAATGTGGCTATTTAAATACGGAATTAGTGGGACTCATAGCCTCTTTTGTTTTAGGAAAGTAAAAATGTTTTGATGAGATGTTTTTAAATAGGGAAAAAAAATTATGAAACATCTATTAAAGCTTTTGCAGGAATAAGGAAAAAAAAAAAATGATTCAGTTGTTATCCAAACGGAAGGCAGTAACCGAATGAGAAAACCTGTGAGTTGTCCCAGTATTTATACAATTCTCGACACAGATACTCCATGGCAACTTGATGAAAATGAAAATTTGAAGGTTTATGCCACACTAACATTATTATCGATAATTACAATCGATAATACTCAAATACATCACTCGGTAGAAATTGGACGAATTAAGCACTGTTATTAGTGATGGATTATTTTCGATACCTCAAAAAGAAAGTGATATCGATAAAATCATGTTTATTGTACTATAACTTAAAAGGCAACAAAAATCATTTTAAAATAAAATGTTAAGACATCATCCATGGAATCAAATCAAAAATGCGCTTTGCAAACGTATTCACACATAGGGCGCATCGCTTTAAAATGGGCGATTGGTGATTGTAATTTTTAAACAAGGAAAATGTGGCTATTTAAATACGGAATTAGTGGGACTCATAGCCTCTTTTGTTTTAGGAAAGTAAAAATGTTTTGATGAGATGTTTTTAAATAGGGAAAAGAAATTATGAAACATCTATTAAAGCTTTTGCAGGAATAAGGAAAAAATGATTCAGTTGTTATCCAAACAGAAGAAAGTTACTGAATGAGAAAACCTGTGAGTTGTCCCCGTATTTATACAAATTCCGATAAAAATTTTTCCATGGCAACTTGATGAAAACGAAAATAAAAGGTGGTAAACAATCGATTGTTGAGCAGTATCGAGCGGAAATACTATCGATGTTCGTACACATCCGATAGTTTCACGTGCAATCGATAGTTTCGTTTACACTGAAATAATTTCCGTATTTATTTCGTAACAAAATTTCTGTTTTACTGTCGCTTGGCTTGAAAAAGTAATTTTGTTGAGAATTTTGGTGTTTTTTTCATCAAAATCTTTGGTTGAATTCATCAAGTTTATGCGTAAATTACCATTTACAGTAATTCAATAAAAGATAGAACAAACAAGTTTTTTATCATCTAATACTGAATCAAGTTACCAACTAGATTAATTCCTCCATCGTGAATATGACTGAATGGAAGGCCTCAATAACGCTATCATTAAGATAAATATATTTACATTTTTTTTAAATCGTTATGAAATATGTGGTCAATTTAATCGAAGCTTTCTTTCGCGGCTTATAGCGAAAGCAAAAATAGACCCGCAAAGATTCAAGCAGGTCAAGGATTAACTTGGTCTCTTCACCTGACTCGTATAACTCATTTTAATTAGGTTAAATATGCAATGGAAAAATAAAACTGACGAAAAAGGAAGTCCAAAGCAAGAAAGGAAAATGTTTATTTCGTTTAACAGGGGAAAAAACAAATTCTTATGTTTGCCACTCCTTTTTATTACGCGAGTGGGTCGTTTGGTGTTATAATATCGACAAACTTTAAGCTTTTAATTATTACTAAGGAAACCATTATCTAGCAAAAACGTTGTACGTTTTACTTTTTTAAAAGGAAAAATTAAAATGTTTTTAAATAATTTAAAAAAAAAATAAGGCCTTTGCTTTTCAGGCAATGCTTCCTAGAACGAATGACACAGAAGTGTGAAAACTTACAGAAGAAAACGCTTTATATATACCCAAACTGCTGAGTCATTGGAGCACTAGAGCTGGGAAACTCTCAATATATCGATATATCGATTTTTTTATTTCTATGCCACACTCGATAGTTTTTTATCGTTATTGTTAGTGCTGAGCACTGAAATTCTTTTTTCAGCATAATGAACTTTTTTCTGGAATTTGGTTTTATTTATATTGCAAAACAAAAAAATATTATTAGTTAACAAATAATATGTCTTTAAAAGTACTACCATCGATGAGAGTAGTTTCTATTGCATTACTTTTATAATGCATTGGTTTCATTAGCATTGAAAAAAACAATGCTAATTAAATTTTTTTCATTGGCATTAAAAAATTTAATTCTAATGAAATTTATTTTCATTGGCATTAAAAAAAAAAAATTTTAATAAACATTTTTTCATTGGCGTTGAAAATTTTTAATTAGCATTAAAAAATCTATTCTAAAGAAATCTGAATAGAACCGAATGAGAAAACCTGTGAGTTGTCCCAGTATTTATACAATTCTCGACACAGATTTCTCCATGGCAACTTGATGAAAATAAAAATTTGAAGGTTTATGCCACACTAATATTGCTATCGATAATTACAATCGATAATACTCAAATACATCACTCGGTAGAAATTGGACGAATTAAGCACTGTTATTAGTGATGGATTATTTTCGATACCTCAAAAAGAAAGTGATATCGATAAAATCATGTTTATTGTACTATAACTTAAAAGGCAACAAAAATCATTTTAAAATAAAATGTTAAGACATCATCCATGGAATCAAATCAAAAATGCGCTTTGCAAACGTATTCACACATAGGGCGCATCGCTTTAAAATGGGCGATTGGTGATTGTAATTTTTAAACAAGGAAAATGTGGCTATTTAAATACGGAATTAGTGGGACTCATAGCCTCTTTTGTTTTAGGAAAGTAAAAATGTTTTGATATGTTTTTAAATAGGGAAAAAAATTATGAAACATCTATTAAAGCTTTTGCAGGAATAAGGAAAAAAAAAATGATTCAGTTGTTATCCAAACGGAAGGCAGTAACCGAATGAGAAAACCTGTGAGTTGTCCCAGTATTTATACAATTCTCGACACAGATACTCCATGGCAACTTGATGAAAATGAAAATTTGAAGGTTTATGCCACACTAACATTATTATCGATAATTACAATCGATAATACTCAAATACATCACTCGGTAGAAATTGGACGAATTAAGCACTGTTATTAGTGATGGATTATTTTCGATACCTCAAAAAGAAAGTGATATCGATAAAATCATGTTTATTGTACTATAACTTAAAAGGCAACAAAAATCATTTTAAAATAAAATGTTAAGACATCATCCATGGAATCAAATCAAAAAATGCGCTTTGCAAACGTATTCACACATAGGGCGCATCGCTTTAAAATGGGCGATTGGTGATTGTAATTTTTAAACAAGGAAAATGTGGCTATTTAAATACGGAATTAGTGGGACTCATAGCCTCTTTTGTTTTAGGAAAGTAAAAAGGTTTTGATGAGATGTTTTTAAATAGGGAAAAGAAATTATGAAACATCTATTAAAGCTTTTGCAGGAATAAGGAAAAAATGATTCAGTTGTTATCCAAACAGAAGAAAGTTACTGAATGAGAAAACCTGTGAGTTGTCCCCGTATTTATAAAAATTCCGATAAAAATTTTTCCATGGCAACTTGATGAAAACGAAAATAAAAGGTGGTAAACAATCGATTGTTGAGCAGTATCGAGCGGAAATACTATCGATGTTCGTACACATCCGATAGTTTCACGTGCAATCGATAGTTTCGTTTACACTGAAATAATTTCCGTATTTATTTCGTAACAAAATTTCTGTTTTACTGTCGCTTGGCTTGAATAAGTAATTTTGTTGAGAATTTTGGTGTTTTTTTCATCAAAATCTTTGGTTGAATTCATCAAGTTTATGCGTAAATTACCATTTACAGTAATTCAATAAAAGATAGAACAAACAAGTTTTTTATCATCTAATACTGAATCAAGTTACCAACTAGATTAATTCCTCCATCGTGATTATGACTGAATGGAAGGCCTCAATAACGCTATCATTAAGATAAATATATTTACATTTTTTTAAATCGTTATGAAATATGTGGTCAATTTAATCGAAGCTTTCTTTCGCGGCTTATAGCGAAAGCAAAAATAGACCCGCAAAGATTCAAGCAGGTCACGGATTAACTTGGTCTCTTCACCTGACTCGTATAACTCATTTTAATTAGGTTAAATATGCAATGGAAAAATAAAACTGACGAAAAAGGAAGTCCAAAGCAAGAAAGGAAAATGTTTATTTCGTTTAACGGGGGAAAAAACAAATTCTTATGTTTGCCACTCCTTTTATTACGCGAGTGGGTCGTTTGGTGTTATAATATCGACAAACTTTAAGCTTTTAATTATTACTAAGGAAACCATTATCTAGCAAAAACGTTGTACGTTTTACTTTTTAAAAGGAAAAATTAAAATGTTTTTAAATAATTTAAAAAAAAATAAGGCCTTTGCTTTTCAGGCAATGCTTCCTAGAACGAATGACACAGAAGTGTGAAAACTTACAGAAGAAAACGCTTTATATATACCCAAACTGCTGAGTCATTGGAGCACTAGAGCTGGGAAACTCTCAATATATCGATATATCGATTTTTTTATTTCTATGCCACACTCGATAGTTTTTTATCGTTATTGTTAGTGCTGAGCACTGAAATTCTTTTTTTCTTTTTTCATAATGAACTTTTTTCTGGAATTTGGTTTTATTTATATTGCAAAACAAAAAAATATTATTAGTTAACAAATAATATGTCTTTAAAAGTACTACCATCGATGAGAGTAGTTTCTATTGCATTACTTTTATAATGCATTAATTTCATTAGCATTGAAAAAAAACAATGCTAATTAAATTTTTTTTCATTGGCATTAATAAATTTAATTCTAATGAAATTTATTTTCATTGGCATTAAAAAAAAAAAATTTTAATAAACATTTTTTCATTGGCGTTGAAAATTTTTTAATTAGCATTAAAAAAATCTATTCTAAAGAAATCTGAATAGAACCGAATGAGAAAACCTGTGAGTTGTCCCAGTATTTATACAATTCTCGACACAGATTTCTCCATGGCAACTTGATGAAAATAAAAATTTGAAGGTTTACGCCACACTAATATTGCTATCGATAATTACAATCGATAATACTCAAATACATCACTCGGTAGAAATTGGACGAATTAAGCACTGTTATTAGTGATGGATTATTTTCGATACCTCAAAAAGAAAGTGATATCGATAAAATCATGTTTATTGTACTATAACTTAAAAGGCAACAAAAATCATTTTAAAATAAAATGTTAAGACATCATCCATGGAATCAAATCAAAAATGCGCTTTGCAAACGTATTCACACATAGGGCGCATCGCTTTAAAATGGGCGATTGGTGATTGTAATTTTTAAACAAGGAAAATGTGGCTATTTAAATACGGAATTAGTGGGACTCATAGCCTCTTTTGTTTTAGGAAAGTAAAAATGTTTTGATGAGATGTTTTTAAATAGGGGAAAAAATTATGAAACATCTATTAAAGCTTTTGCAGGAATAAGGAAAAAAAAATGATTCAGTTGTTATCCAAACGGAAGGCAGTAACCGAATGAGAAAACCTGTGAGTTGTCCCAGTATTTATACAATTCTCGACACAGATACTCCATGGCAACTTGATGAAAATGAAAATTTGAAGGTTTATGCCACACTAACATTATTATCGATAATTACAATCGATAATACTCAAATACATCACTCGGTAGAAATTGGACGAATTAAGCACTGTTATTAGTGATGGATTATTTTCGATACCTCAAAAAGAAAGTGATATCGATAAAATCATGTTTATTGTACTATAACTTAAAAGGCAACAAAAATCATTTTAAAATAAAATGTTAAGACATCATCCATGGAATCAAATCAAAAATGCGCTTTGCAAACGTATTCACACATAGGGCGCATCGCTTTAAAATGGGCGATTGGTGATTGTAATTTTTAAACAAGGAAAATGTGGCTATTTAAATACGGAATTAGTGGGACTCATAGCCTCTTTTGTTTTAGGAAAGTAAAAAGGTTTTGATGAGATGTTTTTAAATAGGGAAAAGAAATTATGAAACATCTATTAAAGCTTTTGCAGGAATAAGGAAAAAATGATTCAGTTGTTATCCAAACAGAAGAAAGTTACTGAATGAGAAAACCTGTGAGTTGTCCCCGTATTTATACAAATTCCGATAAAAATTTTTCCATGGCAACTTGATGAAAACGAAAATAAAAGGTGGTAAACAATCGATTGTTGAGCAGTATCGAGCGGAAATACTATCGATGTTCGTACACATCCGATAGTTTCACGTGCAATCGATAGTTTCGTTTACACTGAAATAATTTCCGTATTTATTTCGTAACAAAATTTCTGTTTTACTGTCGCTTGGCTTGAATAAGTAATTTTGTTGAGAATTTTGGTGTTTTTTCATCAAAATCTTTGGTTGAATTCATCAAGTTTATGCGTAAATTACCATTTACAGTAATTCAATAAAAGATAGAACAAACAAGTTTTTTATCATCTAATACTGAATCAAGTTACCAACTAGATTAATTCCTCCATCGTGATTATGACTGAATGGAAGGCCTCAATAACGCTATCATTAAGATAAATATATTTACATTTTTTTAAATCGTTATGAAATATGTGGTCAATTTAATCGAAGCTTTCTTTCGCGGCTTATAGCGAAAGCAAAAATAGACCCGCAAAGATTCAAGCAGGTCACGGATTAACTTGGTCTCTTCACCTGACTCGTATAACTCATTTTAATTAGGTTAAATATGCAATGGAAAAATAAAACTGACGAAAAAGGAAGTCCAAAGCAAGAAAGGAAAATGTTTATTTCGTTTAACGGGGGAAAAAACAAATTCTTATGTTTGCCACTCCTTTTTATTACGCGAGTGGGTCGTTTGGTGTTATAATATCGACAAACTTTAAGCTTTTAATTATTACTAAGGAAACCATTATCTAGCAAAAACGTTGTACGTTTTACTTTTTTAAAAGGAAAAATTAAAATGTTTTTAAATAATTTAAAAAAAAAATAAGGCCTTTGCTTTTCAGGCAATGCTTCCTAGAACGAATGACACAGAAGTGTGAAAACTTACAGAAGAAAACGCTTTATATATACCCAAACTGCTGAGTCATTGGAGCACTAGAGCTGGGAAACTCTCAATATATCGATATATCGATTTTTTTATTTCTATGCCACACTCGATAGTTTTTTATCGTTATTGTTAGTGCTGAGCACTGAAATTCTTTTTTTCTTTTTTCATAATGAACTTTTTTCTGGAATTTGGTTTTATTTATATTGCAAAACAAAAAAATATTATTAGTTAACAAATAATATGTCTTTAAAAGTACTACCATCGATGAGAGTAGTTTCTATTGCATTACTTTTATAATGCATTAATTTCATTAGCATTGAAAAACAATGCTAATTAAATTTTTTTTCATTGGCATTAATAAATTTAATTCTAATGAAATTTATTTTCATTGGCATTAAAAAAAAAAAATTTTAATAAACATTTTTTCATTGGCGTTGAAAATTTTTTAATTAGCATTAAAAAAATCTATTCTAAAGAAATCTGAATAGAACCGAATGAGAAAACCTGTGAGTTGTCCCAGTATTTATACAATTCTCGACACAGATTTCTCCATGGCAACTTGATGAAAATAAAAATTTGAAGGTTTACGCCACACTAATATTGCTATCGATAATTACAATCGATAATACTCAAATACATCACTCGGTAGAAATTGGACGAATTAAGCACTGTTATTAGTGATGGATTATTTTCGATACCTCAAAAAGAAAGTGATATCGATAAAATCATGTTTATTGTACTATAACTTAAAAGGCAACAAAAATCATTTTAAAATAAAATGTTAAGACATCATCCATGGAATCAAATCAAAATGCGCTTTGCAAACGTATTCACACATAGGGCGCATCGCTTTAAAATGGGCGATTGGTGATTGTAATTTTTAAACAAGGAAAATGTGGCTATTTAAATACGGAATTAGTGGGACTCATAGCCTCTTTTGTTTTAGGAAAGTAAAAATGTTTTGATGAGATGTTTTTAAATAGGGAAAAAAATTATGAAACATCTATTAAAGCTTTTGCAGGAATAAGGAAAAAAAAATGATTCAGTTGTTATCCAAACGGAAGGCAGTAACCGAATGAGAAAACCTGTGAGTTGTCCCAGTATTTATACAATTCTCGACACAGATACTCCATGGCAACTTGATGAAAATGAAAATTTGAAGGTTTATGCCACACTAACATTATTATCGATAATTACAATCGATAATACTCAAATACATCACTCGGTAGAAATTGGACGAATTAAGCACTGTTATTAGTGATGGATTATTTTCGATACCTCAAAAAGAAAGTGATATCGATAAAATCATGTTTATTGTACTATAACTTAAAAGGCAACAAAAATCATTTTAAAATAAAATGTTAAGACATCATCCATGGAATCAAATCAAAAATGCGCTTTGCAAACGTATTCACACATAGGGCGCATCGCTTTAAAATGGGCGATTGGTGATTGTAATTTTTAAACAAGGAAAATGTGGCTATTTAAATACGGAATTAGTGGGACTCATAGCCTCTTTTGTTTTAGGAAAGTAAAAAGGTTTTGATGAGATGTTTTTAAATAGGGAAAAGAAATTATGAAACATCTATTAAAGCTTTTGCAGGAATAAGGAAAAAATGATTCAGTTGTTATCCAAACAGAAGAAAGTTACTGAATGAGAAAACCTGTGAGTTGTCCCCGTATTTATACAAATTCCGATAAAATTTTTCCATGGCAACTTGATGAAAACGAAAATAAAAGGTGGTAAACAATCGATTGTTGAGCAGTATCGAGCGGAAATACTATCGATGTTCGTACACATCCGATAGTTTCACGTGCAATCGATAGTTTCGTTTACACTGAAATAATTTCCGTATTTATTTCGTAACAAAATTTCTGTTTTACTGTCGCTTGGCTTGAAAAAGTAATTTTGTTGAGAATTTTGGTGTTTTTTTCATCAAAATCTTTGGTTGAATTCATCAAGTTTATGCGTAAATTACCATTTACAGTAATTCAATAAAAGATAGAACAAACAAGTTTTTTATCATCTAATACTGAATCAAGTTACCAACTAGATTAATTCCTCCATCGTGATTATGACTGAATGGAAGGCCTCAATAACGCTATCATTAAGATAAATATATTTACATTTTTTTAAATCGTTATGAAATATGTGGTCAATTTAATCGAAGCTTTCTTTCGCGGCTTATAGCGAAAGCAAAAATAGACCCGCAAAGATTCAAGCAGGTCAAGGATTAACTTGGTCTCTTCACCTGACTCGTATAACTCATTTTAATTAGGTTAAATATGCAATGGAAAAATAAAACTGACGAAAAAGGAAGTCCAAAGCAAGAAAGGAAAATGTTTATTTCGTTTAACGGGGGGAAAAAACAAATTCTTATGTTTGCCACTCCTTTTTATTACGCGAGTGGGTCGTTTGGTGTTATAATATCGACAAACTTTAAGCTTTTAATTATTACTAAGGAAACCATTATCTAGCAAAAACGTTGTACGTTTTACTTTTTTAAAAGGAAAAATTAAAATGTTTTTAAATAATTTAAAAAAAAATAAGGCCTTTGCTTTTCAGGCAATGCTTCCTAGAACGAATGACACAGAAGTGTGAAAACTTACAGAAGAAAACGCTTTATATATACCCAAACTGCTGAGTCATTGGAGCACTAGAGCTGGGAAACTCTCAATATATCGATATATCGATTTTTTTATTTCTATGCCACACTCGATAGTTTTTTATCGTTATTGTTAGTGCTGAGCACTGAAATTCTTTTTTTCAGCATAATGAACTTTTTTCTGGAATTTGGTTTTATTTATATTGCAAAACAAAAAAATATTATTAGTTAACAAATAATATGTCTTTAAAAGTACTACCATCGATGAGAGTAGTTTCTATTGCATTACTTTTATAATGCATTGGTTTCATTAGCATTGAAAAAAAACAATGCTAATTAAATTTTTTTTCATTGGCATTAAAAAATTTAATTCTAATGAAATTTATTTTCATTGGCATTAAAAAAAAAAAATTTTAATAAACATTTTTTCATTGGCGTTGAAAATTTTTTAATTAGCATTAAAAAAATCTATTCTAAAGAAATCTGAATAGAACCGAATGAGAAAACCTGTGAGTTGTCCCAGTATTTATACAATTCTCGACACAGATTTCTCCATGGCAACTTGATGAAAATAAAAATTTGAAGGTTTATGCCACACTAATATTGCTATCGATAATTACAATCGATAATACTCAAATACATCACTCGGTAGAAATTGGACGAATTAAGCACTGTTATTAGTGATGGATTATTTTCGATACCTCAAAAAGAAAGTGATATCGATAAAATCATGTTTATTGTACTATAACTTAAAAGGCAACAAAAATCATTTTAAAATAAAATGTTAAGACATCATCCATGGAATCAAATCAAAAATGCGCTTTGCAAACGTATTCACACATAGGGCGCATCGCTTTAAAATGGGCGATTGGTGATTGTAATTTTTAAACAAGGAAAATGTGGCTATTTAAATACGGAATTAGTGGGACTCATAGCCTCTTTTGTTTTAGGAAAGTAAAAATGTTTTGATGAGATGTTTTTAAATAGGGAAAAAATTATGAAACATCTATTAAAGCTTTTGCAGGAATAAGGAAAAAAAATGATTCAGTTGTTATCCAAACGGAAGGCAGTAACCGAATGAGAAAACCTGTGAGTTGTCCCAGTATTTATACAATTCTCGACACAGATACTCCATGGCAACTTGATGAAAATGAAAATTTGAAGGTTTATGCCACACTAACATTATTATCGATAATTACAATCGATAATACTCAAATACATCACTCGGTAGAAATTGGACGAATTAAGCACTGTTATTAGTGATGGATTATTTTCGATACCTCAAAAAGAAAGTGATATCGATAAAATCATGTTTATTGTACTATAACTTAAAAGGCAACAAAAATCATTTTAAAATAAAATGTTAAGACATCATCCATGGAATCAAATCAAAAATGCGCTTTGCAAACGTATTCACACATAGGGCGCATCGCTTTAAAATGGGCGATTGGTGATTGTAATTTTTAAACAAGGAAGATGTGGCTATTTAAATACGGAATTAGTGGGACTCATAGCCTCTTTTGTTTTAGGAAAGTAAAAATGTTTTGATGAGATGTTTTTAAATAGGGAAAAAATTATGAAACATCTATTAAAGCTTTTGCAGGAATAAGGAAAAAAAATGATTCAGTTGTTATCCAAACGGAAGGCAGTAACCGAATGAGAAAACCTGTGAGTTGTCCCAGTATTTATACAATTCTCGACACAGATACTCCATGGCAACTTGATGAATATGAAAATTTGAAGGTTTATGCCACACTAACATTATTATCGATAATTACAATCGATAATACTCAAATACATCACTCGGTAGAAATTGGACGAATTAAGCACTGTTATTAGTGATGGATTATTTTCGATACCTCAAAAAGAAAGTGATATCGATAAAATCATGTTTATTGTACTATAACTTAAAAGGCAACAAAAATCATTTTAAAATAAAATGTTAAGACATCATCCATGGAATCAAATCAAAAATGCGCTTTGCAAACGTATTCACACATAGGGCGCATCGCTTTAAAATGGGCGATTGGTGATTGTAATTTTTAAACAAGGAAAATGTGGCTATTTAAATACGGAATTAGTGGGACTCATAGCCTCTTTTGTTTTAGGAAAGTAAAAAGGTTTTGATGAGATGTTTTTAAATAGGGAAAAGAAATTATGAAACATCTATTAAAGCTTTTGCAGGAATAAGGAAAAAATGATTCAGTTGTTATCCAAACAGAAGAAAGTTACTGAATGAGAAAACCTGTGAGTTGTCCCCGTATTTATACAAATTCCGATAAAATTTTTCCATGGCAACTTGATGAAAACGAAAATAAAAGGTGGTAAACAATCGATTGTTGAGCAGTATCGAGCGGAAATACTATCGATGTTCGTACACATCCGATAGTTTCACGTGCAATCGATAGTTTCGTTTACACTGAAATAATTTCCGTATTTATTTCGTAACAAAATTTCTGTTTTACTGTCGCTTGGCTTGAAAAAGTAATTTTGTTGAGAATTTTGGTGTTTTTTTCATCAAAATCTTTGGTTGAATTCATCAAGTTTATGCGTAAATTACCATTTACAGTAATTCAATAAAAGATAGAACAAACAAGTTTTTTATCATCTAATACTGAATCAAGTTACCAACTAGATTAATTCCTCCATCGTGATTATGACTGAATGGAAGGCCTCAATAACGCTATCATTAAGATAAATATATTTACATTTTTTTTAAATCGTTATGAAATATGTGGTCAATTTAATCGAAGCTTTCTTTCGCGGCTTATAGCGAAAGCAAAAATAGACCCGCAAAGATTCAAGCAGGTCAAGGATTAACTTGGTCTCTTCACCTGACTCGTATAACTCATTTTAATTAGGTTAAATATGCAATGGAAAAATAAAACTGACGAAAAAGGAAGTCCAAAGCAAGAAAGGAAAATGTTTATTTCGTTTAACGGGGGAAAAAACAAATTCTTATGTTTGCCACTCCTTTTTATTACGCGAGTGGGTCGTTTGGTGTTATAATATCGACAAACTTTAAGCTTTTAATTATTACTAAGGAAACCATTATCTAGCAAAAACGTTGTACGTTTTACTTTTTTAAAAGGAAAAATTAAAATGTTTTTAAATAATTTAAAAAAAAATAAGGCCTTTGCTTTTCAGGCAATGCTTCCTAGAACGAATGACACAGAAGTGTGAAAACTTACAGAAGAAAACGCTTTATATATACCCAAACTGCTGAGTCATTGGAGCACTAGAGCTGGGAAACTCTCAATATATCGATATATCGATTTTTTTATTTCTATGCCACACTCGATAGTTTTTTATCGTTATTGTTAGTGCTGAGCACTGAAATTCTTTTTTCAGCATAATGAACTTTTTTCTGGAATTTGGTTTTATTTATATTGCAAAACAAAAAAATATTATTAGTTAACAAATAATATGTCTTTAAAAGTACTACCATCGATGAGAGTAGTTTCTATTGCATTACTTTTATAATGCATTGGTTTCATTAGCATTGAAAAAAAACAATGCTAATTAAATTTTTTTCATTGGCATTAAAAAATTTAATTCTAATGAAATTTATTTTCATTGGCATTAAAAAAAAAATTTTAATAAACATTTTTTCATTGGCGTTGAAAATTTTTTAATTAGCATTAAAAAAATCTATTCTAAAGAAATCTGAATAGAACCGAATGAGAAAACCTGTGAGTTGTCCCAGTATTTATACAATTCTCGACACAGATTTCTCCATGGCAACTTGATGAAAATAAAAATTTGAAGGTTTATGCCACACTAATATTGCTATCGATAATTACAATCGATAATACTCAAATACATCACTCGGTAGAAATTGGACGAATTAAGCACTGTTATTAGTGATGGATTATTTTCGATACCTCAAAAAGAAAGTGATATCGATAAAATCATGTTTATTGTACTATAACTTAAAAGGCAACAAAAATCATTTTAAAATAAAATGTTAAGACATCATCCATGGAATCAAATCAAAAATGCGCTTTGCAAACGTATTCACACATAGGGCGCATCGCTTTAAAATGGGCGATTGGTGATTGTAATTTTTAAACAAGGAAAATGTGGCTATTTAAATACGGAATTAGTGGGACTCATAGCCTCTTTTGTTTTAGGAAAGTAAAAATGTTTTGATGAGATGTTTTTAAATAGGGAAAAAAATTATGAAACATCTATTAAAGCTTTTGCAGGAATAAGGAAAAAAATGATTCAGTTGTTATCCAAACGGAAGGCAGTAACCGAATGAGAAAACCTGTGAGTTGTCCCAGTATTTATACAATTCTCGACACAGATACTCCATGGCAACTTGATGAAAATGAAAATTTGAAGGTTTATGCCACACTAACATTATTATCGATAATTACAATCGATAATA
Organism: Drosophila insularis; assembly: GCA_018903935.1. Taxonomy (NCBI): domain Eukaryota; kingdom Metazoa; phylum Arthropoda; class Insecta; order Diptera; family Drosophilidae; genus Drosophila; species Drosophila insularis. The sequence goes on along the minus strand of JAEIFP010000291.1, from coordinate 2,588,634 downwards.
CTCAAATACATCACTCGGTAGAAATTGGACGAATTAAGCACTGTTATTAGTGATGGATTATTTTCGATACCTCAAAAAGAAAGTGATATCGATAAAATCATGTTTATTGTATTATAACTTAAAAGGCAACAAAAATCATTTTAAAATAAAATGCTAAGACATCATCCATGGAATCAAATCAAAAATGCGCTTTGCAAACGTATTCACACATAGGGCGCATCGCTTTAAAATGGGCGATTGGTGATTGTAATTTTTAAACAAGGAAAATGTGGCTATTTAAATACGGAATTAGTGGGACTCATAGCCTCTTTTGTTTTAGGAAAGTAAAAAGGTTTTGATGAGATGTTTTTAAATAGGGAAAAGAAATTATGAAACATCTATTAAAGCTTTTGCAGGAATAAGGAAAAAATGATTCAGTTGTTATCCAAACAGAAGAAAGTTACTGAATGAGAAAACCTGTGAGTTGTCCCCGTATTTATACAAATTCCGATAAAAATTTTTCCATGGCAACTTGATGAAAACGAAAATAAAAGGTGGTAAACAATCGATTGTTGAGCAGTATCGAGCGGAAATACTATCGATGTTCGTACACATCCGATAGTTTCACGTGCAATCGATAGTTTCGTTTACACTGAAATAATTTCCGTATTTATTTCGTAACAAAATTTCTGTTTTACTGTCGCTTGGCTTGAATAAGTAATTTTGTTGAGAATTTTGGTGTTTTTTTCATCAAAATCTTTGGTTGAATTCATCAAGTTTATGCGTAAATTACCATTTACAGTAATTCAATAAAAGATAGAACAAACAAGTTTTTTATCATCTAATACTGAATCAAGTTACCAACTAGATTAATTCCTCCATCGTGATTATGACTGAATGGAAGGCCTCAATAACGCTATCATTAAGATAAATATATTTACATTTTTTTTAAATCGTTATGAAATATGTGGTCAATTTAATCGAAGCTTTCTTTCGCGGCTTATAGCGAAAGCAAAAATAGACCCGCAAAGATTCAAGCAGGTCACGGATTAACTTGGTCTCTTCACCTGACTCGTATAACTCATTTTAATTAGGTTAAATATGCAATGGAAAAATAAAACTGACGAAAAAGGAAGTCCAAAGCAAGAAAGGAAAATGTTTATTTCGTTTAACGGGGGAAAAAACAAATTCTTATGTTTGCCACTCCTTTTTATTACGCGAGTGGGTCGTTTGGTGTTATAATATCGACAAACTTTAAGCTTTTAATTATTACTAAGGAAACCATTATCTAGCAAAAACGTTGTACGTTTTACTTTTTTAAAAGGAAAAATTAAAATGTTTTTAAATAATTTAAAAAAAATAAGGCCTTTGCTTTTCAGGCAATGCTTCCTAGAACGAATGACACAGAAGTGTGAAAACTTACAGAAGAAAACGCTTTATATATACCCAAACTGCTGAGTCATTGGAGCACTAGAGCTGGGAAACTCTCAATATATCGATATATCGATTTTTTTATTTCTATGCCACACTCGATAGTTTTTTATCGTTATTGTTAGTGCTGAGCACTGAAATTCTTTTTTCAGCATAATGAACTTTTTCTGGAATTTGGTTTTATTTATATTGCAAAACAAAAAAATATTATTAGTTAACAAATAATATGTCTTTAAAAGTACTACCATCGATGAGAGTAGTTTCTATTGCATTACTTTTATAATGCATTGGTTTCATTAGCATTGAAAAAAAACAATGCTAATTAAATTTTTTTTCATTGGCATTAAAAAATTTAATTCTAATGAAATTTATTTTCATTGGCATTAAAAAAAAAAATTTTAATAAACATTTTTTCATTGGCGTTGAAAATTTTTTAATTAGCATTAAAAAAATCTATTCTAAAGAAATCTGAATAGAACCGAATGAGAAAACCTGTGAGTTGTCCCAGTATTTATACAATTCTCGACACAGATTTCTCCATGGCAACTTGATGAAAATAAAAATTTGAAGGTTTATGCCACACTAATATTGCTATCGATAATTACAATCGATAATACTCAAATACATCACTCGGTAGAAATTGGACGAATTAAGCACTGTTATTAGTGATGGATTATTTTCGATACCTCAAAAGAAAGTGATATCGATAAAATCATGTTTATTGTACTATAACTTAAAAGGCAACAAAAATCATTTTAAAATAAAATGTTAAGACATCATCCATGGAATCAAATCAAAAATGCGCTTTGCAAACGTATTCACACATAGGGCGCATCGCTTTAAAATGGGCGATTGGTGATTGTAATTTTTAAACAAGGAAAATGTGGCTATTTAAATACGGAATTAGTGGGACTCATAGCCTCTTTTGTTTTAGGAAAGTAAAAATGTTTTGATGAGATGTTTTTAAATAGGGAAAAAAATTATGAAACATCTATTAAAGCTTTTGCAGGAATAAGGAAAAAAAATGATTCAGTTGTTATCCAAACGGAAGGCAGTAACCGAATGAGAAAACCTGTGAGTTGTCCCAGTATTTATACAATTCTCGACACAGATACTCCATGGCAACTTGATGAAAATGAAAATTTGAAGGTTTATGCCACACTAACATTATTATCGATAATTACAATCGATAATACTCAAATACATCACTCGGTAGAAATTGGACGAATTAAGCACTGTTATTAGTGATGGATTATTTTCGATACCTCAAAAGAAAGTGATATCGATAAAATCATGTTTATTGTATTATAACTTAAAAGGCAACAAAAATCATTTTAAAATAAAATGCTAAGACATCATCCATGGAATCAAATCAAAAATGCGCTTTGCAAACGTATTCACACATAGGGCGCATCGCTTTAAAATGGGCGATTGGTGATTGTAATTTTTAAACAAGGAAAATGTGGCTATTTAAATACGGAATTAGTGGGACTCATAGCCTCTTTTGTTTTAGGAAAGTAAAAAGGTTTTGATGAGATGTTTTTAAATAGGGAAAAGAAATTATGAAACATCTATTAAAGCTTTTGCAGGAATAAGGAAAAAATGATTCAGTTGTTATCCAAACAGAAGAAAGTTACTGAATGAGAAAACCTGTGAGTTGTCCCCGTATTTATACAAATTCCGATAAAAATTTTTCCATGGCAACTTGATGAAAACGAAAATAAAAGGTGGTAAACAATCGATTGTTGAGCAGTATCGAGCGGAAATACTATCGATGTTCGTACACATCCGATAGTTTCACGTGCAATCGATAGTTTCGTTTACACTGAAATAATTTCCGTATTTATTTCGTAACAAAATTTCTGTTTTACTGTCGCTTGGCTTGAATAAGTAATTTTGTTGAGAATTTTGGTGTTTTTTTCATCAAAATCTTTGGTTGAATTCATCAAGTTTATGCGTAAATTACCATTTACAGTAATTCAATAAAAGATAGAACAAACAAGTTTTTTATCATCTAATACTGAATCAAGTTACCAACTAGATTAATTCCTCCATCGTGATTATGACTGAATGGAAGGCCTCAATAACGCTATCATTAAGATAAATATATTTACATTTTTTTAAATCGTTATGAAATATGTGGTCAATTTAATCGAAGCTTTCTTTCGCGGCTTATAGCGAAAGCAAAAATAGACCCGCAAAGATTCAAGCAGGTCACGGATTAACTTGGTCTCTTCACCTGACTCGTATAACTCATTTTAATTAGGTTAAATATGCGATGGAAAAATAAAACTGACGAAAAAGGAAGTCCAAAGCAAGAAAGGAAAATGTTTATTTCGTTTAACGGGGGAAAAAACAAATTCTTATGTTTGCCACTCCTTTTATTACGCGAGTGGGTCGTTTGGTGTTATAATATCGACAAACTTTAAGCTTTTAATTATTACTAAGGAAACCATTATCTAGCAAAAACGTTGTACGTTTTACTTTTTTAAAAGGAAAAATTAAAATGTTTTTAAATAATTTAAAAAAAAAATAAGGCCTTTGCTTTTCAGGCAATGCTTCCTAGAACGAATGACACAGAAGTGTGAAAACTTACAGAAGAAAACGCTTTATATATACCCAAACTGCTGAGTCATTGGAGCACTAGAGCTGGGAAACTCTCAATATATCGATATATCGATTTTTTTATTTCTATGCCACACTCGATAGTTTTTTATCGTTATTGTTAGTGCTGAGCACTGAAATTCTTTTTTTCAGCATAATGAACTTTTTTCTGGAATTTGGTTTTATTTATATTGCAAAACAAAAAAATATTATTAGTTAACAAATAATATGTCTTTAAAAGTACTACCATCGATGAGAGTAGTTTCTATTGCATTACTTTTATAATGCATTGGTTTCATTAGCATTGAAAAAAAACAATGCTAATTAAATTTTTTTTCATTGGCATTAAAAAATTTAATTCTAATGAAATTTATTTTCATTGGCATTAAAAAAAAAAATTTTAATAAACATTTTTTCATTGGCGTTGAAAATTTTTTAATTAGCATTAAAAAAATCTATTCTAAAGAAATCTGAATAGAACCGAATGAGAAAACCTGTGAGTTGTCCCAGTATTTATACAATTCTCGACACAGATTTCTCCATGGCAACTTGATGAAAATAAAAATTTGAAGGTTTATGCCACACTAATATTGCTATCGATAATTACAATCGATAATACTCAAATACATCACTCGGTAGAAATTGGACGAATTAAGCACTGTTATTAGTGATGGATTATTTTCGATACCTCAAAAAGAAAGTGATATCGATAAAATCATGTTTATTGTACTATAACTTAAAAGGCAACAAAAATCATTTTAAAATAAAATGCTAAGACATCATCCATGGAATCAAATCAAAAATGCGCTTTGCAAACGTATTCACACAAAGGGCGCATCGCTTTAAAATGGGCGATTGGTGATTGTAATTTTTAAACAAGGAAAATGTGGCTATTTAAATACGGAATTAGTGGGACTCATAGCCTCTTTTGTTTTAGGAAAGTAAAAATGTTTTGATGAGATGTTTTTAAATAGGGAAAAAAAATTATGAAACATCTATTAAAGCTTTTGCAGGAATAAGGAAAAAAAATGATTCAGTTGTTATCCAAACGGAAGGCAGTAACCGAATGAGAAAACCTGTGAGTTGTCCCAGTATTTATACAATTCTCGACACAGATACTCCATGGCAACTTGATGAAAATGAAAATTTGAAGGTTTATGCCACACTAACATTATTATCGATAATTACAATCGATAATACTCAAATACATCACTCGGTAGAAATTGGACGAATTAAGCACTGTTATTAGTGATGGATTATTTTCGATACCTCAAAAAGAAAGTGATATCGATAAAATCATGTTTATTGTACTATAACTTAAAAGGTAACAAAAATCATTTTAAAATAAAATGTTAAGACATCATCCATGGAATCAAATCAAAAATGCGCTTTGCAAACGTATTCACACATAGGGCGCATCGCTTTAAAATGAGCGATTGGTGATTGTAATTTTTAAACAAGGAAAATGTGGCTATTTAAATACGGAATTAGTGGGACTCATAGCCTCTTTTGTTTTAGGAAAGTAAAAATGTTTTGATGAGATGTTTTTAAATAGGGAAAAAATTATGAAACATCTATTAAAGCTTTTGCAGGAATAAGGAAAAAAAAATGATTCAGTTGTTATCCAAACGGAAGGCAGTAACCGAATGAGAAAACCTGTGAGTTGTCCCAGTATTTATACAATTCTCGACACAGATACTCCATGGCAACTTGATGAAAATGAAAATTTGAAGGTTTATGCCACACTAACATTATTATCGATAATTACAATCGATAATACTCAAATACATCACTCGGTAGAAATTGGACGAATTAAGCACTGTTATTAGTGATGGATTATTTTCGATACCTCAAAAAGAAAGTGATATCGATAAAATCATGTTTATTGTACTATAACTTAAAAGGCAACAAAAATCATTTTAAAATAAAATGTTAAGACATCATCCATGGAATCAAATCAAAAATGGGCTTTGCAAACGTATTCACACATAGGGCGCATCGCTTTAAAATGGGCGATTGGTGATTGTAATTTTTAAACATGGAAAATGTGGCTATTTAAATACGGAATTAGTGGGACTCATAGCCTCTTTTGTTTTAGGAAAGTAAAAATGTTTTGATGAGATGTTTTTAAATAGGGAAAAAAATTATGAAACATCTATTAAAGCTTTTGCAGGAATAAGGAAAAAAAATGATTCAGTTGTTATCCAAACGGAAGGCAGTAACCGAATGAGAAAACCTGTGAGTTGTCCCAGTATTTATACAATTCTCGACACAGATACTCCATGGCAACTTGATGAAAATGAAAATTTGAAGGTTTATGCCACACTAACATTATTATCGATAATTACAATCGATAATACTCAAATACATCACTCGGTAGAAATTGGACGAATTAAGCACTGTTATTAGTGATGGATTATTTTCGATACCTCAAAAAGAAAGTGATATCGATAAAATCATGTTTATTGTACTATAACTTAAAAGGCAACAAAAATCATTTTAAAATAAAATGTTAAGACATCATCCATGGAATCAAATCAAAAATGCGCTTTGCAAACGTATTCACACATAGGGCGCATCGCTTTAAAATGGGCGATTGGTGATTGTAATTTTTAAACAAGGAAAATGTGGCTATTTAAATACGGAATTAGTGGGACTCATAGCCTCTTTTGTTTTAGGAAAGTAAAAATGTTTTGATGAGATGTTTTTAAATAGGGAAAAAAATTATGAAACATCTATTAAAGCTTTTGCAGGAATAAGGAAAAAAAAATGATTCAGTTGTTATCCAAACGGAAGGCAGTAACCGAATGAGAAAACCTGTGAGTTGTCCCAGTATTTATACAATTCTCGACACAGATACTCCATGGCAACTTGATGAATATGAAAATTTGAAGGTTTATGCCACACTAACATTATTATCGATAATTACAATCGATAATACTCAAATACATCACTCGGTAGAAATTGGACGAATTAAGCACTGTTATTAGTGATGGATTATTTTCGATACCTCAAAAAGAAAGTGATATCGATAAAATCATGTTTATTGTACTATAACTTAAAAGGCAAGAAAAATCATTTTAAAATAAAATGTTAAGACATCATCCATGGAATCAAATCAAAAATGCGCTTTGCAAACGTATTCACACATAGGGCGCATCGCTTTAAAATGGGCGATTGGTGATTGTAATTTTTAAACAAGGAAAATGTGGCTATTTAAATACGGAATTAGTGGGACTCATAGCCTCTTTTGTTTTAGGAAAGTAAAAAGGTTTTGATGAGATGTTTTTAAATAGGGAAAAGAAATTATGAAACATCTATTAAAGCTTTTGCAGGAATAAGGAAAAAATGATTCAGTTGTTATCCAAACAGAAGAAAGTTACTGAATGAGAAAACCTGTGAGTTGTCCCCGTATTTATACAAATTCCGATAAAATTTTTCCATGGCAACGTGATGAAAACGAAAATAAAAGGTGGTAAACAATCGATTGTTGAGCAGTATCGAGCGGAAATACTATCGATGTTCGTACACATCCGATAGTTTCACGTGCAATCGATAGTTTCGTTTACACTGAAATAATTTCCGTATTTATTTCGTAACAAAATTTCTGTTTTACTGTCGCTTGGCTTGAAAAGTAATTTTGTTGAGAATTTTGGTGTTTTTTTCATCAAAATCTTTGGTTGAATTCATCAAGTTTATGCGTAAATTACCATTTACAGTAATTCAATAAAAGATAGAACAAACAAGTTTTTTATCATCTAATACTGAATCAAGTTACCAACTAGATTAATTCCTCCATCGTGATTATGACTGAATGGAAGGCCTCAATAACGCTATCATTAAGATAAATATATTTACATTTTTTTTAAATCGTTATGAAATATGTGGTCAATTTAATCGAAGCTTTCTTTCGCGGCTTATAGCGAAAGCAAAAATAGACCCACAAAGATTCAAGCAGGTCAAGGATTAACTTGGTCTCTTCACCTGACTCGTATAACTCATTTTAATTAGGTTAAATATGCAATGGAAAAATAAAACTGACGAAAAAGGAAGTCCAAAGCAAGAAAGGAAAATGTTTATTTCGTTTAACGGGGGAAAAAACAAATTCTTATGTTTGCCACTCCTTTTTATTACGCGAGTGGGTCGTTTGGTGTTATAATATCGACAAACTTTAAGCTTTTAATTATTACTAAGGAAACCATTATCTAGCAAAAACGTTGTACGTTTTACTTTTTAAAAAGGAAAAATTAAAATGTTTTTAAATAATTTAAAAAAAAATAAGGCCTTTGCTTTTCAGGCAATGCTTCCTAGAACGAATGACACAGAAGTGTGAAAACTTACAGAAGAAAACGCTTTATATATACCCAAACTGCTGAGTCATTGGAGCACTAGAGCTGGGAAACTCTCAATATATCGATATATCGATTTTTTTATTTCTATGCCACACTCGATAGTTTTTTATCGTTATTGTTAGTGCTGAGCACTGAAATTCTTTTTTTCAGCATAATGAACTTTTTCTGGAATTTGGTTTTATTTATATTGCAAAACAAAAAATATTATTAGTTAACAAATAATATGTCTTTAAAAGTACTACCATCGATGAGAGTAGTTTCTATTGCATTACTTTTATAATGCATTGGTTTCATTAGCATTGAAAAAAACAATGCTAATTAAATTTTTTTCATTGGCATTAAAAAATTTAATTCTAATGAAATTTATTTTCATTGGCATTAAAAAAAAATTTTTAATAAACATTTTTTCATTGGCGTTGAAAATTTTTTAATTAGCATTAAAAAATCTATTCTAAAGAAATCTGAATAGAACCGAATGAGAAAACCTGTGAGTTGTCCCAGTATTTATACAATTCTCGACACAGATTTCTCCATGGCAACTTGATGAAAATGAAAATTTGAAGGTTTATGCCACACTAATATTGCTATCGATAATTACAATCGATAATACTCAAATACATCACTCGGTAGAAATTGGACGAATTAAGCACTGTTATTAGTGATGGATTATTTTCGATACCTCAAAAAGAAAGTGATATCGATAAAATCATGTTTATTGTACTATAACTTAAAAGGCAACAAAAATCATTTTAAAATAAAATGTTAAGACATCATCCATGGAATCAAATCAAAAATGCGCTTTGCAAACGTATTCACACATAGGGCGCATCGCTTTAAAATGGGCGATTGGTGATTGTAATTTTTAAACAAGGAAAATGTGGCTATTTAAATACGGAATTAGTGGGACTCATAGCCTCTTTTGTTTTAGGAAAGTAAAAATGTTTTGATGAGATGTTTTTAAATAGGGAAAAAAATTATGAAACATCTATTAAAGCTTTTGCAGGAATAAGGAAAAAAAATGATTCAGTTGTTATCCAAACGGAAGGCAGTAACCGAATGAGAAAACCTGTGAGTTGTCCCAGTATTTATACAATTCTCGACACAGATACTCCATGGCAACTTGATGAATATGAAAATTTGAAGGTTTATGCCACACTAACATTATTATCGATAATTACAATCGATAATACTCAAATACATCACTCGGTAGAAATTGGACGAATTAAGCACTGTTATTAGTGATGGATTATTTTCGATACCTCAAAAAGAAAGTGATATCGATAAAATCATGTTTATTGTACTATAACTTAAAAGGCAACAAAAATCATTTTAAAATAAAATGTTAAGACATCATCCATGGAATCAAATCAAAAAATGGGCTTTGCAAACGTATTCACACATAGGGCGCATCGCTTTAAAATGGGCGATTGGTGATTGTAATTTTTAAACAAGGAAAATGTGGCTATTTAAATACGGAATTAGTGGGACTCATAGCCTCTTTTGTTTTAGGAAAGTAAAAATGTTTTGATGAGATGTTTTTAAATAGGGAAAAAAATTATGAAACATCTATTAAAGCTTTTGCAGGAATAAGGAAAAAAATGATTCAGTTGTTATCCAAACGGAAGGCAGTAACCGAATGAGAAAACCTGTGAGTTGTCCCAGTATTTATACAATTCTCGACACAGATACTCCATGGCAACTTGATGAAAATGAAAATTTGAAGGTTTATGCCACACTAACATTATTATCGATAATTACAATCGATAATACTCAAATACATCACTCGGTAGAAATTGGACGAATTAAGCACTGTTATTAGTGATGGATTATTTTCGATACCTCAAAAAGAAAGTGATATCGATAAAATCATGTTTATTGTACTATAACTTAAAAGGCAACAAAAATCATTTTAAAATAAAATGTTAAGACATCATCCATGGAATCAAATCAAAAATGCGCTTTGCAAACGTATTCACACATAGGGCGCATCGCTTTAAAATGGGCGATTGGTGATTGTAATTTTTAAACAAGGAAAATGTGGCTATTTAAATACGGAATTAGTGGGACTCATAGCCTCTTTTGTTTTAGGAAAGTAAAAATGTTTTGATGAGATGTTTTTAAATAGGGAAAAAAATTATGAAACATCTATTAAAGCTTTTGCAGGAATAAGGAAAAAAAATGATTCAGTTGTTATCCAAACGGAAGGCAGTAACCGAATGAGAAAACCTGTGAGTTGTCCCAGTATTTATACAATTCTCGACACAGATACTCCATGGCAACTTGATGAATATGAAAATTTGAAGGTTTATGCCACACTAACATTATTATCGATAATTACAATCGATAATACTCAAATACATCACTCGGTAGAAATTGGACGAATTAAGCACTGTTATTAGTGATGGATTATTTTCGATACCTCAAAAAGAAAGTGATATCGATAAAATCATGTTTATTGTACTATAACTTAAAAGGCAAGAAAAATCATTTTAAAATAAAATGTTAAGACATCATCCATGGAATCAAATCAAAAATGCGCTTTGCAAACGTATTCACACATAGGGCGCATCGCTTTAAAATGGGCGATTGGTGATTGTAATTTTTAAACAAGCAAAATGTGGCTATTTAAATACGGAATTAGTGGGACTCATAGCCTCTTTTGTTTTAGGAAAGTAAAAAGGTTTTGATGAGATGTTTTTAAATAGGGAAAAGAAATTATGAAACATCTATTAAAGCTTTTGCAGGAATAAGGAAAAAATGATTCAGTTGTTATCCAAACAGAAGAAAGTTACTGAATGAGAAAACCTGTGAGTTGTCCCCGTATTTATACAAATTCCGATAAAATTTTTCCATGGCAACGTGATGAAAACGAAAATAAAAGGTGGTAAACAATCGATTGTTGAGCAGTATCGAGCGGAAATACTATCGATGTTCGTACACATCCGATAGTTTCACGTGCAATCGATAGTTTCGTTTACACTGAAATAATTTCCGTATTTATTTCGTAACAAAATTTCTGTTTTACTGTCGCTTGGCTTGAAAAAGTAATTTTGTTGAGAATTTTGGTGTTTTTTTCATCAAAATCTTTGGTTGAATTCATCAAGTTTATGCGTAAATTACCATTTACAGTAATTCAATAAAAGATAGAACAAACAAGTTTTTTATCATCTAATACTGAATCAAGTTACCAACTAGATTAATTCCTCCATCGTGATTATGACTGAATGGAAGGCCTCAATAACGCTATCATTAAGATAAATATATTTACATTTTTTTTAAATCGTTATGAAATATGTGGTCAATTTAATCGAAGCTTTCTTTCGCGGCTTATAGCGAAAGCAAAAATAGACCCGCAAAGATTCAAGCAGGTCAAGGATTAACTTGGTCTCTTCACCTGACTCGTATAACTCATTTTAATTAGGTTAAATATGCAATGGAAAAATAAAACTGACGAAAAAGGAAGTCCAAAGCAAGAAAGGAAAATGTTTATTTCGTTTAACGGGGGAAAAAACAAATTCTTATGTTTGCCACTCCTTTTTATTACGCGAGTGGGTCGTTTGGTGTTATAATATCGACAAACTTTAAGCTTTTAATTATTACTAAGGAAACCATTATCTAGCAAAAACGTTGTACGTTTTACTTTTTTAAAAGGAAAAATTAAAATGTTTTTAAATAATTTAAAAAAAAAATAAGGCCTTTGCTTTTCAGGCAATGCTTCCTAGAACGAATGACACAGAAGTGTGAAAACTTACAGAAGAAAACGCTTTATATATACCCAAACTGCTGAGTCATTGGAGCACTAGAGCTGGGAAACTCTCAATATATCGATATATCGATTTTTTTATTTCTAAGCCACACTCGATAGTTTTTTATCGTTATTGTTAGTGTTGAGCACTGAAATTCTTTTTTTCAGCATAATGAACTTTTTTCTGGAATTTGGTTTTATTTATATTGCAAAACAAAAATATATTATTAGTTAACAAATAATATGTCTTTAAAAGTACTACCATCGATGAGAGTAGTTTCTATTGCATTACTTTTATAATGCATTGGTTTCATTAGCATTGAAAAAAAACAATGCTAATTAAATTTTTTTTCATTGGCATTAAAAAATTTAATTCTAATGAAATTTATTTTCATTGGTATTAAAAAAAAAAAAATTTTAATAAACATTTTTTCATTGGCGTTGAAAATTTTTTAATTAGCATTAAAAAAATCTATTCTAAAGAAATCTGTTGTCATTAGCATTGAAAATGAAAATTTTGAACAAATTTTTTTGAAGTAGGAAAAAGTCAACAAAAAATAGGAAGAAAATATTAAGAAAAAATAAAAAAAATGTATTCTAAAGAAGGTAAATATTTACTTAAGCTACTCGAGATTTCAGTGTTGAAAAGTGAAAAAATCGACTAAAGCTAGATTTTAGTGTTGGCAAACGCTATATTTTATTTGGCGCGTTGTTTGACCGCCCTGGCAGCCAAATATTTTATTCTGAATTATAAAATTGAGGAATATTCGGCTGCTCTGGCAGCAACTCAGCAATATTTTCGTTTGTTGAGAATAGCGCGAACAAAAGTTTCAAAAAGCCCGCGTATTCAAGTATCCGAAATTTGGCATCTGGCAAATCTATCTCAAAATTTGACAGCTTCTTTTAGCCGTAAAAAGCTACTTTAAGCTACAATCCCGCTAAAAACACAATTTTTCTTTTGTTAATTACACAAAAACTATAAAATATATCACCATAGCGCACCTGAGGTCGTGCTCGTGGAAGTTTATGTAGTTTAAGCGCGTTTTGGGCCCGAGTAACTATAGTAAATATTTACCGAAAAAGTAATGCTATTGCTTAACGGCACAAATCTCCTATCGATAGTATAAACATATTGCTCTCAAAATAACCACTAAAATATCGACTAACGATAGTTTCCCAGCTCTAGATTTCAACTCTAAAGAATTATTTCAATTACCGTACCTGTTACAAATCCCAAGTTGGCTACGTTTTCATTGTTGAAACGAATTTCAAATGTTTTTTCACAAAAATTCTAAAAAAAAAATTGTATCTTGTCGAAGAATTATTATCATTTCTATTAGTATTTTGAAGGTAAGGTTAAGCCATAAAAAAAAAGTATAATTTCTGTTCTTGCAAAAGCAATCTGATCTAGCGAGCAGTATATTTTATATTTAAGTTATAATTTTGGTGATAATTATTTTACATTACAGTTCTACATATTGCATGGACGTATCCAGACGCATTCAAATGTTGGCAAACCAATGCTCAGTGGAGCCGAAAACTCATTTTCGTTTCATCATTTAAAATAAGACAATATTTTGGTGTCGAGCCGTTTTAATGGCCTTCTACTACTAGGGAATGGCTTGTCCCTGGTCTTTTACGTACCTTGTTTGCTGAACTCACGTATAGAGCTCGCTAACTAGACTCTGTTGTGTCTTTGGGCCATTATTTCCACATATACCCCAGTTAGCTGCAAAGTCATATTTTTCTTTGCGCTCTTGAAACAACAATGTCAAGTCGTTGACAACATTTTTAAGTGCACCTTAGCTTAGCCGCCCAGTTGCCATTTTCCCCATTTTGCCTTTACCATTTTAGCGTTCTCCACTTATATACCCCACTTCTGGACAAGATACAGAGACAGCTAATGGTATTTACATGTTGGTCGTCCTTTGTCCTTCGTAGAACACTTTGCCAGTGTCATGCAAGCAGACGGCACACAAAGTCAGGGGACAGATGCAAATATGCGTGAGTTGTTGCTGTATCTCAGGGATAGAAAGAAGACGGTTGGTTGGTTGGCCGGTTGTTTGGTAGGTAGATTGGAAGGGTCCCATTGTTTGCGGCGTTTAACGACCTTTTAAATGTGCCTCTAATTATGTTTACGTGCCACATTCTCTCCCAAAAAAGACCTCTAGACCAGAATGTCTAAATTGTAAGGTCCAGGCCGGCCCTTGGTGGCAAAAGCTTACTTTACTTTACTTTAATCCATATGCTGACTGTTTGTTAATTATGCCAGTTTGGTTCGTGTATCCCACACAACCAACGTGACGTGCCTCAGGATGGATGGAAGTGGCCTGCGATACCGAGAAGGGACTAACTAGCCCGGAACCAAAATATTGCATTAATTTTTAATGGTGTAACGTAAGATGGAAACGGTTTTCTCTATCTTCGTTATAAATTCTGCGACACAAGAAACTTTTATTTCGGTGGAGGCGACAACTTTTAAGCGTTGCTATTGGGGGCCGAACGGGGCAAAGATCTGCAAAAACTTTTCAATGTTCACGCCAACCAAGGTTAGGGTTAGGCAAACCCCTCAGACATGAAAGTGTCTTAATTGGGGCGCTGGCCCTGAATATATTTAGTGGCCATGAATTATGTATACTTGTACCACCAACTAAGGTCAAACCAACAATCTCAACTGGAAGTTTTGAACGTCCTCTCGTACCCATTCTCCGATTTCGAAGCAACTTTTCTCATGATCGTTTAATTACGTTTATGGTGTGATAAATACTTGATCAAGATTATTAAAATGATTATAGATAATGTTTTAATTTGCTTCTATTTTGTATATCTCATTTTAAATTCTTACAAATTGTTCTTAATAATTAAAGAGGCAATTGAACAGAGAGGCAGACCAGAAAAAAGAATCATTTTGTTTACACCTTTATGTATATGTATGTATGTATTTCGCAGCAGAAATTCTAAACGCATAATTACAACAAAAGTTCAAAGTTCATTAGTTGAAAATATTATGTTTCCTTTTTATGGCATCCTAAACTTTTCAGCACACGATGGAGGTCGAGAATTTTGACCTGACATTAAATTCTTGAATTTTCAATAGCCACACAAATTCACCTTAACATAATTATGCATTATTGCCTCCAGAGAGAAAGAGAGAGAGAAAGAGCGAAAAAGAGAGGAGATATAGGAAGCGGCAGAGGTCCTTTAGCCTTGTTGTAGCAATATTAATTACTTAAAAAGCTTTCCCATTTACCACTTCCTGCCACAGTTGATTTCCCCTTCAAAACCTCTGAGCGACCATATTCGTCTCCCGTGTGTGTATACCAATGCATTTTTAAAATAATTTCTCCATATGTACGTACTTACATATCATGGCCATATGAAGTAAATTAATAATTCCTTATATATGTAAATGTAAATGTATGAGTAAAGGAAGAAAAAGCCATTAAATTATTTATTAAACGGAACGTCTTGTATTCAATTTGAATTGAATCGGATCGAATGCCATTGTCGAATAAAAAACAAACTTTTCTACTTTTACTTTTAATGGCACGAAAAAATCTTTTGTTTCTCTTCGTATCTTTATTGTTGCAACAAAATGTTTCAAACATAATGTATGTTGAATGGCTGGGTGATTGTACTTGATTGCGTCTTCTTAACGATTATATAATTAGGTTGTCCCAACTTAATGAAGCATATTAACTTAATGGGCTAATTCACACAACTCAGATGAAGAGCCATGACAAATGTTGAATGCAAATTCAAAATGGAATTTCCTGTTTAAAACATTTCACACAAATCTCATGCATTTCCGCAAAAAAGAAGCCATGAGAAGCGATGGCTGAAAGGAAACTCTAATGAGGGAAACTCATTTGGTTAAAAGCAAAGCGTTTTAAGCATTAAAAGGCATAATAATAAATACTTATCATTGGCGGAGCAGTGGCAAACGGTAGCATATTGTCGCCACGCCCCCGAAAAATGGCATACCTTGCCATTTGCCGTAAAACAAATGTAAAGCGAAATTGCTTTTTGCCAGCAAATGCTGCGACCTGCCCGAAAAATGTCTGAATATGTATGTCTATGTGTGTGTTTATGTATGTGTGCGTGTCGACAGACGGATGCGGAAACGGATGTGAAAAGTGCAGTCATAAATGCGCCATTGCTGCTGCCGCCGTCACCGCCATCCTTTATGTAAGACGTTAATAATTGTGGAGCATGGAGCATGAAGCAAGAGTTTCTCTGTGGCATGTGTGTGTGTCTGTACGTGTGTTTGTGTTTGTATGGGCGGGCGATGAAATTTTCAAATTCGCGCATTTTCTTTTATTTTATGGTCGTCGTCGTGTTTGCCTCCCATGGGCTTCGCGCTTTGTAATTATGACAAATGCTAAAATATTGCATGTGTGTGAATATGCGTGGGTATTACCGCTGGTGTGTGTGTGTGTGCGTGGGTGTTACTTTCTGGGTGTGTGTGCATATGTCGCTTGGGGATCTCTGATTTTGTTCTTTGTTTGTTTCCTTTTACTTATTTGTTGTTTCTTTCTCTGTGGGTTTTTCTTTCATTTTTTTTCGCCGGCGGATTTAAGTTAAATCCGAAAAAAACACATGAAAAAAATTCACATATTACGAGTCACAAAGTCGGCTACAGATATTTCGTATAGAATCTGAAATAGGAACCCCGCATGTAGGGAAATAATTGTATTTTAGTTTTAATATTAGTTCTTATTTAAATAATTGAGTTAAATATTCTTAAAGACAATTTTAAAGTAATCAAATACAAGTTCTTAAAATTCTCAAAAGATTGCTAATAATAATTTTGACAATAATTTTGTTGACCTATTTTATTTCAATTTTTCATTTGGTTTTCTTTTGCCTTAGTACTCGAAAATGCCTTGCTTTACTTCTTAGTACAGGGTATAAAAATCCCTTTGAGAGCCAAAAAAAAAAAAAAAAATTCACACCACACGCCATAACTACTAAATCAAAATGCCAGCGTGAAATGGTTTATTTGTTTGTTTTTTTTCTGTTACTTAAAATAATGGTGATTGGGCATAACCGGTGGAAAATTGAGATTAAAGTTTTCATTTAAAGTTAAAAATCAAGAAAATTTTTATACAGAAAATTTTTATATTCTCAATATTTGCATTTGAAGTATTCAAAAGTTTATATTAACTACCTGTAACAATTTATTGAGAATTGATCTAACTGTAAATTGACATAACTTTCATTTGCCTGGGGGGACCTATAACAATTTCTACATCTTTGTCTGGCATAATAAATAAGGCCATTCTGGCATCGTTTCTTCGCAAACTTGTTCACAGTTCACAGTTCAATATTTTCCAATTACATGCACGTATCCTACTAACCCAGCCCCTATACGTGCTTTATGCTCTGCTCTCCTTACCAAACCATATCCTTACATACGCATATCGAAGAGTTTACGAGTTTTCCCTTTTCTTCTTTTTTTCTCTGCTTTTTTTTTTTTTTTTTTTTTGGCTTGGTTTGTACTCGTTGTGGGTGTTGTTTGTGGGGCATTGAAATACAAACTTTAAATTGAATTTTTGCGGTTTGTCATTGTTCGCATCCGGCAGCATTTCACACACACTATACGTATATATATAGGCGCCCTTCGAGCCACTCCTATACTCACCAATCGACTTGTTCATCCCACTCTAACCTCCAGTCCTTTCCCATATTCCTATGCTCCTGTCTTCCTGCCCTCCTGTCAGAGCGTCATGTGCCTTTCCCTGCGGTCACTTTTGTTCAACAAAAATGCGTTTCTAATTCAATTTGCTGTCAACGCGTTGCGGAGTAGAAAATGGACAAGAGGAGCAAAGCGGCGAGAAGTGGACGATAAAAAAAAAAACAGAAAAATGGAAAATGTAGCCAGTTGCATTTCCACTGGCCAAAAAAAAAAAAAAAAAAAAACAAAATTCTATGGGCGTATCCATGTTGCGGAATTGCAAAAACCCTACGCCCCTGCTCCGCTGTATTTGAAACTCTGGTGACAAACTTTTTGCGGTAGTGGAAATTATTTTATGCTGTAAGTGATATCTTTTAATTGCGTTACAAATTTTATGGAAGGGAAAAGCGAATTTAGAACTCTAATTTCATTTTTTGAATGTTTTTGTAAACACTGGAAAAAAAAACAAACAAAATGCACCACAACAAATAAATTTTTCATTAAAATGATCAAGTAGTAGAAGAGTCTTTGCAAAAATTCCATTCAATCACATTCAAGTTTTAAAATGCTTGACTAACTAGTTTATTTACCACATTCAGCAGCATATTTTAGTAAATTTTTGTATTACACACACACCCACGGACAGCCATCGTTTACCAGTCGCTCTGCGAAATGAAAGGACACAATTGACGTACAATACCTGGAATAAAGAGGGGAAGGATTAGGAAGTGTCGCCAAGAGACTGGCCACTCACCTGGACTGCAATCGGCTGCCCAGCTGGCTGCATCTGTTGTGCTGGAGAAATTATTTATTTCCCATCAGTCTTAGCTTGGTGGCCACGCCGGGAGGGGCGGCGGGGGTGTTAACCATATCCCGCGCTTTCTCCTGTGGTGGGAAAATTGCATTTTTGGCATTTTCCTTATCGTTTGACTTCTTAGCGCTTTTTACCTTGCCGATTGCAACTAATCAGCTGGTAACTAGTGTTGTGAACCGTCGATCGATAACAGAGCCGATAAACCAGCTGACGGCTTAACATAAGCTCACAACATTAGCCTCCAAAGTGCTGCGTGCTTATGGGCGCTCGCTTAGGCGCGTTTTTTAAAAATCCCCTATAGACTGAGTAAGTCTTAAGTTACCGACTAGCAATCTTTTCAGGTTACTAGAAGAGCACCAACAAACCCACAGGGCCTCTGAGACACGAAGAGGACTGTGGTCTGCGCTTGTGCCAGCGGCCACAGCGTATAAAACCTGGCAGCAGGTATAAAATGCAAAAAATACATTGAAAAATGGTTGGAAAAACGTCGACTACTCCAGGTGGCAGCCACAGTTGTGGAAATCCACCCATGGTACAAGCCATGGCAAGGGCACGGATTCTGGAGGCCCCAACAACCGTCATCACCACCACTACTGCACCGGTGGCAAACTTGGCCGATGCAGCGGACATAGCTACAAGCAGCAAAAAGCACGGACAAACGGATCCAATCCTTTCGCCAAAGGAAGCAAGATCGCCAGGACACCGCCGCAGGCTCTTCACTCGGCCCCGCCAGCCATTCGAGGAATACTTGTCTCAGCTGGATGCGAAGAAGAGACACCCAAACGGGCAAGGGAAGCAAGCCCTTGCAACACCGAAAGTGGGACCACAGCTAAGAAATTAAAAGGACCGCCGCAGGCTCTAAACATGTTGATGGCCGAACTGGGCAAGATCTTAGACGAGATCATAGATGGCTCGGTTAATAAAAAGTCTCCCCCGACGCGCAACACAACCCAATGGATGAAGGAGGCACATCTTAAGATGAAATCCATTCACCTACAGGAGCAGATGCAGGAGCATCCGGTGAAGGCTGGACCATGCCTTGCGTGCGCAACGCGCAATTCTGTCGCCAAAACCACCAAAGAGGTTACTAAAAGGAAGGATACCAGGACGGAAGACCCGCCGACAGCCAATAAGAATGACAGGAGGAGGAAAAAGAAGTCGCCAAACCAGGAGCGGACTCCAAGGACCCGAAGCCCCGCAGCAACAGCAGTATCACCAGGACCAGTAGTAGCTGAATCAACACACGCAACGAACATCGCTGGAGGGAAATGGCACAAGGTGAAAAGCAAGCCGAGACCCATTAAAAAGAAAAGGCCGGACGTCATCATGGTGAAGTGTAAAGACCCAGCCAATTACGCGATGGTACTGAAGTCAGTCCACACAGACGCCGGAATTCACCGGAACCACTTCGCCATTGTGTGCTCTATCAAGAGTTGTCCACCCGCACACACACCAGCGACGTTCTACAGCTGGGCCCCAAGTACGCTGAGCGAAAAAGCGTTACTCACCATGATGACCCAAGTGACAAGGAGCAGCAGCACGGACGCGGACACCCAGGCCAACCACATGGGCGACATTCTTCGCAGAGCATGTGATGCAGCCATGATACGCAAACGGCATGGGCTCAACAAATGTAAGCCAGTACATTGGTGGAATGCCAGGATTGCGGATGCCAGGAGGCAATGTCATCAGGCCAGACGACGACAGCAACGTGCCCGCAGAATGCCCACGTTTCCGGAGCTGCTTGCAGACTACAAGCGGAAAAGAGCCAACCTAAATATGGAGATCAAGAGAAGTAAAGCGGACTGCTGGAAGAAGCTGTGCGCAGATGCAGACGCGCAGCCACATGGGACTGCCTATAAATTGGTTATGGGCAAACTCGCCAACGGATCCAACCAAGTTAGGTCACATTGTAGCAACGCTATTCCCTTCAAGGCCGACAAGGAACTTAGCAGCGAGCGGAACACCATGTGCACCGATATTCACAGATGTTAGTGAAGTCGTGGAAGCAGGGAAGAGGATAAACGTACATAAAGCCCCGGGCCCGGACAGGGTCCCGGCTCTTGTAATCAAACTGCTAGTTTGCAAACACGCGTCGACGTTTGTGGAACTTCTCAACACATGCATGCTGCAACGGGAGTTCCCTACGAGGTGGAAGCTACAAAGGTTGGTCCTGCTTCCCAAAGGTGATAAAATAGATGACCCATCAGCATACAGACCCCTGTGTATGCTTGATGTGATTGGGAAACTTTTTGAGCGCATCATTTGCAACAGACTGGAGAAGGAACTGGAGCAACGTCATGGACTGTCGGACTGAGAGTTCGGATTCAGGAGGAAACGCAGCACTATCAACGCCATCAGTTCGGTGGTAGAGATAGCCGCTAAAGCCATCGAAGGGCAACGCTGGAAAGGCGGCAACAAAAAATACTGCCTTATATCAACGTTGGATGTACGGAATGCTTTTAATTGGCCAGCTGGGACTCCATTATCGCGTCCCTAGAGCGATTAAACATATCTGAGTACATCATTAACCTGATATGCAGCTATTTCCGGGATCGGGTGCTACTCTACGACACAGCAGCTGGTCCACGGAAGCACACCATCACAGGCGGAGTACCCCAAGGATCAGTGATCGGGCCAACATTGTGGAATGTCATGTATGACACTGTCCTGCGATTGGACATGCCAAGTGACACCCGCATAGTGGGATTCGCGGACGACATCGCCATCGTCACTGTGGCCAAGGATATCCAGCAAGCGGAAGAAAACACCAATGCAGCAGTGTTCAGGATTCTGGAATGGATGGAGGCAAACTCATTATCCATAGCCGCACACAAAACCGAGGCCGGGCTCATAAGTAGCAGGAAAAAAGTGGAAACAGCCAGGATCGAAGTTGCCGGATGCTCTATAACATCAAAGCCTGCCATTAAATATCTTGGAGTCATGATGGACCATAGGCTAACATTCAAAGCCCACCTGCAGTATACCGCAGATAAAGCTGCGAAGGCCACGTCAGCTATAACTCAGCTTATGGCTAACGTTGGCGGCCCCAAGCAACGGAGCAGATGGCTCATCTTGACGGTGGTAAGGTCCATCATCCTATATGCCGCCGCCATATGGGCACCAGCGATGTCATCCCCCACCTACAGCCGGGACTGCAGATCGTCGTACCGAACTTGCGCGCTCAGGACCATATGCGCGTTTAGGACAGTCTCCGAAGATGCAGCCTTGGTGCTGTCTGATATGGCCCCACTAGACCTCTTGGCTAACGAGGCTAGAAATAGAGATCCGCCGCCAGTTAGAAGAGAGACGACTCTCACTAACTGGCAACGCAGATGGCGTGACTCAAACCATGGGAGCTGGACAAGGCGCCTTCTCCCCGACATTCGGCCATGGCTCAATCGCAAACATGGCCAGACTCACTTCTATCTGACACAGTTACTGACGGGACATGGATGCTTTAAATCCTACTTGCATAGGTTTAAACATGAGACAGATCCCTTTTGCACACACTGTGCGGGGAATATAGAAGACGCAGAACACGTCCTGTTTGTCTGTCCTAGATATTCTGCTGAACGGGAAGAGCTAAGCCTAGGGCATTGGGAGGCCATTTATAGTCAACGACTTTATGGATATCCTACTTAGCTCGCAAAACAATTGGCTAGCTGTTAGCCACATGGCAGCAGTCATTATGCAATCCTTGCGTCGCGCTGAACGTCAGCGTAACCAAAACTTAAGTTCTAGGTAAACTCTAGACGAGGCATACGTGCCATCTCTCCCTCGTGAAGTAGTACTTCAGCGTTGGTTCCGCGAGAGGGATACGGAGCATAGGGTAGGTTTTAGTGCGGTGCGGTGACCACTAACCAAGGTCGATACCAAGTCCCACACTTCGGCTTTCAATGCTATCCCCCCTATTTATAAAAAAAAAAAAAAAACACGGACAGCCATAAACATATTTAAAATTTGTATGCTATTTCTTTACATTTGATTTGCTGCTTAGTGTATACTCCAAAAATAAAAGCTTAAATGTTCACACTGCCAAACTAAATACAAATGAGTCAATTGAGAATTGAAAATTGCAAATTGAAAATTTAGTTAGTAATTTAGTTTGCCATATGCAATTAACTTTACTGATTTACCTCCCCATTAAGGTGGAATGGCAGTCGGCAAAAGCCATTTAGTGGTAGCCAAATTTTAAATGCCTATGGTAAATATTTTTGCATTGGCAAACTAACCGTAAAGAAATACTTCAATTAAATAGAACAAAAATTGTATGCTTGCAAAACTTGATTTACTCGCTGTTGAAAGTTAAAATTGAATAATTGTGCAGAACAAGCTGGGTTTACAGAGTGATTCATTTTTTTTTTCTCTTTTTGCTCTTTGCTCTTTGTTTGGATTTAGCTGGGGGTTTTGGTTTGGGCTTGTGTTTGGTTTTGTATGCCAGTTACCAAGTATTTACAAAGTGCTTAACACATATTAAGCTTCATTTTTATCTCTTATGGTTTTTGTCCGTTGGCTTATGCTGCGTATGCGTAATTTTTGTGCTCAGTTCACTTTTAAGTTCTTGGAGAGTTTACAGAGCAATTTGCATGGGCCATAAGCCCATAATAAACCAAAAACTGGAATTTAATGCATGGAAAATTAGAGAGAGATTTAGTGGCAAAACTATTTTGGTTTGTTTTTGGGCAATTTCCCTAACATTTTATTTTCAATTGGTGTGCATAATTGGCTTTCTTTAACAAATTCAAATGATTTTGTTTTTTTTTTTTTTCTTTAGAGTCAACCAAAGGCAGACAGGAAGCCACTTCTCACTTTTCAAAGCTTGAATGTGAATGTGAATTTGAATTTCTAATTATTTGGCACTTTGAATGCCAAAAGCTGACCTCAAGCAGCGTTGATGTTCTGCCAATTAAGAAGAAAGAAGAAAACCGCAAAGAAAGTCCATCACAAGGAAGGAGGCAGCTGACATGCGGCATGAGGCGCTTGGCACCATGTCGGTAGCCTTTTGTGTATGCCACCGCTCATCAATTTAAATGCAAAAAAGGCTTTTCGACCAAGTCTTTTCCGACTAAAATGTGCCAATGTGGCAGATTCACTAATTAAGCATCAGCGAACTAAAGGAGGAGCCGCAAATCGCCTTACTTATGCATACACACATACACACACACACACACACACACACACAAACACACACACACACACACACACACACACAGACATACACATACAAAGGCAAGTTGACTGCAGGCTACTGCGAACAAAGCTAAGCGGCTCGGCACCCAAAAAAGTATGCTACGTTAATTTTACGGGGCTTGTAGCAAAGTGAATTTAATGACGAGGGCAAAACCCAATTCAGACTCAAACTGATTCTCAAACTTCTCATTCGGTCTCGATGTCAGAACGGACCTTACCGTACCGAACCATTTTGGACTCTCCACTTGACATTGCAGCTGGGGACTTGTGTGGAATTTTGTAATTAAAACGACGTGGCTTACATTTAGCACGTTGATGCCTGGAGGCAAGGAGACAGCAACTAGTGGCCGGTGGTTAATTAAAGCGAGAGTGGTACAGGGGGGCCATGGAGACCGTTGCCTTGGGTAGCTGAGCAAACAATGAAACTGCCTCTGCGTCTCCCTCACACACACCCGTTTGCTTGGTGTGCGTGTGCGGTCACCATAGGGCGAAAGTTGTTTTCAATATGAAATATTCGCACTGACAGCCGCTTTGCCACAGGACATGATAAACATGGGCTTCAAGGCCTTTATACAAAATTTTCCCTGATGGAAATTAAAAATGGCAATACCACTTTTTGTTTTGTGTGCTTTTTACTTTTCTTACCCCGACAGTAATTTTTGTATTTCTTGTTTTATATAAATTTATTCACTGTAAGTTGAAAATGAAACCAATTAGCCGCGAAATTTTTCAGTAATGGTTTTATTTTGTCATGTAGCTGCCTGCCGTTTGGCCAGATAATTGTTCTTGACAAAAACGGAATCAAAACGAAAAAAAAAAGAAGCAAAGCGAAAGCAGCTTTATACACAAATGTACGTATGTTTGTGTATGTGAATATACTCCGTGCACACAAGTTAAAATTATTCCAGCTGTCATCAGACATGCCATGCGATTTACCAGCTGCAATAGCTGAAATGCAACAGATAAAAGTGTCACTGCCAGGCACGTTTTGATACCCTTGCAGAGGGTATTATATGCAAATGATCAAAGGTATAAACGTAGAGCTATTGAGTACTCTCTTCTCGTGCTGATTGACTTTTAAAAGCGTGTAAACTATAATCTGATCTATATATCTATACATATGTAAATATAAAGTTGTAGTTCCATGAATCTTTTCTAGTTGTGTTGAGCATGGTGAGTGGGAGTGTATTATACTTGTCCTTCATAGATCTGAAAAACCATCGTACCCAGTATCGATGGAAATGTATCGATTCTTTATTTTAATATATCAATAAATTAGTGTGAGTGAAAGTACTAATAAATAGTACCCAGATACCAACGGAGGACGGTTGGCATTAAAGGCAGTGCCGCATAAAACGGACACTAATAGACCAGGGCCTCTCGAGGCCGACGGAACATAAAATTTGCTAATTCTGCTACATATTTGGCTAATTCAAAGTCGATTAGAGGTGAATGTATACTAGCTGATTCTACAGGCAGACTTTGAGCGAGAGACATATGTACATATGTATCTAAATTTATGCAACTGGTATAATAACAAAAGGATACATTTTTAATTAATTTATTAGTACCTAAAGACTTTTAATAACCATACATTTCATTTTTTTTCTTTCATGTTTCCCTTTTTACTGCGAATGGCGTATTCTTTCGAAAAGAATTGAACTACAAATGTGAAATAGAAATATTTTCTTCGAATAGTAAATTGGATGGGAAAATTTCTGCACAGCAAAACCTTATGCACCATCGCCCAAGGAGGTAAACCGCAAAACCGTCAAACCCTTTTTCTTTCGAAACGGACATCGATTGAGGTAGCCTCGATCTGATACATTTTTACAAAAGTACTATAAAGTAAATCTCGGAAAACATTGTCTTATAATTGGTAGACTATCCAAAAGCTATAAATCTCATTCCTGTTTAACTAAGAAAAATAGAAATTACCTTAAATAAATTCGACTGTATAAGTACGTACATACACATATGAGATAAAACAAATCTAAAGAATGTTTCTTTTCAAATTGCACATGGGACAAACAAACATTAACAAAATTAAAAGTAATAGGTTTAATATACGTTATAGGTTAAGAAAGCGTCTTAGGAAAGTGAGACAGACTGATCCAAAAATTGATAAAGAAATCCAACGTCTAGACCCAAAACTTGGAAAATTAAAAAAAAAAATGTTGTTTAGGCGAAATACCACTTAATCGCGAAGTCTTCAAGAAAAAGTCAAATGATGATCACCAAGAAGACAGAACAGAAAAAGCAGTCATAACAGCTAGTCTCCAACTTATCCGTTAAATGAATCTATCAGCGATGTAATTCATCGTCAAGTGACCATTACAATTATGACCCACAACTTTAAATGTGATAGATGGAGAGGAATGTAAAAAAGCTGTAGACGAATCTTTTAGTACATTAATGATAAAATAATCCGACAAGAAGTAACCTAGTGTTAAAATTCAAAGATCCCTCTATGGTGATTACCATATGGCCATATGGAAGATCTTAGGTAGGTATTAAAGTGTGATATTAATCATATTTTCATAATTCGCTAGTGAATATTAAGGAAAAATATTTTTAAAAAATCATTTTAAAAATTTGCACTATCCGATGCATCTTCTGGCTTAACGCACTGCTACGCATTTAATTCCAAGGCGTGAACCAAGTATGCCTAAATGGAAAGACTCTGATCGTGTATTGAGCTAATCATATTTATATAGTTCTTTAGTAAATATTAAGGAAAATCGTTTAAAAATCAGTTAATGTGGAAAAGTCATCGTTAATTAATCGACACCGTGGGTACGTCGTGATTGTACTTTTCAAACAAGGAAAATGTGGCTATTTAAATACGGAATTAGTGGGACTCATAGCCTCTTTTGTTTTAGGAAAGTAAAAAGGTTTTGATGAGATGTTTTTAAATAGGGAAAAGAAATTATGAAACATCTATTAAAGCTTTTGCAGGAATAAGGAAAAAATGATTCAGTTGTTATCCAAACAGAAGAAAGTTACTGAATGAGAAAACCTGTGAGTTGTCCCATTATTTATACAATTCTCGTTAATATTAAGGAAAAATATTTAAAAAAAATTATTTTAAAAATTTGCACTATCCGATGCAACTTCTGCCTTAACGCACTGCTACGCATTTAATTCCAAGGCATGAACCAAGTATGCCTAAATGGAAAGACTCTGATCGTGTATTGAGCTAATCATATTTATATAGTTCTTTAGTAAATATTAAGGAAAATCGTTTAAAAATCAGTTAATGTGGAAAAGTCATCGTTAATTAATCGACACCGTGGGTACGTGGTGATTGTACTTTTCAAACAAGGAAAACGTGGCTATTTAAATACGGAATTAGTGGGACTCATAGCCTCTTTTGTTTTAGGAAAGTAAAAAGGTTTTGATGAGATGTTTTTAAATAGGGAAAAGAAATTATGAAACATCTATTAAAGCTTTTGCAGGAATAAGGAAAAAATGATTCAGTTGTTATCCAAACAGAAGAAAGTTACTGAATGAGAAAACCTGTGAGTTGTCCCATTATTTATACAATTCTCGTTAATATTAAGGAAAAATATTTTAAAAAAAATTATTTTAAAAATTTGCATTATCCGATGCAACTTCTGCCTTAACGCACTGCTACGCATTTAATTCCAAGGCATGAACCAAGTATGCCTAAATGGAAAGACTCTGATCGTGTATTGAGCTAATCATATTTATATAGTTCTTTAGTAAATATTAAGGAAAATCGTTTAAAAATCAGTTAATGTGGAAAAGTCATCGTTAATTAATCGACACCGTGGGTACGTGGTGATTGTACTTTTCAAACAAGGAAAATGTGGCTATTTAAATACGGAATTAGTGGGACTCATAGCCTCTTTTGTTTTAGGAAAGTAAAAAGGTTTTGATGAGATGTTTTAAAATAGGGAAAAGAAATTATGAAACATCTATTAAAGCTTTTGCAGGAATAAGGAAAAAATGATTCAGTTGTTATCCAAACAGAAGAAAGTTACTGAATGAGAGAACCTGTGAGTTGTCCCATTATTTATACAATTCTCGTTAATATTAAGGAAAAATATTTTAAAAAAAATTATTTTAAAAATTTGCACTATCCGATGCAACTTCTGCCTTAACGCACTGCTACGCATTTAATTCCAAGGCATGAACCAAGTATGCCTAAATGGAAAGACTCTGATCGTGTATTGAGCTAATCATATTTATATAGTTCTTTAGTAAATATTAAGGAAAATCGTTTAAAAATCAGTTAATGTGGAAAAGTCATCGTTAATTAATCGACACCGTGGGTACGTGGTGATTGTACTTTTCAAACAAGGAAAATGTGGCTATTTAAATACGGAATTAGTGGGACTCATAGCCTCTTTTGTTTTAGGAAAGTAAAAAGGTTTTGATGAGATGTTTTTAAATAGGGAAAAGAAATTATGAAACATCTATTAAAGCTTTTGCAGGAATAAGGAAAAAATGATTCAGTTGTTATCCAAACAGAAGAAAGTTACTGAATGAGAAAACCTGTGAGTTGTCCCATTATTTATACAATCCTCGTTAATATTAAGGAAAAATATTTAAAAAAAAATTATTTTAAAAATTTGCACTATCCGATGCAACTTCTGCCTTAACGCACTGCTACGCATTTAATTCCAAGGCATGACCCAAGTATGCCTAAATGGAAAGACTCTGATCGTGTATTGAGCTAATCATATTTATATAGTTCTTTAGTAAATATTAAGGAAAATCGTTTAAAAATCATAATGTGGAAAAGTCCTCGTTAAATCACGAATTCCACAAGCATAGAAGTGGCTTCAAGCCGATAGGGCGCATCGCTTTAAAATGGGCGATAGGTTTTCAAACAAGGAAATTGTGGCTATTTAAATAAGGAATTTCTGGGACTCATAGCCTCTTTTGTTTTAGGAAAGTAAAAATGTTTTGATGAGATGTTTTTAAATAGGGAAAAGAAATTATGAAACATCTATTAAAGCTGTTGCAGGAATAAGGAAAAAATGATTCAGTTGTTATCCAAACAGAAGAAAGTTACTGAATGAGAAAACCTGTGAGTTGTCCCAGTATTTATACAAACTTCGATACAAATTTTTCCATGGCAATTTGATGAAAACGAAAATAAAAGGTGGTAAACAATCGATTGTTGAGCAGTATTGAGCGGAAATATTATCGATGGTCGTGCACATACGTTAGTTTGATGTGTAATCGATTGTTTCGATTATTATCGATGGTCGTGCACATACGTTAGTTTGATGTGTAATCGATTGTTTCGATTACACACGACTGACATAATTTTATTTATTTTGTTTTACTGTCGTTTGGCTGGCGAAAGTAATATTGTTGAGTGCAGAGAACATTTTGCTGTAGATTTATCAGAATCTTTCGATTAATTCATAAAGCTTTAGCGTAAATTACAATCGACAACGATTGTGAAAAAAAGCTTTAAAGCATCAAGCATTTTAAATTTCAGTACTAAATCAAGTTGACAACTAAATTATTTTCATTAATGCAGTTGTTTTGGTTTGTTTTGTTGTTTTTTTTATCTCATGTTAGTGTTTTATGATTGAATGATTTGCTTGGATTTATAAAAACTTTTTTTTACCATTCTAAATTGTTAAAAACATTTGATGAAACGAAATTATTTTAAAGAGTTTTTGTAAATTATAACATCGAACAAGCCAAGTTTTTATACCCATAAAATAAAAGCTGAGTCGATATAGCCATGTCTGTCGGTGTGTATGCGTTTTAATCAGCCATCTTAAAAGCTATGGGGATAAATTTTATTAATGAATGTTATGAATAATCAAATATTAGTGTTTGAGTTTTCAGAAATTTACTTCAACAACTTTCAAAACCATCAATGCAAGAACTATTCGGCAATCAATGGTTATCATTTTGAAACCGGTAACTTAATAACTCTTGTATATCGTAATTAATCCAGTAATATGCATCTTATAATGTTATATCGTAACAAAGCTAATTTCAATATACATTTATTTCCCTTTCGTATAAATTTAATCCAATTTTAGATCTATCTAGTAGCAAATGTACATACATAGACATAATCATATGCATTCTTAATCTAATTATAAGCAAATATAATTTTAAATCTACATATTTTTTCCTATTCGTATTTAAATTATATTCACAACTTTCTGACTCTGTGACAACAATAATTAAATTGTGGTTGACAATATTCGTTATGAGATGAAATCTCAAGTTCAAGTGGAAATGGAAATGCTTGTTGACATTGAGCCAATGACAAGCAAACCAATCACAACAAGAACAACAATAAGGCCAAAGGGTATATTAAATGTATCTAAAGTACTTTTAGTCATTCATTCACTCAAGAGAAGCGCGACGGCTAACTATGGCAACCGCTTGACTTGGTCTATTCCTTTGCCTTTTGTATATACTTATATTTGTTTTTCCTGTTATTCTGGTTCACGTTGTTTCAGTTTCATTTTTTTTTTTTGCCACGTGCTATTGAGAGGAAAAGCGTCGCCAGGAAATAGCAAAAAGGGAAAATTCGTCGTCTTTCAACGCCATCTTGCAAATGGCATGGCAATGAGTTTCAAGTAAATGCTAAAGCAAAAGAAAACAAACAGCCCATATTAAAATAATTATGCACATAGAACATGGCCACAAAAAATGTACATTCATACATACATTCATAAGTACACACACCTAAAGACCTTGAGAGCAAAGTCTTAGTTAAAGGGGTTTTTAAATAAGAAAAACCTTTTAATTTATCCAATTCTATATATTATTCACATATCTTATAAGAACAAAAAGTAGCATGTTTGGCAAATAAACATTTATATATGTACTAGGTGTATATAAAAATAATTATGCATATTTTCTCATTAAATGATTTGTGGTAAATGACTTTAATAAACTTATTACTTATTATTTTCTTAACCTTGATTTATTCATCCTTTTTGTTTACAAATCTCGTAAGGCTTGAATTTACAGACAATGGAATTTATTTTTTTTTTTACTTCGAACGAGATAAATATTTAGAGATTTTCCAATCAATAAAAGCAGATTAAATGTCTCCCAAGAGTATGTGGCCCAGTTTTCTCTTAAATTATCTTAATGTATTCCCATATCAAATTCTGTCACTAATTGCAATGCGTTTGAAAATCAAAGCTTGATTGAGCGATTCCCATTGGATTGGTTAGCCAATTAATGTATTAATACGCAAAACTAAAAGCCTATTTAAAATTGCCGTTATGAAAGTATCTCAGTTGTTTATACCCTTTTAATAACCATGTCCATGTGTTTGGAAAGAGAGAATTTCGTTAGAGGATTGCTTGGAGGAGTTGGAGGGCGCGAATTTGAATTGTACTTGGTGATAAGTACATGCGGTTGCCTCTCCTAAAGACTCTGTGTAGGTATGTATATATGTACATATGTATATGCATACATATGTACCTTTATATAGAAATGAATTTGTCTGTGTGCGGTCTTGATGCTTTGTAAGTTTAAGTGGTAGATATTATTCAAAAGGAATTAAGACTGAAATGAAAAGCTTCTCGGCGACAACGACGTTGAGGAAAGCGAGAGAGAGAGAGAGAGAGAGAGAACTAGAGCTGGGAAGGAGATGAATAGCTGTTGAAGCAGTTGAGGCAAAATTTCAACCACATGACGAATGCTTTTAGAAAATATGAATGTTTACACTGTGTATCAGAGTATATACATATATACATACATGTGAGTTTGTACAAGTGTGTGATTGTGTGTGTGTGACAGCATCTGTGAGATTGTGGTTGTGTGTATAGTGCGTGTTTGTATATTTACCTTTTGTTTGTTTGTGGGTTGGTTTTTGTGGGCTAAAATGAGCAACAGCTCCTTCGTGTCTTCCTCTACTCTTCTTCAACTGTTTTGTGTATGCAAACGTTGCAGAAAGATGCGCGAATTCGTTTAAATAACGAAACCAAGTGTCAACATGATAACTTCATTACGGATTCTTGGTAAAGGCTGAATGGATGCACTATAACCTCAGTCAAAGCCAATTTAAACACAAACAAAACACCGACTTTGCCTAAACAACAACATTCTGCACATAAGGTTGATGTGGGGGTTAAATGGTGACTTGAAATGGGCGTTTCTATGGGCCTTATAGGCGGCAAGGGGCATGGGAGGGGACCACCATCATCGAGGTCAGGTCGGCGTGTGTGTGTGTTTGTGTGTGTGTGTGGCCGCATATACGCCTGGCTGCGTGCTAAATGAGTTTAGATTGCTGCACATAAATTACCATGAACTGGTTAAGCGACAGACACAGACAATAGACAGAGACAGAGATGCATATAGTACATACACATATATAGAGATAGATGGAGACAGATACAATGAGTGCAAGAGCAAGAGAAAGGGAAGTGAGAACTACTACTACTACAAACTGCCTAGTGGCATAGGAAACGGGTTTCTGAGGTTAAAAGTGCATTGACAAGGTTAAATACAGTGGGTTTTGCAAATCAGACAAACTACTTTTGCTGTCTCACTTAAGAGAAAACAACTCAATAATCCAAAAAAATATTAGTAAATAGATCATAGTTGTAAAACTCTAAAGATTTTTAATGCAAATCAAAGAATTAATGTTTAAGAATATTGTTTAATATATTTTGTGATCTATTCCAATGTCATTAAAAAAAATTTAACAAAATAATTTCAACTAGAATTGTTTTCACTTTGAGAAATTTCAATTGCCACAAGTCCACTATGACACATTTTGAATGCCACTCTGGAATTGGGGTTTGTCTTCTTCAGCAACAACCAACATGCCACAAATAACTGAATCAACATACACACAGAGACACATGTACACGCACACAGACACACATGAACTAGCACACACCTGAACAACAATTGGCACAAGGCTGATTTGATTTACGTAGAAATTGGGCGTTCCAACTACATACTGCAAACTGCAATCTTGTCAGACGCATGTTAGCTACTACCACAAACTCCAACAGCAATCCCGATCCCCCCCTTAACTTGTCTAGCTTTCTCTTACTATTTTTGGTTAACCCATCACCTAGCTAACGCCAACTCATCAGAATCTGAGATAAACTGACCACAACAACATGCCCAATTGGTGGATTATCCTTGCTTTTGGGAATCATTTGAAATTCCATTTATGCTGTTGCTTGTAATTTGTTTTTATAGCCTTCCACACAATCTCTCACACAATCTCTGAAACAAACATCTAAATGACCCACCCACACACCCATATACACAACTCATTAAAGTTTTATTATTTTTAATTATTTAGTCTATATATACATACTTATGTATGTATGTACATATATATATGTATATATGTAGGTATATATATTTTTTTTTTTTGTTATTTGCCTTGGCTCTAGGGCAAGTATCAAGGGACAAATAAAACTAGGAGACAGTCTGACCACACCAAAACCGACCAGTCATTTAAATTTTGTATTGTTTTTGTTGAGCTTAGTGGGGGAAATTATTTATTCAGCTGGATAACGAAGTAATGAGTTAAACAGTGCGTATACGCAATATTCGGTCATGTCAATTACACGCATTCTCTCCGTTTGTCAAATCTAGAAATTTGAAGGGCTCGTAAAAATCAATTTCAATGGCCACTCAATCAATCATAATTAACTTTCGAGTACATTCACTTGAAGCGTCATTTTAAATTGCCCCCCAATACCCAACTCATTCCATTCCCTCATCATTTCACTGAATTCTCTGAGGCTTGAGGCTTTTCGCCAAAATAAAAAAGGGTTGGCACTTCTTGAAGAAAAAAATAAATAAATAAATAAAAAAGACAAGAAAGTAGTAGAAAGGGTTGCCATATCATCAGGAGCCAAGCAATAAATCTTCATGTAATAAGATTAAATTAGAACAAATGAGTTCATTTGTTTCTGAGGCCAACTGACAAGGAAAAACGAAATAAGGCAAACCAGTGGAATGGGAAAACAGGGCAGAAAATATTTGAAAGGTGCGATTAAAAAGCATAAAAATAAGTGCAAGCAATAACTTAATTGAGCGCGTGGCATGACTGTAACAAAAAAATAAAAACATTAAATTGATTGAAGGGCCCACGCCTTTTGAAACAACTCAAGAAAAAAAAACACACACACAGAGAAAAGGTACAATACTGAAAGGCCCAAGATTCGAATCGCTTGAACTGGTGCTAAATTCTTGGTTATAATGCTAATGGCACTCCAAGGAAGCCAAACAATTTAAATTTTTTTTTTGCAAATAATCCCTTGTGAAATCTAACCGAATAAAATTTCGTTTAGCCTAAAATGTATTGCAACCTTTTTTTTATTATAGTTGGCGGTTTTTTTTTTTTTTTTGTTTGGTTTTGTGTGTTTGTTTGCGTGTGCGGTCGTTAAAGTTATTTAAATAATTTAAAATCAAAACAAACAAACTGTAATTTTAAGTAAATAAGCCAATCCAATAACTAAACACTTCGGGGAATCAAACTAAAAACAAACATGGATGTAAAAAAAAAAAGGAAGAAAAAACTTTTGCAAATTGCCAACAAACAATATTTGACATTACAGATGAAACATAATTTTTTATATTGAAATTTTTTCTTGTATTTGATTTCAATTTTCAATGCAAAGTGCAGCCAACTCAAATCATCAACCACCCATGGCCCTCTCAATGGGAATGTACAAAAAAAACACACACTTCAAAGTCCAAAGGACCAACTGTTGCTAAAACTTGGCCCATTACTTTCACATTATTACATACTTATGTATATGGGGAAAGTAAAAAAAAAAAATATATAGGTATATTTATATATTTAGGTATACTTATGTATATGTAATAATACATATCGCATATAAGTAGCTGAACGTGTCAACTGCAATGCCGATAAATTCGCATAAAAATCAATTCAAATTCATAAAGCATCATGAATAAGCCAAAATGGAATAGCAGAGCAGCCAGTTCAGGCAAGCATAATCTCAAACTAAACCAATGTTCAGATACCCTGTAAATTGTTGAGAAATAAAATGAAAAATCAAGAGTGTTTTTCTTTAACAAGAATATATGTATGTACGTATATATATATAAATGTATATATGTTCGTTAGATGTCCTTTTGCCATGATAAGTGCACCCTGTATTCAGGGACAAATCATATTGAACAAAAGCCTGCTAGAGAACGGGCTATTATGGTGGTGTGCTTAGGCGCCATGATGAATATCATGCCATTTTTAGGTTGATGAATATATGGGCGGTTGGCGATGGTCGGTTCGTAGCCAGAGAGAGAGAGAGAGAGACATAGAGAACGAGAGAGTGAGAGAATTATTGTTGACAATTGCCTAATTTCATTAATTTCATGCGGCGACATTCAACAAAATTTCGTAACATTTGCACAGATGGCAGCAAACGTGATGACAGCTCCACCTTTACCATCCCAGTAGGATCCCCCCTCCACCTTTCTCGACGGTCCATCTCTCATTTACTTCTCCTCCTTCATAACCATTGAAATTTATGCTTAGTGTTGGCTTCGAAGCATTCAGAATCATTTGACCGGAAGTGACAAGTCAGCAAAATTGCTCCCACTTACCTTACCTTTTTTTTCTTCCCTCTCTCTCCTTTTTTTTTCCTTGACTGGGCAAGGGGCAGAAAGCAAAGTTACATACATAATTATACACATACATATACATATATACCAAAATATATAAATATCCATTCACATGAGTGTGGGTGAATAAGTGTGAGTGTGCGTGTGCATGCCTAATCATCCATGTAGGTGGAAGGCAAATGTCGTACGAGTTATCACTACCTGCCTACATACATATATGTATTTATGTGTGTGTGTGTGTATAGGTCGAGGTCCTTGATGTTGCTACACATTTGACTCCCAACTTTTTGGGGCATTACATTAGAAAAAAGCCAGCAGTAGAAAAGGAAGAAGGAATCGATTCAATTCGTTTCAAGGCAATAAAAATTGAACATTAAGACTCTCTCTTTTTCTCTCATTCCTCTCGTTTCCACTTTCTTTGTTGCGAATTCGGTTTTTCTTTTCCGTTTTTTTTTCCTGGGAGTTGGTTGGAAGCATTTATGATTTTGATTAATGTTTCTGGTTATTTGGTAAATGTTCTTGTCCATCAGCATAAACATAATAATGTCATAGCTAATGTTTATTCACATTAAATGTGTTGCGTATAATTTTTGTTTTTCTCGCTGTATTCGAGAACCAATTTATGTCATATATCATTTGAAATAAGAGCTGTATATCTAAATTAATTATAGCGTTTACTGGAATAAATATGTATGTATGTATTTCTTAACATTTGCTGAGTCCTCTAAAATCTTTGAGAAATGAAAGACTTGTTTTTTGTCAGGTTATAATATGAAAGCATTATATTTAAATTATAACTTGGAAAGTGTTTTTTTCCAAGTGATAAGTTCGTTGATTTAGCATCGTTGCTATCCTTTTTGCGTTTGTGTGTGTCTTTAGTTTTATTTTCTTTTTGTTACTTCTTGCCAAATTTGTTTAGTTGAGCTCGGGTTCTTGCACCCATTGCCACAAACTGAACCGATGGCGTCGATGGCCTAAGATTACGCGATGCCATGTCAATGGCCAGGGAAATGTTTTCCTTTGCTTTTTTTCCTCTTAAATTTGTTGTATGGCCCTTCAGTCGCCTTCTGGCTTTCTTTTTCCAATGGGGAGAATTTCGTTTTTTTTTTTGTTAATATTTTTTTCTTGCAATGTTTGACACTTGTCCGACGTTTGGTTACTTTTTGTGGCCTCTACAGCGAGCAAAAGGCAAAGCCAGAGACACACAATGAGAGAGAGAGGGAGACCGAGACTGAGGCGTTTGTGTGAAGAGAATGTGGTAGGGACACTACCATCCTGACTGCCTGCCAGGCGGCTTGTCCTCTTTTCCGTGGCCAAACATTGCCATTGTTGTGGCATGTCTCGTTTGTCCTTGCAGCAAATTGCTGCTGCCGTTGTTTCTTCTTCCTTTTTCTGGCGTTTTTTTTTCTTTTCCATATTTCTTATATTTTTTTTTGCGCTGCGCTTCATTTCGTTTTTATTCTCATTTATCTTTATGGGTAGTGGGTCGGGTCAAAAGGAGATGAGCCAACAGCAGGCACTGGGTTTAAGAAGTCCAAAATAAAAAACAGAAAAAAAAATAAGAGAGGGGAAAAACGAAAATACTGTGTTGTGTGCACTTTTAATCTGCTCCACAAAAACAACAACAAAAATTAAATGAAAAGGCGAGAAAAACGCACTTAACAGTCAGTCGATTGTATGCACATAATTGGCCAACTCTGAGTTAAGTCTTTGGTCATTAAAGTTTAATCCATTAAAGTGTGAAAATCTCCACTAAAAGTGGGCCAGGTCTGTTCAGTCAGACGATTAATCAAACAAATCAATAATTCATCAAATCAACGTCAAGAACGACACTCCCAAAGAGGGTACTCTTAGCCAAACAGTTAGCTAAACTGTTAGTCTGAACATGAAAAATCGAATCACTTGCATTTTCACATCAATTTGCTCACTTTGTTTTCCCTGGATTGACTGTAGTTGGCTCCTCCGTCCTTCTCTCTAAGCCTTTGAATATTTCAGGACTCTTTGCTTCCTAATTGTGAAGTGAATTGATGATGCATCTACCAGATGCAATCAATCCGAAAACAATGATGGATGAGCATTAAAGAAGCATATTCCATCCTTTTACTCTACAATTACTTTCATTGACTGTTGGCTAGTCTGCCAAATTAAGGGTCAATCGGGCAAAAAACATTCGAGTACTTGTAGTTTTGCAATTCCCATCTTGATATCTTCAAGGAAATTAAGTTTCATGTCTGATTTCCATCAGTTCGTCTTCAGTTCAATTGAATTTTCAAATTTCATACTATATTTTCAATAAGTTGGTCAATTTAGGAAGTTTCTTTTATGACAATCAAAATTGAATTGAATTCACAAAGTTAAAGCCAAATGGAAAATTCGTTTCCTAGTTACAGTCGTCTATGTCAATGGTCACTGGATATGCATCTCCTACACACACTGTGTGCAATAAAAAGTCGTTAAAATTATAAAACTTTTCTTTATTACATTTCAAGGAAGCCAAATGTTCTAGTTAAAGTTTTTTAAGGATTTCATACAACAATTTTTTCTTCAAACTATGTATTTAATAAAACATATTTCCATTGAAACTCGAATTGAGAAAAAGACCAAATTCAAAATATGAATACTTTGATTTCAAATAGTTTGTGCAACTTTATAAAAAGTATCAAACCAAGTGATGACATTTTGTTTATGGAGGAGTGGAATAAAAATTAAACATAAGAAAAAAAAGCAAGCTAAATTGAGAAAATAAGAAATAGTGAGAGAAATTAAAAACAAATACGGAAATTAAAATCAATTTGACAAATTTTATAAGTACTTTTAAGTTATGAGTAGATTAGAGACTTCTGTTTGAATTGGTAGATTTTAGAACCATACCAAATTCTTAATACTAAAACTAATTGGGAATTACACCGAAAAAAGATTGACAATGCCTACAGTTTTAAGAACAACTAATAGATCTACAATCCTAAGTTTGGGTGCTGTAATATTCCGAAATATAACTGTTTCTTTATGTCAAATGTTTTTTTTTCTCGTTTTTGTTTGACTTCTTTTTCTTAAAGTTTCGAAATGTATGAAATGTTATCACAACAATACATATGTACCTAAAATTTAGTCAATGTATCTTTATTTCAATGCAAGTAATATTAATCTTACAATTAGAAAAAATATATACATGCATACAAACGTAAAGTTCGTTATGTTGGAATACCTTAAATTTCCTGATTTTAACGAGTATAACTATTTGACTGTTTACTTAATATAATTGATTTACTGTTGTAGTAGGATAACTAGTTTAAACTATAACGCACACCGATAAGTATGCTGGAATTGCCAACACTGTTGTGGCAGAGCAGTATGCCCAATTAACACTGAAGAATGAGAAGAGAGACAGACAGACGAACGGAGAGAGAGATTCATTCGATAGGCTACGATCAAAGAGGACAGACGTTAAAGTAAAAGCTGTAAAACAAATAAAATAAAATAATAAGCCTGTGATATGAAATATAATAAATAAAGAATAAACATTGATACTACACTGTTGACGAATTGTTAAATAAATACCTTAACAAAAATGTAACTATGATGATAAACGCATATTCAATTTATGTTTTATAACTTAAAGAACTTGCAAATACTTGAAAATTGTTTGCCTGAAGTTGATATACTTTTTTTAAATTTTTTTTGAAGATGGAAAGGACGTATATATATGGTAAAAAGTGTAATTGAAAAGTCATAGTGAATGAAGTATTTCTATTATTTGTTGATCAGGCTTCAAGTGTTTGCCTTGTTGTGACATCTTTTGCAATGTTTCGTTCCCATCATGTGAAATTGTTTTGCATTGTTGTTGTAGTTTGATGTTGCACATGCAACTACTACAAAATGGAAAGTTAGTTATGGCGAATGTTGAATCTGAAGACAAGAAGAAGGAAGCAACAGAGAGAAATGAAAGGTAACGTCGCGCATCGTAAAAAAAAAACACAAAAAAAAAACGACAATAAAAACAGTAAAAAAAAAAGAAAAAGTAAAATCAATTCCACACGGCACAGACACGGCACTGTGTGACTTTTACCGTTGTTTGCAGCTTGTTTTCTACGGCTGCAGGGCCGAATACGAAACCGAAGCTTGAGCTAGAGCTGGAGTCTGCCTGATGATGGTGATGATGCTCACGAGAGGAGGAAGCACAGGGATAGAGAGAGAGAGAGAGAGGGGGGAACTGCCGTGAAGTCGGAATTCATGGTGCGCGCATTTGCTGGCAGGCGGCTGTTGCTGACTTGCAAAATATTTGCAAATTTATGCAACACTCATCTGAGCTGAAGCCGAAGCCGTAAGCTGAATTACTGTAAATACACACACACACACACACACGCACACGCACATACACCATAGCGGGCACACACAGACACACTTTGCCAGGAACTATAAAAAGTAGAAGACGAAGGATGCATAGTGCTACCCGTTGGCAAGGATCAATCCGCTTACATTGCGAAGCCAAAAGTAAACGCTGCTCTGAGCTGATTCTTGATGTTGTTCGTAATAGCACAAAGGAGGTTGGAGATGGAGTTGCCGTGGAGCAAGTGCTGCCATCTAAAGATTGCCCCGCAGATGGGGCACAGTGGGCATTTAAAGTCAGCTGTAAAAACTATTATGCAAAACTGGGCATTTTAAATGCCTCATAGAAGTAAAAAGGTAAGCAAAAAAGAGTTGCTGTCATTACTTGAAATTGTATCGGATAGTTTCTTTTTTTTTCTTTCGTTTTTTTTTTTTTTTGCCTAATAGTCTTTACCATATGCAAATGTTTTATAGTTAAAGTTTTCCTAGTTTGATTCTGAAATGCCATAGCTGATAATTTCCGAAAGTAAATTGATTTTTATACAACATCTGCATATGGTTCACTCATATGAACTCTGATTTTTTTATGGTTTTTGGTTTCTGGGGGGCATTTCTGGTAATAGTTCAGTTTATGCTGATTAACATCAGGCAATGACTGGAGTCAATGTCTGGCAAATTGAATACAAAACGGCCGACAATTCACCGACGACCACTCTGCAGCAGCAGGAGCAGGAGCAGGAGTAGGAGCAGAAGCAGCAGCTACCATTACCACCATCATTTGGAAGAACAACTGAAGCGTTAATTTATGGAACAAAACGCCAATGGGTAGCCAGTTCTCCTATTCTCTCTCCCTCTTTCTCTCTTTCTCTCTCTCAATTTCGTCCTTTGTCCCTTGGTGGTTCTCGACTTCAATGCATTGATTTTCAATTTGTATTGCTGCGGCACGTGAAGTTCTTCTGCTTCATTTGCCATAAGTCTAAGACTGTGATAGAGACACCGAACAAGAGCTTGGGGCGGGGTAAAATAAAGGCAGAAATGGAGAAAAAGAGATAGAGTGAGTGAATGTGTAAGTGAGAGGGAAAGGCAATTTCCAGGCTCGCGCGTATTTACCTAAGTGGGTAAACATGGGCATCTCTCACAATTCTACTGCCTTCTTCCTCATAGCACTTGGCCAGTCTTATTGGATTGCGGTTACTTGGAATCATTGGAGCGTTCAATTGAACACTTTGCAATACCCAGCCTGGCCTAACCGTCAAACAGTTTCCCTATCATCTGCCATGCCAAGCACGAAAAACTCAACTTCAACTCAAATTGAATTAATTTTCAGCCACAACCAAATGTATGTACAAATATGTATGTATGTATGTATGTATGTAGATATGTATGTATGTGGGTATGTGCATAGACCAAGTTCTTCAATTCACCGTTGGCTATTTTGGTGGGAATTCGCAGGCAAAGATCAACAGCGGTCCGCATGTTTATTCGCCCGTACGCCCCCTAAACTATGCAATGCATTTTTACGGTTCACGTTATACGGATGGTTTACGCAGCCCAAACACCAACTAGCAAGCACCCCAAAAACCCGAAAACCGCATCCAACCGAAAGTGTAAACAAAATGCTATGGAAAAAAATGCAGCTGCTATTGCCACGCTGACTGGCCGTGTTGGCTTTGCATTTTGCCTTTCTACATTTTCCTTAGCTCGCTCCATCTAATGAAGTGGAAAGCATTTTAAATGCTCCTGCCACAAATACAAACAACATAGAAACTATGCCACAAATAAAGCTACATATACGGCTAATGGGAAAACCGTACAAACAAATAACAAATCAAGAATTTAGAATTTTAATAAATGCAAGCATAATGCTTATTTTTATTTAAACTACAGTTTAGTCATTTCCATTTGTCTATTTTATGAAATAAAAATTTAGAATTTCATCAAGTTAAAGACAACAACTAAACTAGATAAATTATCAAATAAATTCAACTTTTCAATGTGAAATTATGAAGTAATATTCTCAATGCAAAGGGATTCTAAAACCTTTTACTTTATTTTGCTAATTCGATAAGCAATCGACTAAGTTATGGTCTTCAATTATAAAAATTCCTTTATAAAAATTATAAAAATACCTTTTGGATGGGATTCCGGAAGTCAAATTTTTTCATTAAAGATAATTTAAGCAGAATGAAGGCTTGTAAATATGAACTACATTTATATTTACTTTAAAAGCATAAATAAATTGGCCCTTGCTAATATTAAAAGATTGCATAGTTTTACAATGGAAATTATATAATTTCTGAAGCGATTAAATATATCTTTGTAACATACTTATTTGGGTTACTAATTGTCAATGCAGTAAATCAAATCTATACATTTAAGTCATTAGTTTCATAATTTTCACTGATTTTCGACACAAAGAACGTTTCCTCTAAATCTAGACTTATTACAAAAAAGAATAATGTATAAGTATTAATAATACCGATCTTAAAGTCAAAATTTTGTTTAATGTAAATTAACATGAAATTGAGT
Source organism: Drosophila insularis (assembly GCA_018903935.1). Taxonomy (NCBI): domain Eukaryota; kingdom Metazoa; phylum Arthropoda; class Insecta; order Diptera; family Drosophilidae; genus Drosophila; species Drosophila insularis. The sequence goes on along the minus strand of JAEIFP010000291.1, from coordinate 2,546,398 downwards.
TATCAATGTAAAAAACAAGTTTTGTCCAATAAAAAACTTAATTATAAATGAACATATATATTTTAAAAAGTGTCAAAAAGGAGGAATTAATAGAAAATTGCATCAGCTGCAAAGTATCTTGATAATAAATGAATTGTTTTCCATTTGACCTATTCGTTGAAGAATACTTGTACATATTAATTATTATATACATATAAATGCTTGTATGTATGTATATACGTATATACATATCTATACAACTAGTTACAAAAGGCTATTCATTAATATAAAAGCCATTTAAACAAGTGAACATTAAGGGGGATGTGTCTGGATAATACAGTTTTTCCGCCCACATTCATTTGGCAGGGATTTTAATTGGTTGCTGCTTTTAATTTGTCTAGTTAATGCGGTTGCAATGGGCGACTGGTCAGCTGGCCGACTAGCCGACTGTACAAATGGCCATTGCCAATGCCATGTCATAATATATTATGGAAAAAATATTACAATTCACATTTAATATGCTGCTGATAAATGGATTTCAACGCAAAAAAAAAAAAAAAAAAAAAAATGTGAAAAAATTTGAAATAAATAATTATAGAGAAAAAGTGATTTAAAATTGAAAGAACCGTGTTTCGCACTCGCAAGTGAGTTTTTGCATTAACATGAATCAATTTGTTGTCAATGTTGTCAATTGTTGAAATATTTTAATTAAATTATTCGCCGCACTGAATGTCTGATTAATGGCTGAATGATTTCAAATTTTGTTGAATTATGCAACTAATTTATTAACTAGCAAAAATTTGTAAAAAAAAAAAAAAAAAATTTTACTTTGTCTACATTTTTCAAGTTATTTTCAATCAATCTATCAGCTTTTGATAATGTGTGTGTGTGTGTGTCTGTGTCGCATTTTATTTTCAATAATTTATATTTTCGATTTTCTGGCTGCGTGGACAGCAAATCAATTGACAATGAACTTTCTGCTCCAGTGACAGTTGCAAACAAAATATTTTGCGATGCCAAAACGAAAAATTTTATAAACTGAATTTTTGTTTCATTTTTCCTCTGTCCCTATCGTCATTATCATCATCATCATCCTCATCATCAACCGTTCATTCATGCTGGGATGAGTTTGTCCAACAGCATAGGGCAAATTTTTGTTTCGATAGTTTTTTGTGGGTCAAGAGCACAGAGAACTAACAAAAAAAAAGAGAAATGAAAGAAAACGAAACGAGAAAAAAGAATCGAAGGACCCATCTTCGGGTCCTAAAGCTCAATTACGAAACTAAGCACAAATCATTAAACAAAATAATAATTTCCGCAAGAGCAGAGAGCATAGCGCAAAAGGACGAAGGATGTACGAATTCTGAAAAATGAGGGGGCTGACTACAACAGCACAGAGTGAAAGAGCGGGAAAGACTGGCGGCCCTTGACAAGCAAAAGGACCTCGAATGTCAAGTGCAGAGCCTTAAATTGTCGCAATATGTGTGCGAGACGGCATAAGTTTGGCATAAATAAATGTAGCCTACTTTTATGGACACTTAAATTCATTCAACACATTTGCAATGTGAATTTATCGTTAGCTATTTCGGGGGAATAGTCAAAAAACAAAAGCAACAGCAACAACAACACGAATAAAAAAATGAAAGAGAAAACGCAACCGCCTTATGAAAAATGCGAAAAACTTTGCTAATAATTTGCATACTTTTTGGCGCTTCGTGTTAAAAACTTTCCCATCCAGAGTTTTCACTGAGTGAGAGTGAGCGAGAACGCGATTCACGCACATTCTCCTCCTGGTCGTCTCAGATAGCCCTAGCCCAAACCCATTCTCTACAACTCACCATCCCACTGAAAGTTGTGCTAGGACTTGGCAAACATTGAAATTAGAACGCGGAGAAGCTTAAAAATAAATTCTCACACTTTTTCGCACGCGCAAACAAAATTAACGCGTACCCAAAACTTTAAGGCGGCCAACAACTGACATGCCACAACCTTCTCCTTCCTACCATTCCCCCTCCTCTTTTCTCTGAAAACGTCTCCTTTTTAACCGCAGTAAATGAAAAAAAAAAAAAATGTTGCACAAATGCAAAAACCTTCTACAAAAATGTCACAAAAAAAGGCATCAGCAGCAGCCGCAGCAGGAGCAACGACAGAGCAACAACAGAGCAAGTTCAAAGCGACTAGTTTCCTTCGTCCTTCCCGTTTCCGTTCCTGTTTTTTTTTTTTTATTCCCCTTTGCTCTTTGCCTGGCAATCCTTATGGACAACCATAGCATTTTTACGGCAAAACGCGCGCTCTTTTTTGGACCCTGGAGGGCGAGAGCAAAACTCTCTGTCTGTCCGTGGCATCCACACAACATTCACCGCATGTTTTTGCTTTGTCTCACCCAGTTTCTCTTTGCTCACCCCAGGCCCCTTCTCTCTTTCTCTTTCTCTTTTTCTCTCTCCCTCTATCTCTCTCTCTCTCTCTCTCTCTCTCTCTCTCTCTCTCTCTCTGAGCCTCGTTTGGTTTCTGTGTCGTGGATTTAAGGAACAGGAAAGGCAAAGAAGGAGATAACAACAAAAACAAACAAAAAAAACGCACTCTACTTCAGGCTTCAGTGTAGTACTTTGGCCACATTAGAGCGGTAACTTAGCCAAGTTTTCAGGGGGCGGAAAATGTATATATATACACATATATACAAGGGGCGGGTTAGAAAGATTATAGTGTCAGCTTGTTGCTTTCAGGCTTTGTGTATTAAGTGCAATTAGCAATACTTTCACTTGTCCAAAACAGATGCAAGCCAAGAAAAAAAAAAACAAACCAAAAAATTCAATTCCAGACTTTTAGTAAATTAAATGGAAGTCCTTTATGCCTAACCCAAAAATCATTATACAAAAAATTAATTTCAAAAATTTCTTCGTTTACGATGGTGATCTGATGGTTATTTAAAAAAAAAAACCAGCCAATTTATTTTAAACAGAAAACGCATCTTTTGTGTATTATTCTGTATCGCAAAAGATAAGTATTCTTTGTTGTAAGTCTAATAGTCATATAATGGAAAGCGATATTAATTTCATTTTGTGAACTTGTGAATCTTATGGTTAAGAATAGTCAGAAAAGCCAACAAAATATATATAAAATCCAAAAGAAAGCTTTTCCGATCTCATAAAATATATATTTTCTTCTTCAATGCACCTAAATATATGACTTGAGACTTCAAAACTTTCACTTACAATATTTAATACATTGACCAGACAGCATTTTCATAAAAAATATGAAGCATGAAATAGTTCCAAAGAGAACATTTATAAACTAAGATATTAATTAGCTAAGCAGGAATAACAGCCAAGTATTTGAACAAAATTATGCATGAGTAGAAATGAGATCACCCAGAAAATTGGTGAATAAACAATCACACTGAGTGATTTTTCAGTATGATTGAAAAAGTCAAAAAATGGAAAGAATATATGAATATTTCTTTTTAAATTTATTTACTTCATCGGATTGCATTGTTTTTGTTTTTATTTCTAGCTTTATGTATTACTAAAGTTAAAAATGTTTATATTGATGCATCATTTTGCAAATTTAAAAATTAATTTTCAATAACATTTTTACAATTATTCTGCATTTGGCCATACATATATTGTATACATGTTATCGCATTGATTAACATGCCAAGAACAATGCCGATGAAGAACATCCTATCGCATATAATACTCATATTCCAAATGTAGTTACGAATGGGTTGAATCAGCAATTGTAACTCGAAACAGGCATACTACATATAAATCGGTAGATTCATATAAAATTATATATAAATGAAGTTTATTTACTGTATCTCACCTTTCCGTTTAAAAATCGCTCAAATTTTTGCACCACCACTTCTTGCAGACACAAATGCTTTAATTGAATCAAAAATATTTGATCGGATATATCGATTTCACGATGTTTAAGTCGATCACTACATATTGTGATCAGAAATATGGCCAAAAGTCCAAATACAAAAGTGCTCAACTTATGAAACAAAAAGAAACCTAAACGCCACTGCTTGGTCAAATCTATAAGAGAAAATAAACAAAATACTGTATAAGCTCCTTCATATGTGCTATAGCACATGATGCCGTATAGGGCGATGGAACATTTTAGCCAAGCCTTAGATACTTGATCGTGAAGCCGACCCATTCGGCTGTACAGATTTAATGAAGCCACAAGCTTTCGAGCCTTTTTAGCTGTGGGTGCTTCTCTTTGTGATATATGTTTTCTATATGACTCCAAAAATATTAGCAAAGAACGTTGCCAACTCAACACGTGTAACAAGTACAGAAAATATGAGATAAAAATCATTTCAAATAGCACAACATTCATGGTTGGAAATCTTACAAATACTATTTCAGATTTTTTAGGCGTATACTGAGCCCAAAGATGTATCAGTGTAAGGATTAATTTAATACTGAAAATTACGATTAAATCCAAGTCGTATGTGATATGGTTGGAGCCAAATGTCCTCCTTATGTAACTTTGGATCCGTATTAGCCCGTTCACACTCGAAATGCAAAGTAAATTGTATGAACGACTGTGTGCCAATTGGAGCAGTCGAAATGTGACCACGAAAGATGCCCATAGAGTGTTAATTACATAAAAGAAGTAGTAAGCTTCATTTTCAAAATCATAGTTTTCATCGCCATTAGTTAACATGACAAAAATAAAAAAAAACAGCGAAAAAAAAACACTGTCCAGTGCTAACAAAAAAAACTTGATAATGGTTGCACAAAATGCCCATTGCCAGGATGTGTGATGATTTTTCAGTAGTCCAAGTTCTGCACTATAACGAAAAGATCCCAAACATAAAAGGCAACAAAAATTATACACAATTTGTGACATCAACTGAATGAATAGACTAAACAACTTTTTCTTGTATTTTTTTAGGTGTAGACGAACGAACGACATGTCGATAAGTGCTGATTAGAATGAATGTTATGTTATACACAGTGGTGAGCCATTGTATAAATTAATTAGCTAAATGCCAAGTGACATTAATCAAAATAATTAATATACTTATATACCATATGTTCCAAATAATAGGCAAACAACCGAATCGTCTGTCCGTCCGTCTATCCATCAGTTTGTCCTTGAAAGTAATACACGGAAATTAATTTTTCGCAGGATGGCATTTATTGGTTTTCTTTCATAAACCAAGCAGCGGATCCTTGTTACATCATAATATCAGAAATAGTTTATAACCTATGTGCAATAGTTAAAAAAATCGAATTAAATACATTTAATATCCTGAATTGAGAACTAAATACATACCAAATAAATATTTGGTTCTAAAGTCATTAAATAGACTTATTATATTATTAGACATATTTTTATCTTTTTTTTTATTATGGTTAAGATATTTCTTGACTAAACGAGGATAAGAGACATTTGATGTTTAAAATAAATTTGGGATACATTTTTAACTTTTATCTCTATAATTACCATTTGTAATACTCTAATAGTCTCTGTTTTTTTTTTTTTTTTTTGAAACAAAAGAAGCCTGATCTGTTAAGTAATTAAAATAAAGCTGCATCAAAATAATTAATCTAGATTGTAATCCATTTAATTCATATTTATAATACAATAAATATTTAATGCGTATTTTGTTTTGCCATGATTAGTGCATCCGTTTATGTTAAACAATAAAAAAAAAACGACTAATTAATTAATTTTGGGGCAGCAAACTTATTGTTTGAACCAAATAATTTTGCCCACAACACAGAAGCCACAAAATTATGATGCCATCATATACATACATGTGTGGTGTATGGTTTTATATGTGCATGTGTGTGTGTGTGTGTATATGTGTGTATTTGGGTATTTGTGGGTGTACAACCGTCTCTTCTATACGAGCATTTTTGTATTTTTCAACTCAGCTTTCTGGGAAATTATACAAACACATTCAAACATTTTGTACTGGTCGTTGTTATTGTTGTTGTTTTTGGTATAGCTGCTGCTGGGTAAATAAAACGGAAAACAAATGAATATAAATGTGAAGTAAACTAAGTCCTTGGCAAAAGCAACAAGAAGAAAAAACACCAAATGGAAAAATGAAACAAGAGAGAGAGAGAGGGGAAAAACAAGCATGAAGCAAATAGTCCAGGACCCTAGCCAGGAATGCAATGGAAAACCGGGGAAAAATGAAAATAGCAAGAGGAAAATTTTCGTTATTGTTTAATATTTTTCGTGCTCATCTTTGCCTGTTGGCCAACAAGAGAAAGACACAAAAAAAAAAAAAAGAAAAACGAAACCAAAGACAGTTTCAACTTGAAATCATTAATGGAAATGGTCAGATAGGATGCCTGTGGGTGAGAGTGAGAGGGTAATGATGGCTTGTAGGAAACATTTGGTCACTCTTAGTGTTGATGCACATTTTCCATTATTTTCCACTTGTTTAACAAACTAGTACCAAACCGAATACAACCAGAAGCACTCCAACTCCAACTCATTGATATTACTCATGCGTCACGTTGTTTTCCTCGGCCCCAAGCACAAAATTGGAAAACGCGGTAAAAGGCAAAGAGGCAAAAGGCAAATGGTAAATGGTAAATGGCACTAAGGGCAAAGCCAACAGTAAAGCAAAATGGGTGGTTTGCATGGAGAAAGGCAAAAGGCAAAGGAGAGCTATTTTTTTCTCGTGCTTTGACATAATAAAATGATAAATGAAAACGTGAACTTTAAAGCTAAATGCATTTTAATTTGAAAAATGAAAAGAGAGAAAAAACGTAAACGAAGCAAACATCCCAAAGGAACGAACAACCCCGACACGAAATTGGAGACCAAGTCCGGTTTTCTCCTATTCTCCAAGGTCCAGTTCGAGGTAACAAGTTAAAAGCGTGAAAACTTAAGGGAATAGATGGAGTAATATACATAGAAGAAGAATAAAAAGCATGAAAGAAAAACGTTTTGCTCATTTTTCTTGTTTGCTCTTAATTATGCATTCCCAGTTTGAACATTGTACAGATTTGTAGTAGCTTCTGCTTCTCATTCTCTCTCATCATCTCTCTCTATGCTTTCCTGAGCATTTCTTTATGCAAAACTCATTTTACTCCTTCTCGTCTATCCTCTGTGGAGGTGCTCAGAGTTTACTCGAGTATAAAGCAAACGTCATGAATTTTTTCCTCCTCTTTTTCTCGAGTGTTAACAGGACAATCCATGGATTCTTGTTGACGTGTGGCTTGTGTCATGGTTTTTAAATGAAATAGAAAGCTATTTAAAATGTCAATGGGTAGATGAGCTAATAGAACTTTAGAAAGTCAATGAAATGAAAACAAACAAACTATAAAGTGATAGGTATAAACAATGCAAAGCTCTATTGAACCCAAAAATCATTTTTTCCAATATTAAGAAATTGATTTTGGCTTTCGCTTAAATCGAATTACATTCAAATATATGAGTGACTTTTTTCAAATCAAAACATCTTTGATTTTATGCCAAAAATACATTTTTAAATCAAAAGAATAAGCTAAATAAAAGAGAGATTTTATATCAATCGTAAAAGGTAATTAAAATGGCATTCGTCATCGTTGAGAAACATGAATACCAATAACAATTTCTATATGAGCCGGAAATCAAAATCAATTCAATAGACATTAATTTTCTGTAGTCTAGTTTCAAGCTGGCAGCTTCATCAAATTGCAATTAAATTTCAATAGCATGCCTTTAGGCCTTTAGGCACAGCAAGAAAACAGCCACACACACACAAAATTGATTTACAATTTTTCAACAATTTCACAAACAAATTGGTAGCATCAATACACAAGCATCTATTTTCGAGAACTCCAGAGAAAGGAAAGAGGTGACTCTCCTCCATCTGCCCAGATAGATAAAAATATTTGTAACTACAAAATACAAATTGAAAATTTTGTTGCTGCGTTGTTTTTTGTTTTTTTACCAAACTTATTTTGGGCATCTGGTTTTGTTTGAGGTACCGGATGAGACACAGGCATACACACACACACATAAATGTATATAGACGAACGCATACCTGAAAATAAATAAATCGAAATATAAAATGAATTTTATTCATGCCAAATTTTGTATAATTTATTAATAAATCAAATTCGAGCTGGCGAAAGTTTTTGGCCAATGAGAACAATTTGGAATGCAAAAACCGAAAATAGAAACAGAAAACAAGAAAAAAAAAATATTTTGCAGTTTCGCATAGCTTGAATAGTTAGTTTAAAGTGGGAGATATGCTTTTGCGCCAGAGATATTGTTGGGTCTTAAATGCTTTGAATACAGTATCAAGGGGAAGAGGCAGGGTCGCTTAGTGGCGAGAGGGGAGCCCAAAGCGATGCTAATGGAAAAGGCAATGATGCCAATGAAGACGATGATGAAGTTGTTGTCCTGGCCTGGGCAGAAAAAATAACAACAAAAACTCTATGTAGTGCGTTTAGAGAATTTGTGTCTGTGTGTGTGCGAGAGAAAAGATGAAACGAGTCCGATGATTGAGTGTAAAGGCATAAAAGCAGCACTATACAATATAAATGATGAACTAACCAGGTTGAAGAGTACCACAGACTGTCCCAAAAGCGAAATGAAAAACTGCATAAACTGAATTGAGAGCTAGACCAAAAGCCGGATCTTCATGTAATACCCAAAATCCATGGAAAGTTTTGTAAATTGAAGCTCTTCATATACCAATTCAAAGCTTAAAAGAGAATTGCAAATGTTGGGACTGCATGATATTGGGTAAACCAATTAGGATTCTTTTACTGTCAAGTGGAAACGCCATACTCACAGCAAACAAAAACAAAAATGGCCATCAAAAATTTTATTTTTAGCCAAGTTGCAGCATTTTGCGTATTTTCCCCTGCAAATTAACTTAAAAATACTTGTACTAACTTAAATTCAATTTATTCTGTTGAATATATAGATCGATATTAATTTCTCTTCTTTTTTTTTGGTATGAACTCAAATTTGTATGCCTGTTGCCTTATTGCATACTTTGAGGCTTCATTTTATTTCTTTTTCAATATTTTGGAAAAGTTTTTAAAGTATAAAAATGTAAATTTCACATTTAAATTTGTGATTTTAGCTTAAAAGTTAGTTGAAATATCAAGAATGGCTTTGTTTTTTTTTTATTTTTATTGACAGAATTTCTTACCTAAATTTTGGCTTAATTTACAAAATATGAAGAGAATAAGCAAAATTAAGCATAAAGCATAGCGTTTGCATTATTACTCGTACGCAATTTTGGAGTAATGTCTCTTTTACTACACACTTTACAAACATTGTTGATAGATTAACAGGAGCTGACTTAAAAATTTCCAAGTCCAACTGATTGAATAAGTTCTGTTAAGGCAAAATATGTCAAATTGGTTATTCATTAAGTTTTTAGTCTAGAAATTGTTTCTATTTAATAATATGGAAATTCGTTCAGTTTACATGATCCCTAAAATTGGCAATATTATTATATTACATTTAGGAATATAAATATACTGCATGTGACATAAAAATTTGTTCACTTGTCTCGCACAGCAACATGGCCAAAGTTCGACTTGTATCTAAATAAATGCTTTGATTCCTAATGGTAAAGCTAGAAACCAACAAAAAAAAAATGAAGGAAAAAAGAGAAAAAAACGAACTAAAAGGGTAGACGAAAATCAAATAAGCAACTAAACATTTCGACCAGAAGCCAACCCAACCAACTAACCCAATGGCTGGCAACAAAAGTTTTGTTGTAGCCGCAGGAAAGTTGAATCAGGCGAACCATTCTTTATGGCCAAAATAATTGGGAGGGGAACTGGCATATGCATATACCGTTTCTTTGTGGTGTGTAGGTATGTGTGTGTTTGTGGGAAAACGAGTGGGAAGAGAATCATAAAAATAAATGAAAAGGTCACTTTGTTGTATTGGTTGTGAGACAATTTAACACAGGCAAAATGTCTATGTCTGCGTCTGTAATTTTTTGTGTCGGTTGCCACAAAACAAAATAGCAACAATTGAGGATCTCTTCTATTTCTCCTATTACCACTATCCACTAAACCAGCCAACCACCCCCACACACACACACACACACACACACACAGACACACACACACACACATACATGCACTAACATTCATACACAGGCCTACATGAATGGCATACCAAATAGTTTTGTTCTTCGAGTGTATGGCCCAATGGTTGAGAAGTACTGTGGCAAGGGGAGAGGGGATGTAGGGGGTTACTAAATTGCTGTTGCTGTTACTGGTGTATGGCTAGCATCAAACATTTTACCATTTTTGCTGTGTGTACTCGTCGTAGGCAAAGTATTTATGCGGCATGTTCTGTTGGCTTTTCATTTGTTTTCCCGCATACACATACACACACATGCATACACTCGCATATACACAGATGCATAAGCCTTAACAAACGCCATTATTGGACCCACACACACACACAGAGAGACACACACATAGACGCCCATATGTGGCTAAAATGAACATGTTAAGTTTTCAACAGCTATAAATTATTCCTTTACCAGGCAGACTCTCTGCTATTGCCACAACCTCTTCGTGTTGGTGTTATTTTTTTTTTTTCTCCTTTTTTCGTATGTTAAATGCTCCTAAATGAATATAATTTATTGTGGTCATTAGTAGAATACATCCAAGTTCCACTTCAGAATATTTATTTTGAAGCCTTTTATATTAAAATAAAAACAATGAACAATTCTCACTTTATCGCAACATTTCTAAATATTGTAATTTCCTCCTGCTGTGCTTGATTAGTATACAAAAATATTAACCTTCTTCATTTTCTTCTTCTTCTTGACTTACTAGCTCCAGAAAAATCTAATATACCCAATTTTTGTGCAGTGAAACGGGGCAATTATTTTATATTAGCCAACTGTCAAGTGCAGATATGTTCACTAAAAACTCAATTAAAATCACTTGAAAAGTAAACCAAATATATGGTTTGCCATAAAAAGCAATCATATGACAAAAACATACACAGATTGGTATTTTATACATATATGTGAAGTATTTAAAAGAACAGTAAATTGATTGAAATACATTTCTGTATTATTACAAACAAAGGAAGACATTCTCTTTTAGTTGAATCGCTCGATGTAAAATATACCATACACCCTGTTGATTCCTTTTTCCATGCAATGCAACTCCAAAATCATTTCAAAATCATTTTTACATATGTATTGTTACATGAGCACTTTTGGGCTAAGAAGCATTGTTTTATTATGCATATTTATCAATATCAAACAGTTTTGTTTACATAGACGAATTCTTGCATTTAAATTGTTCTACAAGGTATGCAAGAATTTTTTTTTGTTTTCTCAAAATTTGTGAACGAAAAAATGAATAATTTACTTGAAGCCATATCTTTGCAGGACACAGACCTTTTTGGCCAAAGTTGAAGTAGATGCTATATCCTAAGAGGTTGAAAAGTTATCTTCTGTTTATTATATATGTTTTAAAGCCTTTACCCAGAGGAAGGTATAGAAATGCTTCTTTTATTGGACACCAGCTCCACTCTGAGGGCAAAAAATTTGTTCAAGTCTTTTTAGAAAGAAGTTCAGATTTCTCCTTAAGTGTCTCCTAAGTCTATTATGACAGAGGATTAATTGGAATCACTTCTTGTTTTTCTAGAAAGCGCTCATAGCAATCAATATAAAACGATGACATATTTCTAAAGATAAACCAATAAAAAATTAAATATACGTAGCTTTTTTCCTCCTAAGTCAATAAGTATTTTAATGCACGCATTCAGGCAGACGGAAAAAGAAAATCTATTGCCCTCTTTTCGGCTTAATATATATTTAGTATGTCGTTTAAGTTGTTCTTCTTGTATATGCTCTTAATAAGTTAACTTATTTTTAAAGTTATTTTTTTAAGATTGTTTCATAAGAAATTGTCCAAATAGTTTCAAGGAAAGCTATTGAAAATTTAAGAAAGGTATTAGGGGAAAAAAAAATTTCGATTGACTAGAAATATCAAATTTCTTTTGGGTAAAACTTGCGTTAAGACAATATTTTTCAAGCAATAGCAATATGTATTGAAATCCACATTTAATAGGTTCGAAACTACATTCATCTCTCAATTATGTCATTCAATAGGTGAACAAAAGTTCGTTTAAGTATGCTTTGAAATGAAAATCATTTAGTTCATTAGGTGCGTTGCCTTATACGAACAGTCAATGCTATTTTTATTTATTAAAATCTCGAAATTTAGCTAGGATTGTCAGTATTATTTATCTTACAATGTTTGACCTGTTAAAGTGCGGTCTTCTTGTGATCATTATTTTTGTAGTAACGGAAAATAATGTTGGCTCAGATCTCGAGGCCCTGGATGAGTTTGGGACTTCCAAGGAAAATGAGATGTGTACTAGTAACAATGAATTAAATAAAATAACACGCTCCCTTATTGAGATACACGACAATGATTGGATGAAATTATTGACTGGTGAATGGATAGTCAGCATTTGTGCTAAGAATCATGAAGACTGCAAAAAATTGGAGCTAAAGGGGTATCAATTGGCCATCTCGGGTGTATACAGCAGCCTTAATGTCGCCATTGCCATTGTGGATCTATCACAGGAATCAACCTTACTGCAACGTCTATCAGCCAACGATTTGCCCACATTGTATCATGTGATAGGTGGTAATTTTCGTCGTCTAGATCCCAATATGGATGTGCCGGCATTGCGTCAGTTGGTCGAGAAGCAGGAGTGGTCATCGATTGCGAGGATTCCATTTTGGAGACATCCGACATCCATTTGGTCATGTCTATCTGTCTTTACCTATAAAGCTACTTTGGATCTATGGAAATCGGGAACTGTTGGCGATGATTATGAAATGGCCATATGGTGTATTAATCTAATGCTCACTGGCTTGCTAGCCATGATCATTTGGGTAATATACTTTTGTTGGCGCATTTTAACTCTTGTCAAAAATTATCTAGCACGAAACAAGAAGATGACTCCCACAAACAATGGACAGGAAAAATCTAACGGAGATGCTAATATTAAAAAAATTAATAAATTAAGAACTCAATAAACAGAACAATATGCTGAATCTGACACGATTAGTTGTATTATTTTAAATCTAAAAAAAATGCGATATAGAATTCATTAATTTGTTCGCATTGCCGACGGTATGTGTGGCAATTGATCATCCAGCAGAGAGTCTCCAGCAGATCGGTATTCCATACTAGAGTCCTATCGAAAACTTTCACATCCTTGAATTGCTGACAACAATTCGGACACCTTCTCAAGTCCCTCCTTAAGCAGTTTACCCTCACGAACTACGGCTGCATGTTTGGTCATTGTCCGTTGTAGTTCAAGACGTATAACAGCCGTCGGTATTTTGCCATCGGCAGAATGTAATTTCATGAAATTATCCATTGACCGCTTGGTGGCATTCTCATCGATTGCCGGAATCTCTTCGCCCGGACAATTATTGCCAGCAATGTCCAAAGCACACGAACGACCAAATACGATTAGGCCGAGCAGTGAATTGGCACCCAAGCGATTTGCCCCATGAACAGAGGCGCATGCCGTTTCGCCGCAGGCATAGAGACCGGGCACAATTTCATCTTGGCCTTCCTCCTGGCTACTTAGGGTGAGAACACGTCCCGTATAAGTAGTTGGTATGTTGCCCATTGTGTTGTTGGCAATACTGGGACTGGTTCCTTGGTCACATCGACTTTGGCAAATATTCTCGCAGTCGCCATTATATCTGGCAATCGTTTTCGTATGATCCTTGCATCGATGTGATGCAGCTGCAGGTGCACATGATCCTTAAAGGGGTCATAACCATTGCCATTTAAGGCTTTCATAGCCATGGCACGGGCCATACATGGCGATAGGCTAGGCCACACATAATTAGATCGAGTACAAAGTAATCCACATAATAATGACACTGGTCATCATATTTCAAGGTCTGACCATAGAGAGTATGAATGAGAGAGTGTCCGGTACGGTCGGCCACACAATAGTCCATAGTCATAGTCCAGAGTCTGACCCCCAAAGGGTCGCTGATAGATATTGCCGTCTTCGGTGCGGGAAAAGGGCATGCCATATTGATCCAGTTCACAGACAACTGACTCAGCCTCTCGGCACATATAGTGTATGGCATTCTGATCGCCCAGCCAATCACTACCCTTGACCGTATCATAGAAATGAAATCTCCAATCATCCTCGTGCATATTGCTCAATGCGGCATTGACTCCACCCTGAGCGGCCACTGTGTGCGAGCGTGTGGGAAATAGCTTCGATAGCCGTCTTAAAGCCCTTCTTGGCCAACTCGAAGCCAGCTCCAATTACAATGGCATCATACTTATGAATGCACATAATAGTCTGAGGCATCTAACGATATCTGCATTCGCATTTCATTAGTACGCCATAAAGTTGACTCATCTTTGTTTTTTCTTAATATTTTCGTTTAACTTTATTTAAATTGGTCTTGTTTTATTGAAATTTGTTACTTAACTTTTGGACAAATTGTTCAATACAAATAGACTGTATTGCTATCTAAAACGTATACTCTTTGTAATAAATTTAAATTTTAATAGACAATTGGTAAACTTTTCGGATCTTAATTTTCGTTGCCCTATTATTATTTCCAAAGATATTTTATCAAAAATAAAACTGAATCCTTTCAGAATATAAATACTATTCGTCAAAAACTCTTATTGTTGGCTTAATAGATCATTGTTCATCATTATATATTTTGATTTGATTATATTTATGATTTGGTTTAATTTATAAGACCACAGCTAGTTGTATTGGACCTAAAATTCATTTACCACCTTTTATGTAGGTATGTATGATATAGTGGTCCGATCTGGTTTGAAAGTACAACAAAAACAAAAGAGGGCTAAGTTAGTTGCATTGATCTAGACAGTTAAGAAGACTTAGAATATACTCATATACTCGCATATACTTAACTAATCGTCGTGATGAACAAGAATATATATCGAGGTATGTTAGAAAATGGAAAGTAAAGTAGAGCAAGTGTTTCTGGTTTATCAGTTAAATTTCTAATAATCTAAATTAATTCAAGCAGTCTACCATATTTTGAAATAAGTATAAGCATATCTAAGTAAGTATATCTTGGAATAATAGATTCATTAAATTTAGCATAATGTCTAAGACAATTATGGAATAAAGAAAAGCTTCATATTTTTTGTTTTTGTGTTTTCTCAGCTGTTGTTTGCCAAGTAACACTATTTTACAATTGCAGTTCAACTATCGATTAACTTAAAGCTAAGAATTTCCAAGTAAATCCTTTAGTTGTGCCAACAAAATGGCAAAAAAAAAAGAACAAAAAAAGAAACAGACATTGCAAACTGCCGGTCAAACCTTGGACCTTTCTTGGGTGGAGGAGTGCGGAGGTGAGACTGCAAACAGACGAAAGAAAAAAAAAACAAGAACAACAACACAAAAATTAAGAAGAGAGGAAGAAAAACATAACAAAATAAAAAAAAGAGGTTTGTTTCGTACCCAGGGTAAACATACTTAAGCGAAACGAAAACACAAATTACACTGCTTTACCAAACAGAGCCCAAAACGTACAGCGGGCAATATGTAAATGAGTCTAAAGAAAAAGAAACACGAACGAAACACGGCGAGTCTAGAGCAAATAGTGGAAGTGGTCGATCGATTAGGCCCAGGCCCTGGCCTAGAGGACCACTCCGGGTCTGAGACTGGGACTGGAATTGCTACAGCGATAGGGACAGCGACAGCGACAGCGACTGGGTTCTACGGGGGCGAGAGTTGAGGGCAAACGAAAGACTTCGAACACAAACTACATCGTGTTGTTGTTGTTTGGATTTTCCCGTCGGCAGCAGCAACAGCAGCAGCGGCTTGTATCGGTTCCCTAATTGCCCACGGCATCCTTTTACGTACATATCCTGCGGGTCTCGTGTGTGTTTCTGTATTTTATGAGTTTACAACCTCAGCCTAATTGAGGCGGGGGAAGTTCGCTTAGGCCTGTCATAAAATCGAATTGTTTGCCAACACACGGAGAAAGGATTTGCCATAAACTGAGCACAATAATCAACAACAAATGTAAAAGAAAAACGCCGCTACAATGCAATGCGGTGAATATTTAGGGCAAGGTCAAGGCCCAGACAAAAACTGAAAGGGTTGAAGGGTGGCAAACATTTCCTTGGAATCCATCCTACCGATAATACTATTATATGGTAGGCAAAACAGTTGTTCAAGTTGTTTTTGTTTTTCCTCTCTCTTCTTAATGAAAATTTGTGGTCTTCATTTAATGAATGGTTGGTCGGTCAGTCGGTCGGCTGCTTTGTCGAATATGAGGCATTTTGATTGCATTTCTTTTTCTACCTATCACATTAGCTTTTTTAGTCTTTTCTCTTAACCAAAATATAAAGAAAAAAAAAAAACAACATATAAACAAACAAAAAATGTTGAAAAGGGGGGACAACCGCCACCTCCCTCTCCACTGAGGCTCTTTTATTACAATATTTGCCTTGTCTTGTGTTGTCTCTTTCTTCCACTCTTTCTATATCTTCTTTTTTTTTTTGATTGAATCTCATAGTTTGTTGATTTTTCTGATTTTCCTTTTTAGTCGACCAACCCCTTCTTGACGATCTCTTATGCCTATAAGGTCCATTGACATGCGGCAATGACTTGGTTCAAAAGACACATAAAACGTAGAGAAGAATAATCAAAATTTTGACGTTTTGTCTGGCGCGTGATCCATAGCCAATATTTTCTAAATCAATTCCAAAAGCTTTCTTTATACATACAAATATACCCAACCATTTACATACATACATACATACATACAATCAATGAAATATTATTTTATGCATTGATCAAAATCAATTAACATTCAAATCAAACCCATAAATATAACAATTTATATTTAAAAACCCATTTTGTTCGGCTTTAAAATTATATATCTTTACAATGATCTAAATATCATTAAAAAAAAGACTGTGGCAAAGTGCTTACCCAGTTGAAATTAAAACCAAATGAATCTGTGACTAAAACTTTAAATGAAACGTTAGGTACAACTAACGTTAGTAATATCTGAATACATCTGTAAGTATATAGGTACATATGTTTTGAATTATATTCAAATATAACTATCACAGATATATTCAGATATAACTATCACAAACATTTCAAAATTCAATTAACAAATGCAATTAAAAGTAAATTGCCTCTATTTCTTTTAAAAGTTGGAAGGAAAACAGAAGTCTTGTATTAAATAATTAACATATTTAAGTCCAATAAAATGTAAAAATGTAAAACTAAAAATTATTTATTTATAGAAAAACCAAAGATCAATAATTTCTTCAAATTGATTATAATTAAACAATTTTGGTGACCTGCTCAAAGATTTAGTTTTCATTTTAACAATAAATTTGAATCTTTTTCAGAGATCTTCGAAACGAAGACAAGGATTTATTATTTTTATATTATTATATAACAAGTTAATCCCTAATTATTAGTGAAAAAATATATAATTGAAACATGGTAAAATTATTTTAAAACTCAATTAGAAGCCCTCAAGTTTAAGATTATTCCAAGTAGAAAACTTGGTCGCTCAATGAAACAGACCATTTGATAATCTATATAAAGCATAGCCGAAACTTATAAATGTTTTGATAACTATTATTAAGTTCTTTTTTCTTTTGCTTCCAAAATTGGCAGAAATTTCACGCAGACCTTTTGTTGATTTGGTGTGAATCCTTATTCAAGCCAAAGACTGAAAAAATTGTGTTCTTAATCTCGAACAATATTAAGGCAATCGTTTGAATCGATTTCAAGGCTTACAATCAATTTGACATCAAGTTGAATTTTGTTTTGTAAGTCAATTAATAATATAAAGTAATGTAAACAACATTTTTCACATCATCAATTTCGGATGGATTGATTAATTACAAGGAAATTTTAGATTAGACTATGGCTTTCTTAAAATATTAATACAAAAAGAAAACTGGAAGCTATTGGGTAAAAGCTAAACAAACGAAAAACATGATTAATAGTAAAATCTTATCTCTGAAATAAAAATTGCAATTTCATTACATTCTCAAGGCATTTGAAGCCAAGAAGAGGTGAAAATCATTAAAAAATTTTAAACGAGAACATGTTGGAGTATTTAAGAATTTCCTACTCTTAAATATTGTTAACAGTTTGCCTTTGAATTCAATTTTCCTATCCTCTTTGTATTCTCACATCTCATATTCGGAATTCCCTCAATCCTTTCATCATCATACATGATACCTGATTAGAACTCTAAGCTGTGTGTACCAATATGAACTACTGAAAGCTAGTGAAATGTATTGCTGATGCTGCTGGTGTTGCTGAGCCCTTTGTAAAGAGGTATTCATTGGCCATTGCAATCATGGCAATGGCCACATTGCAACCCCTTCCTCTATTCAAAGGAAAATGCCTACAGGTGAACATACAATTTTGGAAATGAATTCAGTCGCCCTCAGATTCCAGAAACCCAATACTCTGCCTGGAGCAAGCGCATCACAAAAATAGTTGCAAAAATAGTTGCAACAATCTGATGCATTTCATGTCCGTAAGGCCACAATGATATGAGAGGCTTTAAATAGCGAATAATCAGAATTTTCAATCATATCATTTTCTGAGAGCTTCCTAGAGCTTCGGAGCTCTTATTTGGGCCGTTAGTCATCGAGTATTGTATTTTGTATGCAAAATTCGTTCCGATTTATATTGATTCTAAATTACTTGTAAATAAAGGTTTAGACTCATAAAAAAAAGGTTAACACCAACCAAAACCATATCAAATTGAATTCAAGTCCCAAATCCACTCCCAGGCCCCCTTCCAAAACAGAGACACTACAAAAAAAAAAAAAACCAGCTTTAAGTTTGAAAAAAGAAAACAAAATTGTGGATATATTTCGGTCACAAATACAAATTGACGTATGCGGTTTAAGTGTGTTTACAACAACTAAATTCAAAATTCAGCTGAAAAAAAAAAATGCTGGAAAGAAATAACTAAAAGTAAAAGAGTGTAGAGAAAAAAGGCCAACCCGTTTTCAAGATATACATATGTACAACAAACAGGCATGATGGAAAAAAATATACAAAGTTTTAATTGGTTGCACAAACAAAAACACACAAAACGAGCGTCTAAACAAATCAAAGCCAGTCGACTACGGCGGCGGCAACGACGATGATCATAGTAAACCTCGCGGCCAACACACACACACACCTAGAGTCACACACTAACTCACTCTAATACAAAAGTTTTGAAAATCGTTTTCTTTTTTTTTTTTGGATCACGTTACACTTAACTTTTAGCGCATGTTAGGCCAACCAACTAGCAAACAAGAAAATATAACCAAAAAAAATAAAAACGAATAAAAAATTAAAAGCCAAAACTAACAAGAAAGGATCAAGCAGTTTTCTTATAATTTTTGTGGGGACAAATCCTTCAAGTCTTTCAGACCAGGTCAGATCAGAAGTTTTAGCATTCAGTGATCAGCTCCATATGAATGATATTTATTGAAAGAACAAGATGAAAAATATACACTAAAAAAAAACCTGAATTCTGAGACCCGTATGTGTGTGTGTGTGTGTGTGTGTGTGTGTGTGAGTGTTGTGAGTGTTGTGTACCTGTTGCCAAGTCCATCGATAGCAATGGCCGGCTTGAAAATACGAGTGAGACTCATGATTGCAACTACCTGTTAGAAGGTGTGGCCTAACCCTGTACGCTTAGTGGGCGAGCGAGCAGGACAGCTCTATGGCAATGGCAGCATGAGATGGAATGGGACAGTACGGGAGACTGCGATGGAAGGTAAAGAGTTGCCAGCCAGAACCGATCAGCCATTGATGGGCACACTCACTCACTCAACATGATGTTGATGTTGTTGTTGTTGCTGGGCCCAAAGTGAAATAGAGGAAGAGAAGGCAACAAGCGCGACTTGTGATGGTTGAAAAAATTAGCACCGATCGTCGATCATTAGCTCGGGAACGGTGGCAACGCAAACACACATTCGACGCGCCGCGAACTAAAATTCAATAAAAATAAAATTAAAAAAAAAAAAATAATACGTTGTACAAAATTGAACAAAATATCATCATCTTTAACAACAGCAGCCGCAGAAAATTTTTTCATATAATTATTGGAATATATCCATTGTGCGTGGCAAAATATTCTACAAAAAATACATACATATATATTTTTTTTTTCTACTAAAGACACCTACAGCGTGATCTGAGTGTAATAAAAGTTTCAAATCAATCAAACATATCGGCGAGATACATTTTGTTCTCAAGTAAATTGTGAAAGACGCCGTTTTGCGGCGGTAAAATATCTACGGAATCGACATTCAGATTTGTAAGTTTATGAAAAATCAGTAAAAATAAATAAGTTGTTTACTATTTGTTTTTAATTTCAACACATAGAATTATCCATTTGCATCAAGGCTTTGTAAATATCTTAGTTTCAAATACTTTTATAAATAATATTCTTTTTTTTTTTTTTTAATATCAAATTGTAATTTTGTTAGCCAACTATTCTTTTGTCTTGAAAAATTCGAAATATTCTATGGCACACAACATTGAATTGAAATGTGGCTAAGATATAATAATTCGAAACAAAGAAACCACCGTAAAAACAAAATTTCCTTTAATATTTCGTCAAGTATACATTAAAATCATATCAATTTTTTTTTCCAAGGATTATAATTTACTTAAGCTCATTGTTTTAAAGAAATTTGCAGAACCATAGACCATTAATAGTCTGGTGTACATAAAGTCAGATTTACTTGATTATAGCTTAAGACATAGAAGAGACAATCACAAATAAACTTACCCATCCATGTATAAAATTTAATATTTACTTTGTATTATAAATTTGATCGTGAAGATATACTTTACAAAAGAACTTGTGTAGTAGAAGCCAAAAGGATTTCTTATAAAACCTTATATAATTTCTATGCCCAGTAGACTCGCTATTTATGCATAGTAACCGATTTCTATTCTTTAACCTTGTCACTTACCATTTTTATAAATCTATATATAGATAGTTAACATAATAATCTGCATCCAAATTGAAGTCTTTTGATTGATCAGCTTTACTTGTGAGATGCTGACTCACTTCTTTTGGAAACAGTATTACCAAAATGGATTTGAATGGATTTTCTGCCTTTCTCATAGTCGAATTGTAAGCAAAAATTTTAACAGAGCCCGGAGTGAGAAATTTTGCTTTTTTCCGCTTCTCGCTTACTTTTGCAAGCCCACGTTCACTTCAGGTTCCAACTTTGCATAACATACCGTATCTTAGTGCATTTGTATAATTCGATCAACGATATATAAATATATAACAAATATTACTTGTAATTGCTTAAGTATTAAGAGGGAAATCAGGTTTTAAAATTTCTTAAAAGCGGAAGCGGAATTAAGAATGACAAAAATTTTATCAACTAACGAGCAAAACTGTTTTATTACAATTTTTTGGAATGGTGTTTTGTAAACTGCATATATACTACACCAAAATTTCACAAAATTGATAAGCTTACCTAGCTTTTCTATTTTCCAATGAAATATGAACGTTTTTCGAATCTTTTTCTTAACCTAATTTTTGGACAATTGTCGGTAGGAAATAATAAGTGTCGACTTATATTTGAGTTATATTTTTAATCATACATGGCGTTAGATTTATTTTAGCTTTAGTTAAAGCTGATTTTGAGCAAATAGAAGATATGCAAAGTCAAGTAAATTGACAATAGGGCTCAAAAGAGACTCTTTAGGGTGATTTTTAATAGAAGCAATCCTACAAATTTTTAGTGGGTACAGATAGACAAAGAGCCGGACATAGCTTGATTCTGATGAGAAAGGCGAAAGCGTTTGATAAGAACTAAAATAACAAACATTATTTATACATAATTATAAAATGATTTGTTGTCCTGTATTATTATCATCAAGAGAAATTCAAAACATTTTTAATGCTAATAATAAAAGTGTCAAACTGCTATTGAAACGAAATCAAGTACACTAAATAATTTTTAAAAATTTCCTTTTTTTTTAACTAATAAAACCGAGTACAAGGCATTTTGTTTGTTTACCTAACTTGACAAAGAAAGTTCAAGGCATAAAAATTGCATATTTGCTTTAGTTATGATTATAATGAAGTAGTAAGTTAATAATAAAAACCATTATAAAACTTTTAATGCAATAACCTTTAAATAACAAACATATACTGACTAACTTTGACGTTTATCATGTGAGTTCAAAAATGTTTAGGAGTTATCAAGGAAGTCTACTTACTAAAGGTTTTCCACGATTGAATTAATTTCAACAGAAAACTAATACTATCACAACTTCTAATTGCCCCATTAAATTTGTAACAAAATTTATTAAAGAATCATCTTGCCGCACATATTTATATTTCACATCAGAAATTTATGCATCTAACAAATTGGCAAGCCTATTTAAACAAATGTGTGAAAATCAAATAAACATATATCAGAAACCCAAAAAAACATTTAACAATTTCACAAAGCACAAATTTTGACACTTGCCGAAAAATTGGCTAGCCGAAAGAGAAAAAATATAATAATAATAATATCCCACAAGCAAGTGACAAAAAAAAACTCATATATTAATGATCCTAATAATAACTCTAATAATATAAAACACCACCAACACATCAACAGCAGCAGCCCACGCGACTCAATGGCCCGGGGAAAGGAGCCATGTGGTCGTTTAGAGTGGTTAGAGGTGGACGGGGGAATTGGTGAGTGTAGTAGATGACAACGGTTCGCCTGGGATATTCACACGCAAATTAGTAGGGACATAAGAATTTGCCGCAGGCATTTTAATCTCAACAGCAGCACTAAAAGCAGCAGCAGCAGCAGCTAACCAATTACGAACCATGTGAAAATTATCCTATTAAATACAAATCAAAAAAAAAAAAGTGAAGAGGAAAGAATGAGACTTATGGGACAGCTTACTCGATCCATCTCTCCCTCTCTTTCACTCTTTCACTCTCTAGTGCCTTGTTACGCCCCCGCAACGGTCAAGATCAAGTTGCGTTTAGTACTTGACAAATGCTTACTAATTAATTACAGTTTGTACAAAATTTTAGTGTACGGCTCATAAAGTGCGTTTATCAGCAACGGCAACGGTAACGACAACGACAACGGCAAAGTGTGCAGAAAACAAAAGTGTGACAATTATGAGACCACGCCCACCAAAACACATACATATTTAACCAGAAATCAGTAGCAGGCGGCACCAGCACCAAAAGGAAAATCCAGAATGCCAACCAATTTAAATTGGGAACAATGATTTAGTTTTTTTTTTTCTTTTTTTTTCTCGTTTTGCTTTGCTTTGGTTTATTTTCATGTGAAGTGTGCGGAGTGTGAAATTTAGCAAATTCATTTTAATCGCCTTCGATAAGCTACTGATGAGACATTCCAGTAGTTTGTTATCGTTCACTACTCAATGGCCCAAACAGAAAGGTCCTGTCGAAAGGTGCGAAAAGTAGTTCAGTACACCGATAGTCCTTAAGTGATGACGTGTGAAATCAATATATGTATAAATATGTATAAAAAACTATTTAATCGAAATATAAGCATAAATTCATTGGCTTAAATGATTCAAAGGATGAACTTTATTTTGTGATAGAAATATAAACAATATATTCGAAATTAAATATATGGGACATGATTTCACATATCCTTAAATTATATGTACATATATACATATATGTATCTAAAACATTTTTTTTTTTTGCGATCTCTTAACCAAAAGTAAAAGAGAAATGGTTATTTCAGTATGTTTATTCAGGTCAGGCACAACTATTGATGGCTGTACTTTTGTGCCTAAAGTCTATGTAAATTCTTCAAGCTTTTGGTTATATTATAAAAAGGTTCGGTTCGATTTCAAATAGCGTGAATATTTCCATACACCAACCCAAACACAAAAAAAAAAAACCCCCCACCAAAAAAGCCAAAAATTAAAAAGAAAAAAAAAACTCAACTCTCAAAAAGTCTGAGTAAATATCAAAGTCACGAAATCATTCAAAAATCAACACAACAAAATGGATGGCGGGGAGCAAGAGGGCCAGGAGAAATACAAAAAAAAAAAACGGTCCAAAATCGTCATGGCTGCCATCAAAAGTCAAAGTACATAGATATATGAATGTATACACACACACACACACACACACTAAACACGCACACATATACTATACACACTAAACACACGCGCGTTCAGACAACACACAAAAACAGCTTTTCATTAAGCTTAGTGATGGTAGATGGCTAAAAATGGTGGTAAGAGGTAAGAGAAGAAGCAGAGGATGAGAACTGAAGAGAGATGATGGAGTATGTGGTGTTGTGTTGTGTTGTGTGGTATGGTGCTGTATGGCATGGTGTGGTGTGGATTGATGTGGAACACAAATATGCATACCCGTGATGGTTGCTGTTGGGGTTACCATTCAAATACCAGACTATACCATAGGGGACTAGTGACACCAACCAACCAACCAACCAACCAACCGACACAGCACAGCTGAGGAAAAAAAAAACGGTGGTGGG
Organism: Drosophila insularis; assembly: GCA_018903935.1. Classification (NCBI taxonomy): domain Eukaryota; kingdom Metazoa; phylum Arthropoda; class Insecta; order Diptera; family Drosophilidae; genus Drosophila; species Drosophila insularis. Next base: position 2,521,901 of record JAEIFP010000291.1, on the reverse strand, counting down.
GAGGGGAAGGAATTCTGCTATTCTCTTACATTTGCCCCATTTGATAGGAGCAATGTAAAAATAAAGAATCATATTTCAAATGTTTAATCAAAATTACATGGGATTACATCCAATAAACTGGTGCAAATGTGTGAAGTTAATAAATTTAACTAATTGGTTAGCCATATAACTAAACCTTTTCACATCAATTGTTTTTGAGTCAGCTTTATTTTTTAGTTCATTGTGAAAAAAACACACTTCATACTTAAGCTTCACCAAATTAGTAATCGAGATGAATTAATATACCAATGAATTAAAGTTATTTAATTACAAATCAATCATAAAACGCCCTTATGTAGGCTATACTTTTGATGTGATTATATGAATGTATTGCTTAGTTATTCATCACTTGTCCAATTTGACACAATTCCAATTGATTGAAATCCCTTAATTTTTTCTTCCTCATCTTTAGAGATTTCTTATCAATAAACCAATATTGTCTTATGCCAATTTAATTTACCAAACTCGTTAAAATCAAAGTTTGATTGATTACACATGACTTTTGTATCAATTTGAATACAAATGTATGTATCAGATAAAACCTGCTCGTTTGACACCCTTCAAATTTGATAAATATGAAAGACATTAAACTGCTTACACAAAGATTTATCTCGAGCCCAAAAAAAAAAAAAAAAAAAAACATAAGAAACTTTTCAAAAGAATATATGTATAAATCAAATGAGTTTTTCATCAAAAGATATACTTATATATATTCAGTCATAAACCAAATCATTCCCACTATGGATGGAACGATGGAAGCATTTTTTGCCGTCGGCATTCGAGACCTCCAATTTCATATGGCAGCAATAAAAACAAACAAAACAATTAATACATTTTGTTAATTTATGATTACAAAACAAGAAACAAAAAGAAAACATTGCGAGAAACACTTTCGGTACGCATATTGTATTGTAGGGACCCACAGAATTTAGACATCAGAGATTTGTCTTTGCTCTGCCGCACTGCCATGGTGTTGTATGGTTGTATGGTCTGGGCCTGGTCTGGTCTGGTCATAACAACGGGCCTGGTCAGGCCAGAGGCCGACCCCGAAGTAAACAGAGGTGTTTGTTGCTGCGCGGTCATAAATAAAAAAAAAAAAAAAAAAACAAGAAAAAAAGGGTGCCCGCTGTTTATGGCCAGACAGTCAGCCAGCCAACCAACCAGCATCCCGGTATACCACTCCAAAAGACTAAATCTGAAACTAACACCGAGTATGAGTCTAAGACGGAGTCTCAGTCTGAGTCTCTGTTCCAAGCATGGCTAAAGTGTGCAATATAATTAAAAGCCGACAAGAGACCTGGGAAAGAGGTGTTCTTCTAATGCCCCCGGTACTCTCATGGCGTTGTAAAGGTATAAAGTGCTCAGCTTGGACTGACTGACTGTCTGACGCATCGTTTCTTTGATGTAATTCCCAAGTCCTACACTGGGTGCAAGGTGTCAAATACTTTCATCTAAATTTACAGATTTTTTTTTTTAAACAGAAAACTGTTTAACTTAAACTCAATCAATGCGAAAAGATTGAATAAATTAACTATGAATTTTTAATGGCTATTCACAAAAAAAAAAAAAAAAACAGAATGTGTTAATAATAAGGCCTTAAAACCATAAATAGCCTATTAAATAGTTGACAAAAATGGTAACATATCTAAACGATCATTAAATTGGTCAATTAGGGTTTAAGTTAAAAAAAAAAATATGTTCAAAGACCTTGTAAAAAATGCTAAATTCTCTTTATTTTTTATAATTTTTATTTTTTGAAATCTTCCATTTTCTACATTAAGTAAATTTCAATTCAACAACAAGGCACAACGTGAAAATTTTGCCAAATCAAATTTTTTTTTCTAAATTAAGTAAATTTTTATTAACAGAGCCTTATAATTTAGGAAAAAAAAAGAACACAGAAAAGTTGTGGAAAAGCTAGGAAAATTCATTTTAAAAATTAAATATACAGAACATAAATATACAATACATATATATATAAACTACTTATAGATGTTATTTGATCCAATATTCATTTTTCTTGTTGAAAACTATTAACAAACCTTTGAGAATTTACCATGTATTTTTTTTTTAAATACACATATATTAAAGTAAAAATATATTTTGCTTTTTTTCATTAAATTCAGCCAATCTCTGAATGATTCGACTTTCTTCACCTCCGCTTCTCAATTGCTTTTAATTGTAAGAACTTAATTAAAATTTTTAGCCTGTTTTCTTTAAACTTTGGGACAGTGTGCATTATAGAGTGGAGGTTCAATAAAATTGTTTTGTGAGCTTATTGACAGCTTAGTTTAATGCAGCATTTAGCTAACTAACAGGCATGTTCGCTGTTTGCTAGTTCTTCATCTTTATCCAATATATGGACATATGCCTGTGTGTGTATGTATTTACTTGTATACTTACATATGTGAATATATATCTCATTTGCAGCAGGCGACATGACCACCTCGCACATATTATCCGCCGTGGATCCAACAACCGGGCTTAATGGAAATGTGTCAGCCGCCGGTGGTGGTAGCGGCAATGGAGGCGGCGGTGGTGTTTCGCCGCAACATGCAAACCACAATGGACATGGACATGGTGGACATGTGGGACACGTTGGACATGGTCATGGACTAAGTGGTGTAGGTGGCGGCGGCGGCGTTGTGGCTGTAGCTGTCAGTGCCTCTGGTGGTAATGGCATTGGTCATCGTGTGGTCGGTGGTGCCGGTAGTCCCAATGAATTGGATCGCAATTTGCGTGTCTCATTGGATGATCGTGAGTTGTGGTTACGTTTTCAGAATCTCACCAACGAGATGATCGTCACCAAGAATGGCAGGTAAGTAAATCGTCTAAATGACTGACAAATTGACTGAATGAGTGAGTGAGTGAGTGAGACTCTCTTTCTCTCTCGCAATGTGTTAAATGGCGCATTTTGTTTTCCTATGCAAATTGGCAATGGGTTTTTGTTTTTTTGCGCTGTTGTTGCAATGATTTTTCAAAAGTTATAATGAAACGTTAACGTTTTCTGTTGCTGCTCAGGTCCAGGTCTGTTCGTCTATTTGTCTGTCCGCCGACCAGACCCTCTGTCCGTATGTCCGTATCTACTATCTGTATGTTTATTTACATGCCAGGCATTTGTCGAAATATCTAAAAATATTTACCCATGCAAAACGCGCGCGTTTAGAACCGGACCGACCTGGGTCTGAGAGTCGGTGAGTCGGTGAGACGCTGAGTCGATGGTCGATGGTCGGACCTGGTCCAGCTTAGGTGCTAATTAAAGCGGCCCGGCAACAGAGTCAGAGTCAGAGCCTCAGCCCCCTAATACCGATACCAGTCGGCCATCTTGTACTAATTGTTGTGGAACAGCCGCGGCGCAACGTTTTTCGTTTCAATATTTACTCAACAAGCGAATGCTTACGTCCCGTTCCGTTCCGTTCCATACTGTTTGGTTCGGTTCGGTTCCGTTCTCAGGACAAGATGCCAATGCCAGTTTCAGTTTGTTTGTTCAACACAAATGAACGCTCTTGAAAGAGAGAGAGAGAGAGAGAGACAGAGGGGTAGAGAGGGACAACAACTACTTTTAACTGTTATATAACCGTTCTAATTGTTGATCTTCGTTTTTCCCTCCCCACAGACGCATGTTTCCAGTGGTTAAAATCAGCGCCTCTGGCTTGGATCCAGCTGCCATGTATACGGTCCTCTTAGAGTTCGTACAGGTCGACACACATCGCTGGAAATACGTTAATGGTGAATGGGTACGTACACCTAATCTGACGGAATCTCAATACTCCTTTAATTCGATCTAATCTAATAAATCAAATTGTTTCTTAGGTACCGGGCGGTAAGGCAGAAGTTCCACCCTCAAATCCCATATATGTACACCCAGAATCACCCAATTTCGGTGCACATTGGATGAAGGAGCCCATCTCGTTTGCCAAAGTCAAATTGACAAATAAAACCAATGGCAACGGACAGGTAAATAATATTAAATCAATCCCCTATTATTATTATTATTAGTGACTTATTGAATACTGTCCTCCAAAGATTATGTTAAACTCGCTACACAAATATGAGCCACGGGTACATCTTGTTCGTGTCGGCTCCGAGCAGCGTCATGTGGTCACCTATCCGTTTCCCGAGACGCAATTCATAGCCGTTACAGCGTATCAGAATGAGGAGGTTACCTCACTGAAAATCAAGTACAATCCCTTCGCCAAGGCTTTTCTCGATGCCAAAGAACGTCCGGATACCCTCTATCCGCACGACACTCACTACGGCTGGTTAATACCGCCGCCAACACACTATGCCAGCGCCGCTGCTGTCGCTGCCCCACCACCCTTGCCGATGGCACAGACCCACAGCTTGGTGGCTGCTGCCCCATCGTCGCATTCTGTCTCATCATCGGCCACAATTTCATCCGCCACATGTGATCGTTATGGCCGTTCGCTATCAAGTTCACGTAGTGTCGCTAACAGCACTCGCACTACTCCGTACAGTAGGCCACGCGTTGTCTCCGGCTCCGGATCGAATGGGAGTGCGGGCAATGTTTCATCCTCCTCCCCGCAACCACCATCGGCACCACAGACCCCAACGAGTTTGCAATCATCGACAGGATCCGTGACCACAAGTGTAAATAGCAGCAGCAGCAGCAGTGGCGGTGGCAGTGGAAATGGAGCTGGTTTGGGTTGCTACAGCAGTTCCGCCTACACCCAATCTTCAGTGGCATCATCATCATCATCATCGTCCGCGGTGGCTGCATCCTTTATGCCCGTTGAGGCCAGCAGTTCAACAGCATCTGTCTTCTCCTATCCCAGCAGTTGGCAGAGCAATGGAAACTATTGGAATCCGACAAGTGTGCCTGGTCCCATGCCAATGAATGTCTGCAGTAGTCGGAATATATGTAAGTTGGCTTGAATAAAAGAGTTTAATCATGATGATGCTTATCTTCCGGCCTATCCATCTATCTATCTCCGTTCGATTAACAGCCACACATAATTCACCATCGCCAACAAACGGCTCACCAAGCTATACAACACCATCGCCTGGCTATACCATACACCATTTGACTCCGCACAGTCATCAGTACAATATGGGACAAGCGGATCTGTATGCCAGTGGTGCTACCGCCTCGAGTTCACCCCAAACGGCTTATGGCTCGGCCACACATCAGATGTACCATCCAACACCCACCTCACCTTCGCATCAATTGTACACGAATGTCTTGAATGCACCCTCAGCTTTAAGCTATCCGACAAGTGGCTGCTGGCACAACGGTTCGGGCGCCGAATACGGATTATATCAGAATCCGGCTGCTGCCTACTATCAACCGGAATATATACCTTTAGAAATTGGGTAAGTTGCAACGAAGAGGGAGGCGAATCCACTGCATATATGTATATCTATATATAACTCTCTCTAACTCTAAAATCAGTTATCAATGAATTCGCACCCTAAATTTCACAGTTATGCCACCACTCATCCCCTGGAGCCGGTGGATGTAACAAAATCACTTGAAGATCCCCAATCCGCAGCCATGTATAAACCATCTGAAGAGCAGAGCTCGGTCATTACCCTAGAGTGTGCGGCTGCCGCAAATGCTAATTTAAAATCGGTGCATGGGGACAACATCAAACTGGAAGCCACGACATCATCGTTGGACCATTCGATGGAACGCAATGCTGTTGTCGGAGGTGTTGTGACTGCACCAACAGCTGTGCCCACATCGGTTGTCACAGCGGCAGTTAGCGCCGATACTTGGACACCATTGACTCCACCCCAAAGCACTTTGCAGTGATGATGGAACTCACTAATCAGAAAGAGGACCACAGCCCTTAGACGCATGACCTTCCAGCACTTCCATCATTCCCCATCAATTTCCCCATTAACTTTTCCAACTTTTCTGATCGTATTAGGTGTAAAAAACAGTTTTTAAATTTTCCCCTTTTCTCCCTGGCTCTCTTTCTTTCGCTTTATCTCTCTTTCTTATACATATTAGTAGATACTTAGATTGATTGACTTATGCTGTAAAACATCTTCCTATAATTGTTTAATCGAATATAAATATAAATATATATATATCTCAATTAGTAACCATTTATCCATAATCTGGACAATACGAACCCTCAGGACGTATAAGAAACATTGTAGAAAATAGAGCCCAGATTTATAGAACAGAAGAAACAAAACAACAAAAAAACAAAGCTTGACCGACAAAAAAAAACACTAAAATAAAATCGTCAATGCACCAAAAACTATATATATATATAGATAAAAGTAGTAAAGATATATGTATATCTATATAATTTTTTTTCTTTTTTTTTTTCTTGCTTCAACAGCTTATACTAGACTTTAATTATTTAATAAACGTATTAATAATCCCTAAAAAATGAAACATAATTGCTTTGACTATTCATATACGCATGTATGACCCAATTAAAAGTGTTTTATTATTTAATTCATTTTTATAGATGAACTTTCAAATTAATTAAGATTCGTATCTAGCTTATTGTTTGACATACTCAAAAAGCCTTTCATACCAATTGAGACGAAAAAAAAAAGAAGAGAACTTTTCACTTAACCAGCAGCAAGCAACGGACCATCGCCACTCAGCATTATTTCAAACAATAGACTGCTGGGCACTTCAGAACGCATGGCCAACAACAACAACAAAAACCTGCAGTGTTGGCCGATCTCCGGGCACCAATCCAGCCCCATGAACACAAAATGCACCACAAAGAGTCATAATGATAATGAGTTTACAACTAACGGCTCAGACGTTTAATGTATGTATGTATGCCACCAGCATCACAATTGCTACCCCGGAGTTAGGGCCAAAGGACATTGGCGTCGTGATGTGGGGCGAATTGCCAGCAAACAAGCTTAAACTATTATATTTAAGGGGTGTTACACAGTTGCAAGACTCAAAAAAGAAAAAAAAAATAGTTGATATCGTCGAATTAACACTTGGTGAAATAGATTCTATTTATCAAGTGGATATTAAAATAATATAGTCCAGATAGTTCACATATCTATCTAAAACAATTTTTTTAATTTGGAGCTACCTGTAAAGTATTAAACGAACAAGTTCTAAACGAATTCTACATTGATATCACTTGAATTCAAAACTATGAAAAAACACAAATTCTTCATTTTGGCCTACTCGATGTCAATTGTTTGTAGAGTATTTAACAGCTCTATACATATACATAACTCTTTCAATAAACATCAATATCTGTTATCAGCGGATTCTGCTGATGACTACAGAATTTAAATGGCCATAACATTTTTATAACGCCAAAACTAGTTGAGAATTACAGCTTACAGAATATTTTAGTGCGTTGACCATAATAAATTAATTTTGAATACATTTTATTGTACCATAGACAAAAAGAATCATGTTGGATTAAAAAAGCTATAATTCTTAACTAGTTTTGGCTAGTTTGTTGGAAATTTACCAATTTTAATTCCGAAATGGTAAACTCTAGTTTTGTTGCTTCGTTTAGTATATTTTGAAAACACGGTTTAAACAAAAAAGCGTTTAAATTTATAAAAATTAAAAATTTGTTTCAATTATATATACCAGATTAGCTTGAAATACTTCAATATTTGAATCTGGTTAAGTATTACATTAAGTACTGATTGATTTTGTGCTTTCTTAAGCCCCCTATAGAGGCATGTCCATGGGGCTAGCAAAGAGTAAGGTCAAAGGGAATTGGCTAAATGATTGTGAGAATGAGTGCAATTAAGAGTAGTAGGAACATACATACATATGTACATGCCAGAATCATTTGCGAAAGAATGCACACCAAGCCTTGGACAGGACATAGCAAAGTCCAGCGAGATGTTCAACTCACCTGATAGTCCATGGAATTGCCGTAGCCCATGTGATTGCACGAGCACGAACAATGCTTGATATGTTGTTCGAGTTCATCGTCGATTACTGTGGCAGTTAGAAGACCACCTGCAGTCTGAGTGATTTGATGACCACCATAACAGACAATCTTGCCCTGATGAAGGTAACGAGACTCATTCGTCTCCTGTTGCTGCAGCTGCTGCTGCTGCTGCTGTTGGTGGGGGACAGCAGCATCCAGTGAACTGGACTTGTACATCCTTCTGTTAGTTGTGGATTGTATTAAACGACTGGGACTCAATTTTGGACTGTTACAATGACTGTTATTCTCTTGTGCTGTTAGTCCTAAGAGCTTGCGCTCAAAGCTTTTGCTCTGGTGATTGTGTTGCTGTTGATGGTAAGCTTCATAAGCAACAGTTTCCACTTCATCTTCGTCGACATCGCTGACGGGTGGCTGTTGCTGCTGCTGCTGTTGCTGGTGTTGATATCGTCGGATTGGCATTGGCCCACCAGTTGCTGTCACCGCCGAACTGGCGGCATTTAACATTATACGTAGCAATTCATTGGAATCTGCTGCCGGCAGGGGAACACTGCAGGAGCCCGTTTCCGTGGCACTATCCAGTATATCGGACTCTGAGTTATGCTCATCGGATGTATTCGATTCGAGTTCTAGTCCCTGTCTTTGCTGTCGTTGTGCCCGCTGGCCAATAATCGAGGCAGCCGTTGAATTGGCGCCATATTTCCAATATGTTTTATTCGTTCCCGCTATGCGTTGAAGTTGTGGGGGCAGTGGGGCTAGCATTGCAACGGAATTTTGTTGCAATTGATGCTGTTGTTGTTGCTGATTCTGGCCGCGTTTACGCTCAAGTTGCTGGAGATTCTTAAATGCCTTGCGCACCGGCTGAGTATGATGCAATGTGGCACAGCGGCGCATGGGCGGCGGTGTATAAACCGGCGACACACTATAACTATGCGAATGCCGTGACGGGGAGAGGGAGCCACTTGATTTGGCGCCCACCAAACGGGCCTTGAGCTTCTTACCAAAACTGGAACTGGCCCGCGGTGATAGCGAATGGGCCGATAGGGATAGGGCACGGGTGAATTTCAATCCGGATGAGCTACCTCCACCATTGGGACTGAAGGCGTGTCGTTTAGCGGCTATTAGTTGGCACTCATCAATGGTGGGTAGTTTTAGTAGATGGGGATGCAATTGGGCATATGTTAGAGTTGATGTTTTGTTTGTTATACCATCACCGGCTCCGCCTCCTCCAGCACCAGAAGCACCAGCACCACCGCCGCCGCCACCGCCCGGTAGAGGACCATCAAAGAGATTCTTTTGACTTAGGGCCAGGAATTCTTTTTGCTCCTCCTCCTCGAGCGCCTTAAGGGCACGCAAATCCCATTCACCCGATGACATTTCTTTCGCCTTTTTCCATTCACATTCACATTTTTCGTTACTCCAAGGCAGAGGACACAATTTACTCCAAAATGGTTTTGACACACACGAGGTTATCAGCGCACTGAGCGCTGTCAGGCAAAAGCACCGTTACTTTATAACAATTCGCACGTGCTGCTTGTGGAACGTAAGTGACCTAGTATAACATTTCACTTTGGGTAACCTGCTCTCCCGCCACTAGTAAGATATAAATTCTAAGCCATTGGTTCGCGTTCTGTTAACTAAAATCCTACAGCATTGGCTGTTAAGTCACAATTAACAGACATGTTAGAGACTTAAAAGGAAGAAAAAAAATAAAGAGCGACAGGAAGAGAGAGCAAAAGAGACTGATGAGACGAAAGCCAAGGGTATAAATTATGCACGTGCATTCATTTCACAAGCCCAAGCAATTTTGCAGACATTTTTGTTAACCTCAACGGACCTGACAGCGACACCCGTTAACGTTACAATGCAAGGGTCATATATTTATATACATACACACATACATGCATGAATATATATGTAAATACATACTTGCATATGGGGCTGTTGGGTATGCTCATCCTTCATCTTGATGTATGGCCATCAAGCAAGCTGTTGGTGCCGGTGTTAACCTTCCTCTAACTGCACTCTCTGAACTGTGTTAATGAAATTCCAAGTGTTTGCCCCAATGTACATATAAGCATGCATGCTTGCATCTACATTCTAAATGCATATACGTATACATTTATATATATATATATATATATATATGTATATATGTGCATAGATACATGAATATAAATTTGAAAAAAAATTTATTAAACACCATGTTGGGATTTCAAAATCAACACAACAGCAAAATCAACCACTTCTTATGCCCCAAAAACTGTGCTACAAATAACTTGAGTATACACTTAACTTAAATAACTTTATATTTAACTATTGAAGATAAAACTCACTTAATCAGATTAAACAAAAAAATCTACAATTATGTTCACAGTAATAATTTTAATTTAAGTGAATGCTAAAATAACTTAAAATACTAACTAATTTATCAATATATCATAATAAAAAAAAAACATAATTTTAAAATTTTTAAAATATTTTCTTCAATACGAAAACTTTTTTCAAAATTATGTACGTATTCTATATATTCTAGTTATTTAATGTTTCTCCTTATTGTTTACTTTCAATCAATGTCTCCATGTTGAACTTACTCTCACTCACATGAAAGGAAATTCTTAAACGAACGTTGTTTTTTTTTTTTTTGTTGTTATTTGTAATTCCTTGTAAATGAAAACTATAAGCAATGAAGAACTTTTAGAGGAAAATCAATATGAGGAAATTATTTACCACTCGCAGTTTTACAAAAGTTTGGTAGTTGCTTAGTTAATTACAGTAGTGAAAAGTTATTCGAGGTGTTTGACTTGAATTGCTTTCATTAGATAAAGTTACAACTTTTACTACAGAGCCAAATGAAATGAAGAATTATTAGGTGTTTCACATAGATGTAGTCGTGTTAGTAAAGTGAAATTAATCACAAGTCCAGAAGGCTTAAAAGCATTTCATATGAAATATTAAAGAAGACGACTTGTGGCGTTTTGGAATGGGGTGGAAATACATAGAAAATGAGAATGGGTTGCCATTGGGTTTGCTAAAGCATAACATAAACAACAAAAATATTAAGTTTTGAGACTCTATAACTTTTGCCAGAGACATTGGCATAGGGCCCTAAATGGGCGCTTTCGATTTTTGGTTTGTTGGCCCAGAACTTTTGTCTCTATTCGATTTGGCTTGAAATGAAAGAAATTAAATGCTGCTTGGCTGCAACAGGCTTTCCAGCTTGTTGCAACTTTTCCAAATAGCAGCTTGTTTTCCGATCTTGACTCTTGACTTCTTTGCCGCCCTCCTTCCTAAGGCACACACACACACACACAGACAAACACACACACACTTTTCGCTCTGGGGTCGTTGTCGAGGGAGGAGCCTGAGCAATTCGTTGGTGCCAGCATGTTTCTGGCAAAATTTATGGCCCTGACACAATGTACAATGAAACGAAAATTTGTGGCCTGACTCAAATTTAGTTGCATAATTTTTCCACAACGCCAGTAAAAATATGAAGATGAAAAATAAGAAAACTAAAACTAAACTAGAAGGCCAAGTGAAGTTTCTTAAAGGCAAACTTTGTATACTCTCTTGTGGGAACTCGATCAGTTTTATTTTCTTTTATGAAACTTACTAAAACTGAAACAAAAAACCTATCTCTAACTCATCAAATTGCATTCCAATTTGATTTTTCGTTAACTTTTGTATCATACCCTAAGTTTGTTTTAAAAAAAAATCTATTATCAATGGCTCAGAAAATTTGCAAACGTTTTAATAAAGTTAATTCCAAAACTTAATCTTAATATGTTTTGGCTTTAATGCTTTTGCAAAATGATAACGGAAACCAAGATAGTCCTTTTGAGAGGGAATTGATAATAAGTCTCGTGCTTTATTTGCCTAATAAATCATATATAATGGAAGGTTAGCTAAAAAATACGACAAGATTATGAAAATTAAGAGGCCATAAACAGATGAACTTTCGTTTTAATTTAAAGAAATTAAATCAAAGTAGATATTTTTTTGTTGTTCATAAAGTGTTCCCTCGTTTTTGCGTGCCAAAAATTGGATTAGAAAACAAAAAAAATTGCCAATGGAAATACGTTAATTGCCAACAATAACAGATGAAAACCATGTGCCAGCACTGTGGCTATGGCTTGGGTTTGGGCTTGGGTCAACAAAATGTTTGCCTTTTTGCCTGCCTAGAACGGCAAATGACGTGTATCACACACACACACACCCACACATACAGAGAAAGTGAGAGGGAGATGGAGGGCGGAGTGTTAGACCTCAGCGAATGTAATGCGAGTCCTAATAAATTCGCATACAACATGCATGCTTGTACAGAGTGTGACTGGATGGCTTGTGTAGACTGGGTTAGATGGGGCGGATCCAAAATTCATTAAACATTTTCAATTCGCATATTTGACGGGGCTAACGATAACAATGGTTGAATTCATGGACCAGCGGCTTGCTGGTGCCAACAGTCGCTGATTTATTTCGCATGTTGACATACGAATTTGGTTTAAAGTTCAACAAAAATATCTAAAATAAAGAGACCAAGTGACGATGAGAAATAGAGAGAGAGAGAGAAAGACGACCTATCCAGTTATTGAAATGAATTTAAAACTTAAAGTCCGTACAACAAACTGCATTAAATTTTTATCTATTTAAAATTACATTTTTAATAAACCAGAAATTATTTGATTGCAGACAAATGGCTGTAATAAATGCTAAACATTTATAACAATAATCAATGAATTTATTTTTTAAATGACGACAATCCGCTTATGATTTGATCTAATATCCGCTTAATATCATACCAAAGATGTTAAGAAATTTGTAGCACATTTTAAATGAAAACTGGCTTAAATAAACTCTTGAGATAGAATAGAGGCTTTAAAACTTCTGCCAAAACTAGGTCAACTAACCGCATTCGTTATGATGTATCTGGTTACCTTTAAATAGATTCTACTCCACACAAAAAAAAAAATAAAATAAAATAAACGAATCCTTCTTTTTGAGTAATTTTTTGGGGTTACTATGATTCTGTGGGGGATTGGCATCAGGAATGCGATTTTACATTCAAAGTACTGCAAGAGTATAAAGGTTTCAGTAAAAATTTGCAACTACTTTTTCCTATTCTTTTTTTTTTGTGGAGTATCGCAGATTTAAAAAGTTGAAATAGAAGTAGTCCCAATGGCTGATATTGTTGTTGTTGTTACTTAGTTGGTGTTTCGCTTTTGAATAACTTTTATTTATTATACGGCATTTTTTTTTTTACGTTGCGTTGTTTATTTCTTGTTGGTTTTTTTTTTTTGCGCTCTGTTTTTGGCCGAGCAACAAATGTTGTTGCGCTAGTGCGGCAAACTTTGGTTTGCAAATGAGAATAAATGCGTAAAGTTGGTTAATTAAAATGAAAATGAAAGGCGAAAAGGCTCTTGAATCTCACTTGGAGTATTCTCAATGCATATAAGAATACGTGTATGCATGTTTATGTGTGAGTGTGCGTACGGGTACTGGCTGGCAATTAAATAAGGAATGTGCGGCAAAAGGATATAAAATTTCCTTAGCCTTTTCCTGTAAGTAAGAGTGAAAACCTAAACAATTGTTTTCCCATTCACTCAGTGTGAAATACAAATCAAATACTATGCACAATACAACTAATTAAAACAAATTAAGTTTTATGAACTATGTGCGGAACAGGGAATGAGAATGGAATGTGGCAATAAGGGTTGTAGAGTGGAGGATAAGGAGGAATAAGCAAAGTCATTTCCAAATGATTAAAAACAAATTTGGAAGTACAAACTTTCACAATACGATTCGTACTCAACAATTAAGCACACATGGCGCGAAATGACTTAATTATAAAATAACAGGGAAACCACTGGAAATGCCAAATCTTTGACTGGCGAAAACTTTCTCGATTAAATTTCAAATATATATATACATATGTATATGTTTATATATGTATATATACTCTTACACATACATATATAGAAGTTGAAGTAAAGGTGAAAAGAATGATTTTAATGACAAAACTTTGTGAAGGTATTTGCACTGGTTGCATTTCATAGCCAGCAAAAACTTCAATTAAAAGTATGCACAAAAAAAAACAATGTAACAAGTTTGACTTGCTAAATTTAATGTTTCAAATTGTTGAAGCTTGTTCTGGGAAACTAGTTCAGATTGATATCTTAGGTAGATAACTAAAGTGTTTTGAATAAAATTTACTGAATTTACTGAGTTCAAAAACATACAGAATGGCTTAACTGAAAAGTTTTGAAAGAATGAAAGGTTTTTAAATTTGACTCAATTTGTGAATTCAGAGGAGAAGGAAAGAGTTTCTGTTTAGTTTCTCTAGTTAGCGACAAGCGACTTACCTGAATGTAACTCTCGTAAAAAGCAGTGCCGGATTAGCCATAGATTAGGATTACCAAATTCCCGCGCTATCAGAGCTCTGATCAATAATTTTTGTTCACTGAAAATATGATGCAAGTGAACAACCAAAATCAAGTTCTGAGCAAAATAAATAAACTAACAAAAATTAATTTGGAAAAAATCTGATAGTTCTTAAAACTGAAAAAAAAAACGTTGCTAATCTGTAACTTCGCCAAATCTAAGCCGTTATATGTTTCTCATTTAAATACTATCACATTAATAAATTTCATAGCGATACTCCAACTGCTTCACCTACTTTTCGTATTCAACTGCTTCACCTACTTTTCGTATTCAACTATATGAAGGAGTGGTCCGATCCTAAAGATTTTTAAACCTGATCTGCCTACGTTAATAAAAAGCACAGAAAAAATTTCAGCCCGATAGCTTTTAAGATGGCTGAGTAAAACGCAGACGGACATGGCTATATCGACTAAGCTGATCAAGAATATATATACATATATACTTTATGGGGTCGGAAACGTCTCCTTCTGTGCGTTACAAACATCTGACGAATTTTATTATTTCCTCTGCAAGGGTATAAAAAGATGCATGTCCTTATTTTCAAATTGGCATACACTCTTTCATTATGATTCAAAATTTCTAGCACTAAATTTTGTGCCGATTTTCGCAACAAACCAAATACATATATGAGTGCCTAAAGCAATTTGCTTCAAATTAGATATAACTTTTTGAAATCGGTTGGAAATTGACAACAATATATGTAACTAACCTAACTTTGTAACTCTGTAATTCTGTCAATTTTTTACCGATATTTAAAATTCATATATCAGTGTTCGTATTAGAAAAAATTCTTTAAGTTTGCATTAAAACCTCAAAAACTTAAATTTTGCCAATTTTCGTAAAAAAAAAAAAAAATATGACATTAAAAAAAAACCCGTTAAAAATTAATTTTTTCATATATGCCAATTTTTATTGTTATTTTAAAACATGTTAAATTGCGATTCAACTAAGATATAACTTTTAGAAATAGGTTAGAAATTGGCGAAAACACAGCCTGAGAAAGGTTGAATACAAAATCTCAATTAGATTCAACTTTGTAAATATGGAATTCTGACAATTTTTGACCGATTTTTAAAATTGATATATCAGTTTTCGAATTAGAAAGTTAACTGTGGGTTTGCATTAAAACCTAAAAAACTAAAATTCTTCAAATTTTCGTAAAAAATCATGATGCAACATGATTTTTTCTAAACATCAGGCAGAAATAAATTTTTTCTAAACATCAGGCAGAAATAAATTTTTTCAAATATCTCAGTTTTGAATTTAAAATGTGCTTAATTCCGTTTCAAATGAGATATATGTAACTTTGAGAAATCGTTTAGAAATTGGCGAAAATACAGTCTGAGGAAAATAATCACCGAATCACCGAAGATACTTTTTCTTTTTTTTTTTTTTTTTTTTTTTTTTGGTTCATTTGCAAACGAAAATGTGGGTCAACGCAAGCCAAGTAATTTAAATCGGTCAAGCATCGCGAATGAAGAGAGTCAAGCAAATAGAAAGAGAAGGAAAGATCACTCATTTCAGTTAATGCGATTTTTTCCTTGCTGATGTACAGTTAAAAATCACAAAATATACATACATATGTATATACAAAAATAAAAAATAATTCACTTACTTTTGCAAAGGCACGAATGTTTTTATTTATTCCTTCCCGTTCGATTTCTCCTCTTCAAGAGAGGCTTTAGGAACTTTTTTTTTTCTTGAGAGAGGGAGAGATCAAATTTTTCTGTTGCACCCGAAACTGGCAGACAATGTTCTCCCGCAAACACAATGTGGGAGAACAAAATTCTAGTAACGGGACTCGTATTCTTACTTTGACACTTTGTTTGTTCTTTTATTTTGGCTTTTGTTTTAAAAGTAAAATAAACACATTTTTCCTTTACCGTTACACGATTTATACATGCATACATATTTGTATGAGTGCTTTTCTAATACATACATACATACATTTACATATGTATGTATGTAAATTGCTGCTTTCTTTTTTCCGACTTGAAATACTAGGGATTTTTTTTTTTCGTTTTTTTTCTCTCTTTGGTACAGGTGGCAATCGGGAGAGTTTAATCCAGTCGTGTTTCTTTTAAAAAAAAATCCCCAACAACAAACAAAATTAGCTACAACGCAACGCGTTTCCGAAACGATGTTAATTTACTCGCACTACGACAACAACAACTATCAGCAAAGATTTTTATATTGGTTCTTCCTTCCACGAAGCACCGTTATTTAAGAGCGTCTTCGTCTCTTTCTCTCTCTGAGGTTCAGTCTCTTTCTCTTGCATAGAGCAAATTAGGGGTAGGCACAAAGAGAGCCAACGCAAACTGTCAATGTATGTGTGTATTTTACACTGCGAGAAAAGAAAAGTGAACAGATATTGCCTCAATCGTTCAGACGAGCGGAATCGACGATCTGCTGCAAGAAAATAAAAAAGAAAACAACCCCTAAATTAATTTTTCCATTTGCATATTTTCAACAAAGCGACATATGTAGAATCTGCTCAGCAAATACATACCTTCACTTAAGAGCGCGCAAGTTTTGAATTTTGCTTTTTATGTTTCTTGATAATAAGATCTTAACTCTTTATCTTTAGGACAGATTCCAGAGGAAAATATGTATGTATATTTCCATAACCCAATTGGCAAACTGATATACATATGTATGTATGTACATACATACATATATTCGATATGGAAATTGTACATACATATATGTACATATGTAAGTATTTGCGGGAAAAAAACGAAACAAAAGGAAATAAACGCTAAATTAGACAAGGCTAAAAAGTTGCCCAAAATTTTCATTTCAAATAAGTATGTACATACATATATTTTGATCGACGTATGTATGTACACACATACATCTCTTTTGCTCTTTATTTTCTCGTAACTATACTATACTCTGCAAGAGCATAGTAGCCTTTCAGGCTGACAATCGAATTTGGTTGAGATCCATAGCAAAGCTAAACAGTTATTTTATCTAGATAGACTGCCTGCCTAATAGGAAGACAAAATAACTTTATAACGAAATAATTACAGTTAGTCACCTATTTTCATTCATTTATTCAATTCTCTAACAAGTCCAAAAAACTATGATGAATTTTTATATTTTACTAACCCTTTGAACATTTTATCTCTTTTATCCGATGAATAAGTTAGGCAAGATATCAGGTTTTACTTTGTCACTCTGGCTAAAAGATTTTATAGGTCTTTCCAAGTAGTACATTTTGATTAAAAGCTTCTAGAGCATTGTGCTTTTTGTTAATTGTTTTCTTAATGACGTAAGTAAAAGTTTAAATCATCCAAAAAAAAGTTATTTAAAGAGCATATAAGCAAGGCATATCATGTGTTTCTTATATTTACGATTATACAAAAATAATACAGGGTGACTAAGTAGTATTGCTACAGGCACCATATGCTGTCACATCGGTTGAACAACTTTGAGAGGCAACATTAAAATACAAGTTACTACCGCAGGCCACTGAGGGGCTCTCTTTGCCATCAAGGCATGTTATATAATGTTGGCAACCCTCAATTTCGGCTACCTCCAGTTCACCATCGTCCCGGCCGTCGCAACGATTGGCACTACATTTTTGCGATTCGCGCGGCATACAACCCTGACGATCCTCATTGAAGAACCTATCTGAAGAACACTGCAGCCAAGTGGGCTCCGTGTCGGGCACACCAGAGCCAAGATCGCGACAATAGTAATAGCCACGACAAGTGGCGCCATCGGCAACAAATTTATTACGCACTGCCAACTTCTTGGTACCGCAAATATCGCTGGGTATCGGATGTTTGCCACATGTGACGAGTTTCTTATCGACACATTTACCCGTTGCCACATCGAAATAAAGTCCATCGTCGCAGGTATTGATGACAAGCTGATATTTGCTGCACGTATAGTATTGATGGCAATTGTATTCATCCAGGAAAGCAGCACTGGTTGGCACTATATCACAAAAATCGTACTCTTCCACACAATCTGAGTCCTTGGCGTATATACAAGACTGTGTAGTTTTATCAAAATGCATTCCACTAGGGCAAACACCACTGCCCAATTCCTCCTTCTTCTCACAGAAATACCAATCGGCGCAGTTGGTTGTCGTGCCCACATAGCCCTGAGTCGATGAACTACATGGCGTACTGCAATAAGTATCGGTAGAGTCCAAGGTTTTTTGGCACGATCCTTTGCTTAAGCTGAAGTATTTGCCATCATCGCATTTTTCTCCTACTGTGGTCGTATAGTTCTTGCATGTAATCCACTCATTACAAGTAGTTGGCTTCCTCAACAGGGTGCCATCTTTGAACAGGCGACAAATATCCTCTTCCTCGCCATTAAGGTATACGGTTTGACTGCTCAGCTGCACTAGTGTAGCCAGCACCAAAATTGGTACACACAAATAACGCAATGATCCTGTAAACAAAGAAAAGAAGTATGTATACAATATTTTACTCATTTCGTGATCGTTTTTCAAGTCGTACCTTTCATTGTCACTATTGTTCAATAAAAAACATGAAGACGACTGATGCGAAAGTTTATATATAGTCAAAGCGATTAAAAAAATTTCCTCCTCGTATAATTTATAAAATTTTAATTAATGTTTTGAAGTTAGATAAGATTTCAGTTTCAAATTTACACTCAACTCTTTTTAAAATTAATTAATCGAACAAATAATAATAATCACATAGATAAGAGCAAATCTCAATTTTCACTTAACAACGAATAACATATACACTCAATTGAAAAACATCTGAATTAAACTTTATTCTCTGATTTAAATTGGATGAAACTCAATGGATGTTTTTCTCTCTATATTCATCATTTTGACTTTGTTTTATGCCGTTTTTTCAATTTTCACCCCAATTTAAGTCCTTTTTTTTTTACTGATTTCTCACTCTTTTGATTTTCCATTAAAACACAAAATTATCCCCCATTTCTGTTGCAGAATTTTCCCCCTAAGACTAAAAATTTGCATCATTTTGAGTTAGGCAAATTTTTCAATTTCTATTTTGTAAAATAATTATCCCGTTTCACTTAACCTGTTTTTTTTTTTCTCTAGGTGTATGCATTGGAATATTTATGGGTCTATGAAAAGAAGCTTGGCTAAGATAAGGCTCTGATAATTGTTTTTAAATTAGTATGTAACTAATGATTTCATTTGTGTTTGCATTTATTTATAGCTGCGATAACTAATACAAATTCAATGATCTGCAATTTAAACTACATACATATATACTTAACATGGGTTTTTCCTATTTTTTTTTTTTGTTCATTTTTTTAACACACATACATAAACAATTCACATGATTAAACACTCTATTTTAGTTGCATTATATAATCAATCGATGACCGAGTTGTATAACAATATATAAATTATGCCTATACCTATTTTTTTTTTTTTTTGAAAACAAAAAAGAGGTACACAAAGGCAATTGATGACCGAAGACCCGGTTAAGTTGGTTGGTTTGGCACTTTGAAGGCTTCTGCCCTGAACACAGCACAGCGGTTATCACAGTAACAACAACAAAAACAAAACAAAACTAAAAAAAAAAAAAGAAAAAAGAAAACAGCTTTGGTAGTCAGACACATTTACTTAGTATTTACTGTATCAATTGTAATTTAATGCGATCACTTGTTGATTGGTTCTAATCAAAAGCACTGATTTCGAATGGTGCTAGAATTGAATGGAATCAAATGATTGAATTCGAATATTATCTATGCACCAATCGATCTCAGTTCTTTAATTCGAACAATTTGTACATATGTCCTTCATATCTTAGGGATTCCTATTAATTTGTACTGGAAGCTCCTTTTCCTTCGGCTTCTCACGATCAATTACGTAGCGTGTTGCACTGATGACTGGCCTGTATTACAGGCGCGATCTCAGTTTAAATCTGAGAAACCTGTTACACCTGAGAAGATATTTACAATAGAGCAAATGGAGAGACAGTGCTGTGTGTGTGTGTATGTGTGTGTGCGTGTAGCCCGTTTGAGCAAGAAAGAGAGCGATCAACTCATATTTCCCATTTAGACTTGGTCTTTTGTTGGAGGTCCCGTCCCTTTTATATGCAAACATACATATATGGGCATTTATCTGTTTGTGTGTGTGTGATATTTATGTATTTGTATATGTACTGTAATGTATATTATTACCGCCGTTAAGCCTGTCGTTGGCCTCTTTGCACAGTATTTTTTGTCTCTTCCTCTGTGTGCTTTTCCCTGACATTTATGTAGTAGAAGTTTGTGTAATTTAATTCAAGCGTACTTTAGTATTTGCATTTGAATAATTAGAATTGCTTTGGCTTGGGTTTCACCTTTAGGCATCTGGGCATCAAGGCACCTAGGCAAATAGGCTGACAATGATGACGATCATGATGATGGTCTCGAACTAAGCCGCGAAGCAGGAAGCCTGTCACCGCAGTCTATCCCATGTATGTACATATGTATGTATATATGTTAAATTGTATCTTCTTCTAGACATATATACATATGTATATCTATAACTGTACATATTGTCATGTCATAATTTTCTTTCATTTCTTATATCGAGTTTGAAGTTCTGGTTTACATTGAATCATTCTATTGTAACCAAATCAGTGACAAATTCTATTCGAAATAAACTTTAAATTGTGAACTTTTATTTGGAGGGTTGTTGTCTGTGCTTTAAAGAACCTCTACAAACAAATGCTACAATTACTTTGATTTCATTTTTAATTATTTCAATACTTAATTAAGTCTGCAAGGAGAAATTCCGGAGAAAATCGGTTTGCTGTAATAAGCGGGCCTTAAAAAATTGTGCCTTAAAAGTGCAAGTTTTGTTGTAAACTCGTCTTAGACAGTAACCTATGGTAGTTGCATCCAAATTAAACCTTAATTGGGACATAAAATACAAATTAAGCACTTAATTTGTATCAAAAAAAATTTGATATCAACAAAATCGTGTTTATTGTACTATAACATAAATGGCAACAAAAATCATTTTAAATTAAAGTGTTAGACTTCAGCTAAACAAATGGTCATACGATTTACTTGAATGGAAAAGAATTTTTTAACATTATTTAATAATAATAAGCACAGAGATTCTGGTAATATTCTCAGTACAATCCATGAAACCAAATCAAAAATGCGCTTTGCAAACGGTACGAGAAACAACTAATGGAATGGCTTAATTCCTAGATTTATTTTCACGCTCCCAGCTTCTTTTTCGGAATATAAAAGAAAATCCTTTTCAAAGTAAAAATTTTCATTGTAAAAATTTGCACTATCCAATGCTACTTAAGCACTTATGCACTACAACGCATATAACTATAAGACATGTGCAGAAGTAATGATGAACCGAGGTACGAAGTTTGGATAGACGCCGAAATTGAGGTAATATATATTTATATTTATATAGTTCTTCGGACGAAATCAAGGAAAAAAGTTTAAAAATCATAACATAATGTAGAAAAGTGATGTAGAAATGTAGAAAGTTTTCAAAGTAAAAATTTTTCACTATCCAATGCTACTTAAGCACTTATGCACTACAACGCATATAACTATAAGACATGTGCAGAAGTAATGATGAACCGAGGTACGAAGTTTGGATAGATTCCGAAATTGAGGTAATATATATTTATATTTATATAGTTCTTCGGACGAAATCAAGGAAAATAGTTTTAAAATCATAACATAATGTAGAAAAGTGTCGGGGCTATTTAAATAAGGAATTAGTGGGACTCATAGCCTCTTTTGTTTTAGGAAAGTAAAAATGTTTTGATGAGATGTTTTTAAATAGGGAAAAGAAATTATGAAACATCTATTAAAGCTTTTGCACGAATAAGGAAAAAATGATTCAGTTGTTATCCAAACGGAAGAAAGTTACTGAATGAGAAAACCTGTGAGTTGTCCCAGTATTTATACAATACTCGACACAGATTTCTCCATGGCAACTTGATGAAAATGAAAATTTGAAGGTTTATGCCACACTAATATTGCTATCGATAATTACAATCGATAATACTCAAATACATCACTGGGTAGAAATTGGACGAATTAAGCACTGTTATTAGTGATGGACTATTTTCGATACCTCAAAAAGAATTTGATATCGATAAAATCATGTTTATTGTAGTATAACTTAAAAGGCAACAAAAATCATTTTAAAATAAAATGTTAAGACATCATCCATGGAATCAAATGAAAAATGCGCTTTGCAAACGGTACGAGAAACAACTAATGGAATGGCTTAATTCCTAGATTTATTTTCACGCTCCCAGCTTCTTTTTCGGAATATAAAAGAAAATTCTTTTCAAAGTAAAAATTTTCATTGTAAAAATTTGCACTATCCAATGCTACCTAAGCACTTATGCACTACAACGCATATAACTATAAGACATGTGCAGAAGTAATGATGAACCGAGGTACGAAGTTTGGATAGACGCCGAAATTGAGGTAATATATATTTATATTTATATAGTTCTTCGGACGAAATCAAGGAAAAAAGTTTAAAAATCATAACATAATGTAGAAAAGTGATGTAGAAATGTAGAAAGTTTTCAAAGTAAAAATTTTCACTATCCAATGCTACTTAAGCACTTATGCACTACAACGCATATAACTATAAGACATGCGCAGAAGTAATGATGAACCGAGGTACGAAGTTTGGATTGATTCCGAAATTGAGGTAATATATATTTATATTTATATAGTTCTTCGGACGAAATCAAGGAAAATAGTTTTAAAATCATAACATAATGTAGAAAAGTGTCGGGGCTATTTAAATAAGGAATTAGTGGGACTCATAGCCTCTTTTGTTTTAGGAAAGTAAAAATGTTTTGATGAGATGTTTTTAAATAGGGAAAAGAAATTATGAAACATCTATTAAAGCTTTTGCACGAATAAGGAAAAAATGATTCAGTTGTTATCCAAACGGAAGAAAGTTACTGAATGAGAAAACCTGTGAGTTGTCCCAGTATTTATACAATTCTCGACACAGATTTCTCCATGGCAACTTGATGAAAATGAAAATTTGAAGGTTTATGCCACACTAATATTGCTATCGATAATTACAATCGATAATACTCAAATACATCACTGGGTAGAAATTGGACGAATTAAGCACTGTTATTAGTGATGGACTATTTTCGATACCTCAAAAAGAATTTGATATCGATAAAATCATGTTTATTGTAGTATAACTTAAAAGGCAACAAAAATCATTTTAAAATAAAATGTTAAGACATCATCCATGAAATCAAATGAAAAATGCGCTTTGCAAACGGTACGAGAAACAACTAATGGAATGGCTTAATTCCTAGATTTATTTTCACGCTCCCAGCTTCTTTTCGGAATATAAAAGAAAATCCTTTTCAAAGTAAAAATTTTCATTGTAAAAATTTGCACTATCCAATGCTACTTAAGCACTTATGCACTACAACGCATATAACTATAAGACATGTGCAGAAGTAATGATGAACCGAGGTACGAAGTTTGGATAGATTCCGAAATTGAGGTAATATATATTTATATTTATATAGTTCTTCGGACGAAATCAAGGAAAATAGTTTTAAAATCATAACATAATGTAGAAAAGTGATGTAGAAATGTAGAAAGTTTTCAAAGTAAAAATTTTCACTATCCAATGCTACTTAAGCACTTATGCACTACAACGCATATAACTATAAGACATGTGCAGAAGTAATGATGAACCGAGGTACGAAGTTTGGATTGATTCCGAAATTGAGGTAATATATATTTATATTTATATAGTTCTTCGGACGAAATCAAGGAAAATAGTTTAAAAATCATAACATAATGTAGAAAAGTGATGTAGAAATGTAGAAAGTTTTCAAAGTAAAAATTTTCACTATCCAATGCTACTTAAGCACTTATGCACTACAACGCATATAACTATAAGACATGTGCAGAAGTAATGATGAACCGAGGTACGAAGTTTGGATAGATTCCGAAATTGAGGTAATATATATTTATATTTATATAGTTCTTCGGACGAAATCAAGGAAAATAGTTTTAAAATCATAACATAATGTAGAAAAGTGTCGGGGCTATTTAAATAAGGAATTAGTGGGACTCATAGCCTCTTTTGTTTTAGGAAAGTAAAAATGTTTTGATGAGATGTTTTTAAATAGGGAAAAGAAATTATGAAACATCTATTAAAGCTTTTGCACGAATAAGGAAAAAATGATTCAGTTGTTATCCAAACGGAAGAAAGTTACTGAATGAGAAAACCTGTGAGTTGTCCCAGTATTTATACAATTCTCGACACAGATTTCTCCATGGCAACTTGATGAAAATGAAAATTTGAAGGTTTATGCCACAC
This sequence comes from Drosophila insularis, assembly GCA_018903935.1. NCBI lineage: Eukaryota > Metazoa > Arthropoda > Insecta > Diptera > Drosophilidae > Drosophila > Drosophila insularis. Next base: position 2,497,232 of record JAEIFP010000291.1, on the reverse strand, counting down.
TAATATTGCTATCGATAATTACAATCGATAATACTCAAATACATCACTGGGTAGAAATTGGACGAATTAAGCACTGTTATTAGTGATGGACTATTTTCGATACCTCAAAAAGAATTTGATATCGATAAAATCATGTTTATTGTAGTATAACTTAAAAGGCAACAAAAATCATTTTAAAATAAAATGTTAAGACATCATCCATGGAATCAAATGAAAAATGCGCTTTGCAAACGGTACGAGAAACAACTAATGGAATGGCTTAATTCCTAGATTTATTTTCACGCTCCCAGCTTCTTTTTCGGAATATAAAAGAAAATTCTTTCTTCGGACGAAATCAAGGAAAAAAGTTTAAAAATCATAACATAATGTAGAAAAGTGATGTAGAAATGTAGAAAGTTTTCAAAGTAAAAATTTGCACTATCCAATGCTACTTAAGCACTTATGCACTACAACGCATATAACTATAAGACATGTGCAGAAGTAATGATGAACCGAGGTACGAAGTTTGGATAGATTCCGAAATTGAGGTAATATATATTTATATTTATATAGTTCTTCGGACGAAATCAAGGAAAATAGTTTTAAAATCATAACATAATGTAGAAAAGTGATGTAGAAATGTAGAAAGTTTTCAAAGTAAAAATTTTCACTATCCAATGCTACTTAAGCACTTATGCACTACAACGCATATAACTATAAGACATGTGCAGAAGTAATGATGAACCGAGGTACGAAGTTTGGATTGATTCCGAAATTGAGGTAATATATATTTATATTTATATAGTTCTTCGGACGAAATCAAGGAAAATAGTTTAAAAATCATAACATAATGTAGAAAAGTGATGTAGAAATGTAGAAAGTTTTCAAAGTAAAAATTTTCACTATCCAATGCTACTTAAGCACTTATGCACTACAACGCATATAACTATAAGACATGTGCAGAAGTAATGATGAACCGAGGTACGAAGTTTGGATTGATTCCGAAATTGAGGTAATATATATTTATATTTATATAGTTCTTCGGACGAAATCAAGGAAAATAGTTTAAAAATCATAACATAATGTAGAAAAGTGATGTAGAAATGTAGAAAGTTTTCAAAGTAAAAATTTTCACTATCCAATGCTACTTAAGCACTTATGCACTACAACGCATATAACTATAAGACATGTGCAGAAGTAATGATGAACCGAGGTACGAAGTTTGGATTGATTCCGAAATTGAGGTAATATATATTTATATTTATATAGTTCTTCGGACGAAATCAAGGAAAAATAGTTTTAAAATCATAACATAATGTAGAAAAGTGTCGGGGCTATTTAAATAAGGAATTAGTGGGACTCATAGCCTCTTTTGTTTTAGGAAAGTAAAAATGTTTTGATGAGATGTTTTTAAATAGGGAAAAGAAATTATGAAACATCTATTAAAGCTTTTGCACGAATAAGGAAAAAATGATTCAGTTGTTATCCAAACGGAAGAAAGTTACTGAATGAGAAAACCTGTGAGTTGTCCCAGTATTTATACAATTCTCGACACAGATTTCTCCATGGCAACTTGATGAAAATGAAAATTTGAAGGTTTATGCCACACTAATATTGCTATCGATAATTACAATCGATAATACTCAAATACATCACTGGGTAGAAATTGGACGAATTAAGCACTGTTATTAGTGATGGACTATTTTCGATACCTCAAAAAAGAATTTGATATCGATAAAATCATGTTTATTGTAGTATAACTTAAAAGGCAACAAAAATCATTTTAAAATAAAATGTTAAGACATCATCCATGGAATCAAATGAAAAATGCGCTTTGCAAACGGTACGAGAAACAACTAATGGAATGGCTTAATTCCTAGATTTATTTTCACGCTCCCAGCTTCTTTTTCGGAATATAAAAGAAAATTCTTTCTTCGGACGAAATCAAGGAAAAAAGTTTAAAAATCATAACATAATGTAGAAAAGTGATGTAGAAATGTAGAAAGTTTTCAAAGTAAAAATTTTCACTATCCAATGCTACTTAAGCACTTATGCACTACAACGCATATAACTATAAGACATGTGCAGAAGTAATGATGAACCGAGGTACGAAGTTTGGATAGACGCCGAAATTGGGGTAATATATATTTATATTTATATAGTTCTTCGGACGAAATCAAGGAAAAAAGTTTAAAAATCATAACATAATGTAGAAAAGTGATGTAGAAATGTAGAAAGTTTTCAAAGTAAAAATTTTCACTATCCAATGCTACTTAAGCACTTATGCACTACAACGCATATAACTATAAGACATGTGCAGAAGCAATGATGAACCGAGGTACGAAGTTTGGATAGATTCCGAAATTGAGGTAATATATATTTATATTTATATAGTTCTTCGGACGAAATCAAGGAAAATAGTTTTAAAATCATAACATAATGTAGAAAAGTGTCGGGGCTATTTAAATAAGGAATTAGTGGGACTCATAGCCTCTTTTTGTTTTAGGAAAGTAAAAATGTTTTGATGAGATGTTTTTAAATAGGGAAAAGAAATTATGAAACATCTATTAAAGCTTTTGCACGAATAAGGAAAAAATGATTCAGTTGTTATCCAAACGGAAGAAAGTTACTGAATGAGAAAACCTGTGAGTTGTCCCAGTATTTATACAATTATCGACACAGATTTCTCCATGGCAACTTGATGAAAATGAAAATTTGAAGGTTTATGCCACACTAATATTGCTATCGATAATTACAATCGATAATACTCAAATACATCACTGGGTAGAAATTGGACGAATTAAGCAGTTATTAGTGATGGACTATTTTCGATACCTCAAAAAGAATTTGATATCGATAAAATCATGTTTATTGTAGTATAACTTAAAAGGCAACAAAAATCATTTTAAAATAAAATGTTAAGACATCATCCATGGAATCAAATGAAAAATGCGCTTTGCAAACGGTACGAGAAACAACTAATGGAATGGCTTAATTCCTAGATTTATTTTCACGCTCCCAGCTTCTTTTTCGCAATATAAAAGAAAATCCTTTTCAAAGTAAAAATTTTCATTGTAAAAATTTTCACTATCCAATGCTACTTAAGCACTTATGCACTACAACGCATATAACTATAAGACATGTGCAGAAGTAATGATGAACCGAGGTACGAAGTTTGGATAGACGCCGAAATTGAGGTAATATATATTTATATTTATATAGTTCTTCGGACGAAATCAAGGAAAAAAGTTTAAAAATCATAACATAATGTAGAAAAGTGATGTAGAAATGTAGAAAGTTTTCAAAGTAAAAATTTTCACTATCCAATGCTACTTAAGCACTTATGCACTACAACGCATATAACTATAAGACATGTGCAGAAGTAATGATGAACCGAGGTACGAAGTTTGGATTGATGCCGAAATTGAGGTAATATATATTTATATTTATATAGTTCTTCGGACGAAATCAAGGAAAATAGTTTTAAAATCATAACATAATGTAGAAAAGTGTCGGGGCTATTTAAATAAGGAATTAGTGGGACTCATAGCCTCTTTTGTTTTAGGAAAGTAAAAATGTTTTGATGAGATGTTTTTAAATAGGGAAAAGAAATTATGAAACATCTATTAAAGCTTTTGCACGAATAAGGAAAAAATGATTCAGTTGTTATCCAAACGGAAGAAAGTTACTGAATGAGAAAACCTGTGAGTTGTCCCAGTATTTATACAATTCTCGACACAGATTTCTCCATGGCAACTTGATGAAAATGAAAATTTGAAGTTTTATGCCACACTAATATTGCTATCGATAATTACAATCGATAATACTCAAATACATCACTGGGTAGAAATTGGACGAATTAAGCACTGTTATTAGTGATGGACTATTTTCGATACCTCAAAAAGAATTTGATATCGATAAAACCATGTTTATTGTAGTATAACTTAAAAGGCAACAAAAATCATTTTAAAATAAAATGTTAAGACATCATCCATGAAATCAAATGAAAAATGCGCTTTGCAAACGGTACGAGAAACAACTAATGGAATGGCTTAATTCCTAGATTTATTTTCACGCTCCCAGCTTCTTTTCGGAATATAAAGGAAAATCCTTTTCAAAGTAAAAATTTTCATTGTAAAAATTTGCACTATCCAATGCTACTTAAGCACTTATGCACTACAACGCATATAACTATAAGACATGTGCAGAAGTAATGATGAACCGAGGTACGAAGTTTGGATAGATTCCGAAATTGAGGTAATATATATTTATATTTATATAGTTCTTCGGACGAAATCAAGGAAAATAGTTTTAAAATCATAACATAATGTAGAAAAGTGATGTAGAAATGTAGAAAGTTTTCAAAGTAAAAATTTTCACTATCCAATGCTACTTAAGCACTTATGCACTACAACGCATATAACTATAAGACATGTGCAGAAGTAATGATGAACCGAGGTACGAAGTTTGGATAGATTCCGAAATTGAGGTAATATATATTTATATTTATATAGTTCTTCGGACGAAATCAAGGAAAATAGTTTAAAAATCATAACATAATGTAGAAAAGTGATGTAGAAATGTAGAAAGTTTTCAAAGTATAAATTTTCACTATCCAATGCTACTTAAGCACTTATGCACTATAACGCATATAACTATAAGACATGTGCAGAAGTAATGATGAACCGAGGTACGAAGTTTGGATAGATTCCGAAATTGAGGTAATATATATTTATATTTATATAGTTCTTCGGACGAAATCAAGGAAAATAGTTTTAAAATCATAACATAATGTAGAAAAGTGATGTAGAAATGTAGAAAGTTTTCAAAGTAAAAATTTTCACTATCCAATGCTACTTAAGCACTTATGCACTACAACGCATATAACTATAAGACATGTGCAGAAGTAATGATGAACCGAGGTACGAAGTTTGGATTGATGCCGAAATTGAGGTAATATATATTTATATTTATATAGTTCTTCGGACGAAATCAAGGAAAATAGTTTTAAAATCATAACATAATGTAGAAAAGTGTCGGGGCTATTTAAATAAGGAATTAGTGGGACTCATAGCCTCTTTTGTTTTAGGAAAGTAAAAATGTTTTGATGAGATGTTTTTAAATAGGGAAAAGAAATTATGAAACATCTATTAAAGCTTTTGCACGAATAAGGAAAAAATGATTCAGTTGTTATCCAAACGGAAGAAAGTTACTGAATGAGAAAACCTGTGAGTTGTCCCAGTATTTATACAATTCTCGACACAGATTTCTCCATGGCAACTTGATGAAAATGAAAATTTGAAGGTTTATGCCACACTAATATTGCTATCGATAATTACAATCGATAATACTCAAATACATCACTGGGTAGAAATTGGACGAATTAAGCACTGTTATTAGTGATGGACTATTTTCGATACCTCAAAAAGAATTTGATATCGATAAAACCATGTTTATTGTAGTATAACTTAAAAGGCAACAAAAATCATTTTAAAATAAAATGTTAAGACATCATCCATGAAATCAAATGAAAAATGCGCTTTGCAAACGGTACGAGAAACAACTAATGGAATGGCTTAATTCCTAGATTTATTTTCACGCTCCCAGCTTCTTTTCGGAATATAAAAGAAAATCCTTTTCAAAGTAAAAATTTTCATTGTAAAAATTTGCACTATCCAATGCTACTTAAGCACTTATGCACTACAACGCATATAACTATAAGACATGTGCAGAAGTAATGATGAACCGAGGTACGAAGTTTGGATAGATTCCGAAATTGAGGTAATATATATTTATATTTATATAGTTCTTCGGACGAAATCAAGGAAAATAGTTTAAAAATCATAACATAATGTAGAAAAGTGATGTAGAAATGTAGAAAGTTTTCAAAGTAAAAATTTTCACTATCCAATGCTACTTAAGCACTTATGCACTACAACGCATATAACTATAAGACATGTGCAGAAGTAATGATGAACCGAGGTACGAAGTTTGGATAGATTCCGAAATTGAGGTAATATATATTTATATTTATATAGTTCTTCGGACGAAATCAAGGAAAATAGTTTTAAAATCATAACATAATGTAGAAAAGTGATGTAGAAATGTAGAAAGTTTTCAAAGTAAAAATTTTCACTATCCAATGCTACTTAAGCACTTATGCACTACAACGCATATAACTATAAGACATGTGCAGAAGTAATGATGAACAGAGGTACGAAGTTTGGATAGATTCCGAAATTGAGGTAATATATATTTATATTTATATAGTTCTTCGGACGAAATCAAGGAAAATAGTTTAAAAATCATAACATAATGTAGAAAAGTGATGTAGAAATGTAGAAAGTTTTCAAAGTAAAAATTTTCACTATCCAATGCTACTTAAGCACTTATGCACTACAACGCATATAACTATAAGACATGTGCAGAAGTAATGATGAACCGAGGTACGAAGTTTGGATAGATTCCGAAATTGAGGTAATATATATTTATATTTATATAGTTCTTCGGACGAAATCAAGGAAAATAGTTTTAAAATCATAACATAATGTAGAAAAGTGTCGGGGCTATTTAAATAAGGAATTAGTGGGACTCATAGCCTCTTTTGTTTTAGGAAAGTAAAAATGTTTTGATGAGATGTTTTTAAATAGGGAAAAGAAATTATGAAACATCTATTAAAGCTTTTGCACGAATAAGGAAAAAATGATTCAGTTGTTATCCAAACGGAAGAAAGTTACTGAATGAGAAAACCTGTGAGTTGTCCCAGTATTTATACAATTCTCGACACAGATTTCTCCATGGCAACTTGATGAAAATGAAAATTTGAAGGTTTATGCCACACTAATATTGCTATCGATAATTACAATCGATAATACTCAAATACATCACTGGGTAGAAATTGGACGAATTAAGCACTGTTATTAGTGATGGACTATTTTCGATACCTCAAAAAGAATTTGATATCGATAAAATCATGTTTATTGTAGTATAACTTAAAAGGCAACAAAAATCATTTTAAAATAAAATGTTAAGACATCATCCATGGAATCAAATGAAAAATGCGCTTTGCAAACGGTACGAGAAACAACTAATGGAATGGCTTAATTCCTAGATTTATTTTCACGCTCCCAGCTTCTTTTTCGGAATATAAAAGAAAATTCTTTCTTCGGACGAAATCAAGGAAAAAAGTTTAAAAATCATAACATAATGTAGAAAAGTGATGTAGAAATGTAGAAAGTTTTCAAAGTAAAAATTTTCACTATCCAATGCTACTTAAGCACTTATGCACTACAACGCATATAACTATAAGACATGTGCAGAAGTAATGATGAACCGAGGTACGAAGTTTGGATAGACGCCAAAATTGGGGTAATATATATTTATATTTATATAGTTCTTCGGACGAAATCAAGGAAAAAAGTTTAAAAATCATAACATAATGTAGAAAAGTGATGTAGAAATGTAGAAAGTTTTCAAAGTAAAAATTTTCACTATCCAATGCTACTTAAGCACTTATGCACTACAACGCATATAACTATAAGACATGTGCAGAAGCAATGATGAACCGAGGTACGAAGTTTGGATAGATTCCGAAATTGAGGTAATATATATTTATATTTATATAGTTCTTCGGACGAAATCAAGGAAAATAGTTTTAAAATCATAACATAATGTAGAAAAGTGTCGGGGCTATTTAAATAAGGAATTAGTGGGACTCATAGCCTCTTTTGTTTTAGGAAAGTAAAAATGTTTTGATGAGATGTTTTTAAATAGGGAAAAGAAATTATGAAACATCTATTAAAGCTTTTGCACGAATAAGGAAAAAATGATTCAGTTGTTATCCAAACGGAAGAAAGTTACTGAATGAGAAAACCTGTGAGTTGTCCCAGTATTTATACAATTCTCGACACAGATTTCTCCATGGCAACTTGATGAAAATGAAAATTTGAAGTTTTATGCCACACTAATATTGCTATCGATAATTACAATCGATAATACTCAAATACATCACTGGGTAGAAATTGGACGAATTAAGCACTGTTATTAGTGATGGACTATTTTCGATACCTCAAAAGAATTTGATATCGATAAAACCATGTTTATTGTAGTATAACTTAAAAGGCAACAAAAATCATTTTAAAATAAAATGTTAAGACATCATCCATGAAATCAAATGAAAAATGCGCTTTGCAAACGGTACGAGAAACAACTAATGGAATGGCTTAATTCCTAGATTTATTTTCACGCTCCCAGCTTCTTTTCGGAATATAAAGGAAAATCCTTTTCAAAGTAAAAATTTTCATTGTAAAAATTTGCACTATCCAATGCTACTTAAGCACTTATGCACTACAACGCATATAACTATAAGACATGTGCAGAAGTAATGATGAACCGAGGTACGAAGTTTGGATAGATTCCGAAATTGAGGTAATATATATTTATATTTATATAGTTCTTCGGACGAAATCAAGGAAAATAGTTTTAAAATCATAACATAATGTAGAAAAGTGATGTAGAAATGTAGAAAGTTTTCAAAGTAAAAATTTTCACTATCCAATGCTACTTAAGCACTTATGCACTACAACGCATATAACTATAAGACATGTGCAGAAGTAATGATGAACCGAGGTACGAAGTTTGGATAGATTCCGAAATTGAGGTAATATATATTTATATTTATATAGTTCTTCGGACGAAATCAAGGAAAATAGTTTTAAAATCATAACATAATGTAGAAAAGTGATGTAGAAATGTAGAAAGTTTTCAAAGTAAAAATTTTCACTATCCAATGCTACTTAAGCACTTATGCACTACAACGCATATAACTATAAGACATGTGCAGAAGTAATGATGAACCGAGGTACGAAGTTTGGATTGATGCCGAAATTGAGGTAATATATATTTATATTTATATAGTTCTTCGGACGAAATCAAGGAAAATAGTTTTAAAATCATAACATAATGTAGAAAAGTGTCGGGGCTATTTAAATAAGGAATTAGTGGGACTCATAGCCTCTTTTGTTTTAGGAAAGTAAAAATGTTTTGATGAGATGTTTTTAAATAGGGAAAAGAAATTATGAAACATCTATTAAAGCTTTTGCACGAATAAGGAAAAAATGATTCAGTTGTTATCCAAACGGAAGAAAGTTACTGAATGAGAAAACCTGTGAGTTGTCCCAGTATTTATACAATTCTCGACACAGATTTCTCCATGGCAACTTGATGAAAATGAAAATTTGAAGGTTTATGCCACACTAATATTGCTATCGATAATTACAATCGATAATACTCAAATACATCACTGGGTAGAAATTGGACGAATTAAGCACTGTTATTAGTGATGGACTATTTTCGATACCTCAAAAAGAATTTGATATCGATAAAACCATGTTTATTGTAGTATAACTTAAAAGGCAACAAAAATCATTTTAAAATAAAATGTTAAGACATCATCCATGAAATCAAATGAAAAATGCGCTTTGCAAACGGTACGAGAAACAACTAATGGAATGGCTTAATTCCTAGATTTATTTTCACGCTCCCAGCTTCTTTTCGGAATATAAAAGAAAATCCTTTTCAAAGTAAAAATTTTCATTGTAAAAATTTGCACTATCCAATGCTACTTAAGCACTTATGCACTACAACGCATATAACTATAAGACATGTGCAGAAGTAATGATGAACCGAGGTACGAAGTTTGGATAGATTCCGAAATTGAGGTAATATATATTTATATTTATATAGTTCTTCGGACGAAATCAAGGAAAATAGTTTTAAAATCATAACATAATGTAGAAAAGTGATGTAGAAATGTAGAAAGTTTTCAAAGTAAAAATTTTCACTATCCAATGCTACTTAAGCACTTATGCACTACAACGCATATAACTATAAGACATGTGCAGAAGTAATGATGAACCGAGGTACGAAGTTTGGATAGATTCCGAAATTGAGGTAATATATATTTATATTTATATAGTTCTTCGGACGAAATCAAGGAAAATAGTTTTAAAATCATAACATAATGTAGAAAAGTGATGTAGAAATGTAGAAAGTTTTCAAAGTAAAAATTTTCACTATCCAATGCTACTTAAGCACTTATGCACTACAACGCATATAACTATAAGACATGTGCAGAAGTAATGATGAACCGAGGTACGAAGTTTGGATAGATTCCGAAATTGAGGTAATATATATTTATATTTATATAGTTCTTCGGACGAAATCAAGGAAAATAGTTTAAAAATCATAACATAATGTAGAAAAGTGATGTAGAAATGTAGAAAGTTTTCAAAGTAAAAATTTTCACTATCCAATGCTACTTAAGCACTTATGCACTACAACGCATATAACTATAAGACATGTGCAGAAGTAATGATGAACCGAGGTACGAAGTTTGGATAGATTCCGAAATTGAGGTAATATATATTTATATTTATATAGTTCTTCGGACGAAATCAAGGAAAATAGTTTTAAAATCATAACATAATGTAGAAAAGTGTCGGGGCTATTTAAATAAGGAATTAGTGGGACTCATAGCCTCTTTTGTTTTAGGAAAGTAAAAATGTTTTGATGAGATGTTTTTAAATAGGGAAAAGAAATTATGAAACATCTATTAAAGCTTTTGCACGAATAAGGAAAAAATGATTCAGTTGTTATCCAAACGGAAGAAAGTTACTGAATGAGAAAACCTGTGAGTTGTCCCAGTATTTATACAATTCTCGACACAGATTTCTCCATGGCAACTTGATGAAAATGAAAATTTGAAGGTTTATGCCACACTAATATTGCTATCGATAATTACAATCGATAATACTCAAATACATCACTGGGTAGAAATTGGACGAATTAAGCACTGTTATTAGTGATGGACTATTTTCGATACCTCAAAAAGAATTTGATATCGATAAAATCATGTTTATTGTAGTATAACTTAAAAGGCAACAAAAATCATTTTAAAATAAAATGTTAAGACATCATCCATGAAATCAAATGAAAAATGCGCTTTGCAAACGGTACGAGAAACAACTAATGGAATGGCTTAATTCCTAGATTTATTTTCACGCGCCCAGCTTCTTTTCGGAATATAAAAGAAAATCCTTTTCAAAGTAAAAATTTTCATTGTATAAATTTGCACTATCCAATGCTACTTAAGCACTTATGCACTACAACGCATATAACTATAAGACATGTGCAGAAGTAATGATGAACCGAGGTACGAAGTTTGGATAGACGCCGAAATTGAGGTAATATATATTTATATTTATATAGTTCTTCGGACGAAATCAAGGAAAAAAGTTTAAAAATCATAACATAATGTAGAAAAGTGATGTAGAAATGTAGAAAGTTTTCAAAGTAAAAATTTTCACTATCCAATGCTACTTAAGCACTTATGCACTACAACGCATATAACTATAAGACATGTGCAGAAGTAATGATGAACCGAGGTACGAAGTTTGGATTGATTCCGAAATTGAGGTAATATATATTTATATTTATATAGTTCTTCGGACGAAATCAAGGAAAATAGTTTTAAAATCATAACATAATGTAGAAAAGTGTCGGGGCTATTTAAATAAGGAATTAGTGGGACTCATAGCCTCTTTTGTTTTAGGAAAGTAAAAATGTTTTGATGAGATGTTTTTAAATAGGGAAAAGAAATTATGAAACATCTATTAAAGCTTTTGCACGAATAAGGAAAAAATGATTCAGTTGTTATCCAAACGGAAGAAAGTTACTGAATGAGAAAACCTGTGAGTTGTCCCAGTATTTATACAATTCTCGACACAGATTTCTCCATGGCAACTTGATGAAAATGAAAATTTGAAGGTTTATGCCACACTAATATTGCTATCGATAATTACAATCGATAATACTCAAATACATCACTGGGTAGAAATTGGACGAATTAAGCACTGTTATTAGTGATGGACTATTTTCGATACCTCAAAAAGAATTTGATATCGATAAAATCATGTTTATTGTAGTATAACTTAAAAGGCAACAAAAATCATTTTAAAATAAAATGTTAAGACATCATCCATGAAATCAAATGAAAAATGCGCTTTGCAAACGGTACGAGAAACAACTAATGGAATGGCTTAATTCCTAGATTTATTTTCACGCTCCCAGCTTCTTTTCGGAATATAAAAGAAAATCCTTTTCAAAGTAAAAATTTTCATTGTAAAAATTTGCACTATCCAATGCTACTTAAGCACTTATGCACTACAACGCATATAACTATAAGACATGTGCAGAAGTAATGATGAACCGAGGTACGAAGTTTGGATAGATTCCGAAATTGAGGTAATATATATTTATATTTATATAGTTCTTCGGACGAAATCAAGGAAAATAGTTTAAAAATCATAACATAATGTAGAAAAGTGATGTAGAAATGTAGAAAGTTTTCAAAGTAAAAATTTTCACTATCCAATGCTACTTAAGCACTTATGCACTACAACGCATATAACTATAAGACATGTGCAGAAGTAATGATGAACCGAGGTACGAAGTTTGGATTGATTCCGAAATTGAGGTAATATATATTTATATTTATATAGTTCTTCGGACGAAATCAAGGAAAATAGTTTTAAAATCATAACATAATGTAGAAAAGTGTCGGGGCTATTTAAATAAGGAATTAGTGGGACTCATAGCCTCTTTTGTTTTAGGAAAGTAAAAATGTTTTGATGAGATGTTTTTAAATAGGGAAAAGAAATTATGAAACATCTATTAAAGCTTTTGCACGAATAAGGAAAAAATGATTCAGTTGTTATCCAAACGGAAGAAAGTTACTGAATGAGAAAACCTGTGAGTTGTCCCAGTATTTATACAATTCTCGACACAGATTTCTCCATGGCAACTTGATGAAAATGAAAATTTGAAGGTTTATGCCACACTAATATTGCTATCGATAATTACAATCGATAATACTCAAATACATCACTGGGTAGAAATTGGACGAATTAAGCACTGTTATTAGTCATGGACTATTTTCGATACCTCAAAAAGAATTTGATATCGATAAAATCATGTTTATTGTAGTATAACTTAAAAGGCAACAAAAATCATTTTAAAATAAAATGTTAAGACATCATCCATGGAATCAAATGAAAAATGCGCTTTGCAAACGGTACGAGAAACAACTAATGGAATGGCTTAATTCCTAGATTTATTTTCACGCTCCCAGCTTCTTTTTCGGAATATAAAAGAAAATCCTTTTCAAAGTAAAAATTTTCATTGTAAAAATTTTCACTATCCAATGCTACTTAAGCACTTATGCACTACAACGCATATAACTATAAGACATGTGCAGAAGTAATGATGAACCGAGGTACGAAGTTTGGATAGACGCCGAAATTGAGGTAATATATATTTATATTTATATAGTTCTTCGGACGAAATCAAGGAAAAAAGTTTAAAAATCATAACATAATGTAGAAAAGTGATGTAGAAAGTTTTCAAAGTAAAAATTTTCACTATCCAATGCTACTTAAGCACTTATGCACTACAACGCATATAACTATAAGACATGTGCAGAAGTAATGATGAACCGAGGTACGAAGTTTGGATTGATTCCGAAATTGAGGTAATATATATTTATATTTATATAGTTCTTCGGACGAAATCAAGGAAAATAGTTTTAAAATCATAACATAATGTAGAAAAGTGTCGGGGCTATTTAAATAAGGAATTAGTGGGACTCATAGCCTCTTTTGTTTTAGGAAAGTAAAAATGTTTTGATGAGATGTTTTTAAATAGGGAAAAGAAATTATGAAACATCTATTAAAGCTTTTGCACGAATAAGGAAAAAATGATTCAGTTGTTATCCAAACGGAAGAAAGTTACTGAATGAGAAAACCTGTGAGTTGTCCCAGTATTTATACAATTCTCGACACAGATTTCTCCATGGCAACTTGATGAAAATGAAAATTTGAAGGTTTATGCCACACTAATATTGCTATCGATAATTACAATCGATAATACTCAAATACATCACTGGGTAGAAATTGGACGAATTAAGCACTGTTATTAGTGATGGACTATTTTCGATACCTCAAAAAGAATTTGATATCGATAAAATCATGTTTATTGTAGTATAACTTAAAAGGCAACAAAAATCATTTTAAAATAAAATGTTAAGACATCATCCATGAAATCAAATGAAAAATGCGCTTTGCAAACGGTACGAGAAACAACTAATGGAATGGCTTAATTCCTAGATTTATTTTCACGCTCCCAGCTTCTTTTCGGAATATAAAAGAAAATCCTTTTCAAAGTAAAAATTTTCATTGTATAAATTTGCACTATCCAATGCTACTTAAGCACTTATGCACTACAACGCATATAACTATAAGACATGTGCAGAAGTAATGATGAACCGAGGTACGAAGTTTGGATTGATTCCGAAATTGAGGTAATATATATTTATATTTATATAGTTCTTCGGACGAAATCAAGGAAAATAGTTTTAAAATCATAACATAATGTAGAAAAGTGTCGGGGCTATTTAAATAAGGAATTAGTGGGACTCATAGCCTCTTTTGTTTTAGGAAAGTAAAAATGTTTTGATGAGATGTTTTTAAATAGGGAAAAGAAATTATGAAACATCTATTAAAGCTTTTGCACGAATAAGGAAAAAATGATTCAGTTGTTATCCAAACGGAAGAAAGTTACTGAATGAGAAAACCTGTGAGTTGTCCCAGTATTTATACAATTCTCGTCACAAATTTTTCCATGGCAACTTGATAAAAATGAAAATTTAAAATCTTTTGCCACACTAACATTATTATCGATAACTCTAATTGATTATACATAAACACATCGCTCGGCAGAAATTGGGTACCACCAAAATATCGATATCTTTTAAAAATTTGGAATATTACGAAACATAACATGTTGTTGTTTTTTTAAGAACTCTGTGTTTATATGCCATTAAATTTTATATAATTTAGCTTGAACTAAATTTACTGTCATTACATTAAAGAAGTATTAATAATAAATATATCATGCAGTTTAGTAGACTATTTCGACAGGTTATGGCCTAGGGTAAAGATTTCAACGCTTATTGTTTTTTCCTCTTTTTTTTGCTGGTTGTTTTTTTTTTTTTGTTAGAGTTGTGTTCAGTAAAATCATATTGTTATCGGGATTTTTCATATCAGTGCGACTGCCTTCGATTCCGAGAATGCCTAGTTCTAAATATAAATATCAACAAACATACATATGTATATGTATACTCTCGTAAATGCATAAGGGAACAATGTTTATTATTTATTATACTCTTTTAGAGGATATTCTAATTTCTGGATTTCAAATTCTTGATTAAAATTAGATACCCATAATTAGTAACAGTAATTAGACAACTTCTTAATGCCTTATATAGTGAATTGCCTAATCATAATTTGTATTTACATTTATAAATTTGTTAAGAGGGTTTTTTTTTTACTAAAGGGCGTATCTGTTCAAGTTTAAGAATGAATTTTAAAGGTACTTCATTGCGCTGTCGGTTAATTTGAAGCGCCTTTTAATTTCAAGTATCAATAATGTGATCGAGCATTGATTACCAGGCAAAGAGCTCCAGAGTGCGATAGTTCTAGAAGGATGAGGTGGACTGAGGAGACAGAGGAGGTGTTGGCTGCTTCTGTCTTATCGTTGATAAGTGTGCGGCAAAGAACATAAATTAGGTAGCTGTCGTGAAGTTTCCTCTTCATTCACCAGTTTAGGCCCCGAATATTTCCAATTACACGAGGCGATAAGAACGACGTTAAAATGAAATGGTAAAGAATCAAATCAGTAGTCGACTTAAAGATTGACTACTGATTTGATACATTGCGACTGCCATAAATGACATGGCCTAGGCTAGGTTATAGCTTAGTTATTGGTGAATATTTGGCCCACTCACAATGCGGAATAGGAGTAAGTAATGAATGAATCTAATGCATAAAACTGTATAATTGACAAAACTTTTTATTTAGATTCCTGGTTTTGCCAGCTATTATTGGTACTTGGCCTTCGATTGGCTTTGGGTGAGCTTATAGATATTTGCTCGCAGGAAGCGAATGGTTCGCGTTTACCCTTATCCAGCCATTGTGGCCGATTTGTTGTATGCCAAGACCGGGAGGTGGCCTTCATTGGCAGTTGTCCTCGCGGCCTGCATTTCAATCGTGTGCTTGGTGAATGCGATTTTCAATGGCGTGCCAATTGTTTAGGCCTGTCGGTCTTTGCCACTAGCGATGACAAATGCACCTGCAGTTGTTGTGCCGATGAGTGCAATGATTTGGATTTGGATGTCGATGTGGATGACGATGTAGAAACAACAACAACCTGTGCTCCCGATGATAAGGACGATACAACTGTGCCAACTGCAACCGATGAACCAGAGATAACAACTACAACTAGTAGGACAACAACGGAAAACTCGATCAGCTCAAGCACTACCCAATCTGGCAATGTTCCGGCGTATTGTTCAGATAGTCGTGCAGATTGTGCCAATAAAACAGATGGCGACATGTTGCCCATTGATGGGGAATGTGGTAAATTTATCCAATGCGCCCACGGCTGTGTCCAGGAGTTCTCCTGTCCGGGTAGCCTATTCTTTGATCCCACATACAATTTGTGCAACCATGCCTATATGGTGGACTGTACCCCGGCCGAGGCCAGTGGTGGTGAATCCGATGATGATGATGTTATAGTCGGACCTTCGGGCACCACATGCAGCAATCAGAGCGTTTGCGCCAAACAGCCCGATGGCAAAATGTTTGCCGATGCGGATACAAATGGCTATTTGGTATGCCAATGTCAATGCCCCATCGCCATGCCGTGCGATGAGTTCACCAAATTCAATGAAACAGCCCAAGTCTGCGATTGGGATTGGGATAAAGTGAGTGATGCGAATGCCACCAGTGATGTCATTTGTCCCGGTGACTTGGTATACAATGCCACATCAGATGAATGCGATTATCCCGATGGCTATGTTCCAGTTGTCGTATGCAACAGCACAAGCACCATATGCCAGAATCAGACCGAGGGAACACTCTTTCCCGTAAATGGAACATGCAATAAGTTTTATAAATGCAATTACAATTGCGCTGTTGAGCAAGATTGTCCCAATAATCTGATATACGATTCCAAAAATGAAATATGCGATTATCCACAGAATGTGGATTGCGAATGGGATTATGTGCCACCATCGGGAGAAACTGCCGGACCATCGGGCATTGCCTGTGAGAGTAACGGACGCTGTTTGGGAAAACGCGAAGGAATCTACTTACCCTCACTTACCAGTTGCAATAACTATGTGGTCTGTCAATGTGAATGCGAGGTGGAAATGTCCTGTGGCGATGATCTCTACTGGGACAAAAAGCTTGAAACCTGCAACTATCCGAAAAATACGATCTGCGATCTCTAAGTATGGCAGGTGCGGGACATTTAAATTGAAAATCAAATAAATATTTTTAACAGTAATTCTATCGTATTTATAAAAAAACGTTTATTTCTCTATAGTCTAATCACTGACCACTTGACCACTCTTTTCTTTAGAGCAAAACATGAATTGCCGTAGCCAATCTAGCCAATTTACTCTTGGCCAAATATCCAAAGAAGTGACTTTTAAAAAATAGTCAATCAATACTCTAAAATGCATCATAATGACACTTAAAAAACCCTTCAAGAACCTTATTAAAAGTATTATTGCATTTATAACATGGATGCTCCATATGGTTTTAAATTGCCAACATATTTCCGTTCCTTTCACCATTCCATGATGATTTTTTTATCACATGGCTCGCTTCCCTGTTTTTTTATCGATGCCTTTAATGGATTACTGATAATTTGACATTTACTGCTATCATTCCCTGCGAAACCTCAACGCCAATTATTCTATTTAAAAGTCAAAATTAGATCCGCCGTTGACGGCTGAATCCAATTCTTGTGGAAAATTGAAAGACCGATTCAATCGGCCAAAAAAGAACAATACATGTATATGTATATGTGTACTTGGTTCGGATGGCTAAAACCATCAAAAAGTCCATGAGAGCACCAAAATGTTGTGGAAGTTACTTTTGTCTTGGGAATGCTGTACGGCGCAACTGGAATTCAGTGTTTTACGTCCTTAACAATTTACAGATGATTTTCATGTATTCGTTATCGATAGAAATGTCAGTATGGCATAATACTTAGAAATACTTAGTGTCTTAGTAATATTTAAAAATTTTAAAAAGTAACGATATTCTGTTTGATGACCAAGCCCACATTTGTTGTAAGTGAGGCCCTGGAGTCCTGTACCCGATTACAGTTATCGATAGAAAAGTTGGTGTGGCACAATACTCAAACAGAAATTTTCATCAAGTTGCCATGGAGAAATTTGTGTCGAGAATTGTATAAATACTGGGACAACTCACAGGTTTTCTCATTCAGTAACTTTCTTCTGTTTGGATAACAACTGAATCATTTTTTCCTTATTCCTGCAAAAGCTTTAATAGATGTTTCATAATTTCTTTTCCCTATTTAAAAACATCTCATCAAAACCTTTTTACTTTCCTAAAACAAAAGAGGCTATGAGTCCCACTAATTCCGTATTTAAATAGCCACATTTTCCTTGTTTGAAAAGTACAATCACCACGTACCCACGGTGTCGATTAATTAACGATGACTTTTCCACATTAACTGATTTTTAAACGATTTTCCTTAATATTTACTAAAGAACTATATAAATATGATTAGCTCAATACACGATCAGAGTCTTTCCATTTAGGCATACTTGGTTCATGCCTTGGAATTAAATGCGTAGCAGTGCGTTAAGGCAGAAGTTGCATCGGATAGTGCAAATTTTTAAAATAATTTTTTTAAAATATTTTTCCTTAATATTAACGAGAATTGTATAAATAATGGGACAACTCACAGGTTTTCTCATTCAGTAACTTTCTTCTGTTTGGATAACAACTGAATCATTTTTTCCTTATTCCTGCAAAAGCTTTAATAGATGTTTCATAATTTCTTTTCCCTATTTAAAAACATCTCATCAAAACCTTTTTACTTTCCTAAAACAAAAGAGGCTATGAGTCCCACTAATTCCGTATTTAAATAGCCACATTTTCCTTGTTTGAAAAGTACAATCACCACGTACCCACGGTGTCGATTAATTAACGATGACTTTTCCACATTAACTGATTTTTAAACGATTTTCCTTAATATTTACTAAAGAACTATATAAATATGATTAGCTCAATACACGATCAGAGTCTTTCCATTTAGGCATACTTGGTTCATGCCTTGGAATTAAATGCGTAGCAGTGCGTTAAGGCAGAAGTTGCATCGGATAGTGCAAATTTTTAAAATAATTTTTTTAAAATATTTTTCCTTAATATTAACGAGAATTGTATAAATAATGGGACAACTCACAGGTTTTCTCATTCAGTAACTTTCTTCTGTTTGGATAACAACTGAATCTATTTTTCCTTATTCCTGCAAAAGCTTTAATAGATGTTTCATAATTTCTTTTCCCTATTTAAAAACATCTCATCAAAACCTTTTTACTTTCCTAAAACAAAAGAGGCTATGAGTCCCACTAATTCCGTATTTAAATAGCCACATTTTCCTTGTTTGAAAAGTACAATCACCACGTACCCACGGTGTCGATTAATTAACGATGACTTTTCCACATTAACTGATTTTTAAACGATTTTCCTTAATATTTACTAAAGAACTATATAAATATGATTAGCTCAATACACGATCAGAGTCTTTCCATTTAGGCATACTTGGTTCATGCCTTGGAATTAAATGCGTAGCAGTGCGTTAAGGCAGAAGTTGCATCGGATAGTGCAAATTTTTAAAATAATTTTTTTAAAATATTTTTCCTTAATATTAACGAGAATTGTATAAATAATGGGACAACTCACAGGTTTTCTCATTCAGTAACTTTCTTCTGTTTGGATAACAACTGAATCATTTTTTCCTTATTCCTGCAAAAGCTTTAATAGATGTTTCATAATTTCTTTTCCCTATTTAAAAACATCTCATCAAAACCTTTTTACTTTCCTAAAACAAAAGAGGCTATGAGTCCCACTAATTCCGTATTTAAATAGCCACATTTTCCTTGTTTGAAAAGTACAATCACCACGTACCCACGGTGTCGATTAATTAACGATGACTTTTCCACATTAACTGATTTTTAAACGATTTTCCTTAATATTTACTAAAGAACTATATAAATATGATTAGCTCAATACACGATCAGAGTCTTTCCATTTAGGCATACTTGGTTCATGCCTTGGAATTAAATGCGTAGCAGTGCGTTAAGGCAGAAGTTGCATCGGATAGTGCAAATTTTTAAAATGATTTTTTAAAAATATTTTTCCTTAATATTAACGAGAATTGTATAAATAATGGGACAACTCACAGGTTTTCTCATTCAGTAACTTTCTTCTGTTTGGATAACAACTGAATCTATTTTTCCTTATTCCTGCAAAAGCTTTAATAGATGTTTCATAATTTCTTTTCCCTATTTAAAAACATCTCATCAAAACCTTTTTACTTTCCTAAAACAAAAGAGGCTATGAGTCCCACTAATTCCGTATTTAAATAGCCACATTTTCCTTGTTTGAAAAGTACAATCACCACGTACCCACGGTGTCGATTAATTAACGATGACTTTTCCACATTAACTGATTTTTAAACGATTTTCCTTAATATTTACTAAAGAACTATATAAATATGATTAGCTCAATACACGATCAGAGTCTTTCCATTTAGGCATACTTGGTTCATGCCTTGGAATTAAATGCGTAGCAGTGCGTTAAGGCAGAAGTTGCATCGGATAGTGCAAATTTTTAAAATGATTTTTTAAAAATATTTTTCCTTAATATTAACAAAAGAAACTATTAGAATTTGATTACACACAGCAATCCACAATATTTTCTCCATTTACAACAATTAATTTAGTCTGGCTACTACTTTAGTCAAACCTTGAACCTTTTAACATACAATACGTAGGAACTTACCTTACTCCTTGAACTTAATCGACAAAGGTGGTAACTACAATCTTTCACCTAAATGACAGAAGGTATATCGAATTAAGTAAACCTAAGTGACACTAAGAATGGGAAAAGCGACAACAATAAACCAATTGTCGCGACATATAAATTTTAGGTACATTTATTCAACCTTTAAGCAGCAAATGTTTATATTATAATATCTGAGATAGTTGTAAACTATCCACCTAACTATAATCTAACTACATTATGTATATACTAGTCTGAGATTCGAGGATGCTCTTTGGTGACAGACATCTCATCTGCCGATGGTTTTTGGTTTTCAGTTTTCAATGTTTTCTTAAAATGAAGAATTTGAAATTCAAACTGATAAACTCACAAGATACTTGCAATTAAAACTATTTAATTATTTTTAGATTTTTTAGATATACTTATAAGTGTTTTAATTGATTGATATTTTGTAAATTTATTTGTGAGTCAAACTAATATATACTCTTTAGCCCTGCTTTCCGTGAGACAATGAGATGATTGTTACGGTGTAGCAGAGAAAGAGGGTACACTACCGCTCGAAAGGAAATTAAAGTACATGAAAATTGTACAAAAATCGCAACAAAACTAAGCAGCAACATCACTTTAATATTTTTTTTTCTTTTACTTTAGTTGATTTTTTTTTTTTTATTGAAGCTTGTTTCTTTTCCTGTGATCTTTGATTTGTTTTGGCAAGTATTGCTATTTATATATATAAAAAAAAAAGACAAAAAAAAAACCAAATAGACGATAAAAATCTGTAGCACGTTTAACTACTATATGCCATGCTACTAGATGGTATCACTAAAATGCCTTCGCTTTATCAACGGCACATGCGACTTGTAGATGAAACATTTCATTATTTTAATTGCCGGAAAATATAAAAGGTGATATGTTGCCCAATGATGCTTCAGTTAACGTTTGAATATCTCAACGCTAAGATGAAGCCGCACTTTGGTAAGAACTTGCGGAACACTGCGAAATTTTTTGCTTTATTTTTTCATTTTTTCCTGTGTGTGTGTGTGTGTGTGTGTGTTCTTTTTTTTCCAGTGCTCTCCCTGTGTTTGGCACTTTCGTTGTTTGTAGGATCATTGCATGCAGAGGATTGCTGCAAAGATGGTGAGACTAAAGCCGATGAAGATGATTGCACCCAATACTATGTCTGTTGTACTGGACAATTTGTCTTGAAATCGTGTGAAGATAACCAATATTGGAATGCCACCGAAGCTAAATGCAAAGTGGATAACGGTGAATGTAATGGCGGAAATACAAATTGCGAGGAGGATGCTATTAAAGTGAATCCCTTGGATTGCGCTGGGTACCTGAAATGCATTAATGACGATTGGGTACCCGTGGCCTGTGCCGAAGGTGCATATTTCCACAATGGCATATGTGAGATCGATAGCGATGGCGTTTGCCTAAATTGTGTTGAGGGCTGCACTAAAGAGGATCTCGATGACTGTACCCAGTATCGTGAATGTGTCAATGGAAAATATGTAACGAAATCTTGTCCAGCTAACGATTACTGGAACGCAAACACGAAAGCATGTGAATTAGATGAAGGTCAATGCAATGGCAGTAACTCAACATGTACTGAGGGAGCTCAACAGGTAAATCCTTCGGATTGTGCTGGTTACCAAATATGTGAGAATAACTCGTGGCTGAACGTATCCTGTGCTGAAGGTGCCTACTACAACAAAACATATCAAGCATGTATAATTGATACCGAAGGGGTTTGCGTTAATTGTGTGGAAGGCTCCAAAATATCTGATCAAAACAACTGTGCCCAGTATCGTGAATGTGTCAATGGAAAATATGTAACGAAATCTTGTCCAGCTAACGATTACTGGAACGCAAACACGAAAGCATGTGAATTAGATGAAGGTCAATGCAATGGCAGTAACTCAACATGTACTGAGGGAGCTCAACAGGTAAATCCTTCGGATTGTGCTGGTTACCAAATATGTGAGAATAACTCGTGGCTGAACGTATCCTGTGCTGAAGGTGCCTACTACAACAAAACATATCAAGCATGTATAATTGATACCGAAGGGGTTTGCGTTAATTGTGTGGAAGGCTCCAAAATATCTGATCAAAACAACTGTGCCCAGTATCGTGAATGTGTCAATGGAAAATATGTAACGAAATCTTGTCCAGCTAACGATTACTGGAACGCAAACACGAAAGCATGTGAATTAGATGAAGGTCAATGCAATGGCAGTAACTCAACATGTACTGAGGGAGCTCAACAGGTAAATCCTTCGGATTGTGCTGGTTACCAAATATGTGAGAATAACTCGTGGCTGAACGTATCCTGTGCTGAAGGTGCCTACTACAACAAAACATATCAAGCATGTATAATTGATACCGAAGGGGTTTGCGTTAATTGTGTGGAAGGCTCCAAAATATCTGATCAAAACAACTGTGCCCAGTATCGTGAATGTGTCAATGGAAAATATGTAACGAAATCTTGTCCAGCTAACGATTACTGGAACGCAAACACGAAAGCATGTGAATTAGATGAAGGTCAATGCAATGGCAGTAACTCAACATGTACTGAGGGAAGCAAAGTAGTCGATCCTGCGAATTGTGCTGGTTACTTGCTTTGCAACAACAACAATTGGCTGACACAAAAATGCCCTGAAGGAACCTATTTCAATGAAACCCAATGTGTATTCGATCGCGATGGCGTCTGCCTGAACAGAACTTGTGATCCCGAATGCTGTGATTATCCAGACAACTGGAAGGGACCAGTCGATGGTAACTGCTCAGCGTTTATTCAATGCGTGTATGGTATTAAGTACGAACAAACGTGTCCCGATAATCTGCAGTACGACGATAACACCGGAGACTGCGGTTATCCCGATGTTGTCGGCTGTGATGATGGTAGCCTGCCTCCAAGTGGCCCCTCTGCTGGTCCCTCGGGCACATACTGTGAGAGTCATGGACGTTGTGTTGGTCAAAAAGATGGAGCCATGCTTGACGGAGTGGCAGATACCTGCGGTTCAACCTATATAGTGTGTCAATGTGAATGTGAGGTTGAATTCACTTGTCCCAGCGGATTGGTGTTTAATTCAAAACATAAGACCTGCGACTATACATGCTAAACTCCAATTCATCCTTTTGAGTTTTTATATATTTTTTTTTCTGATTTCAAAATATATATCTGAAGCTGCTTAAATGCTGGTTTTGTGTTTAATTTTAATATAATTTATGGGAAAATTTGTTTATGGTTTTTAAAATTGAATGAAGTAAGTAAGTCGTCTCGCCGACTTGGATATACCATACACCAGTAAAACAAATATTTTAAATTTATAATAACCAATGCATTTTCGTATTTTTAAAAAAATCTGTTTGCATGCTTTTTAGAAGCATATCTTAGTATTTCGCTCACTCAAGCATTCGAGCACCCTAGCGCCCCCACCAGCCAACGGCCAACTCCGGCCATATGGAAAAACGTTCATATGCATAACTTGGCTATTTTTATTCCGATTTTGATCAAATTTGGTATTTTGCTGGATATTAGTATCAAATTTAAGTGTGCTAAATTTGATTGCACAAGGTTGAAAATTACGGGAGATAATCGAGTTTTTTCAAATTACGGGGGCGGAAAGAGGCGTGGCAAAATCTTTACACATCAAAAATGTGCGCAATTACTAAGCAAATATTCATACCAATTATGGTGTCTCTAGCTAGAATAGTTTTTGAGAAAATCGGTTTTATTTAATTTGCGGGGGCGGTAGGGGGCGTGGCAAAATTTTTACAAATACAAAACGTGCGCATTTACTTAGCAAATATACATACCAAATTTTGTGTCTCTAGTTGCTATAGTGTTTGAGAAAATCGGTTTTATTTAATTTGCGGGGGCGGTAGGGGGCGTGGCAAAAATTTTACAAATACAAAATGTGTGCGTTTACTAAGCAAATATACATACCAAATTTTGTGTCTCTAGTTGCTATGGTGTTTAAGAAAATCGGTTTTATATCATTTGCGGGGGCGGTAGGGGGCGTGGCAAACATTTGAAACAAACTCGATAAGCGTACATATGACACGAGTCTACATACCAAATTTGGTGGCTCTAGCTCTTATAGTCTCCGAGATCTAGGTGTTCATACAGACGGACGGACGGACGGACGGACGGACGGACAGACGAACATGGCTAGATCGTCTCGGCTGTTGATGCTGATCAAGAATATATATACTTTATGGGGTCGGAAAAGCTTCCTTCTGCCTGTTACATACATTGTAGCGACTTTAATATACCATTTCACCCTATGGGTGTATGGTATAAAAACAAATAGTAGAGTTTTGAGCCATTCAATCAATATCATTCTTTATTTACAAAAATTAGTTAAAATATAGTAACTTGATTATTATGAATTAAATAGACATCGTTTAGATCATTGGGATAAACAAAAAATTAAAAATATATTTCAAGCTGAATCGAAATCCCATAACTCCGATCACTTTTGAACAATTAACAAAACCATCAAGCATCTAAAATATCTTAAATTTGAATAACAGATAGGTAAATAATACAAAAATGGATTTAATTTTTTTTTTTTTTAATTCATATTATGTATGTATGTATATTAGATAACTTATAAAGAAACAAAAAATGTATGCTTAATATTTCATTAGATTTTGATTTTATTAACGATTTAAAAGGGTTTAGTTACAACGTTAGAAGCCTTTTCGATTTACGATTTCGCAACTTTTGTTTTGATTTCGATTGCTTTTGCTTATCCACTTGACATTTGGCAATCTTTGGATAATCGCATCGTTTATTTTCGGCATTGAAATGCAAACCAAAGGGGCAATCCATAACCAGAAACATCATATTACTGCAAAGCATAAATTTGCTACAATCATTGGTATGAGGAACTAGGGCACTTTCACTTTCATCCGAACAGAAGCCACCCATAACAGGGGGATTTGATTTTGGCTCTTCAGACACTTGACATTTAGCTTCAGTTGCTCGCAGGCAGAGACGACGGGTTGGACTGAAATGTTGCTGGCCAGGACAACTTCGGAGTTGGGACCGCTGCGATTTGCAGACATAGTAATCGCTGCAGGAATCCGTTTTTGGCAAAGCATAACCATTTCGTCTGCCCAGGCAAATGTTGTTGGAGTTTTTTGCTTTTTGCCTCTGAGGTCGCTTCGTTGGCTTGGCAGTCGTCACAGGTTTCACTAGCTCCTCTTCTTCTTCTTCTTCTTCGTCGTCGTCATCCTCCTCATCGTCATCTTCGTCACTCTCCACGCTTTGAAATTCCTGAGAGTCAACATGTTTATCAACCGTAAGCTTGTTTGCCTTCTCATCATCATACATGCAATCAACATTGTCCGCCTCATCGCAGTGTAAAGTAATTGGATTGAATCGACTTATTTCGTCACAGGATCCTACAACCGCATTGCCATTATTGCATATATAATACCCACGACATGTTCCAAACATCGGTAATAGGGCACCATCCTTGCCTTCACATATGGATGTCTTGAAAGTGAAACCGTCCTAAAACATGCAGAATATGATTTTATCAAATCTATTTGTGTATGTTATTTTCTTCTATAGAGAGACCTACTTGAAATCTTGCCCAAAGGGGTCGCCCTAGTGTCAACAGTAACCACACTATACCATGGATCTTCATGTTGCTGCTTGTGGCCTGAAACTGAAACCTTTCCATTAACTAAGTTGACATTTATAGACTTCGTTATGGGTAGTACTAAAAGAAATTTGCATTAAATAGCAATGTGTAAGGGCAACACGGCCATCTCACATGATAAAAGAACTTCTTTGTTCATGTTATTTATCTTCTATTACCAAGAAATGATAAGATTTTTTTTGCACGCACATCAAACAAATGTAACATATGTACCATATAACAGTTATCTGTACCCATTCAGAACTTGAAATCATCTTTCGGTTTTCATTCTCCCTTTAGTTTTTAAACTTCTATCATACAAAACACAAAATTCAGATTTTATATCCTATAAGGACTCATTTGCATATCAAGGAGCTAAATGATAAGACCCATACAAAAAAAATAACCAGAAATCGCGAAAAAGAAATTGTCTCAATGAATGAAATATAATTCTGTGGAATTCCATTCATTTTAAATTTTTACACAAAAACCAAACTGTGACAAGAACAACTACTTGGAGTTTTATCAAAATTTCGAATTTCTTGTTCACGTTCCATTAGAATTAAATGGATGAAAAACAGTAGTCCACATTACAATTTCAAATTTTCATCACATATTTTCGATAATTGATAATAAATAACAACCGGAAGTGTCAACTCTTAAGTCGCTGCGTAATCATTAAACGTTTACGATATATCAGGATTAAGAAATTACAAAGTTTCTATTTGCATTTACTTTCTAAATTTCGCTTTTAAATATTCTCAAAATTATAATAATCGATTTGTAAAAAACATTTTACAACACAAATCCATTCAAATAATCGTTTCTCTTCCATCTCTAATGATGTAAATTTGCATAATTATGCCTTATGCAATTTTCCCACACAAACTAATGCAAAAAAGTTGCAAAGGTATTTTTAAGCCCATGGTTTTTGTCTTGGGTTGATTTTTGTGCATATTTCCTTTAAGCCTTAAACTATGCAGCTTACTTATGCTGGAAAGGTGCGAAAACATTTATTACTTTGTTGGTATATTTTCTAGCCTTTGCACAAACCATAGCATGGAATACCACCTTATTTTCTGGCCAAGTTATCAAGAATATCTTAACTTGGTTAACACTTTCTCATTTAAGACTAACTCGATTGATGATTATAATTTTGCTACCGTTTTTTTTTTTAAGAACCTCTATCTTACATAATGTAAAATATCGATGTTGGCTAAAACAAATTTTTCGAAGTACCATTTTATTAATTCGTTTATCATTATACTAAATTTAAATTTTAAGATTGTCAGCCAATGTTTAAAATTAAATTGCTATTATCTGATTCTTTCTACTTAATTTTTCTTATTTGAAGCGATAACCAAGAATAAAACACAGTTTAAATTTAACTAATATAAGTTCTCCTTGGGTTCTATAAAGTAATTATAACCTGGCTCTCTCTTTTGTATGAATCCGATAGCCCATTTAATACGGATTTGCTTAAAATTGTTTCATAGAAACATATCCAACATGTTAAACATTTTCTATTATTTCCTAGATATAGTAATCAACGCCATAGTAATCAACTGAGATTAAAAAATGTATTAATCCATATTTTGGCCAAAAAATATTGTCCAACGTGCATATGTGGGATTTGCTTCGCATATATAAGTCTCCATTAAGCAAAATAAATTGTCGTAATCCGTATAATCTTAAAAATTATAAAAAAAAATTTATTTAATATTATGTAAGTGATTCTCAATAATATTGATAATCGCATCGTTGTTTAAATTTTAAAATGCATTTTAATATTTTACTTACTCTTCCTTTCTAGACAGGCAGCAATATTTAAATGACACTTTGATGGATATTTTCGTATACAGCCCTCATCTTCATCTAAGAAACAAACGGCAGTTGTCTCATTAACAGGCCCGCAGCTTTTTGCCAAAGGACAAATCGGAGAGGCTAAAATGGCCACTAAAAATTTCGAAAATAATAATAAAATTTTTCTTTTTCACTTTTTGTTTACCTACGTACCCCAAAAAATGGCAAAGAAACAAATTATAAAGAATTTCTGGAGCATCGTCGCCTGTATTAACACGCAATATCTAAGGAAATGCGGCTAAAGATATAAAACCATCGAAACACAGCAGTTTTGAGCTGATAATACCCGTAAGATAAGATAAGTAGTAACACTGTGTGACAAACTTTTAGTACGTTGGTGAAAAACCAGCAAATTCTGAAAGTGCAGTAAAACTAAAAAAAAAAAATAACTGAGTGCCAAAAATCTCATAAAATGTTTTATATAGGATGTAGGATTTTACGATTTTTTTGAGCATGTTCTAAATTATATATATTTTTTTTTGTTTTACTACATTAAACTTTTAAAAGATTATCTAGTATTTGAGGAGATTATAAATTAGAAAAGACCAAATAAAGTAACTAAATAGATTGCTATAGATAGATTTTTAGAGATATAATCATACATCTACATAGAATTATATAATTCCCACGAAAATTAGTAACAAGTAAATTAATTGTTGTAACATCTGTTTTTTATTGGCTCAATTATGTAAAAGTATATGGTGCATAGGTCTTAAAGGTTTGTGTCTTGGCTAGATAATTTTGTTAACTTTCTGGTGTTTTTTCACGTGGTTTTTGTTTGACTGCGATATAATTTGGCATAGATTCCATTTTTAGACAAAAGCTGAGAATGTGAACCCTGCTCCACAATGCGACCAGCTTGTAGGACACATATGATATTGGCATTCTGTACCGTTGACAAGCGATGGGCAATCACAATACAAGTACGGCCCGAACAGGCAGAATCCAAGGCTTGTTGAACCACCTAATTGGAAAAAGATTGTGATTTCAAATTTTATTTAAAATTTATAAAAAAATATATAAATATACAAAATTCCATACCCTTTCACTTTGAAAGTCCAGCGCCGAAGTGGCTTCATCTAGTAGAAGAATCTTTGGATTTCTTACCATTGCTCTGGCTATGGCTATACGTTGTTTTTGTCCACCAGACAATTGTGTACCCTTTGATCCCAAAACCGTGTCATATTGAGCAGGTAAAGTCATGATAAAATCATGAGCATTGGCCATTTTAGCTGCCTCCATAATCTGTTGCATTGGCACTTCGCGTGTATTATCCCCGTAGGCTATATTTTCGGCAATTGTTTTCTCAAAAAGCGAAGGCTCCTGCGAGACTATGCCCAGACGTCGACGTAAGGATTTCAGGCCCATATCCTGATGTATACTTTCCTGATCAATAAGCTAAAAGTAAGAGAGCGGGGGAAGAGAATCGTAAACATTAATATCAAGGATTATAATTCCTATGCACATACAATCTGTCCAGCATTGGGATCATAGTAACGCATTAGCAACTGAACACATGTAGATTTGCCAGAACCCGATGCTCCCACTAGAGCCACTGTCTGGCCTTGTAATACATCCAAACTAAAATTATCCAATACACGTAGATTGGGTCGGGAAGGATATGAGAAATTCAGCTCACGATAACTGACACCCTGATCGATAATATTTGTTTTATTTGTTCTGATGACATTTCCATTGATTATCTCTTTGCCCTTTGGCGATTGTATTGAAGGATTTCGATCTATTATCTCATACATGCGATTAGCCGACAATAGAGCTGCATTGAAGGCGGGTGTAAAGGCAAGAGATTGAGCCAATATGAAGAGACCATACAACATGGTGTTGGCTATTCTGGTTTGGAAATAAATTAAACAATCTATTACG
The DNA here is from genome assembly GCA_018903935.1 of Drosophila insularis. NCBI lineage: Eukaryota > Metazoa > Arthropoda > Insecta > Diptera > Drosophilidae > Drosophila > Drosophila insularis. The sequence continues at coordinate 2,466,847 of JAEIFP010000291.1, read as the reverse complement.
TGAATATGAATTGAATTATTTCGAATTTCGCACTTACTTCATTATGGTCTCGAATTTAATTTTTCCATCTGCACACATATGTCCGCCATAAGTCAAGGTGACTGCATAGCCAAAGAACATTAAGGTTTTACCTAAAGAATTGACCACCCCTCGCCATTTTAGGCGACTTAATATTTGTTTCTCATATCTATCTACTTCTTTATCATAGATCTTAATTAGAGCCTCTTCTCGTCTCAGACCAGCCACTGTTCTTATTTGAGTTATTGTTTCGGTGGCTATACGACTTGTTTCCTCTAGAACAGCTTTCTCCTTCAATGCCGACTTCTCACCAAATCTTGCCTCAAAAACAATCGAAGCAATCATGAAGGGTGAAGTGCTCAGGCAAATCAATGCCAATTCCCAAGAATATGGAAAAGCAATGGAAATACTGCAAATGAAATTGGTAAAAGCTTGCAATATATTGCTCAATGGAAAGCCAATGGCACCCTGGACACTAGCCGCATCACCCGATAGTCGAGCCGATAGGGCGCCAATGCTATTCTCCTTTTCATCAAACCAACCCATTTCCTGTTGCATTATGGCACCAAAGGTTTTCGATCTGTAATGTAGAACGAGTTGAGTGTGTTTTTTATTTGGGTGTAATTCCAAAACTAACCGCATTCTCATGGTAAGCCAGACGCCAGCTAAATTGAAGAAATATGTTTGTATGAAACAAACTATACCCGCACATATACCAATCACTAGGGATATTATGGACATTGTGGCACTTTGATCCAATACCTCTTCATCGGTCGGCTGTGCCAGTGAGCCATATAATTCGGCCAAGACTATGGAAAATGCTGGCATTGTGATGCCATACAAACCAGCACATATGGCACCAATGATTAGGAAACTCCATTCTGGACGTGCCCAAGATAAAACCCGAAAGAATGTCTTAATATAATTGGCTGGGGGTTTCTCGTTCTTGTCTTTTTTCAATTCCTTGTGCATTTCAGTTAGTTGGCCATTTATACCATTCAAATGTTTCATTTGAAATTCTGTATTCTTTCCCAGCGAGACTATCGAATGATTTCTTGAGTATTTCTCAGGATCATCAAGAGATAATTTTCGTTCCTTCTCTTCCTCGAGCTCACTTAGCATTTCCTCGGCCTGATCATCGTAGGAATGTACGGTAACCATTTTATAATAGAATCCTTGTAACTTCATTAGCTCCTCGTGCGTTCCCTGTTCGACAGATTTGCCGTTTTCTATATAGACAATACGATCGGCATATCTAATGGCCGATAAACGATGCGAGACCACCAAAGTTGTGCGTCCCTTACAGGCCTTATCCAAAGCCGATTGAACCAATTTCTCAGAATGATAATCCAAGGCCGAGGTAGCCTCATCGAGTAACAGAATCTTTGGCTGTTGTATCAAAGCCCGAGCAATGGCAATCCGCTGACGTTGTCCCCCCGACAATTGGACACCCTTCTCACTGATGTCCGTGTCATAGCCCTGTCAATTAAACAGATGAAGAAAATTGGGCAAAAATAAGTATATGGTAAAGTAAATCTCTAACCTTGCTAAGTGCTATAATAAAGTCATGAGCATTGGCTGCCTTGGCGGCATCTTCCATTTCCTTGTAGGTTGCATCTGGCTTGCCATGAAGTATATTCTCACCTGATAAATATAGATGATTCTCGATTAAAATTTATATATGTACATATATCTACATGGTGAATGAAGTACTGACCTATGGTGCCTAGAAATAGTACTGGTTCCTGACCCACAATAGCCATATTTGATCGTAGCCAATTTAAATTATATTTTCTTACATCCTCACCGTCTAAGAAAACTTGTCCAAAAACAGGATCATAGAAGCGTTGCAATAATTGCAGACAAGTGGATTTTCCGCATCCCGATGAGCCGACCAGAGCCACTGTCTGTCCCTCTTCGACTGTGATATTAAAACCCCTCAATACAATGACATCCTCTCGCGCCGGATAGCGGAAGAATACATCACGAAATTCAATATTTCCTTTTAGGCCATAATTCAATATTTTACCAGCCTTCGATAGAGGATCAATAAGCGATACACGATCGATCACATCATAAATGGCCGATGCCGAACCGCGAGCCATGGCAAATGTCTCAAGGAATGGCGAGGTACGTGACAATTGATTGGCACTCACAATAATTCCCGATATGACAATCATAACCACTGCTGGAGTATATTCCCTCTCCTCAATTGGAAGATCACTATTTCGATAGAATAATATTAAATTGGCACCATACCAAAAGGCTCCAGCACCGGCTATAAACATCATGGCCTTCATTACTGTATCACTGAGACCGGAGAAGACCCCCTTCCATTTGCCAGCCTTAAGTGCTGGTTGCAAAAGGTTATCATAACGCTGGGACTCCGATTGTTCGCCTCCAAACGCCACCACAGTTCGAATGGCACCGATTACCTCCTCCACCACTGAACTGGCTTTCACATAGGAACTTTGTTCGCGAGCTGTCAATTTGCCTTGGTACTAAAAAATCGAAAGAAAATTAGTTAAGTCCAATTTGTTTTTACCAGAAGTATTCCTAGAATGTCTAGAATTGGCACTAAAGTAATCAAATGCAAATGTATGATGTGAAGTTGTCCCTTGAAGTATGCAACAGGAATTATGAATATCAAAGAAGGAATAAATTAATGAAAAAAACATTCTAGCTTCTTATTTTTTAAATTGATTGAACGACAATAGTCCTTAATATAAAATATGTGTTAAAACTTACATGAGCCACCACAGAATTAACAATCATGGTTAGGGGTATATAGGCAACAATGGATAAAGCCAATTTCCAACCATAGACAAAGGATAAAACCACAGATAGAACCACTTCGCATAAAATTTCAAAATAATGCCCCAAATTTTCGGCAATGCCACTTCGAATTTTTTCCATATTACTAATGGGGAAAAAAAAGTTAAGTTTATGTTTATATATGAGTGCAATCTTTGTGACACTCACTCAGTTATCCGCACAGCGAAATTCTGATCCTTAGACATATCATGCCAACCAATTTCCTGACTTAAAGTTGACTTGAAAAACTCCCTCCTCATGCGGACTGTGATCCGTAGGGCCAGACGATTAAAGATATCCACATAAGCAATGCCCGAGACCAACATCAATATGGAATCCAAGGTTATTAGTATACCAAATGAGACACTATCCTTGCGCAATTCCTGCATATTCTCCTCATAACTGGCATTGGTTCTAAAGGTATTCATACATATTTTTGAACATAATTCAATATCAAGTTGAGTTATCACATATTACAATATCTTACAATATCTTGCCGCCACCAAATATGGGTAAAGCAACTGTACTCGAGCTGGTACCTGTGCCCAGGGTGCGATCAATGAACATGGCCACCAATTCGCTATATACCACAATGGCAATGGGATAGACTAGGGCTTGGAGTAGAGCCGATATCATGCCAAGAATAAGTAGAAAATAATCCGATGCACGAGCATAGCGAAATAGTTGACGATAATTTGTCATCGGTGATTTAGGTGCCTTCTCTTTGGATTTAGTTTTATTCTTTTCTGCTGATGATGTTTGTTGTTCTTGCTGATGTCCCTCATCGTCATCGTTTCCATTGGCTTCTATTGGCATTGAACGGGGCTTTAACTATTTGACCGTAAAGGTTAATTAATAGTTAATAAATGTTAGGAACGAGGAACAACAATTACACACACACACACACACACACACACACGAAATCAGGCAATAGCTGTCTGAAACCTTTACTAATGTATTTATTTTCTTTTTCACCAGACAAACTCTCTATTAATTAACTCTTTTTATTTCCTTTCCCCTTTTTTTTTTTGCTATGGTTCTGTTTAATTATTTGGTTTTTCACTTTTCAATTGAAACGCGGAAACAAAAATAAGAACAACAAAAGAAAAACACAGAAGAATTTCTTTCGATTATTTTTCCTTTAGCTTTGCCTTTGGCTTTGGCTTTGGATGTGTTTTCCCTTTGAAATGCAGACTTCAACTAATGTCTCGCCCGCTGAAGTAGTTCGACTTTTATCAATTCAAGAGCAGAGAAAGAGAGAGAGGCCATCACTTTTTTTTTTTTTTGTTACTATTCTGGGCAGATTCGGTTCAGTATGTCTAATAATTTTCTATGATGGCATTTGATTAATATCAATTGAATTGATTTTGCTCAAGGTTTCTAGCCAATGACTTGCGAAAATACCAAAAATTAAAAACGCATAATAGGTGTAAAAGTTAGGTCAAAATATGACAAAAATTCCTGCATAATTTCATAGAAAAAAAAAAAAATATATATATATATATGTATATATATATGTATATGTATAGTAGTAGTATTTGCAATTAGATTGGCGGCTCGTTCAGATTATATGCCATTGACCGTGACTTTTGGCGCTAGAAAATTGTATGTATATGATAAGATATGGCTGCTAATAATGTAAGATTGATGTAAAATGTGAGAAAAGTCAAATCAAGACGCAGAAATGGAATAGATAAGATATATGTGTACATACATATATGTGGGTTTAGGGCATAAAGAAAAAGAAGAAAAAAAAAACCAAAATAGATAAGATGTAGTGCAATAATAAAATATGTAAATATTCTTGTCTATATGATTTGTTTTCAAATCTCCATTGTCAATTAAAAGTCAATAAGTTTGTGTGGAAAATGTTTATTATGGTGATCAAGTTTAGAAAAAAAAAAAAAACCAAAAAAAAAAAAAAAAAAACAATTCGAAAAGAATAAATCTTAAATCTATCCAAGGATAGTTCTTAAAAGTTTTTTTTTTTAATATAAATATATATAGTATTAGAGCATTTCAAAAGTTTGTTTAAATTAATTTAAAAAAAAAAAAGGGTATACAAAATTTTAATCGGTAAGTTGAGCTTTCGAATAAAGAAAATATTTTCTTAATTGATTTTCTTAATTGATTTACCTGGATATCTAAAATGTGTATATTTATTTTGCAATTACGGGAATACTTCAAATACCTTTTCCCCCACGAACTAACTCATTATACGTATGTATTTTCTTTCAAACTTATATCAATCTGCTTTCTGAGTTTTGTGCAATTTAGCATAGATACCACCCTGTGCAATCAGTTGCATGTGATTACCCTGTTCGACAATTTCACCACCCTGAACCACGCATATAATATCAGCATTTTGTATAGTTGACAAACGATGAGCAATTACAATACAAGTACGACCCGAACAGGCTGAATCCAAGGCCTGTTGGACCAATTGTTCACTCTGCAGATCCAAGGCGGAAGTGGCCTCATCGAGCAGCAGAATCCTTGGATTTCTCACCAAAGCACGAGCAATGGCAATACGTTGCTTTTGTCCACCCGATAGTTGAGTCCCGCGAGCACCCATGCGAGTGTCATAACCATTGGGCAGGGATATTATGAAACTATGGGCATTGGCACTCTTGGCAGCGGCTATAACTTCCGCCATCGAGACGGCGCGTCGATTATCGCCATAGGCTATATTCTCGGCTATAGACCGCTCGAATAGTGTCGGCTCTTGAGAGACAATACCCAGACGACTGCGTACCCCATCCAGGGTCAGATCGTGTTGGATGTCATCGTGATCAATGTGCTGGCAGGATAAAACGAAAACATTTCGCTCAGTCAATAAAGTTTATCGAAAGAAATCTACAAGTTTTTAATACTTACAATTGAACCACTATCTGGATCATAGTAACGCTGCAATAGCTGAACACATGTGGATTTGCCACAACCCGAATGTCCCACCAGGGCCACAGTCTGACCACGAAGGACCTCCAAATTTAGGCCGTTTAGAATTTTGGCATCCGGTCGCGTCGGATAATGGAATTCAATATCACGATAGCGCACACCCTCAAAGAGATTCAGTTGCTTGGCCAATGTATTTTTAATGGTACCCATTGGAGAGACAATGCGTGGCTTACGATCAAGTATTTGGAATAGACGATGAGCGGCCACCAAGGCAGCTGTAAATGCAGGTGTGAAGGCCAACGACTGAGCCAACATCATGGAACCATACAAAAGTGTCTCCGATACTCTACAAAAACGAAAGTCAAATATAAAAATGAAGAGGAAATTCACTTACTTCACTTACTTGATAATATCCTGGAAAGGCAATTGTCCCTCAGAGACCAAGACTCCACCATAACAGAGGGCCACAGCATAGGCAAAGAAGGCCGATGCCTGCATCGTGGAATTCAGAATGCCCCGCCAGCGTAATTTCTGTCTAATTTGCCTTTCCACACGTTGTATCTCGATTGTGTATTCCTTAATGACATCGGCCTCACGTCTCAAGCCGGCAACTGTACGGATATTGATGATGGATTCAGTGGCTATGCGGCAAGCCTCCTCCAGAATTTGTTTCTCTCTTACCAGAGCCGTTGACATCATTCTAAAAAAAACCAAAATGCAGACAAAAATAAGTTTAATCAATCTTTTGCAGTTAAAGATTTCAATATTACTCACTTGGCCTCCAAAATAACTGAACCAACGATAATGGGACAATTGGCCAAACATAACAAGGCCAATTTCCAACTGTAGTACATGGATACGGTAACACCGGAAATGAAATTGGATAAAGCCTGAATCATGCCACTCAATGGATAACCAATTGCCCCCTGGACACCAGCCGCTTCACCAGATAATCTTGCCGATAAAGCACCCACTGAGTTCTGTTCATCATCGAACCAACCGATCTCCTGACTGACCATAGCCTTAAATGCCATTGCTCGCATACGTGTGGTTAACCAGATGCCAGCATAATTGAATAGATATGTTTGCAGGAAGCAAATTAAGCCCGTGATGACAGCCAATCCCAGACAGGACCAGGATAGGACAGCAGTGCGGCTTAGGGCAACACTTTCCTTTTCTTCCGCCAGAGCAGCATAGAATTCACCAAAAATAACAGAGAAAGCTGGATAGAGGCACCCCACAGCTATGGAACTTATGCCACCCAAAATTAGATAGCACCATTCGGGACGAGCGAGTCGAACTATTCTGGCAAAAATGTGAAAGAAATTTGGCTTCTCGACCGGCTCATTCGATTGCTGGGAGGCATTTGTATCCTTTGAGTTCAATTTAACAATCGGTTCATCGAATTGTACGCTATTCTTTTGATTCTTTTCAAAATTAAGGGGACTCGTCTCAAAGGATTTCTCATATAGAGACATACTTTTGCCTAAAAATTGAAATTTCAAATGAATTATCAACTCTTTGAGAAATATTCTTATTACTTACGTTTAGTGTCATCGATAGTCTCTTCCTTTTCGGCCTCATCGGGCATTTGAATATCGCCGGCCCGCACCATGCTATAGTAGGCACCCTCCAAAGCCATTAGATCGTCATGTGAGCCCTCCTCCAGGACCTTACCGTCGTGTATGAAAACGATTTTATCGGCTCCCCGAATGGCAGATAAACGATGCGATACTACAATGGTGGTGCGTCCTTTGCTGGCCAAGTCCAGAGCCTGTTGTACCTGCTTCTCCGACTGATAATCCAGGGCAGAGGTTGCCTCGTCCAGTAAAAGGATTTTCGGATTCTGTATTAGAGCACGGGCAATGGCAATGCGTTGCTTCTGGCCACCAGATAATTGAGACCCACGTTCACCTATCATAGTGCGATAGCTCTTGAAAAAAAAAACATTTTCAGTTATGGACTTGAAAAAAAAATGAAGGGGAAGTCTAACTTACCTCTGGCAAACTGGTAATAAATTCATGTGCTCCCGCTTGAGTGGCTGCCGCTTCGATTTCTTTTTGTGTGGCATTGGGTTTGCCATAGCTAATATTTTGTGCTATTGACCCTAAGAATAAGACCGGCTCTTGTCCCACAACGGCAATATTCGAACGCAACCATTGTATATTGTATTTCCTGATGTCCAAATCATCCAAAAGTACCGAACCAAAAACTGGATCATAGAATCTTTGCAATAATTGGACACATGTGGATTTACCACAACCCGATGAGCCGACCAGAGCCACTGTCTGACCAGCTCGTATCTTGATGTTCAAGCCGCGATGAACTATGACCTCTGGTCGTGATGGATAACGAAAGAATACATCCTGAAATTCAACATCTCCCCTCAAACCGTAATTCAAGAGTTTGCCATCAGTCGATAGGGGATCAATTTTTGATGGCAAATCAATGACCTTGAACAAATTCGTGGCACATCCTCGGGCAGTGGCAAAACTTTCCAAAAATGGTGCAGTTCTCGCAATATTATCAGCTCCCACAATAATGCCAAAGAAGGCCTAAAAATGTATATATATATGTATAGATGGCCATATTAACTTATATAGAAATAAACCTTGTCCACTTACAATCATTAGAATAGCTGGAGTATATTCCTTATCCTCGACACCACGATCATCGAGAATAAGATTTACACCATACCAAAATGCACCGGCACAGGATAAAAAGAGCATCGACTTCAATACAGCATCGGAAAGACCTGAAAAGGCACCCTTCCATTGACTGGCCTTACGGGCAGGCACTAGAAAGTTTTCAAAACGTTCTACTTCCGCTTTCTCACCACCAAATGAGACCACTGTCCGTATGGCACTCAAAATCTCTTCAGCCAAATTGCCAGCTCCGGCATATGACTCTTGTTCGCGGGCCGTCAGTTTACCTTGAAACTAATCAAATAGGTTACAAGCAATGTACATACATAAAAATCACGATGACATAAATCAATTATTTAAACCCACCTTGGCCACATAAATATTGACCACTATGACCAGGGGTATGTACGAACTGACAGCTAAGGTCAACTTCCAGCCATAGGCAAAAGATATGGCCACAGTTATAATGAAACCGACAATTAGATAAAGAAAGTGCCCCACCTTTTCCGATATGCCATCTCGAATTTTTTCAATATCACTTAAAAACCAAGACATTTGTTAGATATATGAAATATATCTATTTGAAAACTTACTCAGTCATGCTTTGGGCAAAGTTCTGTTTGCTGGCCAAATCATGCCAGCCAATATCCTGTCGCATTACGGCCGTAAATAATTTAATTCTCATGCGTGTTACCTGACGGAGGGCAACAAAATTGAATATATCCACTGAAAATATACCCGATATGAACATGACAACCGATGCAATTGTTAGCAGTATGCCATATGAGATGGAATCATTATATAAAGCGGCATTATTTTCCTCTCGTGTGGCATTGATTCTGTAAAGGAAATAGGGGACATCTAAAGGCTCTAAAGGAGAGAAAACAAATTCTACTCACAATACTTTGCCACCACCAAATAGGGGCAAGGCATTCACATTGGAACTTGTCCCATAATCCATGGCACGATCCACCAGCATGGAAGTGAATTCACTATAAATGATGACCACAGCTGGCAAAGTTAAAGCCTTGATGCAGCACATGATGAAACCGATGAAGAGCCAAAAGAGTTCACCCCATGTGGAGAAACGAAACAATTGCCAAAAGCTGATAGAAGGACCCGACTCCAAGCCAGCGGCTATGGGAATTTCCTCCAAGGACTTTGCTTCGCCCGATGTCGAGGAGATATCATCGCGATCCATCGCGTATTCAATAGACGTCTATCGATCTGTAATATAGAACACATTCTTCCTTATACAGCTCTCTCTCTCTCTCTCTCTCTTTCTCTATCCCGCTCTGTTCTTTGATCATATTTTCGTGATATATTTTTATGTCAGACAAGACGAGACGCAACGCCAAAAAGGTTAATTCAATTAAGCAAACACTGGCTGGCTGCCTGCTCTCTTGAGTGTCATAAGATTTTTTTGTTTTTGCTCTGCTTGTTCTCCATTATAATGTTTGCTTTTTTCTATTGACCCTTAGGGTTAACGAGTAATAGAATTCCATAAATATATACATATATATATATATATATAATATATCAATTGTGAAGCCATGGCTCCCTATGGCTCCATTTTATTTACACCTCTAGGCCCACCTTTTGTTTAATTGTTGGTCCTTTATCTTGAGACTTTTTCAATGATTATATGGCAACTAGATCTTCTGCTGCTTCCGATCTTGTTTGCTCGCTGGCCAAAGCTTGACTGACTGGCCAACTGCCTTGGGGCATTCATTTAAATTTCTGATTACAGTTAAAGTTCAAATTTTCAATTGATCGTCGTATCATATTGCTCTTGGATTCTCGGCCATTGATTGCCAGCCTTCGGCTCTTATACTTTTACTTGTAGTTCTAACTAAACTATGAATACCTACAAATATACCTAAATAAGTACATACATATATACATAGTTTCTCTTCTAAAAAAAATATAAAAAATGGAAACATATAGAACATTTATTTATACAAATATAGTTAGAGGATTTCTTTCTTTATTTTCTTTTCTTTTATTTTTAAATATTTACAAATACAAATATTTAAGCATATACACAAAAAAAAACAAAAAAAAAAAAAAAACAACTCTAAAAAATCGCATATCACATATTGTGTTTGGGTATACCTATATGTTTGTAAGTATGTAGGTTTTGCCTATACGTTAGAGATTCTTTAACTAATATATGGCAAGTGCCAATTTCAAAAAAAAAAAATAATAATAATAATATTAATAATAATAATAAAGGTAAACAAAACACTAAGTCATTAGATATGTATATACAAATATATAATCTTTGTTAGAGATTTACATTTACACAATTCATCTAGAGTGAGCAAAGAAATTATCAAATATTCAAAGGATTCAAATACACGCAGGATTTCTATCACTACTAACTAATATTTATACTTATGCATATGGTAGTCGTATTCTATATCCTTGCAGAGACCTAATGTTGTATACACAATCAATGGAATTATATTCATATATATGATATGTTTTCCATTTAATATGTACTCTGCTTTTATTTTTGTTTTTAATTGAGATTAATGAAACCTTTGAAATGTGGTAATAAGTCGGACTTGTATGGCAACTTGTGCTAAAACTAGATTATACTTGTTGATTGTAAAAACAAATGATCGATAAACTAATTCAAATAATTACTCATGCTTGGGCCATTTCGTGGGCTAAAAAGATTGAGATAAAGCTAACAAACATTAACACTTATTTCCATCTCAAGATCTTTACCACGTCTCCTTATGAATACCTATCTTCCAACAAATTCGAATATATTTATATAGATCACCTAAATATATTTACAGAAAGAAGAATGGGAAATAGTTTCTGTAAGTTCTGCAAGGATAGAGAAATAAATTTCGATCTTTCCGAAATTTGTTGTTGTTGTTTGTTTTGTAATATCGTATTATTGGTTCCGGGTTTTTATTCTATATCTAAATAAATCTATGTTTAAAATGAGAGACAAAAAAAAAATAAAAACAAGAAAAAAAGCTATCAAAAAGTTCAATATGCAAAAACAAGAACCAATCAATCAATCAATCAATCAATCAATCAATGAATCAATCATCAACGTCATTTGTCGTCACACATAAACCTCACCCGTTTTGGGTTCGGGCTTATGCTTGGGCATGGTTGAGGGAGCCGAAGAGGCTGTTGCCACACCGTTGCCAGTAGTGCCACTGCTTGCCTCCTTGCTGGTCTTCCGTGGCAAGGGATTTGTCGCCGAATTGTCCACTGTGTCAGCCACTGGCCCCGCCGAACGCACTGAGGCTGCCCGCTGATGGGGATCCTGAAGATTTAGGCTCAAATTGAAGCTATTATTCCTCGAGATATTGGAATGGCCATTGAGCGGTTTAACCGAGAGTAAAGCTGTTGTGGTAATGCCTCCACCATTTCCACCGCCATTATTACTTGACCCACTGTGGCTATAACCATCCGGAACCCCATCAATTCCAACGCCACCGCCAGTCAATTCGACTATGGATAAAGCCGATGGCGATCGCTGTATGGACAATGACACGGGAATGGTGGTTAACACATCATTCGGATCATAGCCACTCGATGTCGTCGTTATCGTTGGCAATTGTGCATTCGCTGTGATCGGTAGGATACTTAAGGTCCCAGTCGGTATGGACTCTCCACTGCTGCTGGTCACAGAGAATGGAAACGATAGTGTTGTTATATTTGTTGCTGCTGGCACCGCTGTGAAAATTAGAAATCCCAAATAAGAGTTAAACGAAACGATTCTGTGGACCGCCACTTACTAGTTGCAGTAAATCCGCCGCCTTCCTTGTGGATAGCCTGAGCCAATGCCGCTGTCGATGGATGCCCTGGAATCAGAGTGTTATTCGATGATGAACTATCCATCTCTTTAATGGGTGACAATAGCAAGGTGCCTAGCACTTGGCCACTATCCTGTGCTCCAGCTGCTGCCGTATAAGAGGGATATATGCCAGGAGAAGTGCTTTGTGTGTTCGTGCCTAGCTGTTGTGGTGACATTATGACTGCACCGGTGGCTATATATACATACACATATACATATATATATATATTAATTTTGTGCAAATTATTTTAATTATTAAGGGTGCTCAATTAAAGACAATACAAATCAAACAATAACAATAACGAGTTTCGCTATACTTACCGGTCAAATTGCTGCCATCTTTTGCCACCTCAGGTGTGGGTATGCGTGGTCGGGTCTTAGCCACATTCACATTGAGGCCATTTAGTTTAGAATCTGAAAATCAAAAATAACAACATTTTCAATATTTTTCAAAACAAAAATAAAATGGTTGCAAAACTTTAAATATATTTTGTGTAACTGTTCACAAAGTTTATTCATTTTTATTCCAAGCAGCAGTAGAGTGAAAATATAAAAAAAAAAAATTGCCAAAATTATTGCTCAATGTCTTAAAGATTAATATTTGGATCAATCTAAGCCATTCCCTTTGCCTGTTTAGGCAACTTGATCTGAAAGAGTATAAAAGCTAGCGTAACCTTTCACCTTTGGAATCAAAAAACATTACTTGATCGATATGTTATCTTTTAATATGGCTAGAAAAAAATTCCCTAATGAAAGTTAAACTGAAGTCTCCAACTTCCAAGTAACAGACTGAGAACGAATGTGGATTAAGAAATGTAAAATAAAAGTTAAGGTTTAAACTATTCTTTCTTGAAATTAGATTCTGTTAAAATATGTTAGTAACAAAATTGGCATAGAATTTAATTATTTAAAATAAATTGTCTGATTAAAAGAGTTTTGGGTGAAATACAATTTGCAGGTATATTAAAAATCTTGAAATACTTTTAAATAATTGCAAATTATGAGCTAAAACTTAATTTATTTTTCGCTCTGGTTTAAAAGTGAAAAATTATCAAAAATTTAAACACTTCCTTGAAAGAGAAATTATGAGTTAAGAACTTTTTTTATAAGTAAATTTAATAGCAACTGAACATCGAAATTAACTTAGTTAGGTCATAGCATTTACAGCAAGTGCCTGTTTTTGTTTCCAAATAGTTTTTAAAAGTAAATCGGTTACATTTTCAAATCGTTTAGCACTATAAGAAATTGAAATATTTTTGAGATGGCACACTGACACACACGAAATTTATTATAGAAATAGGCCAAATGATCTTTCGAAATCATTATAGAAATTATCAATGAATTCTTTGAATTACATATTGTATCGATTTGCAATTTATAGATATTTTTGTTACTTACTCTGCTTGATTAGTTGACGCTGGGCTCTAAGAGATTTGCGATGGACAAATTTCTCATATAAACTTGGTTTGCTCTGCTGTGAGCCTGTCTGTTGTTGCTGCTGCTGTTGTTGTTGTTGTTGGTGCTGCTGTTGTTGTTGCTGATGCTGTTGTTGCAACTGTTGCTGCTGCATAATGGATAATGGCAAGCCTGATTCGGGACTAGAGTAAACGGAATTTAAACGATTCCTATTAAAGGGCATGCCACCAGATGAATATGCAGTCGATTGGCTACGCATTGAGCCCATGCGTGACAATTGACGTACTAGCCAATTGTTTTTACGTCTTTCGACCATGGGTGTATCGACACTCTCCTGCACAATATAGATATAGATCGATCAATTGAATTCTTACTAATATATGTAATGAATTTCACTTACATAATCCGCATAGACATCATCGCTGAGCATGCGTTTGCCACCGCCAGGCATTATATTGGCATATGTGGCATCTTCTTTCTTCACTTTGTATTTCTCGGCGGAACCTTTGGGCTCATCGCGTCTATAGTGCTCGGAGGCAACCGTATATGGCAAATCTTTGGGCACCACACATTCCCAATATTGATCACGTAGGAGTTCCGGATGCTCCTCGTGCATTTCATCGACAATCATGTAGGCAGCCTATTGAAATGAACAAATATATGGACAAAAGTGAAAATTTAACATTATTTCATAATCAAATTTCGGTTGTATTTTGTTTTTTGTGCTCTAGAAATGGGCCAAGTATCAAGCTCAAAACTTAAACGATATGTACATATATATATATATGTGCAAAACATTCAATGATAAAAAGCTCAACAAAAGAGGTTTCAATGTTTTTTAGGAAAAAAAAAAAAAAAAAATAAAATAACCGAAACAACAACAAAACCTGTTTTCAATTTACTTTTGCCACTGTTGTTGGCTTTTTGTAAATAATTGCAAGCCTCAGACCCAAAACACATACAAACACACAGACACACACACCTACAGAGAGATGTATGTGCAAACAAACAAATATAGTCACATATACATATGTACATATATGTATATGTAAACAGACAACATCTCGTATACATGCAAAAAGCAACATCAATACAAAAAAATAAACTCCTTAAATAAAAAAAATTTTAACAGAATCTCACCCCAACTTGCACTTGGCAACTAAATCGAGTCAAGAAAATAAAAAGAAGAAAAAAACCAGGAACAAATAACTGAAATTCCAATTGAAAGGAGAAAAAAAAAACAATTCTCTTACTTAATCACTTAAATTCTCCAAACTAACAAATATTTAAGAAATCTAAACAAATCTGGCAAAAAGCAATTAAAACTTACCTATTTGAAATATAATTTTGAAAAACAGCTTTTCTCGGTTTTCCCCCTTAACTGGCAATTTTCTTACATACTTATTATATGTACTCACAAGTATCGATATAATCAATAAAGATTTATGACCTGCCTTTGGCTTACAACTTAGTTTAATATTTATATTTAGTTAAAGGAAAAAAAAACAACACAAAACAAAGTCAAAGTTAAGCTTTGATTTATCAGTCATTAATCAATGTCTCGCAACTTATCTACATATCTCTAAAGATAGATCTCTTTATCTGTATGTATTAGAAAAGTTGTTTAATTGATATTTGCATAATACTTAATTAATTGTTATTATATAATACTACTGACTCATTAGCATAGAACTGGATACGAAAACATTTTCTTTAACTAGAAATTTTATGATTTCCGTAAGCAAATCACAATCATAATAATATTTCATATTTTGAATTTCAAAGAATTAAATTTAATACTTTATTAATTTCAATCTGAAATAATACGACTTAATGATTGTATTCCTATCTATGTACATATATACATTATAAATGAATTAGCAAACATTTTCGAAGAAAATAAATACATAAAGTATTCATACATGTGATGATAGTCGAATCGGATTTTTTTTTTTTTTAATTTCAATCAATCTTTTTTTTAATATCATTATTTCTTTTATAGTTTATAATAGGAAACTAAGTTATTGTACTTAACTAAAATACTTTTCAGATGCAGTTATGTTTTCTTCTATCAAGAAATATAATGTTTGGCCTGGTTATTAATTTATATGTACATGAACTTTCTTCTTAATAATAATCAAATTATTGCTTTTGAATGCTAAGAAGTATCTATTAAAAATTTTAAACTTTTAAGGCTAACAAAATCAATGTTTCCATAACTTTAATTATCTGAATTTAAATTTAAATTTAGCCAAATTTTTATGTTATTTATCGAGTTTCATAAGAATAGCATAAGAAACCGAAACAAAACTATTTTGTCACCTTAAGTGAAGTATATACTTTGATATTATAGTAAGTAAGAATAGTAAGAATATTAGAAAGAAAATTTAAGTAATAAGGTTTAAATTATATAAGATTTTCTGCCATGAACCTCACATAATAGGCCAAATATAATTTTTGATAATGTTCAAAAATCTTTTTCAGTTACTGCTTAAAATTTCTCATATCATAATAATTTGGTTGTTTATTTTTAGCAACCTGTTATAAAGGGAAACCTTAAGGAATCTGAACAAAACTTTCACTCTAAACGAGTAGTTAGGGCTTCTTCTTTTGGACTTTGATCTTGATCATCGTCATCATGATTTGCTGTTCTGAAGTTGTTCAACTGCTTTGTACCAAAAAACAACAAAAAATTCAACACGTGGCACACACATATACATACATATAATAAGTATGTTTGTGGTCCATTCTTTTCCTTTTTGTTTAACTTTTTATATATACATATGTACCTATTATGTGTGTTCACATCTGTTTTGTAGCAGACTCAAGTGATTAAGTTTTTTTTTTTTTATTTCCACAACAGATTCTTCATTATTTAGCACGCTAACCCAATTAGCGGAGACTTTATTCTTCTCTCTAAAAAATCACTCTCAAGTTATGCCAAACTCTGACGAATGTTAGATTTCTTTTAAAAAACTCAAGGTCTGAAGTTAAACTAATGGCAGCAAACGGCAAGGTGAAATAACTTAAATTCTCCTCACCTGTTCCAAAATTTATTGACAATATCTAATTAAATATTGTGATATTTACTTAAATTTTCATGCTAAATAAGCAAAAATATTTTGGAGAGTTCGACCGGTTTTGAGATTAGACTTTTTGAATGGGGGGGTTTTTTATTTTTTTTTTTTTGATTTTTTTACTAGCTATTTGTATGACTCACCTTAATATGTCGATCAATTAACCAATTCAATTCAATATCATCATCATCTTCGCCAAAGGGATTGATAAGCACTTCGGCAACTTTCAGCCAGCCAACATAGAAAACAAACTGCGAACAAAGTAAAAATTTATGTGGAAATAGTTTAACAGGTAATTGAATTTCGGATAAAAATCGTTAAATTTAAATTGCATCATAAAGAAAAAACGATTATAAAATGTAATTAATTAAATATCAAGATTGCCAACCACTGTGTGAGTGAATGGGACAAAAAAACTTTCCCATTCCCCCCAGCAGCAATCAGTTAACACGCGAATGAGAATGAGAATGCAGACATACTCATACCCTTTAAGAACTAATGGTATTTCCTTATACGTTTATCTATAATTACCTAATAAATTATAATATAGGGATATTTATAAATTAACCAAAGGTGTCTTTCTCCTAATTAGAATAAAGAGTTTCCGATCTAGCCAACTATGTATGTGAGAGAGACTATAAAAACTAAATTACTATATTTGGTATGTAAACTCGTATTTTTGAAATTTCTAACACGCCTATTTTCGCCCCTGTAATTAAAGAAAAATTATTTACTCCCGCAATATTTAAGGTAGTAAAATTTGGTACACTAATATATCTTATTAATATCCAACGGAACACCAAATGTCATAAGAATGGCATTAAAATATAGGCAAAATACCTTTTCACTAGAACTAAAACCGAAAGGTCAAAGTTGGCTGTTGGCGACATCAAAAGAATTCGTAAGAGTAAGCGAGATAGCCTGTAATTGCTTCTTGACATTTCTAAGACCTAAAAATACTTTGTATGGCGATATATTCTAAAAGTTCTAGTCACAATTCTATATCTTGCAGGTTTTTAATTGTTCCCAAACGCTTTTATCTTTTCTTTTCCATTTCCCCTTTTTTATAATTAATAATTGTTAATTTATGTACAGCTCTCTTTATAACACATGACATACATTTATTGACTTTAAATAAATAAAAATATAGAAACGGGGGAGTCAACTAACTAACGAATTTGGAATACCCTTTGCATAGTGTATAAACTCCTAGTTTAAGCCATATTTGAGTTGATCTCGAAAACTGTTATGCCAAATGATATCTACTTCGGAATATGGCCCAGCCTACATTGTTAAAGGGTATCAAACTTATTATATTTATTAAATTTAACAGTTATTAATGACAGCCCCTAAACACTTGTCGCTTTCTGTTGATTTTTATCTGGAAAAAAAAAAAATTTTGAACGTGACTCCATCACACTTTACATAACAAGAAACACATACACACACACACACACATACTTGAGACGACCGCAAAAACCAAAACGGAAAACAACAAAACAAAACTCACAAAAAAAAAAAAAAAAAATTGAAAAAAATTGTAACTGGTCATATCTCAAATGGATATGCATACATCTAAAGAGCATATATAGATATTATACATATAGGTATATATTTATATATTTTAGTATATTGAGGGGCCATATCGTTAGATCGGTTAACAAGGTATAACCATTACAATTTAGCGGTAGCCCCCATCTCATTCCCAGCTCATTTGCGTTTCAATTTCTGTTTCTGTTGTTAATGAGCCAACCGCAAAAATAAAACCAACTAAACAACAACAAAAAAAAAAAAAAAAAAAACCAACAAAAATCTGAAACAATAGTTTTCTTTCGAGACGTGCAAAATGTTCTATGATTTATTCCTATATTTATGACTATATTAAAGTGAAACGTGCAAAATTCGTTTCTTTACTTAAATTATATGAGTTTTTCGTTTTCACACTCTTTTCAGTTTTTAACTCTTTAACTTACCTGCAAAACGGTAAATAGGGGAAAATATAAATCTGGATCTTCACGTCCATTGCGATCAAGAACATTGGGTAACATTTGTCGGCCAAGTAAAGCAGCTATAAAATATGTATACAATACCAGGGTGACCACCTAGAAGCAATAATTTAATTCATATAGATATATAGAATGGTAAAAAACAATTTGAAGCATTTTAAAAAAGTATTATTAAAAACTTATATCTATATAGATATTTTAAGAAATTAGCTAACTTACCTGTGTATAAACCAAAGGTACACAGACCGTATCATAGCCAATTAGGCCACCCAAACGTCTACGTATATCTGATAATTCGACCAATATCGTTTGTACAATATGATCGGATGCAATTAGGCCATCTTTTCGAGCACGATTAATGATATTTGTGGCCCAGACCAGTGGCATCCAATATTTGCTCATTGGACTCTTTTGATTTAAGGCCTCAAAGATTTTCATTTCCGATTCGTGCATTAGGCCAGCATCAACTAAATGCTGAGTAGTGGGAAAACGTCGCTTCACACGCAACGATATTCTCTGTAAAGTTATCACATAGGCCAAAACCATATAACGCATAATATTACGTCTCATCAAGCGTCCAGTTTCGTTCTACATATAATTAAAGGATATAAAATAAATTATAACCGCATCGAAAATAATAAAAAAAAAATCAATGACTTACATTTAGTCCACCATTTGGTATCGCTGCACTAATAAACAATGCCAACGTATCTGGCCAGGGTAATAGACGATATTGTTCCCACCAACGTTTTACTACCAGATTTACATAGAAGCCCAAGACAAAGGACATGGGTATACTTTCGCCTTGTTGGCCAAAATATTGACGAATTTTATTGAAAATTCTGCAATTAAACCAAAAATTAAATAAACTCTCTAATTGAGATCCATCCTATGTATGTATATATGAATGTTAAGGTGTGGAAACTTACGCCTGCTGGCTGCTGGTCAAAGCAAATCTATAGACAACATTAATGGTATAGTATAAACACAAATATGCAACCAATTCACGCCAAATTAATTTATAGACACTGCCACGCCATCTGCAAAAGAAAATTTTAAAAAATATAACGATTAATTTTCACATATTTTCAACCATTTACAATGTTTAACCAGTCTTAACCAATTTTTTCTTATATACATTTACCATTATTTCCTTATCACGTTTCATTCTATGCTAGTTTTGCAACTTTTATTTTTTTTTTTTTTTTTTTATTTGTATTAACCAATTATTACTTGTTTCTCAGTTGTCAGTCAGTCAGTCAATTCTATTGAATTTTTGCTAGGTGTGATTCGATATGTTCATAATCTGCATATAACCTTTGTGATAAACTGGAAAACAAAAAAAAATTCTGTTTCGTTGTCTGTTCAAGGTTTTTATGCTTGAATTTGGGTTGATATGGCATTAACCTTTGATTGTTAGGAAATAGATATATAGGTTTATATATACATTTATTTAGTCTGGGACTAAATTGACAACTTGTTTTTAATATATTAACAATTAAGAAATTATTGTTATTGTTGTTTTTGTTGAGTCATATATACATACATACATACATAAGTCGTAAGCAAATAATAATTAAAGTGATTATCTTAATGAAGTTTGACGGGATGGCAATAATATTTTAATAATTCCTAGGAAATTAATTTCTCAGTTTATAGATACCTACAAATGTATGTAATACATATATGTTTATTAACACATTTAATTATAAAAAACTATAGAAATTCAAATTTATCATTTGCTAATGGAAACTTTAATCTAATTTTAAAAATTTCTTCAAATGGTAAACAACAAAAATTTGTTCTCAAGTCATTTGTTAGTTATGCTAATTCCATTTGTTTTTCCAGCTTTAAGATTTTTTTCTTTAGAAAGAAGGAAATTTCAAATTTACTTCGTGCCAGGGAAATTAATCGATTAAAATTACCTCTTATCTTGGCAATAACTCTGGAAAAGCCACGTTTTATATTAGTTGGCGACCAGCTAAAACTATTTACTGGTCACTTATTAAGCCCAGTTACGTGTGACTGCACTTGGGCTACAATTAAAGTTAAAAAAAAAAGCAAAAACAAAATCTACAAAACTGAAACAGAAACAGATATCTGAATCTGTCTGGTATGGAATCAGTGACTGTTAATTATATTGGTAAACAAAATGGGAGCCACTACGATAATGACTCAGAGAGGAAAATTCCCCTCAACTATTAACTATGTATATGTACGTATAGTTTGCTGACCCACTTAAATCAACATTCGATTTGCCACATTTGTTTTTGCCATTCGAAAAAATGTTATACAAATATCCAAAAGAAACTAGGCGAAATTAAAAAATAAAACCAAATTAATAACATTCTCAAATTGGTTTTAATGTCCGACTGAAATCGAAATTATGTTTGGATTTTTATTGTTAAATGACGAATCGAAAATAATATCTTGAATTCGAACAAATCTGACTTTTTTATAAATAGATTTTGGAAAACAAAACTCGGCTGAGATGGTAATTTTTGCTTTCAATTTTCAATCAATCAGTATTTAATATGTCTCTCTTCTCCATTAGCTCTAAGTCATTACTTTCTATATATGAATGTATTTGAACAAATGTTAAGGTTTTTCTTCGTAACAAAGTGACACAATAATTCTTTGTTTATTTACAACTGTCAAGAGGGAAACAAAAAACTGCAGAACAGAGTATTCAAAACTGCAGTGTATTACCTAGAGAGTTATCAGTTACAAATGATCAATTAGTAGACAAATATTTAAGCAACATTATAAAGGCAATGGGGGAGGAGAAGCATTTATTGCCCCTACCCTACATTTTTTTCTATAATATGTTAGGGGTGGGTAGTTATGGTAGTAAAGACAGACAATGCAGGTTTTCCATCCGTTTGACCGGACTGCAAATTTTTACTCAAGACTATTTTCAAAAGAGATACGGCCATTAAATTTTAAATAACAATTCGTGGGGAATATAATAAACAATATACATTATGAATTTAATGTTGATTTTATACAAAAAAAAAGTCATCGAAACGTCTTAAGTAATTAATTTTTTCTTTTTTTATAATATTTTTTTTTAAATTGACATAATATTAATCGTAGCTTTCGTTTAAACTCTAAAAGGCCAAAAAAAAAAAGCCCCACAGTACTTGAGTCTTAATAAGAGCAAAAAGAAAATTAATTTTTCTCTAATTTTCTTTCTTTACAATATTTCTAATGTTAGTTGTAATTCACAAAATTATTTTTCTGTTGCGTATACGTAATTTTTGGACTAAAAATCCTTTAATATCTTGAGTATTACTTAAAGAGTCAGCAAAAAAGAAAATCGATTTGAAGCTGAAGATGATTTAGGAAATGATTTTTTTGTTTCTACTTTAATTATCATTTAAAAAATAATTTCTTTAGCTGGCATTTCACGTTGCGTATACGTAATTTGTCAACTGAAAATCCTTTATCATCTTGAGATTAAAGTTTTTTTCAAAAATTCTAATAAATAAACTGATATTAATAAAATTCATTTTTAGATTGGCAATTATTACAATTATCTTTAACTAAAATTTGTTAATTTTATTTTTTTTAATTCCCAAGTTTTTCTCAAATATTCTAATAAATAAACTGATATTAATAAAATAGATTTTTAGATTGACAATTATTACAATTATCTTTAACTCAAATTGTTAATTTTATTTTTTTAATTCCCATTTAAATTAAAATTTCAAAATTTTTGGAAACTTTTAATTCATTGTTATACTTACTTCCATAGAATTTTCCAAAAACATCCAAAGCTGCTGCCATTTGGCACCTCACCCGCATAGGAGACGGTCATTTTAACAGGTTTGACTTAGTTGTTGTTTCACTTTAGGTTAATAATTTTATTGCTGTTGTTGTTGTTGTACTTATTAGATATCAATTGGTATTATTAATTTGATTATTGACGAGGCCAAAAACTTGTTTGATTTGTTGGCGAGCGTCGCGACATTAGCAGCGGCAACGGCATCGGCAACGGCTTCGACGTCGTCGACGCCGCATTGACAGCAACAACTACACTACATACACACACTTCCACACAAACACACACAAACACACAGAGTGAAACACACTGTATATTAACACCCACTTTGTGAAGGGTAGTGAGATGATTGGGTGGGTGAGTGGGTGGTCAAGAAGAAAGGAGTACTGCTAATTGGAAGAGGAGGATAGAAGGGAAGGGGAATGGGAATGGGATTGGGAGTGGGTGGCTGTTTGGTCTGTTGAATAATTTGGCTGTGTTTCTTCTTCTTTATTTTATTTCATTTATATATATATGATTTTTGGGTGGTTTTTGCTTTAAAAAGTTTGCCTGAAATGAAAAGAGAGACAAAGAAGTTGTAAGGGCTTTGGCTCGATCACGTGCAACAACAACAAAAAGACGAAATTCATTTTGTTATTATTGTTGTTGTTATTATACACCAACACAAATGCAATTCATGCAAAATACTTAAAGCGGCTAAAAAAAAAAAAAAACAAAAACAAAAACGCTTCAACTTAAATTCCAACACGTCTCGAACAGTTTCTGTTGCCGTTGTATTGTGGGCTATTTTCCATTTTATATTTACATATATATATATGTATGTATATATACACCATTACACATACATAAGTTTTTAAGTTATTGTTGGTACATTTTTATTTTGATTTGTTTTTGGTGTTATGCACTTTCGTATTTTCAGGTGAAATGTGTTTTTGGTATTCAAAGTTATTTAAAGTTATTAGACATATGTGTGTTTTAACTGTTAACTTATATCAATTGTAACGCATTTCAATCCACTTAAGTCAGCTTAGATTATGTAGGTTTAACCTTAGACAGATTTTTTCAATAATATTGCATTCATTTCCATTTCTAAAAATTTTACTTGTCAGTTTCTTGGCTAACCGATTTTTATGCTTTTAATGTCATTTGCCTCCCTTTTAGATTTATTTATATATTTTTGGTTGCTTAAGTTATTATTTCTGCCTAAAATGCTCTAAATAACTAGTTAAACGAAATGTTTAAAGGCAAAAGTTTGAACGACTAGATAAAATTAAAATTTTTCTAATTTCATTTCAATTAATTTAGTGCTAAGAAGTTGAATTTTTGAATATGGAAATTAACGGAACAATTTTACTATTTTAAATACAATTCTACTTTATGTCTACATTATGTCAAATAATTGACTTTCAACGTATTTGTTTAAAACCTTAATGTTGCACCAAAATGCACCTATCTTTATTTGGGTCAATAAACATTTTTTTTTTTTTGCTTTAATCTTCATTATTACAAACTTTACCTTGGCAGATTCGTTGTTTTTTTTTTTTGGGAGAGCAGCACTTAAAGATCATGTTAAGTACAGGATTTTCCCAAAAAAAATACTTTTTTTTTAGGGAGACGATGACTGATCTGATCAGCACAACCTTGGCTATATACAGGCTGCATATATAAATATATACATATATATATATATATGTATATTTGTATCTGCATGATTGTTTTAAGTCAGCTATTTCTTTACCCTTTATTTCTTTGTTTGTTTTCATACGTTTTCTGTTGGCAAACTCAGCTTGAAGATTTTTTTATTGGATTTTTGCATCAGTTTCCGTTTTGTGTTTTGTTTGATTCGATTTTAAAGTAAATGCTGTGATTTGATTAATTGATTAAATAAACAAATTTGTTTTTGAAAAGTTTTGCATATTTCGTATGGGATTTTTTAAGCTGAGATACTGCTCTGCGGCACAAACCAGTTGGCCGGATAAAAATGCTATTTTTAACGATAAGAAATTAAAAATAAAAAAAATAAAAAAACACAAAAAAGAAAGAAAACAAAACTCTCTTTACAATATTTTGTATTGTGCACGATAGTCGATTGAAATATTTGCATAAAATGTCAACCTGACTCGGATCAAGAATTGTATATGTAGGTATAGTTACTATAGCAACTCGTATGTGGTGGATATTAACATTTTTATACAAAACGAGTTCTTTCGTTATAAGCAATTTTCACTTTAGCACGATAATTTCATTTACAAACAGTTTTGGATAGATGCGATACACTGGAGTGGATAAGTAACTATAATAAAAAAACAAATACATACATACATACATATGTACATACATACATACATACATATGTATCTAAAAGAATGTAAAAATTTCTATAGCCTTAACCGGTTATTATTAGCCATAGCAGCCAAGTGGCAGAGTGTCGGCGGCAATATTAGTGGCAGAGAGGCAACAACAGGGCGGCATCTTAGCCTTAGGTTAAGTCACGTTGTTGCTATTGTTGTTGTTGTTGCCACCCACTTGCTGTTGTTGGAGTCTTATGGCTATGAAATATTCTCAAGTTGATTTAAGTTTCGCAATTTACTCAAACTTGGCTCACTTCAATCATCTTTTAATTATTATTGACCCTTGACCCACGCAAGGTAAATCTTACTCATTGCGGTTGAAAATACTTCACGATAACGAATTAAACACACAGATCTACAGCAAACAGATGATAGCATCAGTTTCCAGATAAAACTCAAGCCAAAGACAACTTTTCTGGCATTATGTAAAAAAATAACAAACAAAGAAGAAAAATACAAAAATAAATAAAAAATCATAAGTAAATCAACTATAAATCTTTCGCTACACAATAAATAGGCAAACAATGAAAACAATATAGAGAATGTAGAATTCTCTATACCCTGTGAATATATATATATATATATATATATACACCTATATATGACACACAAAAAAGAATATAAAAGATCTAAGTTGGTTGGCAATATTTATTTGAACATTTCTAGAAACTGTATTTAGAGTTTTGAGCTATGCTTTCTTTAATTTGACTTTAACTAGTTGTAATTCCCAACAAGTTTTGGCGTTAAGCTGACGATACAATTTTAGAATGGCTTCCGAAATCTGTTGATAAGAAAAGTTAGTAGTTTTCAAATTAGCAATATTTGCTCCTTAAGCTTATAGGAAGGATTATAGTTCGGCCTATGATCTGTATAAGGTCTGTCTGTTCTTTTTGTCTAATCTTCTTCTTATGATCTGTATTTTTCTTAAAATTGTCTATCCTTGAATTTAGATTGGTTAATCTTGATTATATTCTTAGCTCAGTAGTAAGGGCTTTGGTAAATATGAATTGCCAAATCAACATGCCCATTTATGTGAGGGTATTAAAAAAGTCACTGTGCCAACAATGCTGCCGTTGACATTGATTGCTGACGAATTCAATTCAAATAAAATACATAAATGAAACCGTTAACCGTTTTCACTTTCCTCTGACGTAGTCAAAGGCAGAGCCAGTCAGCCAGTCAGCCAGTCAGCCAAGTGGCCAAATTTTTGTTTACCCAATGACTCAAATCGAAATGAAAACAACGTTTCATCATTTAAGGCGAACGATTTCCATTTTCTTGATTCTCTTTTCGATTCTGCAGTTTTTGTTCCATTCTTGGCCATGGCATTGGGCGTAAAGAGTTTGGGATACATATACTCCTCTCCTACATATTACTACGGGTGGGAGTCTCCAATGAAAGATACTTCATTAGCACACAATAATGAATTGAATATCCGTTGAAGGTACACAATATATAGGTACCCCTTTTATATGAATGTATGTTTGCATATATTATAGGTATATTGTCCATTTAGCATTGTTTTTTTTTTTCTCCATAAACTCATTAAGTCTGTATTTTCTGTTGTTTTTCTTATTGAATTGATTTCAAGAGAATTTGTTATTTGCGGTTTTTGTATTTTTTCGATTGTTGTTGTTGTTGTTTTATTCAGCTATTGTTTTTGTTATTGTTTTGTTGAAAAATTTACTTTTTGTGAATGAGATAATTTAATAATTGATAGTGGTTCGAATTAGTTGTAATTAAAATATTTTAACTTCATTTACATAATTAATATGGCAAAACGAAATGAATTTGTGGTTAAAACTTGAAATTTTGTTAAGAGATTTAAAAGCATTAAAACTATAAAATAACGAATCAATTTGGTAATGGAATCTAATAGAAAACTAGTTTTAAATAAATTATTATAACATGATTTTAAACTATTCAAAGTAGTAAGAACTGATTTATGTAAATTACTCGTATTATGCTTCTTGTTAGGGTATTAAATGTGCGACATACACACAAATTTTTTTTTTCTTCTCTTTGATGTTTCCTTCTATAAATGATGATTGATTTATGTTTTTTCAAAATGCCAT
This sequence comes from Drosophila insularis, assembly GCA_018903935.1. Taxonomy (NCBI): domain Eukaryota; kingdom Metazoa; phylum Arthropoda; class Insecta; order Diptera; family Drosophilidae; genus Drosophila; species Drosophila insularis. The sequence continues at coordinate 2,439,934 of JAEIFP010000291.1, read as the reverse complement.
TAATTTTAAATCAGTTATCTTATTTGTAGCAAATGTTTAGTGGCGGATTCTCAGGGAAGGAAATTTCGATATTCAAGATGGATTTCTCCTATTAAAATAACAAATTTTACTATCCAAAATCAACATCGGGCATTGAAATATTTCTGGGAAATAGCTTTATTCACATATTTTCAATTCAGTTTTAAAAATTATTCTATACGAAAAGAGCCTAGATTAATATAAGAAATGATCCTTTATGAGCATATTTGCCCATTATTTCGAAAAGTGCATATACCCTTTGAATACATTTCATAATTTTAGATACGTTAATTTGTTGTCTAATTAACATATACATATATAGAGAATGAGGTGAAGAAAATCGATTTAAATCATGTTCTGGCTGTAAATCAATACAAAATGAGTTATTGAAACGCTAATTTTATGATAAAATGCAATAATACTTATATCCCTATGCCATATAATGATCGGCAATACATATACATATATATGTAGGTACCTAATTGTATAAGAGTTGTATTTGAATTACTTAATTATAAATAACTTGAGGCAATCAATTTAACAGATACTTATTCTTTTAGACTTTATGACTGTGCATATGAATTTGAAATGTTGTGTTTTATATTTCTAAACAATTTTCTTATTATTTCAATTTATCATTATCATTCTACTACTATAGTATATGATTACTCTGTTAATGGCGGCTTGAATAATGCAAGTTATATATATATTATCTAACTATTCTTTATCGGATTCTTTATATACCCAACTAACAATGTGTGTATAAATAGATATACATATGTATGTATGTATGTAGTACACTAATTGCTCTTGTCCGGGCTGTAAATGTTTTTTAATCAATTGAAAAATTGCAACCAAATTTGGTTCGGGACCAAACACCTATATCTCTACATTTTATTTAGATGTATGTAGGTAGATATATGTAGCTATGTATGTGTAAAAGTCAGTCTAGGCCAGGGCATCTATTTAGTGGGCTTTGAGTGGAGACACGCGCTAAAAGTGAGACGCGCCTATGATCACAGATACAGATACAATTGGGAGATGGAAATGGAAATGAAGATGGAGATACAACAAACCGATAGCTACGTGTAGATTGAAGTTGAAGCTTGTTTCATTTTTGGTCACTTTAATCTAATTGACATATTTAATTGTAGATATTTGTGATGTGCGTGTTTTTTCTTCTTCTTTTTTTTTTGGCACTCTATTTATTTATACACTTGCTTTTGGCTTCTATTTTTTTGTTTTCATGATTACAGCATAGTAAAACAAATACTGATGGTCTGTTTTGTTTTTTTCTTTTTCAAGCTTTGCTGGCTTAAATTGTTGTATATATATTTTTTGGGTTTTTTTTCTCTCTTTTGGTGTTCCGCACGATCAACTGGCGAATGAGTTGGAGTAAAACAACAAACGTACCGACAACAACGCACCCGACGGGTTTATCGCTTGGGGCCTGGCTTTTTCAGTGTTTTTTTTTTTTTTGTACTTTTTACTTTTTTTTATTATTATTTTTTCTTTTTTTTTTTTTTTGTGTGTAAGCTCTATTCCGATTTCGAATCCGTTGTTGGTGTCTGTTCCGATCCGATCCGATCTGAGCTGAGCTGAATTGAGCCACAAACACACACACAACCTGTCAGCTCGCCAAACTCATACAAACTGCGCTCTGGAGTTGGGCTCTGTTGGCTCTTAACTCATTTTTTGTTGTAGTTTTTTTTTTTTGTTTTTCGTTTTGTAGATACAAAAAGTTTTTTTTTTTAGTTGGCAACAGGTAGACGAAATGCTTTTTGCCTTTAGCTTTTATATGCCTGATCAGCTCTCATTCAGCGGCCTTCTCCCTCTCTCTTTTTCTCTCTTTCGCTCTATCTCTCTTTGCTGCTGTCTCACTGTCTCTGTGCATGTGGGAGAGTCCGATGCATTTTTGTTTTTACAATGGCCATCAGCTGTTTTTTTTTAGACCTGGCTTTTAAACCGAAGATCACCAGAGAACAAATGAATGAAAGAGAATGAGACACAATGAAACAGAGATAGTGAGAGAGAGTTACATGGAAAGAGAGAAATGTGACCGAACTTAAACAGTTCTACAAAAATTTTATATATTTTGGCTATATTTATCGAAACCTAAAACCGACTTTAAGATTCACTTTCGTTTCTAATTACAGTCCAAAAAAGATCATCGAACCTTTAGGACTTTTTTCGTCTTTAATTTTCGATTAATAGTTTCTTAAAAATAATATTATAGATAGATATTATTTAGATATTATTATAAATATAAAATTCATAAATGGTTGTTCTGTCTAACTGTATCTAAAATTCGCACATTTTGCACAATTTTAAGCAATCTAGAAAGCCAAAACTGTCGGGTCACATAATTCCAACTATTGATACAAATCAAGAACATATAATTACATATGCAAAGAATTTAAAGCCTATGACAAATTTATTTAGTTTTGTGATTCGTTTAAAGTGGATTTAATCAAGTCCTAATTTCGTGATAACTTATTAATGAAAAAAATTGTCTAATTAAAGTCTAATAAACACATAAAGTTTATTCGTATAAACAACTTTTCATCTGCAAATATAAAAAAATACAATTTCCTATTTCAAATTACAAAATTTAATAATTGATATATTTTTTTAAATTTTTTTTCTTTCTTTTCTATTTAGATTATAAAGATGTCTACTCTAGTAAATTTAAACTAGTGAAACTAATCTAGCCGTTACATTTTCAAACGTTGCCAGAGGGCGACTCTGATGCAGTGCTGCCATCTATATCAAAGCTTTGAGCTGCCGCTAGAGCGAAATTTAGTTTTCCATGTCACTACCTTGCCACAGATGGAGCCAGAGAGTAATTCAAGCAAAGATCGAAACTGTAGTATATTTTTAAAGGATTCGCTCTGACATCTAACTTGAGAAAAATTTGATTAATCATGCATTTGTCGTGCAACTGAATGATCTTTGGTTTAAATAAATTAGTAGAAAAATGCATAGCCACGTTCTTAACCAGAAGTCACGTGCCAGGCACTCGTCTGGATGTGGAGAAGAACGAGGAGCAGAATGTGTCCCCTGTGGTGTCTGCCTTTCTGTTTGTGCACATTTATCAAATATTTATAGACCTCATTGCACTTATTGAAAATTAATACGGCTTAGGCATATCCACAATAAAGTGCAAAAATCAGCACACATGCTGCCTACAACCACCCTGAACCATGGCACTACTCGTCCTTTAATCCTGTGAACAAGGCATTTAGACAGCTAGTCAAACATCTGTCCAAAGGGAAGGAGAGCTAACTGCATGAATGGTGGAAAAACAAAAAGGATTAAATACCAATAAATGATAAACTATATGTATATGTACTGTAAAATGGAACGTAAACTCCAATTCGAAAGTCATTTAATATAGAAAAATGATTTGGGAAATGGGGCAAGCCATAACAATATATACACAGATTTTGTCGATGCAGTAGATAATTTGATTAACAATTTTACTAGCATGATATGCGGGTTTGTCTCCTCCCAAAGTTTTCATTACATATATGTACATAACAAAACCTCAAAAATTACAATTGAATTTTAACCCCTTACCCAATCAATATTCAATTACACAAAATCACAAACAAAAAAAAAAGAAGAAGACATTATGGGAGAAGCATTCAGTTGAGTTTTAAAAATTGCACTGATTGAAACATTTTCCAAGCTGTGATTGCCCTGGGTTATGCCCTCATCATCTCAAAGCCTCCATCCCCATCTCGAACTCGACCCCACCCCACACACACACACAGATGTCAGTATATGCTATCATACTCTCCCTTGTATCCAGATTAAGTTTTGGTGATAAAGTATCATTGTGCTTTTGTTGGATCATTAAATTGGAATCCATAGACTGGGCACCGCCGTCCAACAGGGGGGAAGTGTCGCATTTAGTAATTGGCCAGCTTGGATGGAGCACCCTCATGACATTTAACAGGGAGCATTTAAACGGCAGCTCAAGAGATATGGCCATTTTAGATATGAAAAAGTTCTTGGCATATAAATTGCTCAAGTCCATAAATCTTTTCAAATGTGAAATATCGAAATCATGGGCATGGGAATGGGAAATGATCTTACATACATGCATGCATATAACGTCCTGGAAAAACTCTCAAGACAGAAATAAGAAAAGAAAAGAAAAAAACCGGATATGTAGACCGAACCTTCAATTTTCATCAGCTGTATTTTGATTGTGGCCCATAAATTATAACAACAAGGCAAAAGGTGCAAAGGTCCAAAGCTATAAACAGGCTAAGGGTGTGGGGAAGAACGTGCCAAGGATCAAAAGGCAGCTGCCAATCTCAGAGAATCTATAGACCGAACAAAAGTAAAGTGTGTGAGACAGTTATAGAAAGAAAGAGCAAGAGAGAGAGAGAGAGAGAGAGAGAGAGAGAGAGATAGAGAGTTCAATGCCTTTTTTCCCAGTGGCCATTTAATGACAAACCAATTACTAGCTAAAGACAGTCCATGAGACCTGGGACTAGATCTGCCTCTGCTGCTGGCCTGGTCGTCGTAACAAATTGTACAAATGACATGTATGTCACCCCTTTTTTGGCATGTCAAACAGTTAACTAGCCAAGGAAAGACAGAAAGAGATAGGGAGAGAATGAGAAAGTTACGTTTAGTAACCATACGTAGATGGTGAGACAATGACAAATGCCTCTGATGAGTAGGATGATAACGTAACCAGGTTTATGCCTCACCAGAATCCAATATACCTTTTTTCAAAAACTTTACGGAGATAATACAAAATACATATTTTTCAAAGATAAATATAATAACCAAAAAGATTCCATATTTTTGTATTCTGTCATCTTGTAGATATATTCAAAACCAACAATTAGTTTTGAGTTATTCCTTTCGAAAAGGAAATAGAATTCTGTATTTTTTACAATGTAAATCCAGATCCAATATCTACAACCAGTTCCTGCTCTCAGCACAAACTAGTTTTACCTAAAAGATCTTTTTATCACAATACCATCGAACGCATAAACCTTATCATAGGCCAAGAGAAACCATCCAGTTATTGCGCTACTGTACCCAGGAAATTTAGCTGACAAACAGCTTAGCCACCACCACCACCATCACCACCAGCAGAAGCAGAGCTGCTGATGAGGATGAATCCCTCCTGTGGCATGGCGCCTGCGCAGCTGCTACTATTCCCGATTGGGAGCCTACTGAAATATAGGTATGTAGGTATGGCCATGGCATGTCGCCGCTTTGTCTGAAAAATTTCACGCAATGAATGGACCATCATCCTCATCCTCATCATCATCATCATCATTGAAAGAAATTGCGCCAGTGTGTGTGTTGTGTGTGCGTGTGTTGTGTGTATTTGTAACAGCTTATTGATCGATCGTCTCGATATCGAATTTTTATTATTGTTTGTCATTGCAAGGGGAAAAAAATCGGAATCGGGTAGTAAGTATAGTATAAAACATATATGCGATTCAGTTGCTACCTTTAGGGGTTGGCCCAGGCCGTTTTCCAATTGCAGTTGCAGTTTTTGTTATGTATGTATGTATTTTTTTTTTTGTTTTTCGTTCAACTATTGCAAGGGTAGCTTTCTTTTTCATACCAACAACCCTTAGGGCCATAACGAAACAAACTGAACTCAACTGAGCTGAGCTGAGCGATTATCATCGCCTGGGAATGCATATTGATGTTGTTCTTGTTGTACGCACATTGAGGGGAGGTCTTTCACTTTGATTCGGGTGGTTTTCGATTTCGTTTTTTTTTCAATGCCTTGTATGTGGTGTTCATCTTGATGAACGCAATTTTTATTTTTGTATATTCAAGTCCAATGATTTTAGCATGTTTCAACTTTTCCACATTTGTATGTATGTGTATAGCTTAACTGGAATTGTGTTGATAAGATTTATTGGCTCAGGAGTAAGGATATATACATATGTATGTATGTATATGTAGGTTTTGTTTTTTTTTAAAAAGAGTGAGAGTGTTTTGTATAGGTCTAAAGGGATAATCAGCTGGATAAGAAATTGTCATGTTAAACAACAAGTTAACTGATTTCAAATAACCATCGATCAATTGCTCAAAATAATTATTCAGTCAAGAAGAGTACTTAGAAATTCAATGGTCACAAATTGAAATTAAAAAAATTTGCTCTATTCTAATTAATTAATAAATGCAATATGCATTTTTTTATGTTTCTATCTAATCCTTACTTGAAAATGTTCCCAGTCTATATAAAATTATATAAAGTATTCACAATTCCTTCTAAATTTGTTAAACAAAGTTGTAAACAAGTCAGATTATTACTATTATTATTACACTTTCCCCTTCAAAACATTGGCCACATAAAATGTTGCATTGCCCTTTTTGGGCATTTAGATTAACGATCGCTCATTTGTCCCTTATTGCCATATCGGGTTGTTATCACCCACTGACAATCTCACGCACTTGGCCACTGACCAGCAGCAGCCGAAAGACCAACGGACCAACGGACCAAGCCAAATGCCGTCTGGCAGGGTTCCTGATCTTGATCGTGCTTAATTGTTTTCCATTTGTTTTCCTGTTCATTTATGGCCCACCAAGTTGCCGCCCACTGGTCTCTACTACCTCGACACTAGAGTGTTAATTTATGGCACATAGTAGATACACACATACATCTGTATGTGTATAGATCGGCTACAACAACTAACTGACTATACATACAATGATATATCGTATAGTTCAGCCAACATATCACACTATCCAGCTGTCCCCCAGTTAGCCAGCCAGAGAGACAAGCTTTGTTCCAAAAACAACGAAAGTAGAGTGGGAGGCTCTTACCAGTACCTTACATAATACCATAGAGGAGCGGGACTATTGTCGTCATTGTAGTCACATTATTAGATGCGCATCGTTGACCATATTAATTGTTCTCAATGTTGTGTTGCTGCTGAGGCCCCTTGTCGGGGCTTAGTGGCAACTACAACAAAATGGTTCATTGAACAACGACGCTGGCGGTGGCGGCGGGTTTGGGTTTGGGTTTGAGTCTGGGTCTGGGTTCGGTTCAGCTGCACGAGATGGAGGTGTAAGAGACGGGAGTGATATAGTGTCTAAGTATTACAAAAAAAAAAAAAAATGCAACTGAAAAAGCAAAAATTCCATAACGATCGTAATTTTTGGTCATTAACCAGTAGCGGATTGCAACTGTTTGAGGTGATAGTATGTACTGATTATAAATTTTGAAAACTTTTTCGAAAGCATTACAACTTGACAGCAAACAGCATCTTAAAGGGAAACAATCACAGAAGGATTTAAAACAATTTACACAACTTCTTTTAAAGTATTACAGCCTAAAACCAAACAGATCTTAAAGGAAAATAATCACATTTAAGCTAAAAATAAGCATATACATATATCTAATGATCGAAGTAATCAAATTAGTTGAAAATTTCCGTACCTTTTTGGGAAAACAAAATCCTTTACAGTTTAAAGTAAGTTGGTGTGATTCTAATCCGCTCCTGATCACTTAACCTAAGAGGAATTTCTAACGTATTTTAGAACTTTCCAAGCTTGACATTAGATTTTGAACAGAACCGCCGCCGACTCACAATTTTCCCCGTGTTTCTCTCTTAGTTCTCCAAGTTTTATAACCGGAAATTCTAATTGTTGTTGTTTTGGTTGAGGTTTCAACACTTTTGAGTTAACTAAAAAAAAAAAAAAAATGATATATGAAAAAGACACATTTAAAGTTTTATGCTTCCATGAGCCATAAACTGGCCAAGGGAATATGAGGGCTATATTTTTTTTTTTTATTTACCTGCACATTAAATCAAATGCAAGAGCAATGCAATTGCTCTCCCAATCTGTCTCTCTGTCTCTCTTTCATACTGGAAGGTCAAACATTCCAAGGATCGACAACCCGGCCACAGTCATAGCCACAGAGACCAGACGAGAGGGTGGTTTGTCGTCCTATCGATTTTCTGTTGTTTTTATGTTTTGTAGTGCACAAATTTGCAGTTGCCAAGGGAGTCGGGAGGATGAGAAGGAACCCAGGAGCAGTTTGCTTGGGGTAGTCTCAAGTTCGTCTGCCAATTATACGCCCGCTTATTACAACCGAGTCCGCAGTCCGAGGCACGTGACTTCTTTTCCTCATTGTTTTGCATTTGCATACATATCTAACTTTGCCTGCAGTTACTACTGAGGGTGGCATGACTTTGACAGCCATAGAGGAACAGGCAGCAGTAGCAGCCCCCCCAAAGAGACTCAATTTCAAGTGTTGCTTTAATGTTTGGCCATTTACATGAAGTGCGATTGCGGACGCATATTGAATGGCATTGGTAGCTTTAGCCACCCTCAAAAGTAAATCACAGTCCACCCCAAAAAAAGCGCCAAGAGCAGGCATTGACCAGACACTGGCGGTAGCGGTGGCGGTGGCGTCGACGTCATCCATGATGATGACGATGATGGTGACCAAACCGGTTCTTAATCCTTTCAAAACTGGCAAAATGCAAATAGTCTGAGAAAGGGAATTATGCTGCTTTCTCCCCTTTATTTGTATGTATGTATGTATATTTGAGAATTGCCGTTGCTGTATTTAAGATAGAAATATAAAAAGATCTATTTAAAGTCTGTTTGAAAATATTCTAACCTCAATTAATCGGCTTTCTTCCACAATCGAATATCAACAAGCAGAAAAAGAAGCATTCGGCCAAACTGTACACTTGCCATCTTGCTCTAACTACGAATAGTGTTGGCAAGCCTTTTTTTTAGCGTAGACACCGCAATGTTAGTATTTTTTAGCACGTTTTCCTGGTCATTGCGCCTCAAGCCTTGCGGCAGATTAAAATTGCTTAAAAATAGTGAAATTGATTTAGTTAACTATAAATAAGTGAATCTAAATAAAGTTTGTGAGTGAGGAACAAGCAAAATAAATGAAAGACTAATCGACATCAAGCACAAAAGCTACAAAAAAATCTATTTTAAATCAGGTAAGAGAAGTTTTGCATGCATCCAAACACATACAAACGCATGTGTGCGTGTGTGTGAATATATAAGGCTATGTGCATTATCTATTGTTGTATTAGATTTTGAAATTATTTTAGCAATAATTGAAAGTAACAATTAACACTACATAAATAATTTGAAAGTTACTATAAAAAATCTATGAATTTCAGGTATGTACATATATACATAAATAAATAGGCAAACCAAACAAATGTGTGTGTGTGTGTTTGCATGAGTTAATATGTAAAAACAAGAGACATCTGGTCACACTAGCAACAAATAAGTACTACAGCAAAACAAAGTCGTATTGAGTGTTACCAATGTTGCCTTTGTAAAATAAAAAAAAAACAGTAGCAGGAAATCGTAGAAGCCAGGAAAGAGGATGAGACGACGTTACAAAAATGGAGTAAATCATGCTATTTGTCTATTCTTGTACCCTAACTAAAGGGTTCATTAAAATTTCATACATTATGGCAAGTTTCTGAAAAACTTAAACCACTTAACATAATTCTTCAAGGATAAGAAAATGTATTACAATTAGCATTCCTACATATTAACAATGTTAGGGTATATTAATTGCGACTTTCATAAAATGTTGGGCTGCATTTTCCTCTGCTTTGGCGATGTTTTCTTTTCATTCTCTTCACGCTTCCATGGTCACTGTCAGAAATCAATGCAGTTTATCCTGCAACAGCTAACAAACAATTTGTTGTTGTTCTTGTTGTTGCTTTAGTTGCCATTGTCGCCGTTTTTTTTGTGAGGGGAGGGTAACATGTGTTGAGGTTGCCAATTCCCAAAGCTCCCACGGGGATGCAATGACAACAAAAATAACAAGAAAACTTCTCTCCGCCCAAAAGAGGAAGTAATAAAAATTGCAAACAACAACAACAAAATTGTCAAGGGAAGTGAAAAATGTTTGCCAAAATCAAATTTACAACAAATAGGGCAGACTAATGGCCTTTATATATATGTATATGTATATAGGCATACAAATATGTATGTATGTATGTGTGCATTTCTGTTAACCACCAAAAACAACAATAAAAAAGGGGGCAATGCTGGCAAAAAAAAAAACATTACAAAAGAAATGGCAACTCCAAATGCCAAATGCAGTTAGTTTTGCTCTTTAACGCTCTGTCTACTCTCTCTCTCTCTCTCTTTTTCGACTCGGCTAAGAGGCTATCCCCTGCAATCAAATTTTTAATTAAGTTACCTCTGTAAGTAAGATTCAACTTCTCCGGTAAGCTACAAACAACAAACAAGAAAAAAAAAAAAGCAACAACTACAACAAAAGGCTAAAGCAAAGACTCTTCCAAGAATCAAATTTCATGCCCCCCTTGAGCCATAAAAGCGCACTTTGGTTTAACCTCGCGGATGACGAGACAGACTTGAAAACCCATTGTACGAATAAACAACCACATTTCTGTTTTTTATTGTTGTTGCTTCTAGTTGGCTTTTTTTTTTTTGTGTTGTTGAGTTTTTGTTGCTGCTGACTCAACTCTATCATTGCAATTCATTTCAACAGCAACAGCAATGATAAATAATAAAATGCCTCGTCCCTTGGAATAGCTCCTCAAACCCAAATCCGACAAACAAACGCAAAACCCACAACGGATGCACTCAAGCGGCGAGCTACTCTCTCTCTCTCTCTCTCTCTCTCTTCCTCTCGATCTCTCACTCTGCCTCCCTAAATGTCCAGGTTGGGGGCCATCACTATTATCATCTTTTTTTTTTTTTGTTGTTCTCCATCTAGGTTGCTATAGTTAATCGTAAAATGAGATGGTAGTGGGGGGAGAGGATGGGGTAGGAGAAAACTGCATTCGAATAGATATCTTAATGAAGTTTTATGCGTTTCTAATGTCTGACCAATTTGTTGCTTCTTCATTCGCCGCCTCCATTCTACATTCATCCTCGATGATACTTCAATTGTGATAAAGTTTTAAAAGAATTGAAAGTTGATTGAAAAAAGAAAAAACAACAACAGCAAAGCAAAACTAAAAGAATCGTCTTAATTGAACAAGTTGCTAAAGGCATACAGATAAGGTAAAAGAAAATACCAGTTAATTTTGAAGGGCCACATCATAGTGTGTTTTGGCCACTCCTGAGACTTCTAATTTTAATACTAATTTATTTTTGATAATTTTTGAGGAGATGTCATAACGCGTAGAGTGTTTTCTCAAATTAGCGAAAATTAAACTAACTAAGCTTAATGTCCTAAAAATAAATATTCATAAACTTTAAATACTTTTTCATATCATAGATAATTTGGTGAGTTATCTAGGCAAATATTTTCTTATTTGAAAGTATGATCGTCATTTTCATCAATATGAGATAGTTTTATGTCTCTAAACAGAATCAACAGAAATTGCAATTTCAACTCTAATTAAATTATGTGTCCAACCAATTGCTTTAGTTGAGATGTCAAGTGCATGGTGTACCCCCCGCAAATACTCCCCCCTTTATCTAGGAGCAGTCAGTCATTTTACATTGAAACTATTTTTATACATAAAACCATATTTGCGTGTTCTCACTGCCAAACCCTCTCACTGTCTCTCTTTCTCTACCGCCTTTCTCATTGGCTTCGTCTTCTTTCTTTTTGACCAGAGATCGCGTGTCACTTTAGTGTCTAGCTTGATGGAGTCTCAAACATAACTTCATTTAATTACTACAACAACATGGGCAGCAAAATGCGGCGACAACAAGAAATTCTTCGTGTCATAAAAAATTATTTTACGCGCTCTTTCGCTTGCTATGCTCGCTCGCTCCATAGGCAAACGGGCGGAGATGAGGGGTTGGGGGGTTGAGTTGGGGTTTGGGGTAGAATGATATGGTTTGGCCATATGCAGTGAAACATTTGCTAGGTAGAGGGAAGGTTGAGCGGGCTCAAAGGGGTGGACAGCGTCAACTTGTTTTTTTTTGTTGCTTCAACATAATAATTTCGCTTTGAATTACACACATTGCACAACTGGAAAGTTCATTGACTGACTGACTGACTGAGACTGAGGCATTCTGATTCTGGTTGCTGGTTTCTGGTGCTGCTGCTGCCAATAACAATAGAGGCCAAAAGCAAAATCATTACAAGTTTGCATAAAGCGGGGCGATGATGATGATGATTATTTTTGCACTTATTAAATTTTAGCACAACAACATCATTATCATTATCATCATCATCATCATTATGATCATCTTCATCTCATCTCACTGTTTATATCTCAAACAGATCGAACAGCAGCAGCAGCAGCTGCTTATTTGTTGCCCCAGCTTCTGATTTTGTTGGCTCGTGAAAATCTATCTATATGTATATATTTACTTCAATCTTTATACACTAGCCACAAGAAGGGTATAAACACTTTAGCTGCCTATCTTGATTCTATTGGGATAGTTTAATCCCCAATCAAAAAGGTTAGCTAGAAGAAGTAACTTATTTTTTCTTCTAAGTGACATCTCAAAACATGGTTTAAAATTATCTGATCGTGTGATTGCAAAAGTAAAGGTTCCTTTGAAAACCAAAGGGTATAAGAAACTATGCCCCACTAGGTTTTATTTTTTTCTCATTTTCTTTGGGGGTTTTTTTTTGCAGGCCACTCGATCAACTCAATTGCCCATTCACTTGGTGAAGAAGAGATCTTAAGTGGGGCTAGAGATGAACCAAAATTGAAACAGTGGTCAATTTTATATTGCAAACTTTATATATTGTTTATTAAAGTTTTTCAGCTTACTATATATATATATTTTCAGCTTATATAGAGAACAAAGTTATCGTTTTGTTTGGATTTATTATATGAATGTTATATATTTAAAACGATTTGAGAATGTAATTTATAAATTCTTTCAATTAGATCCAAGGAGAATATAAAATCTACATTCCATTTTGATTGAAGGAAAGTGTGAGATTTTGATTTCTGATTAACTAAAGTTTCAAGATCTTGTGCCAAGTTCTTATTAAGGTTTTGGGGTCCCATCTCTAAACTAGAACAGCAGCTGCAATGTCCGACGGATGCTAACCAATGCCCGGCAGCTATTTTACACACCATTGAGTTACAAATGGTCTCTGGCAGTAGTGTGTGTGTGTGTGTGTGTGTGTGTGTGCAACTTCAACTGAGGAGAGATGCTGCACACTCATACACCCAATCGAGTTGAATCTTCTACTCTGCCTCAAGAGTCACGTCTCTATCAATTTTTGTTTTAAGACGAAGATCTTGTAGATTTCTTTTTTATTTGCTTTGCTTCTATTTTTTTTTTTTTTCTTATTGTATTCTTTTCGTATGTTTCTTGCATTGATTGTGGATGGATTAAGGAGAAGAGCCGTAGAAACCAATTCGAATCTTCCTCTCTCTTTATTGTAAAAAGCGTCTGTATGTTTGAGTGTCCCTTCTGTTGTGTCTATTGTGAATCATTTCCTGCTTTTTTTTTCGCTTTGTCCCTTTCTACACTCGGTCTGACTGTCTCTCTCAGTTGGACTGCCGGTTGCTTGGTTGGTAGGTCGGTCTCACTGTCTGCCAGGTCTGGTCTGGCCTCGTTTCCTTTCACAGGGAGTAGAATCTACTACATCTACATCATCATCATCATCATCATTACCTGTGGCCGCAAAGTGAACCATTTTTTTTTTTTGTTTTGTTTTGTTGCTTTAGCTTTTCACGTATAGTTTGAGTTCATTGAACTTTGGGGCGCCGCCTGTTTCTTTTTTGCTAGTTGGGAAAGTTTCCTTGTGTGCTCCTTCATTCCGCCGCCCTCTTTTGCCAACTGTGTTGACAACTCTCAGCTCTCTAAGGGCTCCTCTCCAGTTGATGGATGCAAACGCTGTGCTGGATAAAATCCTCCTATAAAACTAACTTGGTTGGTGGCTTTTCTATGTTGTTTCTTCTGTTTTCTGTATTCGGTTTTTCTTCTTTTTTTTTTCGTTTAACTCCTGGGGTGAAAATCGTGAGTACCGCAAAATTGTGCCACGTTGCACTTGCTAGCTCTTTTTTTTTTTTGTTGTGTTTACCGTTGCCTCAAGATAATTTTTAACTGCAATTGAAGCAGATGAAGCACTGGAGATGGGCCAGTGGAGCAGCATCATCACCGGCAGCTGGCCCCCAGCACTTTAACGTTGTTGCTTATGGATTCTATATTAAATTGTATGTAGAAACTTGAGTCAGAATGTTGTTGTTTGTGTTAAATGCAATTAAATTGCTTTTGTTCATGGTATAAATATTATCTGCACCTCTCCTAGAAAGAGAGTCGTCCAAGTCAATCAATTAGGTTTATCGCCATTAACTTTTATAATTGAAATACCCCAGATGCCCAGCCTGAACATGGACTCGTTCAGTCGAGTCAAGCAATTAAGAGACCTGCAAATTACAATCAACTCAAACAGACGACGACTATGAGAAACTTTTGTGTCTGTGCAGGCATTCGAAATGTTTTAATTCTTATAAAAAGGTATAATAACAAATCCAAAGTCTCCCATCAAATTGAATCTCTTTAAAATTAATGATAATGAAGAAACTATAAGCTGATCCCAATAAGACTGAAGTAAGGCAAGGCTAAGTTTTTCAGACTTTTCTTTTTGAATATTTGGTGAAAATTTCCAGGTAAATTAATTTATTAATGTTCCAATCTCGAAAATTGATTGTTTATTTTACAAATGAGTGAGTGGAAATGATAGAGAATTTGTTTAACTTTATTTTTGTATTTAAAAAAAAAGAAAATTGTACTTAAATGTCAAAAAACCCTTGGCTTTTAAAATTTTTTGGAGTTGGTCACAATATTTTGGTCAGAAATTTCTGTAAATCTATTAATACACAATGCATTGGCGTAATGTCGGTCTTTTTCCTCCCCAATGGTCGAATCCCCCAACCAAAGCTATAAAAGAAGTTGTGGCTCTAGTAAAACTAGCAAACTAACTAGGAAACTCAACTATTGACCAAAAGTTTTTATATGCGATTTGAAACCATTTAAAGAGATTTTTTTATATGTAGTTTTTAGGTCTCTCAAAGGATCAACTAAACTAAAATTCTAAGCTGAAGATATATTATAAATTCAAATTTGTTTTAAAATTGTTTTAACCATTTATTATAATCGATCGATTTTTTATTCATTAATTCTGCAATTTCAAAAGACAGATTACTATGTATTTACATATATCCTCTCATTCTCAGTTATGATTATGAGATAATATATTCGCATATCTTCCATTAGGGAAAATTTGTCAGTTGCACTCTTACCTACTATTTATTTAAGCTCAGCATGACCCAACCATTAAGCCAAATTCAAAGACAAAAGTTGATAGAGACTGATTTTTTCTTTTGCGAATTTTTTTATACCCTTGCCAAGACTCTTTTAATGTCGTAAATTGAATTGTTAATGAATAACAAAAGTGTATTTAAATGAGTTAACAAAAAAATGGTAAAAACTACACTTCGATTTTAAAGATTATGTTTATTTTTTCAATAACTTGCCCATTTGAAAATGTTGTGTTTCATAGTTATTGCTTTGGCATGAATTCCATATACTCTCTCGAAAAGCGTATATAGAAGAAGAATATTAAAAAAAAAAAAAGAAGAAGGAAACAGAATTTGCCATCGCAATAAATTTATTTACAATTCACGCACGACGAAGCAGCAACTGAAATAATAGCAACAACTTCTAACCATAAATTTATCATCATACTCGTACATGGATTTTTTTGTGTACTTGTAATGTTTTTTTTTTTTTTTTTTGTTTTTTCTGTTCCTGGGGGCATTTTGGTTGTCGTTTTTCTAATTTGCATATTCATGAAATTTGACACCCTCTCTCTCAGTCGCCATCTAGTTGAAATTTGAATTTAAATTTGAATGTTTTAAGCCACAGCAGGAAAAGGAATACAAATGGGAAGGGGGAACACCGGGAAACTGTAGTTAGTTGAATTTGGAATGGGCCAATAATGGAGCTAGAAGCTTGAAGCTCCAGAAGATCTAGAGTTTAAAGCACGTGCTGGGTTTTAGGTGCATAATGACGTCATTAAATGCTGGCTACTACCGAAGGGGGCCAAGATCATTAATCCTTGTGCGGACTTGTGGAGATTCGATCTTTGACATTTTTATACATTGCATAAAACTTTCAAACAGAGACCAGGCAATATTTCTCTCTAATGGAAAACCATCTCTTTCCCCTGCTTCAATCTTTAAATCTCTCTCACTCTCTCTATCCTTAGCTTCGTTTTATTCTGGTGTGTGTGTGTTTTTTCTTTCGTAGTGATCTCAGATATCTTAGCCTAAACATGAACCGAGCCAGTTATTGGTTATGGAGGAGAGTTATGACCAGGCCAAGCCAAAAAGATATAAAGATAGTTCAAAGAAAAATTGTTAATGGTTAAACAGAATTTGTTCCACTTCCAGGCAAGCGAATTAGAAAGAGACATAGAGGAAGCGCCGGGTGTGCATTCGGTGGAATTGAAATAAGATGGGGGGGGAAATGGTTAACAGGGGGGGAGAAGAATAAATCGTGAAAACTCTTTTAATAGGTAATTGCTGATGATGATCATCATGGTTGAAGGTGGAGAAGGAAATTGCTTGACCCACAATCTGAACTCAAGGAAGTCAATGGAATCTAGGCTAAATGTTTTGGAAGATTGACTTTCCTGACTCCCCCGGTCACTTCCCTGCCCTGCCAAGCCGCAACTTCCATGCCATCTCCCATTTCATCCTCTGTGAGGCAATTAAAAGCGATTTAAACATCAATTTTAAAACTTCAACAGTGTGTGACAACAATTGTGTCGTTTTGTGGTCAGCAATGTGAAGGAAGGCGTGGAGAGACCTTCTTTTTTTTTTTAATGTTTTTTTGGTTGGGCGCTAATGATGACGCTGGATAGCTTTTCAAGTGGTTAAAGACAAGAAGCCAAAACATCAACCAAAAGCAACGAATATTAGATACCTCATAGCCATAAGACTTATGGATAATCAGTTCAGCTTTTGGTTCTTAATAATCTACAAGCTATAGATGGCTAATATCAAAATGTGAAATTTCAAATGAAAGCCACTGAAAGCCACACAAAAGTGGAATTTTCCATGGTAATACATTGACCCTGTTTTGGCTTGAATTTCAAGGGTATTAAAAAGAAAAACATGTAAAAAATTTGTCATAATTGGCCATTTATTTTTTTTTTTTGTCTTTTTTTTATCTTTTAGTGCTTTCTCGAGAATTAAATGTGTTCGTCGAGAGCAAGATTGAGGGAATATCACTACCGGATTTATATTATAGAACTCCATGTTCCCTATTTAATTTGTTTCTGATTGCTTTCTTTGTGTTGATTTTTGTTTTTATTTCCATTACACTTCCATTGAAATCTGTGGACTTGCTGCCTCAGCTCAAAGGGGAAAGATTCAATGTTATTTTTAGTTAGCGCAAAAAAAAAAAAAATTCTTCTGGGGGGGAGTTGACTTTGAACATGGAAATAGTTTGATGGTGGAGTGGGGTGGGGGGGGAAGCAAAACATGATCAGACTTTTGAATTCAGAATGGAATTCAATGCGTTTGATTAGAGGGCTTATTTCATGAAGCAAATATCATATGTTTTTAATTATATCACAAATGCTTCTTTAGACTAAATCCTTTCACAATCCCATTGGAATTAACTTAAGCAATAATGTTAGAAAAAAGAGACCAATTCAGTTTAATTTCAAACTACATTTTTTTTTTACCAAGAACTTCACTTGGTTTACGCCTACATACAACAATTTTGCCCCACTTGGCATGTCGAAAAACACTTTAATTCCCACCCAAAGCGAGATTCGTGACTAGTTTGAAATGTCTTTCAACTTGTCATAAATATTGCATGCCATTTTCGTCATTCAATTTTCGTTTATCTCCTCATACACAGAAGGAAGACATACACTGGTTGAGAGGCGATATCTTTACTATATATCTGTGATTGCTGATTGATTGATTGCTATGCCAATGTCAATCCAGCAAGTCTGACTCTGACCCTATTGCAATTGCTGCTAAGAAGCAAAAGCTGTGCAATTTCAATAATTCACTAAAAAGGAAACATACAAAATCTTTCTCTTCCCTCTTCAACCTTCTCAAAGAGTTATAGCCGACCCCAAAAAAGGCAAAGACAATTTCAGTTTAAAGAAGGAATCTCACTCAATGTTTATCAAGGGGCTACGACAACGACAACGATGACGACGACGATGGATTCTTTTCATAGATCACCCCCGACATTAATAAACGCATCGCTGAACGCACTGCCATATGAAATGAAACAATAAGAAATGTTTTAAAATTGCAATGCTATTTCTTTCATCGCACTGCCCTGCTACCCGGTGCGGTGCTTTTTTTTTTTTTTTTTGTTTTCTTTACCTTGCCTCTCAAACTCAAGTAAGTTTATTGTGTCTGTTTTGCTACTTTGCTACTTCATTGTCAGTCATGACAAGTAGTTGGGGTGCTCCCATTTAAGGCGCTATGACGCTTCGCTCATGCGCATCACGCACAGCCAGTCCGATCCTCCTGCTGATTTTCCACTCGTTGGCCTTACAAAAGCCAAAAGAATAAAAAAAAATCAAACTTGAGCTTCGTTTGGCTCTTTTGTTGTCATCCTTTCTAATCGTCACTACTTTGCCGTAGGGCACAAAAACTATAATACACCAATACCGATATAAACTAATGTTTATACCATATTCATTGCCTTACCTCTCTAGTCTTCCTCCCTCTATTGGGGGCCAATTTAGTGGGCGAGCACATTACCCCAAGACACGTCATACATACATACAATGTTGCAAAGAGGCCTCACGACCCAAAAACCTGCAGTAAGTTGCACACGTCATTTTAAGTATAGGGCATATTAGTTAGGCGGAACTTGGTTTCCATAAATAAATTATAATCCACAAAAGTTAAAAGTAAAAAAGCTTTTATCAGCGGACTTTAGAATCGAAATGGCCACACCATATCTTCCACGCTAAAACGAGTTGCGAATTACAACTGTATAAAGCGGAAAAACTGAAAAAATAGCAAATTTATAAACAATTAGCTTTAAGCTATCAAAAGTTAATTAAAACATCTGTTGAATATGTCTGTCAATATTCTTAAAAACTGTTTGCCTTGATTGGAAGGTTTACAAAAAACAGATTGTAGGGCATTATCAAATATTATTCTCTGTTAAATGTAATAATAATATTTACAAACATCAGTTATTTATACATATTTTTTTCTTTATATTATTTTCAGAAAACGTTTTCTCGATAAAAGAAAGGGGTAAGTAAACATTATTCTACTTGATTTATCAAGGGTGATCGTTGAAGTCATTATAGCCTAGCCTAATACCCTCTATTCTCCCCTTGTCCCTGGCATTTTGCGATCAGCCAGGCAGCCAGCTTGTTATGCTTGGAGGAGGATGTGTTTTCTCTCGCTTTAGCTTGCGCTCTTTTTGTATTTGTATCTGTATCTCCAGCTTTCTGCTTCATTGCCACATTGATGCAGTAAAATGGCTTGGCTTTGGTCTGTTGGTGACATGTAGCTATTTTTAAACGTTTTGCTGCTGCCTTTTGCTACATCTGCGATTTGAAAATTGCATGCTGTTGGCCCATTTCCCTCTCCGCCCCCACCCCCCGACATTCCTCCCAAACCCTTGCTTTATCTACCTAACCATTGTGCTCTTCCTCTTCAAGTGATTTGACAGCTTTGCGCTTGAATTGCAATTTTGCCCTGAACTTGATTCATTTTTTCCTGATTTGGTTGCTCTATGTGTAACAGTATGTGTGTGTTGGTGTGTTTATGTGGGTGTAAGAGGCAATCAATTTTTCAGTGAGTGAGAAAGAGGAAGTGTGGAGGGATAGAGAGAGAGAAAGAGAGAGACAGCGGGGACCGGGCTCAATCATTAACTGCCTGTCATTGTATGCCTCAGGTGTTTTCCACATGTAACTGTTTTAGTGCCGTTTCCGGTCATCAAGCTTCTGACCATACACAAACTGCTGCACTCCCTCGTCAAGAGGCTTGAGGCGACAAAGCGTTAATGACATTCAACACTTGGAGCTCGCTCCAGCTTTGGCCTTAAGTAGCCGCCAATCGATGGATACTGTCGAATGGATAGATAGATAGATAGATGCACGTGTTTCATTAACATTTAAATGTGGGAAACGAATCCAAAACATTGACAATGATTTTAAAACATCCGCTTAAAATCGTTCTCAAGTCTTAATGAAAAGAAAAAAGAAAAGGAATGCCAATTCAAAATGAGAGCAAAGAGTCGCCAAATGGCCACCCACGCAGATGAAAATAAGAAAGAAAAAATATCTATATGTATTTATATACTCGTTGATGACGTCTTCTGGCCATTTGGCAATTTAATTAAACACTCTCAACTCGACAAAGAAGACCACCAAGCGAGCAGTACGATGAAGCCAAACCAAAATGGAATCAAAGACAGAAAAAGGAAATATGATTTCATTTCAGTTCAGTTTAGTTTTGAGATGTTGCTGCTATAATCATAAGATATATATATGTATATATATTTTTTTAACTGCAGCTGCAGCAGATTTTCAATAACAAATCAATTTCCTGCTTGGAAAATGAGAAAAACAGCAGGACAGAAGTTTGAATAAGAAGAAGAGGAAGATGTCAAGAATAAAAGAATTTCCCCAAACTATTGCAAGTAGAGATACTAGATTTTGATTTTTGATTAGATTTCGAGGTGTCCTACAAATATTTCACTCTATAACCATTTATCTAAAAATTTTATTTATTTATTTACTTGGCAATGCCAATTCGAAGTTGCCAAATGACTTATGCCCAACCGCATTGAACTTGCCCAAAAAGAAAATCGATCCATCAAATTGAAATGTATTTTTCTAGCAAAGTTCATTGGCACGCGTTAGCGTTGAGACTGTAAAATTGTATAGATACGTATATCTAAGTATTTAATGGCTTATTCCATTCCAAGCAATCCCCTCTTTTTTATCTTCTTCTTCTATTTTGCTCTTGGCTTTCTTTCTTTATCCTCAATTTCAACTCAGCTGTCGACTCAATGGCAATCTGTCAGATGGTTTTTCCTTCTATTTTCTTTGAGCTGCTGAAGCTGCTGCAATTGTGACTTGGTCAATTTGTTCAACTGTTTTTCGTGTGTTTCTTGTCTTAATTTTTTGAATTTTCTGCTGCATCATGCATCATGAAGAGAAAGAATAAAAGATAAACCAATTGTTCAATGATAACCATTAAATTGAAAAACCAAGTATGCAATATAGACAAAAACACACACACACACACACACGCACACACACAACCGATTATAATTGAAATTGATGCCTAGAGAAAACTTTAAAGAGATACTTTGCCCATTGTTGCTTTGGCCTGTTTGGCCATGTTAAGCGGATAATTGTTGTTGAGAAAGAAAAATAAAGCAAAAAAAACTTTGAAGGGTTTCCTTGAAAATACAAAATTAAAAATTATGCACAATAGAGTCCCGCCCACATTTGACTTACTTTTGGCGAGCTTTTGACTTTCACAGGGAAAATCAATAATTTGGTAGTAAGTCAAGATGCACACAGATGAATGTTTGCGTTCACAAGTATCTCACAGATTTATATGTACATGCATACAAATTATATATCACTTTAATAGACCAAACATGCTCGCTTTTCTTTTATACATATGTATGTATCTTCTCTGATTAATCCAATATTTTAAATGAATCATGAATGGCCATGGCATGGGGCATGGGGCATTGTCCATCAATTATGCCGCATTAAAATTCAACGTTTTTTTTGTTCTGCCCATTTTAGATTTCAGAAAGACGACAAGCGTCATCTTTGAGATACAATTTACGCATATTGTAGGAAGTTAAATATTAATAGAGAAGTCAGCCCCCAAAGGTCTTTTATGGATATGACTACACACATTCACACACCCAGTCCATAGTCGTCGATGATTCTTCTTCATCCGCCCACACAAGGCAGGAACTGAACTTTTTATGAGGGGCCAGCTGCTGCTGCCTTCTTCTTCATCTCCAGAAGAAAAACGAATCCAAAGTTCTTTCCTTGCTTGTGTTTCCATGTCAATGTCAGGGCAGCCTCTCTGACTGCATTGTTTGCACACTCTTTTCAAAGGGGAGGGAAACAGTGTCACAAAATCTTGCAAAATCTAACAAAAATCTAACTTAAAAGTAAGTTATTACAAAACAAGGTCAACAATAGCTAACTTTGCCAAAAGAATGAGACTGATATATATCATATGTGAAAACCTTTGTGAAAAACTTGTTTATTAATTGTCCAATCTTTATGAAATTTGGTGTCACAATAGATCTTAATAACAAATATTAGAGTTCCAAATTTAATAATTTACTGATTGTATAATAATACCATTTCATTCTCTTAGTTCATTTTAATTTGCTGAAAAGTAACATGAGGTACATTCCATAAATGAGACTTAAATCTGGTGAAGGAATAGCTCTAGGGCTCAAACTGTAAAGCTAAAGTATATAAACTTGGTCATATCTGGAGCCATCTTTAATATTTTAAACGTCAATTTCGATCGAATTAAAAAGTGGCAAAGAATTTTATTAACATTGTTTGGTATAAAACATTAATCTTGTTGTGATTAGTACAGCAATTAATAAACTTAACTATTCCGTCAAAATTATAGAATTTACTTAATTTTTTGTTTGTGCAGTATAAATATTAAAATAAAATTTGATTTATTTATATTTTGTTTCCACTGTGTATGTAATTCGCTACCATGCCCACGAAATTTGCCTTTAAAATTTTCTTTTTCTTGGTGTTAATCCGGTGCTGCTTTCAATTGAAGTTGCCAGCAGAAAGAGGGGAGTCCCCCTACTCCACCACCTCCCCCGTCCTCGTTCCCTTCCATTGATTGTATGTAGCTGAGCTCGATGCTCGGTGGGTGTTTGTCGAGTGCAACACTTTTGAGCGAAGAAGAGTGAAAGAAAAGTGCAGCAAGGCAAAGTCACAAACGTTGCAACATTGACTTCAGCTTAATCTGCGTTCTGCCTGCATCCATCCAGCATCCTCAATTGCAGCTGCAGCTCAACACGACTACGACCAAGACGAGTATTGTCAATTATTAACCGTTGTCAAGTTGCTTTCGCACTTTGTCGTAGTCGACGTTGTCGTCGTCGTTGTCGTTCTCGTCGTCAGAGTTCTTGGTGCATGCTGCATGCTTCATGCACCACACACTCTATTGTTAGTGATTATTTCCACTCACTTGAGCGTATGTATGTATAATCATGAATTGTTGTCGATATTTAAGTAACTTTTAATGCTTGTTGTTTTCTTTTTTTCTCTCACTCTCTCTCTATATATTTTTTTTTTTGTATCTCCATTGTAGTATGTATTTGGTGTTTTCTGGTGTTTTTTTTTTGTTGTAAAGATTGAATACACAATGTCGCACAGCCACTTGAAATGTGAAAGCGACCCAGACCCCTGGACCCATCATCAGCAGCGCATCATCTTGATCGTCTTTTCATAGCCCAGGCACGGATACATGCTATATACATTGACCCTTAGGGAAACACTTTGCCCATATTGAACTGGGGATTCATTTTGTCCAACTCAAAATAAAAATTAATCAATATGGAAAGGCAATTGTCTAGACTCTAGAGAATGAATAGAAGAAAGAGAGAGAGAGAGAGAGAGATAGTGGTGTGCGAGAGAGGATATTACTATATCCAGTAGAAAATGTTGCAATAAGAATTCTCAGGTGTTTAGAAACTTTTATTAAAGCAATTTATTTCAAAGTCTTGTCCAAAACACTTTAACCAAATGAAAACGTTGATTTACTATTAGAAACACCTTTACTTGTCAGCATTTTAGGCGTCAATTTCGACTGAAAGTTGTTTGACAAACCCTTTTTTTGCCACCCACTCAATACTTTGTCGCCGTTTTTATCCTCACGAAGGTGTTTAACCTCAGAACACTTAAAAACGTCTCATGTTTTATCCACCTCACATCCAGGCAAGAACATGAGAAGAGACTAAAGGACTGCAGTCCATTAAGGGCCCACACTTTCTTCTTTTTTTTTTCTAACTTAAAGCAAAGCCAAGGCGAGGCCCATTTCAAAGTAACTTTTGTGGTTGCCCACAGACAAAAAGAAGCTAAATTTTTGCACTGAAAAAGAATACGAGAATATGAAATCACTTTATGACCATTTTAGTAGAATTTTTATTTTCTTTTTTGGGTTATTGAGCTATATATTCATATAGTGGAGAGATAGAAGATAAAGTGTTTCCACCCTTGCTCCCCCTTGAGTCCTTTTTTTTTCCTTTTACAAAACAGACCAAAAGCCATATAATTGAGCTCAAACATTAAGCGGCTTTTGGTTATTTGTTGAGGGGTAAAAAGAAACTGAATCATTCAATGATTGAATTACTTATGCGGCGTGGGGGCGGAGGACGATATAACCCAAACTTAGCTGAACTTCTTAAAGGTTTCTTTCATTTAATTTCCCTCAATTTCCTGTGTACCCATTATATGGCCACCGAACTGAACTAAAGAATAAACAAAACCTGTGACCGAAAATTTAAATTAAACAAGAACTTGTTAATTATTCCACTGAATGTGAACTCATTCTACCCACACACACACACACACACACAAACAAGAAAAAAAAAACATGTGTTCTCCTTTATACTTCCTTTCGTTGTGACACGCCCTCGTTGTGCGCATTTTGCGGGTTTCCTGGATCGCATAATCATCACCATACTCATCGTCATCATCATCATCATCATCATAATCATCATGATAATTGACAATGATCCGACGATCCTCACAACGTGACAGGCATACGTCAAGAGGAACTAACGCTATACGTTATATATATATATATATACATATAGGTAACCTGATATCATTTCATTGCGACATTTTCTGTCCCACATAAAAAAGCAGCTGCGCCCGCTGTCAGCCGCTAACAAATTTCTAATGAAATGCTTCAGTAGCTCCAAAGTGTCTACAAAATTTTTAATTGAATATAAAGTAGAGGGAACCCCTATGAGTCGGTGTGTCAAAAAAAAACCCCTGCGATCCGATGCGGTAAGTTGTTAGGCGTGAAAGTTGTTGACATGTGGGAAGCATTCGAAAAATAAACGTGCGGGAGAACTAAAAATGAGAGGTAAAGTTTTACCTAGCACGTGCCACTAAAGATTTATTAAAAACTCATTACTCTTGGAAAAATCGGTTTAAAAACAAAATCGCCATAAACCTTTTTTTTATATTTTATGCAGCAAGTAATTCTGAATCTTACAAGTAAATGAATTACCATTTCGATTAGAATAACACTGAATAATATAATTTTAATGGCTAGTAAGTATATTATTTTATAGTTTTATAGATGCAAGAGAGAGTGCACAAAGTTGGTGGGCTTCAGTTTGGTTTTCTGATTTACAAATTAAAGAATTATTTCCTTCAAAACTTTAAAATTGTAATTCAAACTAGTTCAATACTGTTTTCTTAATTTATGTAAATATAAGTTCAAGCTTTTGAAACAATGCCTTATATTTATATTTAAAATCGATCTAAATTTTTGCGGATCTGAATAAAACATCTATCATTAGTCGGGAAATTCAATTTACTTTCATTTGTAGTTTAAGAAAAAAAAGTATTTTAGTATAAATTAAAAATTTCGATTGGTCGCAAAATATATGCTAGGGACGCAGTTTGCCTTAGATTTCCTAGATCTACTTCTTATTCAAAAAGATTTTAGGAAGAACGTGTCCAGCCGAAAATGGGGGCGTTTTGGTCAAATGTTGTTCAAAAATTGGCAAAAGTTGGCATAACGACAATTACTATTCAACATCTAACAAATTTCCCAAAAATACATTTTTTCATGAAGTTATTTGGGAGCCGAGTAAATCAAAAACCCAAAAAGTGATATAAATTAATCTTCTCTGTTTAGATTACGACTTTTCTGAAATCCAAGTCAAATTTCAATCTTCAAAACAAACAAAAAATATACGTATGTATATATTTAAAAGATTTAACCTCGAGCCGGCTTCAATGCAAATGTTTTAAATTGATCTTCAATGTGGCCAATAAGAATTTCAAATTTTGTTTATTAAACATTTTTTTTACCATATTATATCTTTCTTGCTTTGAATGTATATAAGTACAAAATTGCTTAATGGGTTTGACAGCTTAGGAAAATTCGGATTTTCTTTTAATGCAATTTACCACGCTTTGGAATTTGATTTCAAACGCAAACGATGAAAATCTGACATGAAAAATCATCGCAATATGGACAACAATGGCATAAATAATAAGTTTGATGGAAAAAAAAAGTTTTTTTTTCTCAAGGGTAGTAGAAAGGGGTGTAAGAGTAGGATCTTCTTGCCCCTTAGAACGGGGTAAGGGTTGCTGGTCGGTTGGTAGTGACGCATACATCCAATGCTTTTGGATTTCCCTGCCGCCAGATGTTTCGACAATTCAAAAAAAAAAAATTGCGCCTCAAACAAATGGCACTTGCCAACACTTTTTTGTTGTTGTTGTTGTTTTGTTTCTGCGTTCTAGGTGAATCTAACACAATGGCAAAGGCGGAGTGTAAGAAGGGATAAATGGAGAAGGCTCTCGACCGGCTCTTCCTCTTCCTCGACCGTCTCTCTCTCTCTCTCTCTCTCTCTCTCTCTCTCTCTCTCTCTCTCTACCCTTAACCAATTTAACGAAATAACAGAAACCAAACCAAACGGCAAACCTCTGTCCTCTCCGACGTAAATAGAATATATTTTGCATTTACTGTACAACTACAACATATCACTCAGTCAGCAGCAGCACCAAATGCAATGCCAGCAATCCCTGCAGGGAGAGAGACCAGAGACCCACAGATAGAGACACACAGAGAGAGAGAGAGAGAATGAGAGAGCAATAGACAGAGAGACAGTGAGAGAGTGAGATGGCTGTAATGAGAGAGAGCTAAAGATACTTCCAGCTTGCTACTAGTAGTTATGGGGCAACCCCTATGCCATATGCCGGCAACAACAGCAGCAGCCAGCGTCTCTTGTAGTAATAAGTATTTCCAGAGAGCCAACTTTCCAGTGTTTCCAATTGTGTGTGGCGGCGGCGACGGCGTCTGGCTGACTTTTTTTCTCATGACGGGCCGCCAGTTTGAGCCACGCTCTGCTAGACGCCGCACGCTTTTTTCGGTTTGTTCTCTCTTTTTCTGCCAGCCGCCTGCCGCCGCTAGAAACTACTACCAAACACCACACAGAACTCCACTCCTGCAATCTTCTTAATTATACCAACTGGACACTCTTCGACCAAGACGCACATTAGCGTGGACCAAGACCCAAGACAAGAAACTAAACTTCACAATAAAAAACAGCAAATTAAACCAAGACGGGAGACCAAGTGTGTGGGGGGCGATACAAAAAAAGAAAAACAAAATAAACGAAAACCAACCAAAAAGTGAACTTGCAGCCGGCAAAACATTTTTTTTCCTTACCCTTGCCATTTGTATTTGCTGTCCATCTCCTATTGCAAATAAATTTGTGATTTTTTTTTTTTGTTTTGAAATACAGATCTTGTTTTTTTTGTTTTTTGTTTCGGATTCAAAAGTGTTCAAACGACAAACAACAACAATCGAAAAGCAAAAACCAAACTAAACAAAAAAGACCAGAAATCAGTGCTCCTCGTTCTCGTGTTTTCGTGTTATACACACCTAAGTGTGGTGTCCCGTAACCCGTATCCTGTGCGGTAGATGATAGTATTATAGGATACATGCCCGCCATCCGACCCTCGTACTGCACTCAAGGATAATTGTTTCCAGTCCACTGCTGCCATATTTCAATCTAAAAGAAAAAGGAAACCACATTTACTTTGGTTATTCCATTTCTCTTCTGATTGTTTATTGTGCAAAAAAAAAAACAAAACAAAAACAAGTAAGGAAAATTATACATTTTATTAATTTTAAAATTTGTGCTTAATCTCAGAATAAATGAAAGTGAAAAAAGTATTCAAAATCTTTAACCATAACTCCTTGATTTGGGATATTTTTATTAAATTGGATTATAACCAAGATTAGTTACTACATCAAACTGCAGTAAATTGTCGTTTAAAAATTATATATACAAGATAGCATATGTTTAATAATAAATACTAGATCAAGATTGTTACCCAAGGCTAATGATGGATGTTTTAAAATAAAATTTAAACTATTATTTCAAACATTTGAAACCTTTCAAGACCAGTGACCAGTTTGTGGATTCATTTTTATTAGGACCTGAAAGAGTTAAACTTTCAAGTTTCATTTAACTCTTCATTATGGTTCATATTTTAATTTTATTTCTCATTTCTATAAACAGAAATATCATTTTAAACATTTTTAAACTCTTTTATTCTGAAGGATAGCAAATTCTAAGAATTTTGCTTATTAATCTGTCTATCTACTGGTTAAATATTCTGTTTAGTAATTCTTATTTCATATAATATATTGATAGATCTCTTTGGTTATTTAAACAAAATCTGCAAAAAAATTCTTGTTATATTTGATGGAAAAATTCAATAGATTTTGTTACAATAAATTTCTCTTTCCCATAAACCCCACGCCAAATATTTCAAATTTTCAATTGTCTCTACTAAACGTTTTATTAATTTGCAGCCCCCTCTTCGTCTTAAGCCCTAAATTAATCACACTAATACCCATTTAAAGCCTAACGAAAATAATTCTTAATTACCTTTTTTTGAGAGAGAGAAAAATCCAACCCCAAAAACAACAACTCGATTTTTCCCTGCTCGAATAAGATTAATAGCTATTTCTGATACCTTTCTCATTCAACAAAATCATCATCATCATCATCATCATCATCATCATCAACATCATCATCATCTATATCAACATCAGTATTCATCTAATGGCTCGTGTCAATGATCTGGCTCATGCTTTTGTGGCACCCTTTTCGATTACATTAATCAACGAAACCAAATCCTTTTGAACAGTTTCATAAATATATAATCCCCCCGCCAAAAGAAATGTCATCGGGATGTAAAATATTTCAATCTATCAGCAACATCATTGAGCCAAGGCAAGATCAAAAATAGAAAACTGAAAATCCAAAACAAAAATATTGCGTCGAAATCATTTTTTTTTTAAGCTTCTCTCGAAAGACAATTAAGTAAAGGAAACAATCAAAAAAAGAAAAAAAAAAGTAACACAAAATATCAAAATCTCTGCAGCTGCTCCACAAAAAAAAAAAAAAAAAAAAACTGAAACAAAACAAAAGAAAAGAGCGAAAAAAAAAACGAAAATGACTTCCGGGGAATCGGAGCGAATGAAAACAAAAACTTCAAACTGACAGTTAAATCAGGAGAGGTGGGTGGTTGGAGGGGGTGGCGGCAAAAGAAAAGCTGAAAAGCTGCAACATTTGCATACGAAAAAAGATTTATTAGGCATGGGAGGCCCTTCCGTTGCCTCCACCTCCTGCTCCTCCACCCACAACTTTCTGTCTTTAAGTTTTCTCTCATTGCCACATACCCTGCCACAAGTGAAATAAGGTCATCAGAAGGGCTATCAGTCAAAAGGTTGACTGCCATGATAAACCAACAAACTATAGTCATAGAAGAAATTTAATGTGAATGAATTTTAATGAATGTTTTAAATAAATGTAAGATCTGTAAAATCAAAAAGGGTATCTAAAAATCGGCAATCTCATATTGAGGGTGAAAATTTGTTGCTTATTGTTTTGCTAGCATTGGTTTTTCTTTTGTTTTTGTTTTCCTCTTCTCCACAAAGACAAAAGCCGACAATGTGTTACAATTTTCATGATTTTCCTTAGTTTAAATCAAACATTTTCCTTACTTAATGATTTATATAATGTTTGTTAGCTGCTTTCACTTGAATGTAAACAACAATTAGATGGAAACCAAAATGTTTAACACTTTGGAAAAAAACAAAAACTCAAAATTTTTTTTTTACTCTTGGTTTGTAAACACAAGAAAATTTCCTTTTCAGGGTCAGAAATAGTTAACGTTGTTGTTGTTGTTGTTGTTGTAAATCCATCAACAAAGAGTCAAGTTAAGTCAAGTAGGTTTTCTCCCCCTTCGTTTCTATACGTTTCGTTTTCTTTTTTGCTTGGACTAATGGGAAGGAAAGCAAAAGGAAAAACCAAAACACATAAAAAAAAAACACACACACACAAGAAACATAACACAAACTCGTAAATTTTATACTTATTTGTTGACAATTTCAATTGGTTGTTGGTAACAATCTTTTGCCCTTTTTCTACTTATCAGCTTGTACAAATCTAGACCTATCTGGAAAGATTTTAAAATCCTAAAAATTGGATAGGCAATAAAATAAAAAACCAAAAGATCCTAAGAAAAGGGAAAAAATAAAAATTCTATCCTTGGCCGTTTTATAAATTCAGCAAATGTTCTTTGCTTTCGATACCCTCTTAACTTTATGAAGTAGGGTATATTGCTTCGAGAAAACAAATATACATACATAGATCATAAAATAAGATTGGGAAATTGGTTTCCTGATGCTAGTTTCCTGCCAAAGGGTATAGCAGGGTCGATATAGTTGCCTAAAGACCTAGTTTCAATATTTTTTGTTGCCTTCTTCTCTCTCTCTCTCTCTCTTAGGGGGAATTTTATTCCCTGGCGCCTTGATCAAACATCACTGGAATCGGAATCCATCCATCAGGGACATCCTTTGGGGTTTTTTTTTTTGTTTAAAACAAACACACGCACACACAAATTTCCGGTCTACCTGCTGCCTTTGCCCTTCCTCCTGTTTACTTGCACGTGCATAAACTCAGGTTTGAGTTTCTCTGTGGTTTTGATGGAACACGTGTCTGGCAAATGAACTTTATATTTATCACCCTCTTTCATATTTTGCCTACGACTCCTCCTTATGCTTATGCTCCACCTCCTCCACTTCGTTCTCATCATTATCTGCCTACTACATTAGCTCATCATTGAAAATTACCATGAAATTAATCTAGAAATATTGTTAGATCAACATGTTATGAAAAGTTAATTTAACAATCGCTTGAGGCACTTTGTGTACCTATATATATAAATATATTATTTTTTTTTTTTTGGCCAGTTGACCACAAAACTTGGCTTGTTAACTAGTTGGTGGGTAACGCGATTCGTTAGGTTCTTAGCCCTTATTGCTAAAGGCCATTAACATTTGGTTCGTTTGGTCGTTCGCTTGCTTCGTTTGTCGACGGCGTCCGGATGACAAATTGACTTCGTTAGAAGTGTGTTCCATGCTCCATGGTGGAAATATGAAGCTCTTGACGCTGAACGTCGAACAAATTGAAAAATTATTTAGCCCCCGAGGTTGTTGAATTTTCCACCTTCCGTTCAGAATCGTGTTGATTGCTTTCGTGGGAAGGCCCCAAAGTGGAAGCCAAGTTAAATGGGTGGTAGGTGAGTAGGTGAGTGGGTGGTTGCATCTCTTTGCACCTCTCATAACTGTTGAGAGTTAATTGCATTTATTTGTTGTGGTTACCGCTTCGGATGGAACCTGTCTAGACTAATTTCCTTGAAATAAAAATTGTTTACATACATATGTACATACATATAACCGATTACAGTAGCTAAAAAATAATCCTAATAGATGAGTTTGCATTGAATTTATTGTTTATAAACCAAGTTTTCTTAAGAGTTAGACAAAAGTTAGCTGAAATTGAATAATTCATTTAAAATGTGGAATGGGTTTTGTATGAAGCATTTTTATTATTGTGTTTCAAGTTGATAAACCAACACTTTTGTTACTCTTACTTACTTATCTATGTGTATACAATCTATAGTAAATTTAATGTTTTTTTTTTATTGTATTTCAACCCACTGTATGATTGTTATCCTATGTCTATATATTCTGCTTAGGCAAACATTTGTTTTAATTGCATTTTGAAAATTTTTCACCTTATCATGATTTTTAATGTTTTGCATGTGTGTGTGTGTGTGTGTTTGGTGTCCTGTAATTTTCTGATATCCTGTTTAATTGAGCATAAACAACACTATCATCCACTATCTCACTCACTTACTCACTCTCTCACTTCATCATCGAGCATGTCAAAACACAATGCTTGTTTTATTTATTTTTTTTTTTTTATTGTTTTGCCTCGCCCACGCACCAAGCACACGCACACTATCGCGCCATCTGTTGGCGAGTAGGTGGCAACTATTGGCGCCATAGTATTTTCTCGCGCGCAACAAGAAGAAGAAGAAGAGAAATTGTAATCAAATATAATGGTACAGCTACTGCTGCCTTTTCCTCCTCCTCCTTCTTCTCCACTGTCCGCCTTTCTCCCCCTTTCTATGTGGCTCTCGTGTCATTTCCTTTGTTTTCATTTCATGCTTGACTGCCGTTAACCAAAGCGGCGGGGGTGAAGCATTTTTTGGGGTGAGAGGGATAAAAAGGCAAAATAGACACTCACAGGTTGCAGTTAAATTTATTTCCGTTATGTTTTTTGGGTTACTTCTGTTGCGTACTCCTTAGGGGTAACATAGCCACCCCCATCCCGCCTTTGGGTTTTTTTTTTGCTCCCGGATTTTTGTTAATCTAACGACAATTGGTCACTCAACAAGAGTTTTGTGTTGCGCCTTTGGGAAGAAGGAGGGTAAATGGAACTGGGAACTCAACAAAAAAAAAACAATTGCAGTTTTATGCATTTTTCACAAAGTGTTTTCTGACATGTCACAGATACAGCTAAAGAAATTTATTGCATTTTCTAATGTTCCTTGCGTGTGTGTGTGTGTGTGTGAGTGTGGTTCAAAGTTAAGTTTTAATGATTACAAGATGATGAACGACTGTGTTTAAAAGAGAGAGAGGGAGGGAGGAGATTAGTTTTAGTTACTGTTATGTTGCATGCTTTTGGGCCCTTACGCACAGTGGTTAGAAACTTTTTTGTTTGCTTTTACTCTAAATTGCTGTAATATTAACATCAGATTTTTCATATATATACATATATATATATATATATATATGTACATATATATATATAGATTATGTATTAAAAGTCTATGCTTAATTTATGAATATTCAAATTTTAAGAATACAAAAATATAATTCCAAGAACCATAATGAAAAAAATTGATTTTAATTTAATCAGAAACTGATGAAATTATATTTTTATAAAATATATGAAATCTCAATATCTTTTTAAATTGTAAAAAATTTTATTGCCATTTTACGAATTCACCTTATTTTTATGTATATACATATCTACCTACATATATACATAGAAGGTAAAACTGATTATTTGAAATTTAAGAAATTTAATCAACCTTAAGAAATCTTTTGAATCGAATCTCTCGCTAAATAATATAAAATTTATTATTAATGAGTAAGCAGACTAACGAAACTATAAAAATCTTAAGCAGAAAAACTAAAATTTTAGTTTGGTTTACCTTTTCAAATCATTTTTAATTGGAAATCGGTTTAGTATAGAAATCGTTTTAGAATTTGATAGATTTTAGGAGAAATCGAAAACTAGAACACTTTAGTTAGTTTCGTTTTTTTTTTTATAATTTCTTTATTTTATTTATAAACTTCGACCCACTATGGCCAGGCATAGCCAACAGATTATGGTCATTTAATGTTTTAACGGCAATTTTTGAAACTTGGCAATATTGTACCGAGAAAATGCTTCTAAATAGAATACGAGGAAATGGAATGGTTCGGAGTGATTCATGTGTAGGGGGGAGCAGGTTAAGTGTCAGTAAAAATCGCATGTCAAACGCAAGTTTTTAGAGAACAAAAAAATATTTGGCTTAATTTATGAGCCAAGACAAATTATGGACTCACACACACATACATATGTATGTAATATGTCCAGAGATAAATGCGTGACTTTCTGTTTTTGGGTCTTTCTCTTTGTAATGGGTCGCGCGTTGACAATATTTTTAACGGACACATTTCTTAGTTAATTAACAATATTTGATGACTATGTGGTGGCCATATATGTATGTATTCACTTTTTTTTTTTCTTTTAGCAATTGCAATTGAAGCCTGTCTGGACAATCGCAATAAAATACAGAGAGCAATAGGAGGAGAAGGTTGGATAGGAGGTGGGAGCAATAGAGAAGTCTCTATATAATTACTTTGACCTGCTTCTGCTTAATGAGAGAAGGAAGAGCTAGCTAACATACATACGGCAAAAGGGGGGACCAATACCAACAATACTATTGCCTAATGCCTTCTTAAATCCGCTTCAATTGGATTGCCAAGTTGACACTTTTTGTTTTTCACTTTCGATACGCATTACATGAGTTCGTTTGGTTTTTTGTTGTGTGTTTTTCTTTTTTCGATTTTCCTTCCTTCTAGCCTAAACCAAACCAAACCAAACACCAGACAGAAACAGAATACGGAGAGAATCAACTGAACCGTAACCGGGACCGACCCCATCGCCGGACTACTGATAATGATATTGTCATCGTTGTAGAAAAGATTATGGCACGCAACGCCTGTTTATTTTGTTTTTTTTTTCCTCCTTTTTCCTACGGTTGAACTTTAAGTTCACATTTTAATGGAATTTTCTTTTGATTTACACATGACAGAGGTTACGACTTGGCATCGTTATTTTATTTCATTTTCATTTTTTTTCTCCCCCAATCTTTTTCACTTTTACTTTTTATGTTTTGTGTGTGTGTGTGTGTGTGTGTCTGTGTGTCTGTGTGTAGTGCGTAGCTAAGAGAGAAGAAAAATGTGTGAAAAAGGGCTTGACTTTTAGTTTAAAGTAGGGAGATAATAGTTGATAATGATTCGATTTGTTCATTATACATACGTGAATATAGGTCAATATTGCTCTTTAATTTTTAACGAATTTCGAAGAATTTCCAAGATAATGAAATTTAGTTGAGTTTGCTTTTGATTTCTATATAACAATCAAATGATGTAAGTGCTCTGAGTATTTAATTCCTACATTTTCTAATTGAAAAACTATCTATCACAGTTTTCTAGTAGGGAAACCTTTTCTTTAAAATTTGTAGACTTTTTGTTTTTTTTTGCTTCATAAGATTAAGAAATGAATTTTGATGCATTCAAGTTCTAATTTAAAAATAAAGTTGCACTTTTTTCTTAACAAAAGACTCAACTTTCACTTAAATAGGTTAAATAGAAACTATATCCTGCAAATCGGTTCAAAATGAATTTTAACTGAATCTCTTCGCTTGTTGAAATTTTTTTTAAAATATACAAAAAAAAAAATTTAAAAAAAAACAAATTTTCATAAACAATGTATTAAATGAGTTGAATGAGAATATAATATGAGTTTAAGGGAGCTTGATCAAAAAAGAATTATCAAAAAATTTTATAAAAATTCGGATTGCACAATCTTTTTCGAATTTCCTTCCTGAACTTATCATTCTCTGAGATTTAATTCTCTAAATGACTCATCTATCAGGAGAGAAAACTCATTTCATACTCATTTATTTCATTGTATCCATGAGACTAAATCTATTTACTTTAATTTGAATTTAATTTAACTTTCTAAAACTAATCTAATAGTTTTTATTTAAAAAAGACTCATTTTATTCATATATTCACTATCATTTATATTTGAAAAGGTTCATATCGAATCGTTATAACAAACATAAATTCAATTTATAAAACGGGGAACTCGAAAATATTTATCCACAACATGCCAAAGAATAAAAATTTAATTACAAATTTTTAATCTTTAACCTAGAACTTTTATTTCCATGGCATCATTAGCGTAATCTATTGCTAATGCAAATCTAATGTAAAAAAAAACCTGAAAAAAACAAGTTATTAGTGGAAAAATGTCTGATTTCCTATGACTTTGGTGCAAAATTTTTGTTTTTTCTTTTTTTGCGGTCAATTAGCTGGGCAATTTTCATAGAGGGTCATAGGAGAGTCGCGACATGTTTTTTTTTTTTTTTTTTTTTTGCTACCGTTGTGCATGCTGGGCGAGTAATCATTTCGAGTTTGTGTCCTTGAGTCCTGCAGTCAGCAACAACATGGCTTTTCTAGTCTTACGCTAATTAAAGACTTTGATTTTTCTGTGTAAAATTGAGGAAAACGTGTGAAACCAATTCGTCGGCTGGCACGGCGCACGCAAGCACGTACCATAAAACGGGAAAAGGGAAACGGGATTGTTATAGAAGGGACTCGACTCTCTGAATCTTCGTTTGAGTCGCCACGCAAAATGCCAGCAGCAGCTGCGCTTTAGTTAATAAATTTGCGGTCTTCCCGCCCCGAAAATGAGAGAAAATGCCATAAGGCTAGAATATGTCAAGGAAATTCGAGCAAATTTTATTTGTCCTTCCCTCCTCCTGGCCGTTGCGTTGCGTCGTTTGGGTTGTACCTGAATTGCTGCATTTTCCAGGTAGCTCTCTCAGAATTTTCCACTCAGGTAGAGAACGAGACGGAAAAGGACGACGGCAGCGTCAGCGGGGGATATAAATGCAGTGTATCCTGATCCTTGGTTAGCTAGTAGAAGATTACCCATCGATCGTGATAGATCCTAGATCGTTTTACCACAAATTTTTTTTTCACAATTTTTTTTTTTCTTTGGACAAACATTTTTTTGTTCGGAACTAGTCGTGGTTAGAAAATTAAAGCAAAAAAATGGTTACAAGAAATTATTAACTAATCGAACGGTTTTTGTTGTTTCAGCTTACTCGTAGAGTTTTTCTCAAAGGATCGGAATAAATATTGCAAGACAGCTAAAGAAAATGGGTGAACTCGAGGAGAAGGAAACTCCACCCACGGAGACAACAACTAACGCCACATCGGGACATCAACAGGAGACTTTGGATGAGCCCAAAGAGACAGACAAGATGCTGGATAAGAAAGATGAGACGACGAGCCAGGAAAAGACAGCAACACCCCACAATTCGAAGCCCGGTACACCGGATGCTAAGAAAAAATCAGAATCAGATGAAAAGAAAAGTGTTGGTGGTGAGGAAATTATTGATATACCCAATGAGAATGGTACCAAACCATCAGAAAATGAGGATAAAAAGATAAGCAAAGAGGAGCGTGAAGTGAAGCCGAAAAAGATACCGATTGGTGGTCTGAAATTACCCGGATTCTTTATGAAAAACAAACCCAAATCGGAAGGCGATGGAGCCGAAGGTGAACTATTGGAAAAGGAAAAGGACGATGATGATAACAGCAAAGAGGCTAAAGTGGAGAATGGTGAGGCCAAGGGCAAAGATGATCAACAGCAGCAGCAGCAGCAGCAAAAGTCACGTCCCGGTCTTGGTGAGAGATTGCGCAATCTGTTTGTTAGGAAACCAGCAACGGATAAGGAAAAGAAGCAGCAGCTAATCAATGGCAAAGAAACCGCTGATACTGATAATAAATCGGGTAAGTACCATACGAATTTTTTTGGTTTATCTAACGATATGCTAATCATTTAAACTTTTTCTTCAGAAGCCACTGCTGAAGCCAATGGCCAGGAAGAGTCCTCAGGTGATCCACCACCGAAACGTGGCCTATTGAATGCCATTAAATTGCCCATTGCCAATATGATACCAAAAAAGAAATCACCCGATGATGTTGAATTGGGTCTTGGCGGTGGTAACAAGGCGGGACTAGCATCGATGGAAACACTGGATGATTCTCTCAAAGATCAGGATACCGTTGATCGTGCACCAGTGAAAAGCAATGGCACTGACGATTTGAAATCAATCGAACTGAAAGATGACAAACTGCCGGCAAATGAAAAATTAGCAGCCGAAGAGGAGGAACAAGAGCGACCAGCATCCCTATGGACACGTCTGCGTGGCTACAAATGCAGCGTGGATGATGCCTTAATTGTCTTTGGCATTCTATTGTTTGTCCTACTGATGGCAGTCATCGGTTATGTCCTGACCCACGAGACATTGACATCGCCGCCTCTGAGAGAGGGTAAATTCATTTTGGCCGTGACCGGATGCGGACCAGTGGAGGGTGTCAAAGAGGATGGGGCATTTGCTTTCCGTGGCATTCCATATGCCAAGGCACCCATTGAGGAAAGGAGATGGCGACCGGCTCAGCTTATTGATAGCATCGATGGCTGTTGGAACGACACTCTGCAGACCCACAATAGCAGCGTTGTGTGCACTCAAAGATTGGGCAATGGCACAACTGTCGGAGATGAGGATTGCCTGTATCTCGATGTGGTTACGCCCCATGTACGCTACACGAATCCATTGCCAGTTGTGGTTTTAATTGGTGCTGAATCATTGGCTGGTCCCTCGCCGGGCATTTTGCGCCCATCGGCTCGTTATTCCCGTTCACATGATGTCATCTTTGTGCGTCCCAATTTCCGTTTGGGCATCTTTGGCTTTTTGGCCTTGGACGCCTTGACAAAGGAATCGCATCCCAGAACTTCCGGCAATTATGCCCTCACCGATATCATAGCCGTTCTCAAGTGGATCCAATTGAATATTGTTAACTTTGGTGGTGATCCAAAATCGGTCACTCTGCTGGGTCATCGTGCGGGAGCCACTTTGGTCACTGCCCTGGTGAGTTCACCAAAACTGCAGGGCCTATACACTCGGGCCTGGGCTTCATCTGCATCGGCCATATTCCCGGGCAAACCACTATCCGAATCGGAGAAGGTGAACCAACAGCTAATGGCCACTTTGGATTGCCAGGATGTGGAATGTTTGCGTGAGGCGCCCACTGAGAAATTGTGGGCCGCCACTCCAGATACCTGGTTGCATTTCCCCATGGATTTACCGCAGCGTCAAGAGCTAAGCAGCTCGGGCCAACGTCACGAATGGTTGGTCCTAGATGGTGATATTTTATACCAGCATCCATCGGAATCCTGGAAGCTAGAACAGGCCACAGACAAACCGTTGCTCGTTATGGGAGCCACCGCCCATGAGGCCCATTCGTTGAAGCTGCGAGAACTGCATGCAAATTGGACTAAAGCGGAAATTCAGGATTACTTGAATAAATCTCAACTGGGTGCAAAATCACTAACCGATGAGGTGATCCAACTATATAATGCCACCAATTATGCCTCCCTATTGGCCATTATAACCGATATTCGAACTGTTTGCCCACTGCTGGCCAATGCCAGACTACAGCCCAGTGTGCCCTTCTATGTGGTCACTCAGGGTGAGGGCGATGATCAATTGGCCAATGTGGATGCCGACGTCCAGGCAATATTGGGACGCTATGAGCCGCATACAGTGGAGCAGCGACGCTTTGTCTCGGCCATGCAGCAGCTATTCTACTATTATGTATCCCATGGCACGGTTCAGTCATATGACTCAAGACGCCGGGTTATCAATGTGGGACAAGATGCCCAGCCGCAAGAGGATCATAAAAATTGCAATTATTGGATAAGCAAGGATATTGTGCCGCGTTATGCGCGCATTGATTAGGAAGAGACCAAAATATATAACATCCCGATTCCCCTCTCCACATCCTCCCTCCCCTCTATCTTCTATGATATATCATACTCTTTCTCCTTGAATCTGTAACTTTGATTTTCGTTTCGAGTTTAGTTTAGCCTAAGTGAATCTAGTGTTTTTTTTTTTTATATAAACCTATATATATATATGTACATCAATTTACATACAAATATATATATATATATATTAATATATTTACATATATATATATATATATGTATATTGGATCCCAAAACAAAAAAGCAAAACTGTACATTTAGTTCTCTTTTACGATTTAAGTTTGTAAGTTAAAATCTAACACAGGATCTATGTCTATCATATATACATGCATATATATCGAAACATATATGTATATGATCATTCTCTAATCATAAATACAAACACACACACACACACACACACACACACACACACACACACACACACAAACAAATAACACACACAAAAAATAAAACTCGATAAAATATATTGATTTGAATACTTGAAAAGTATAAGATATGCGTCTTTCGAACTCAAATAAAAACCAATACAAAACATAAATAAAACGATCGACTTTTTAAATTGTTCAAAAATCTCGATCATCACTTTCTAAAATCATCACACTAAATTTTTTCTTCAATTTTCTATCCGGTATTACTTATGAATAGGAACCAAATTCATCTTACATACATATATAGAAAACAAAAAAATTGACCAACGATCAAAATTTTCGATATACACAATTTTTTTATACAAAAAAAAAAAAAAAAAAAGAAAAGTAAAAACTGAAAAGGGGCTAACTCAGAACTCAAAATAGAATTAGTTGTACAACATATAGAATTCAATCTTGTGGATTGATTGGAGTTGTATTTCAGTTTGAACTGAAATCTCTCTATCTATCTCTCTATCTCTATCTCACTATATATCATAGCACTTCATATTAACTAACGAAACTCATCATAATTTGCACCAAATCAAGAATCATCAAAAATGAGATTAAAGTCTTTTGAACCAGCGATTTTGTCCAAACAAATAATATAAAAAAAAACAGGAAAATGTTTTCAAAACATTTTTTGTTAATTTTTTTTCCTTTTTATCCTGTGAGACTGTACTTTTTTCGAATATGATACAAGAACCCAACACCATTACACAGAATATATTCTTCAGCTTAAACAACAACACATTCACAATTATTTTTTATTGTATAGCTATAGCTTTATAATACATTAAAGTAATAAGATTTCATTCAAAAGCAAAACATTCAAAAATATGAAATTCAAGAATCAAAATGACAAAAAATTTATATATATGTATATATATATATATAAACAAATTTAAACCATGTATAAGACCATGCAAATGAAACCGAGAAATGTTTTTTGAATAAAAATATAAATAAAAAAATTACTTAACTTTTTTTAAATAGCAAAAGTGTGAAAGGTGGCGGATAAACAAATACCACGGGCAATTAAAAACAAAATATTTATTTGTTCTAAGCATTGACAGATATGGAATTTCGTTTCTTTTTTCGCCTTTTAAAATGATCGTCGACTACGGCAAAAAAAAAAAAACCGTAAATTATTTGGGAGACGTATATTTCGATATGCTTGAGACCCAGCTGGTTTCCCTTTCTTGGACCCGTTCATTGTTCTTACGATGAAATTCAGATATTCTTCAAATTTTAAACCGATTTTCAAAATCTTAACTTTCGTGTTTTTTTAAATTACACTTAAATTTTTTAAAAAAAAGGTCTGATATTTTTTATAGTTCGAAACGAAACAGATTTTTTTTTAATTTCCATTTTAAAATTGTGATCAAATTGATTTATAACTTTTGAACAATGCTTGGAATTTGCCCGAAAATGCAGTCAAGAAATTAAATATACATATTTCCCAAAAATTATTTTGAAAAATTCTCTTTAAAACCAATATTTAACCAATATTTTCGGCAATTTTGAAGCATTCGGTGTTTTTAAAACATTTTGCAGAGTTTGAACATTAAGCAGAACGAGAGAGAAAAATATTTATGAACATATTTTTTAAAATTCTGAACTTTATGAATGTCTCAATCAATTTTATGAGGATTTAGTTAAGTAAGGTTAATTATTATGAGAAATATAATTATTAATTGTTATGCATCGTAATTTGTTTATAAAATTTGGTTAGGTAAAAGGAATATTTATAAACTATATGCCATCTCTTTCTTATTTAAATCATTGCCCATGAAAATATGCAACAAAAAAATATGTTAACGGCGGATTTGTTTTTTTTTTACAGCTTTTTCAGAATCTTTTAGGATCTTGATTAGCTTTATTACTGCTGGTTATTAAAAGTGTTTAATTAATAGTTCGACTTTAATTTATAGACAACATGGACAATAATTGTTTATTCATTCTATATATGTGTATGTTTGTATGTATGTGTGTGAAACTTATAATCAAAGATGTTTATTAAAATAAAAAAAAAAACAAAGAAAAATTCATTTAAACATTCTAAAAACAATATACTTTTAAGGAATATAGACCACAAGATTACATAAAAGTAATGCTTGATACATAAAAAAAGTCAAATTATTACTAGGGAAAATATAAATTTTTTTTTCGTGTTTGTCGATTTGACTGTCTTCTTGAGGCTTCATTTTCACAGAAAATAATGTTTAACTTAAATATACGCATATTATAAAGGTTAAAAAAGAAAAAAAATAGGTGCTTTTAAATGTAAATCTACTCTGTACTAGCTTGAACTGTTTACTTTATAAATTCGACATTTATTATCCGTGAGTGCAGCCAAATAGTGATCAGATTGACTGGTAACCAATGGGCATATGTCATACACTATCTCATTGACTGCCATCGTTTGGACACGCTCCTCACGTCGAACATCATGCAATATTAGTTGTTTCTTATCCTGAAGATAGCCAGCGATAAGGGTATTATTTTCAACAGCCATCTGTGCGGGACGTGTCATAACTGGCGTCGCTTTGGAACCATAGACCGATGTCTTTATTATAATTACGGGCGTATTATCGACTTTACCCAATTTGGCCAAAATGTATCGGGATTGCGGACAATTCAAATTGGATCGCACGCATATGAGTAAAAGATCTTGTATGGCATCATAATGCATTGATAGGAAAGGTCCATCGATATTCAAACGAGTGGGTATAGCTGCCTCCGCCGCTTGGGCATATTCATAGAAAGTCAATGCGGTCAATTGGCAGACCAAAAAGCCTCCGCTTGTAAAAATTTTGCCACTTGGCACTGCGGCAATGTGTATCACAGGACTAAAGTTTTCTGCAAGTAAATGGAGGACATTGTTGAAAAACAAAAAAAAAATTATTAATTTTCAATGCTAGACTCACCGTCTGACTGGAACTCGCTGAGTATGTTGGCAGGGAAACGTAGATCATAGATATAGATGCCACCCCTATGATCACCAGCATAGATAAAGTGCTCCCTTTCGTTTCGATCCAGGGCGCATGACCAAAGTTGCTTATCATAAGCCTCAAACATGGAAGAGCACAAGCGGGATCTGACATCAAACAATTTAATCTTACGCTCCCGACTGGCCACAGTTAGCATATG
Source organism: Drosophila insularis (assembly GCA_018903935.1). Classification (NCBI taxonomy): domain Eukaryota; kingdom Metazoa; phylum Arthropoda; class Insecta; order Diptera; family Drosophilidae; genus Drosophila; species Drosophila insularis. The sequence goes on along the minus strand of JAEIFP010000291.1, from coordinate 2,397,089 downwards.
CTGGCTCTCACTGAATGCCATATCTCGGATGATCTGGGATGATGTGTGCATAAAATGCATTGGCTTGAAAGTGGGCGGATCTATAAAGCGTACACCAAAGCCAGGGAATAGATTCTGGGCTGATTTCTGGGATGCTATCAGCATGGAATGTGGTTGAGAGTAGAGCAGGACCCGGCAACCAGCCTCACGGCAAATTTCCAAATTCTTTTCCATATACAAGCGATAGTTGGCAAGCGATCGGACACACTTGGCATCGGAATCCGTTGAGAATGCACCACGGCATCCCATAACACCGCCAGCACGCACCAACTCTCTGAGACGATCGTAGTCCAGCTGGAGAGATGATAACCTCTTAATGGTCATGGTTTGGCTAAGTTTTACTGTTGCCAACTCCGATGTCAAAGATAGGGTCTTGCGACGTTCGGCCTCTAGTTCTTCACGCAGACCCGTGTCTATGACCTGCAAACGCTTAGCATACAGATGTCTAATGTCTCGAAAACCGGCTTTAGCCTTGCACTGGGGACACACTTTGATCGAGGATTGTCGTTGACTTTCGCTCAACCAACGGCGTATGCAAGATTCGCCGTAGAGATGTCCACACTTGAGGGAAACCAATCGATGCTCGCCACTCATTTCCCATGAGTCCAAACAGATGGGACATGTTAGTCCATCATCTTCATCATCATCAACGGGGCCAGCCCCTGTGGCATCAGATTTCTGTGAATTCAATGCTGGTGAAGTTTCGTTTGATTTTGATAACCGTTTCCTTTTCTTAGCCGGCGATGGAGTATTTAAGTCAATAACATTCGAATCTTGGACCACCCGCCGCGATGTGGTCGGTGGGCTGAGCGTAACTGGAAGGCGTGGTGGTTGCACTTCAATATGCTCCGCCTCCTCCTCTTCGTCTATCTCCGGTTGTCCTTCTATTTGCTCTTCTTCTCTTTGTTCCTCTGCTTGATCTTCTGCTAGTTCTTCATCTTGCTCTTCTTCTTGCCTCTCCACTGGAAGCTGTTCCTCCAAAATGGGTTGCAATTGGTCATTAAGCGTATCAGCGTCGTTATCCATTAATATTTCATCATCATTGGAATTGGACTCGGCATTCTGTGAAATGATTCTTTGCCACTGCTGGCGTCGCATTTGAGGCTGATCTTCACTGGAATTGGATTCCTCATCACCATGTCCATCGCTTTCAATATTATTGTCGCTCATTATGGTTCTATCTTTTCATGCAAAATAATCCTGAAATAAATTTAAAATATACAGTATGTAGATATTTTCGGAAGCATCTTAAACAATTCTAATAACATAACTAAAATAGTAATTGAAACTAACGTTCATGATGATAGAGCCTTGATAAGATGCATTAGTTTTAGCATATAAGTCGTCTGCAGTTTTATTGTTTGGTTTGAATATTTAGCTAATGCACAATTATTAAAATATATCAAAACGATTAATCCAAAAAATAAAACCATAAGTAGTGTTGTAAATAGCAAAACAGCGTCACATATGTTTATTCGATAGTTATCGATTGCAACTGCAACTGCTTGTCAACACTAATGCGCCAAATAGTGTTGCTCAATATCGTTATTATAAAACAACAAAAATGTGAATTCATTTTTTTTTTCAGTGTAGTATCATCATTATTACGGACGGATATAAAAGCGAGAATCGCCGAAAAAAGAATTAAATTAACACTTGAGAAACGGTCAAACGAATTAATTTGCAAAAATGGTATTAAAAGTCTATGTCAGCGGTATGTCCGGCAACAAGGAGGTGAGTGTGTGATGACAATAATCACAAATTGTCTTAACGTGATGCGCGTGGGCGGGGCAGTGGCAGAGGCAGGAGGATTTCAAGCGGTTGTCAGTGTCATGATATTGGAATGTTTGTTGGTCCGTTAGCTTAGTAGCGATCAAAAGGAAACATAGGGTATTGTCTGGTCAGTGGGAGGCATTTGGGGCGGTGGGTGCTTCGATATGCACTGCAAAATCTATTTTATATATCCCCTCTTTGTGTGTGCGTAAGTGTGTGGTTGTGTGTGTGTGTGTGTGTGTGTACACTCACTCATACGTTCCAATATGTAGTATAGTATGTGTGTACAGTCAAAACGTCATCTAGCATTGGCTGGGACCACTGTTCCCCCACCACTGCTCGCTTGCCCCTTCTTAACCCCCTAGCCCAAAAAAAAGAACCAGAGAAAACAGCAAGTGGGTATTTTGATGAGTTGTAGTCAGAGTCTCCGCGTGTGTGTGTGTGATTAAGTTTTCGTGCTGATGTTGGTGGTGGTGGTGGCAAGAAGAAGCGCCAGCGACCGCAAACATTTCATTGCCCATATAAAGCGTATGTATTTTGATGTCTATGAACTGTGAAGCGTAAATGAAAGAATTCATTGATCACAGTTTTCATTTCCTCCAATGTCTATATGTTTTTGTTTTTATTTGTGTGTGTGTGTCTCTGTGTGAATGATTCACTTGTGCAATTCTCGCACTATCTCTCTTTCTCCTAAGACCGCTCCCTTTGTTTAATTTGCAATTTGCCAATAAGAACAATAACATAACGGCCATTGTACAAGGCACCCACAATAACAAATCAGTTTTGTAGCGAAGCACAAAGAGAGAGAGAGCGTGAGCGGAAAATATGGTGGAGATAGAAGGCAGACGCGTCAACATTTATAACGGTATATATGAACTCAAAGGAAATTACTTGGAAAGTTGAAAAACAATTTCTTATCACTAGATAATTACACAAAAATACAAAAATAAAAAAACAACCATAAAACACAATAATCAGTTCAATTAAGATTCATTGTCATATTCGATGGATGTGCATATGTATATGTATGTATGTATCTACATATATATATGTATATTGTTTGTATGCATGTGTGGGCGTTTCTGTGTAGGCGTAGTTTGTGCTTGTGTATGAGTGTGTTTGGGCTTGCCGGTAACCAGGGCTGGGCGCACAAGCCATTGAATAAACTGGTCTATGAATCAGTCGGGACTTATTACCTCATTAACATTAAATCTCTATAATTGATTTTTGATCGATAGCACTTTAATGTTTTTAGGTGAAGAAACGCCAACAGCGTGTTTTGATGATCTTGGACAGCAAGAACATTCAATATGACACTGTGGATATCACGGAGCCCGGCAAGGAGGGTGAGAAAGAGTTAATGCAAAACAAATCGACCAGCAATGGTGGCACAGTCAGTGATCCTGAGCCAAGGCATCCATTGCCACCGCAAATATTTAACGATGAGGAATATTGCGGAGATTATGATGCCTTTGATATGGCCAATGAGATTGACACACTGGAGGTGTTTTTGAAACTAGCCCCAGCGGATACAACAGCGGTGAGCAGTGCTCAGATTGAATTGAAACAGGAGAACGGTGAGGCGAAGAAGACGCCGGAGGAGGATACAGCGGAGGACGAAACAAAGTCAGCAGCAGCCACAGAAAATGCGGAAGCTGCTGATGCGTCTGCTGTCAATGGCGATTCGGCCGAGAAGCCAGAGGTTTGAGCTTAAGCAAAAACAAAAAAAAAAAAAGAACAACTTAACCTTTTCTGTTAACTGTTAAACGAAGCGACAACAACAACAACAAACCATGAGCATCAGCAACAACAACAATCAAATTAACAAAGAGCAAGCAACTTTCTTCTACCAGCATCAGTAGCAGCAGCAATAACATACATATGACAAAATGTAGTAGTCTAACGGCATTTTTTTTTTCTATTTATGTATAATTTTCTATTTTCTGTTTGCTTTAACAACCTACTACAAACCATTCTATCTAAGTATCTATTCACAAACATTTATATCTATCTATTTCATCTGCGCTTCTATTTGTGTTTAATTCTCCAAAAATTTTCCAACAAAACGAAATTATAATGACGACTGCGGTTCTTAAGCTTAGCCTAAGCTACACCAACTTACACGCCCAAAAGTGTTCGTACACTTTGCCTTGGGTGTACATTTTTACCATGCATACCATGCACCCACACATCTAATTTAAGATCGAAAAGACAATTTGTATACCCTTGCAGAAGTAAGAGAGAGAGAAAAGAGGGTATTCGAATATTGGGCAGATGGAAGAGTTCGATTTGGAAGATTCACTCGATATCTCTGTAAGTCTGTCTGTTGCTATACCAACTACACTACTATATACGTATATACATACATATACATTAGTAACTCTCATGAACATTATGGATACGTAAAATTTAAATTATTTTACAATGTTTCTTAGTGGTGTGGTCAAGAAGAAGAGTTTTGAAAGTAACTGCAAGGGTATATTAACATCGGCATTGGCCGACGTTATCTTCCTGGATCTTTTAGATCTTCTTTTAATCAAAAATTTATATATATACATATTTATTTATCATTAACTTACACAACCCAATACACACACATATATATATATATATATATATAATTCATACATATGTTTTGTATGTATGATGTATGTATGAGATGGATGTATATGTAAAATTATATGAAATTGATTGTATTATTGATTCCGCAAAACATCCGAAACAATAACAACAACACATCACACCACAGCAGAGGATATCAGTTTAAGTTTATCACTTAAGCCCTAAGTCTGATTGTGTGTGTAGAAAAAAAAACAAAAAAAAAAAATTCAAAAAAATGCTGAAAGTTCTGTGTAGCTAAAAGGAAGTTATGTTAAAAACAAAAACCAAGAGAAAACAAAAAAAAAGCAAAATATATTTGTATTTACTAAAAAAAAACAATAACCATTTGAGCAAAGCTTGTTTTATTAACATTCAATGTTTTTCTTTATTGTATTCTTTAACACAATTAACCAGAAGAAAAAGCAAAATGAAAAACATATACTCATAGATATGTACATACAGTGGTCACGAATTTAAGATGAAGGGCAGCACTAAAGTCTACAAATAAAATCGTCTTAAATTTGTGACCACCACTGTACATACACATTTAGAAGCAGTTAGCATGTCAGTGAGTTTTAATTCAATGTGTGGTTACCCTCGTAATTTCCTCAAGAAAAATGACGAAGATGACAATGACGAGGGCGAGAGCCAGGTCAAGGACAAGGGTGAGGAGGACGATGAATCCTCGGATGCTGTTGATAAAAAAGATGGGGATAGCGAGGAAAAGGTAATGCCAACAGAAATCCTATATATAAAGCATGATGTATAATAGAGAGTGCTATAAATATACAATATGCATACCTTATATTAATATTTGACTTAGTAGAGGCTAATTGAGCGAAGCTAACCATGAGGCATGTAAGCAAAGCTATCAACTGCGTATAAAACAGTAATTAGAGATCCCAGATCCTTAAGTTTTAACCTATATACAAACATTTATTGAACATTATGCGCTATCCATTGCACTCCACTTCAACCCAATCCACCACCCACTTCCCATCGGCAAATGAAACGACAGACTGAAACCGTCGAGGGTGAAGGTGATGCAGAATCTAAGCCCAAAGAAACAAACAATGACGAGGAGGCGGAGAAAACGGATGCAACAGGTAAATGGTTTAAAAGTGAGCCAAAAGGGGAAATTTAACAAACCTTTCACTTGATGAAAATTAGACAAAGGCGATGACGACGACGGTTCAAAGGAAGACGATAAAGAGGATAGCGAAAATGTTACTGGAGATGATGCCGAGAAGGAGAAGAAATCCAAGGAGGATGAGGATACGAAGGAAGAGAGTGGTGAAAAGAAAAAGGAAGATGAGGTTGAAAAAGTAGAAGAAACAAAGTCAGAAGACGACGAGGAGGAGGAGGAGGAGGATGCAGATAAAGAAAAAGATGCTGAACAAAAAGAAAAGGGAGAAGACGCGGCCAAGGAAATAGTTGAAGAACCAAAAGTAGAAGAAGAAGCCAAAGAAGGTGAATCAACAGAAAAATCAGAAGAAAAAGAGAACAATGAATCTTATAAGAAGGAAACTGAAGCACAGGAACCTACAAAAACAGATGAAACTGAGAACGACGAATCAGATGAAAAGAAAATCGAAGAAGAAACCCAAGAAGATGAGGAAAAAGAAAACGAAAAAGCTGATGAAAAGAAAATTGAAGAAGAAACCCAAGTAGATGAGGAAAAAGAAAGCGAAAAATCTGATGAAAAGAAAACTGAAGAAGAAACCCAAGAAGATGAGAAAGAAAGCGAAGAATCTGATGAAAAGAAAACTGAAGAAGAAACCCAAGAAGGTGAGGAGAAAGATAGCGAAGAATCTGATGAAAAGAAAACGGAAGACGACATAGTAAAGAAAGAATCCGGAGAATCTGAAAAGGAATCAAAAGAAGAAATCGATGGTGCGACTAAAGAAGCCCCCTCCGACGAATCTTCTGCCGAAGAGAGTGAAACCGACGAATAAAAGTGCCAAGCATAACTTAAAGGATAACCGTTGCAAAAGAACTTCAAACATGATCATAACCATTCACCCCAAACTGCACGCGCACAAACATGTCCACACCCACTTTCATCACATGACATCACAAGTAAAATAATGTAAATAAAAACATAAAAAACAATAATTAAAATCGATCCCTCTGTAACCTAAATTAATAATCTTGGCGGCGGGTAATGAATGCGAATCCATTTAAAACTCACATACATACATACACACAAACGCACAAGGAAAAAACCTGATAAATAATGATTTGAATACCTTACTCCTGCCTCACCTGTCCCCTCCTACCGCTCCTAATCTACCACCTACCCCCCGCCCAACACTCACAGCAGCGACGGATGATCGAAAAATCAAAGACTGAATCGCTATCGGCCCTTCTATTGGACAGTGAACGCTCTTCAGCTGCCTACTAGTTAAACCAGGAGCAGGAGCATAACAAGAAGAACAACAGAAAGGATCAGCAAAACAGATGCCGCCCTTCTTTTTGTTTTTTCTTTTCAGTTTAATGACCACACAAAAATATCAAATAAACAATATTTTGCTTATATATTTCACATTTTTCTTGTTTGTTTTTCTGTTTTTTTTTTTTTTTTAGTTCATCTTCTATCCAAATAATTAAATATACAGTACATTTATATATGTAATTATGTTTAGTACAGTAGACGGTAAAATGAAGTTTAATTATTATTATTTTTTTTTTTTTTTGTATTATTATTAATATAATTTACGCTCTAGTTCCGGGTCTTTTTCCATTTTGTAAAACTAGTTAAAATGCGAACTGCGTTTTTCGCTATCCCAAGAAAAAAAAAAAATATATATATATATATCTATATATATAGAGGAAGAAGACATACATATATGAATCATTCACTAAAAGAGAAGAAAGGAAGTAGAAAGTTTTGTCTGTGTGTGTGTGTGTGTATGTATGTATGTGTGTAAGGGGCACATGGCAGAGTGTATGGTGGAGGGTGGAGAAACTAAAATTTTCTGGACCATGGCTTTAAGAGGAGGGTTCGAGGACGAGTCGGTGATGATGGTCATGGGCATCTTGTTGAAATAGTCATTCGACTCTCTCTCTAATCACTATCCTCCTCGTCAGATGTATCCGTTGTATAGTCACTCAGATTCTCCTGCTGATCATTATGCTCTGGCTCTGATTCGCTCAGATCCCATTGCGGATGATCTGTCGGTGGTGCTGGAGCCTTTTGCACGTCCAATTTAAGCTCTTGTTGCTGATCCATGCCCAAATACGAGTCTGTAAAAACAAAATATATATGTAAATATTAATTATTTGAATGCTCTGACAATACCAATCGATGACTTACCCGATCTCAGGCACACGGTAAAGGTATAAACACCGGGCCAACGCGGCGCCGTAAATTTCAGTTGGATCTCCTCTTTCTCAACCAGATTTGTCACATGGTAGGGGGCTGTTAGAAGCGTACGAGATTTGCGATCGCAAATGTATGTCCACCAGTACTCTTGCTTCTCCTCCGGAAAGTAGGGACAGTGGACGGTGTGCGATAAACGCGATTTACCTTCAAGGCGCTCACGTTTATTCAACTTGGCCTGAAGGCGTTCCCATTCTTCATCATCGTCATCGTCCAAAGATGAATTATTTTTGTTTTGCTTATCCTCATCCTCACTGCCTGTGCCGGCAGCTGAATCCACATCGCTATGCTCACCAGCATCCGAATCATTTTCCGAATTGGCCGCTTGATCGTCCACTGTGCTCGTCGTTGTTGTTGCTGTTGTTGTTGCAGCAGCATTATTAGCAACTACCTTGGGTTGTACCTTTTTCTTTTGATTGTTGGCTGGCTTCTTGCCACCTTTGCCTTTACCACCCTTCCGTGGCTTGGCCCATGCCGATGCCTTCTTAACGGCCACTGTGGTGGGTGCTGCATCATCAGCCTCATCACCAGGAGCAGCCTCTTCGTTGGTCTCATCGTTGATACCCTGCTTTTCTGGTGCCTTTGTATCGCCAAACAAACTCTTCATATCCTTCCTCTCCAGCGTAACTGTGACAGTGACAATTGCCCCAGCGGTAACCACATTGGTGTTCTCATCATCGATTACCTCGCAGCGTATTGAGAAATCAATCAATGGCATTTTGCCCAACACTTTCATAATATTTTCATACTCAAAGTCGGTGAGATTCTTTAGAAGAGTGCGACTCTCGTCTGGCTTGAGCTGAGCGAATTGTTGCAAATTCTTAACATGACGCTTCTTGTTCATAAAGTATAAATGATCTTCGGTGAGATGGGGTAACTGCAGCAATGGTGATTTAAACTCCCACAAGCCTTGAATAATCATCGGGGACATCTTCATACAATTCTCAATGGTCTCGATGCTGGGCAAACGGGGCACACGTCTGGCATAAGCCATCATGACCAGCTGATGGACACAAGAAACCATCTCTTGCACTAGATACGGACATTTCTTAACAATAAATTGACGATCACGCTCAAGCGTCTCGGGATTCAATGGAATGCGTGTGAGATGGGCATGTAGTATTGCCCGTGCCTTAATCGAATACATGCGGCAAAGTGGATGCTCCTTGCATTTCTCATTCAGATTGGGCAGTTGCCGGATAAGCTGTCAAATATAATTAAAAAACGAAAATTTGTCAAATTGTTTCCCTTTTTTGGAATTAGAAATAAAATTACTTACCGCTGGAACTTCATCATTGTCCGATTGCCGTTCCACAACCTGGGAATTGTGACGTTTATCAAACTCTAAACTGGCCGCCAGCACCATAAGGGCACGTTTTAGCAGCATGTGCGGCGTCTTATGGATAAAGTAAAAGTACATTTGTGTCGTATCCAATAGGACTTTATCGCCACTAAAGCGTATGGAACGATACCACCAGACACCCACAGCCGATGGCATGGCCACCATAAAGACCAAGCCATATAATCCCAGTACCCACACACTATTCTCCTTTTCCACAATCCATGATGGCAGGGCAATGCCAAATGACATAGCTCCAGGTCCATCGGGATTGCCATATTTCTCGTAATTCTCTTTGGCCACATCATCAGTAAGGGCTTGATAGGCTTTACTTAGCATCATAAACGATTTCTCATCACCTGTCTCCTTGTCCGGATGCAGAACCTTGGATAGCCGATAGTAAGCCTTTTTGATCTCCGCCTGTGAGGCTGTTGGCGGTACATTCAAAATCTCGAATGGATCGAAACTGGCCATCTCGTAATCGAATTGTGATACACGATAAGTAAGGAAGAGCAACAAAGCCCAACCGAGTACAATGGTTAACTTGATGGTACATGATTTAAGGGCACGGTATGGTTCCGCATTTGCTAATATTGTTTTCTTCTTTTGACAATCGGCACATTGACAATCCTCTTTCACTTTACACGGATCTGTGGAATAACATGAAATTTTTTTGGGCGTTATTATAAGAAAAACAACTTGTATATGTGTGTGTGTGAATGAAAGTTGTGCGCATACAAGGAAAGAGGCTTACACGTTACAATAATTAGCGATATTGCACAAAAAACAAATTGTCGGTTCTCAAAATTTTCCGTTTTTAAATTGAGATTTTTAATGTTGGAACGGTTTTGTTTTTTTTTTTTTGTTTTCCCAATTTCTAAATAAAACTTATCGCAATATTGCGTATATGCATAAACGCATTTTTCGTGGTGTTCCAATTGTTTGGAGAGCTTGACTTGGTGGAAGTTGTTGTTGCTGTAATCGCAGCTTTCACCAATACGAACGAAGACGCTCTTACACGTTGACGTTGTTAGAATAAATTATTGGAACGTGTCCATTTTAAGTGGCGAGCGGAAAACACATGTGAGAACGTTTAAATGAGAAAAAGCAGAAGCAGCAGCAACATACACACACACACACGTACATTTAAATGCAGGCGCAGGTGGAAATAGAGAGATTATAATCAGCATAGAGCTCAGCTGCGGCGGCAACTAACACTAACAACACTAACCTTCTTTCTTTTTACGTGGCCAATAGTAAATTGTTGTTGGTATTAATATTAATGCTAAGAACGATAACACAAAGTAGTAGAACGTTCCGCCGCTTTCATCATATTGAAACTTTTGACCAGCCATCGCCGCCTAGAGATATAAAATTATGTCTCAATTGCGTTTATTGTTGCTGCTTATATACATATATGGCCAGGCCTGGCCTTTTTTCGTCTTTTTTTTTTTTTGGTGTCGGCGGCTGCGGCAACTCCAGCTGATGTTTGGAAAGCTGGCCGATTTAGTGCCCCGATGAACGGCTGGATCTTGTGTTGCTATATTTTATACTCTGTCCGATTCATGCACGTTTTTTACAATTACACCGGCAAGAAGCACAAAATTCTGATGTTGAAAATTATACTATTTTTACGCCGCGAATTGACAAAAAAAAAAAACGCACAAATTCGTCTCATGAGACACTGACACGTAGAGTGTGGCAGAACTATCGATAATCGTATTGCCGTATCGATAGCCGAGTGCGATACTAATGTGCTCGATATATCGATGTTTCTAATAAAGAGTAGCGGATTAACGCGGGCACATTCTATCCAACACTGTAATGGTCACAATTGGTGGAATATTGCTGTAGTAAATTAACCAATCCAATCAATATATAATCTATGAAAATTTTGTAGAAGTGTAATCAGCACCAAATTTACGAAGAATGATGCCTTTTTTCCAATGAATCTTTGGAATTCAGTTGTGGAACTAAAACAAAAATCAAAGGCAAGGATATGGTAACCCGGTACAAATACCCAATTAAAAATTAAGTTAAATATTAGAAACCCAATTTAGTATTTGAATACAAAACTTTGTTCCCGATCAATTATTTAAATACTCGGCTTTTTAAAAATGTATGAAAAAGTTTGTAGAAACTTAACGCCTTTAAAAAATAAGTCGGCCTTGACCAAATTCCAAACACTGATTTTATTGATTGATTTATATTCCTAAATTTAAAATTAAAATAATGTCATACCGGCAGAACGATAACACACATATATCGATAAGAAATACCATAAACTGATAACAGTTGTTCACATGTTGCTCGGTCATTTCTGTATAAATTTGTGTTTCCCCCGAAAATCTGCATCATTGCGAGTCGGTAAACAAACTAAAGAAGTTGTTCATATTCTCAACTGAAAATGGCAGAAGTATTAATCACTAGAACTACCCGAGAACAGCAGGAATTTTTTGCTGAACTGTTGGGAACCAAAGAAATTCTATGGGATCAGTACGTATTTTTAATTCCCCCATTATTATGACTTATCGAATGTTATATGTATGTATGTGGTAGTGGAGATAATTTGAAGTACAAAGTGGAAGAGCTTATACGCGATCCAACGATATCCGAAGCTGTTCCAGTAACCGAAGAAGAAAAAAAGAGCAAAATTGCTAAGGAAAAACAAATCGTCGCCAACAAAAGACTGCGAGAGACGCTCTATAATTCTGTGTGGAATCAACGTAAGATAACCTAATAAGAAATCTATACAACAAATATGCATACCTACATACATAAATATGAATATAACTTGTTACCAGGAAAATACTCAAATAAACAATTGCTGTCCAACATTATTTATGTCCTGGTTGCCGGTGATACAACTGACATCAATTTTGCAGAGGATGCCACAACTTGGTCATGTCATCCAGTATTTCGCACACGCCGCTGTGTGGGTATGTAATTTACATGTAAACCCTTTGACCTAAACATTTTGTAAAGCGTTTCATTAAGTCGGTAGCGATGGGCAAAGCGGCGATAGCTCAAACTGTTGCATGATATTTGTCGATGAAACTGGACGTGTGTATCAGAACTGGGATTCGTATGTGTCGGACAATGTCTTACCCGCTGGTGTTATGGTGGCTCCCCATCGTGGTATCTATAGGTTGGTCGAAAACGTCCAACTTAGATTGGACAAGTATATAACGCCCGCGGCGTCGGGAAAGAATACGGCCATTGGCGTTCTGGATAAGACGTCAGCGATTGGAGGAATCACAGCATCCTGCGTACCAATAGCTGCTCTTCTTACTGTTCCTGTCGCAGCTCCTGTGTTCGCAGTTGCTGGAGTCGTTGGTTTACTATCGGCTGGATATGCCACAATTCGTTCAGGTAGCCAGCTGGTGGATCGCAGCCAGCACGAGCAATCAATTAGTGTAACAAATCGGGAGTCGCGTGGTCATTGGATGGGTGTGATTGCTGGAGCCGTTGGATTGGGCGCTGCTGGTGCTTCAACTGCTGTTGTTTCAGCTACAGCAGCAGGAAAAGAAGTAGGAGCGGTAAGTCGCGCCATAATATCAATATCGTACGGGGAATTAGAAATAAGTCTTGTGTATTACTACCCATAGATTGCCCAATTCACAGTCAATGGTATGAATATTACCTCGATTGTGATATCAGGTACAGGTGTCGCTAATGGAGTGCTCGATTTGATATTGGTAAGTGAACGGAATTTTTATTTCTACCTGCTGCTTTAATGTGATTACCCTTGACTAACGCATGCAGAAATATCAGGATGGCGACGATGTTACCGCCATAGATGTGCTCCAATTGTCGGCATCTTTGGTCCTATTTACCCATAGTGTCTACAATTTTCGCCTGGCATCGACAATTGTCAGTGAAACGGCAAATAGCAGAATAGCTAATTATCGCGAAACCCTTAGCAATCGCCAGCGGTAAGTATATGACTAGAATATTCGAATTGCCATATATGTTTTGCTAATTTTATTTGTTTTGCGATAAGGCGGGCCTTTGATAAAATTTCTAAAGAAACTATACGAATTCGCGGACCAACACGTGGAAAACTTGACGTCATACGCAATGTAAATGAGGGCTCAAAGCAGCAATTTAACGATCTCTTTAAGATCAACAAGCAGCTAAATGAGAAAGGCGTGAAAGCCTCATTTGCCAGCGATGGTGCTGATATATTACTCAACGATCAGGTGCGAACCAATGCAGCCGATTTGCGGGCCAGTGCCCAGCATAATATCGGACCAGATATTTTGGGTCAAGTCAGCCAGGAAATTCCACAGAGTTATGACACAGGCTCTGGAATGGGCAATCGTCCCAATACAAATATTCAATATCGATTGTTCACACCTAACCCGATACTGCAAGATCCCGGATTGGAACCCCAAAACTATGCTCCCGGCGTTTATGCTCTAGAATTAAGTGCAATTGTGATCAGAGGTGTACAGTTTTTACTTAGCGATTATGGAACTGCTCTTTTCGAGAACATTTATAATGCTGAAAGTTTTGAGCACGCCATCAGGAAAATGGCCAATGAATTGTCGCCAGAGATTTTCAATCATATTATGAATATGACAAAAGTTTTTGTGGAAACCTTATTGGATCAATTGACATCAGTGCTGAAATTCTGTATTTCATCAGAATCGGTACTTTTTCAGATTTTAGAAGAGGTTCTAAAACATTTTCACAATAATTTACAACTGGAGGAAATTGAAAATCACACATCAGAAATACTAAGTTCGGTGTATGATTATTTTCAGTCAATAAATCCCAATTCATATCCAGATTTGCTAACCAAATGCAAACTTTGCCCAGGCTTTTTCTATGTGTCACAATTGTAAATTGTTCACAAAAATGATAAATATCACAAATGCCTTATATACTTATATTTGTTATATAAAATTTAACATATCTATAAGAAAATCGTGATGAGCAAGAAATCATGTACAATATCACAAGAGCCTAATATATTTACACATTTTATATAAATCTTACACACAAAGACAATAAGTCGCAAAAAAAAAAAAAAAAAGAATAAAAAATGCACACTATTTATAACAACTTAATCAATCAATAAAACAACACTTAGTAGACTATAGTCTGCTATAGATAAGGAATAACAACTTTGCTACTTTTCATACCTTGCACCCAAGAGGATGAAATGGTATATTAAGGTCGCCAAAATAGAATTACCATACTCGGGAAGAAATCCTTAATGCTCAAATTGATCTTTGTAGCCTTTTAAATATTTACCCAATATGAACCATTATATGCAGTCAGACCGAACCACTTTACCATCTGTCTCCAATTTTTCGAAAATTAATATTTTTTCCTATATAATGCAGGTATTATCTACATTTGAGATGCAGCTGAAACGGTTCACCATAAATAAATATATTAGCTTCTTCTAATCTTCTATTATTTACTTGTTAGTTTTCCAAGCGATTTTTTTGTTTTTTTTTTTTTTTTTTTGGGAATTTAGCTTCAAGTCAATAACTTTATTACTTTCCGTTCTACAACAGAAATTGGACGTTTAAGTTAAAATATTTGTGTACTTTTACTATTTAAAGAAAAGAGGGATAGAGTAATATAAGAACTTCGCTAATGCATATAAACTTCGACAATGTTTTTGTTTTTTGATAAGAAAAATGAAGAAGATAAGATTGCAAACTGAAAATATTGAAGTAAAATAAAATGGTTACAAAATAATTAGATGAATAAAAACTAATACGAGTCAATGTCTATTAATTTTTTAATAAAGTGAAGAAGAAAAGCTAATTTTCCCTCGTTTATGTTATTTAACTAAAAACTTTTTAAATGTGGCAATAAAAACGAGTGGATATAGATTGTTGAAATAAATACATAAAATTATAATTTTTAGCATTTTGTTTTTCTTTTTTTTGTTTAATAATAATTAAAATAATATAACTTAATAAATACTTGAATTCCGCTCATGTTGCTGTTGGAAAATTATATTATTGTTTTTTTTTTTCTGTTTGTTTTTTGTTTTTTATTTCACGAAGACAACACAGACATATTAAGATCCAAAATATATATATGTGCATATATATTTATATATATAAATATATATATATATATATACGTGTTAATGTATTTTGTTGTGAGTTCTTTTGTAGCTTGTTTGTTGCGGTTGACTCTTTTTTTGTTGTTTGGTTTTTTTTTATTTTTTTTACCATACAATGAGTGTGTATTTGTGTGTGTGATTGTGTGTAATAATGTGTGCGTGCATTGGCCTTAAACGGGGATAAGTGGGCGCTCCGTTTTAGTTGGATCCCGTCCATTTTGACCTGACCTTTTTGATGATGATTCCATTTTAGACGCGCGACAATTGTTGCAACAAATTGCATGGCCAAAATGCCTCGATACGTTCCTTGAGCAATTGAAACGGATACGAGATCCAAGTAAGTACAGTTTGGGCCAATAAACCCATGGGCTCTGGATATTGATGCGTGAGTAGGGCCAATAGAGCGGTAAATGAGCACAGACCGGCCGTGAAGAGTATAAAGAAGGGTAACTCTTTTTTGGGATACACAGACACCTCATGAAAAGCCGGCAAGAGCTCCCGATCAGCGCACTCGGTGCAAGTCGGATATGGATAAAAGAGATGGCCGCGCTCCAATGGATACGGCAGCATACGGAATGTGCCCTCCCAGGTGCAGTGCAGCAGATTGAGAGCTCCCTCAACTTGCTTCCAGTGCTTTAGATGAAAGAACGCATAGGCCAGCGCCTCAGAGTCTCCACGCTTAAGTATATGTTCGGGCGGCAAGATGAGCGGCTTCGTTTCCAGCAAATATTTGGGAACATGCGGATTAAACTCAACGGCCCGATGTATGGCCTCAACGGCACTCATCTCCGCCGGACTGAGGCCACGCTTTGAGGCAATGTCTGGCGAGAATTTATCGGCCACCGCTCGAGCCTTGAGCAACGCTGCCGTATAGCATATAGTCGCCGATTTGGGCAACGAGATATCGTCATATTTGGCAAGTATGGCATGACAATCGGCATACGCTTGCATCTCTAGCAGCGTCTCGATGAGATTCTCATGGATATTGAGCACACTCATTATTGAGGGTATCTCCTTGGTGAGGTCACGAAACATTTTGGCCGCCTCCTTTAATTTACCCAGCTTACGGGCGCACATGGCCAATCGCCGTTTGATGTAGATCAAAACGTTTGTATCCCGTCGATGCACTCCATCTGCAATGGCTCCCTGATGCTGAGTGGCCTGCGATTTGCGATAGTTTATTTCGGCCACTTTAAGCGCCGTTTTTAGTATTTTTTCTGCTTCCATTATGGTCATGGCTTCCTCTTCGGCCAGCAGTATATAGGCCGGGGCACACTCAGCATTGATCTCCAATGCATTATGAGCAGACTTGATGCGTTGCATGGGATTGCGTTCACGCCAGGCAGTTTGCATGATTTCGTATTCATCCTTACGTGCATCACCCTCACACGTGAAGAACGTCTGATGATCCTGGGCACTTAGATTCATATCGTAATAGGTCAATGGCTCTTTGCTGGTGGCCCAAAAGAAGCGTTGATACTCAGCGCCCCGGAACAGATTTAACGGATTGCGCCATACTTTACACTCGGGCATCTGATTGCCTGTGCTACTAGTGGCGGAACCTGTTCCACCTGCCCCCGTTGTTGTACCATTTCCTCCTCCAGCACCTCCAGTCCCATTGCTGCTACTGGTTGAGCCACTACTGCTGCTACTGCCGCTACCATTGCTGGAATCCGATTGGCCATCACTACCATTTATCCACGGACTAATATGATTGATTGACACTTGCTCTGAAAGAGATGTTGTTAGTTTCTCATATCCCATAAAAGAAACCGCATTGTGCTAATTCACCTATAAAAGATGTTCCATATTTCCGAAAATACCACCATTCAAAGATTAGAATCAATCCCGATATTAAACTCGAAGTACCAGTGAGAGCCACATAAAATTTTGGCGTCAGTGTGCTTAGAAACATTGATGAGTCCCACATCCTGCCACTGTCCACTGACACTCACTTGGTTCGGGAACGGGATGAGGGGAAGGATGGATATGGAAATTGTGTATTTGTTGTTGTTGTTGCCTTGCCGCCACCACTAACGAAGAAGACTGTGCAAGGGTTTTTTGGTATTTGGAGGAGCGTTGCTGGTAATAGTTTGTATCCGCTGGACCGCCGCCAATTTCCAGCGTTTCCCCCTCAACTGTAATTCTCAATAAAAACAATTAACCGATTTCCTTAGATTGTAAAGCTTTTTATCCTTGCAGTGGATGTAGATGAGAGAGACTTTTTTTCCATAAAGTATTCAACGGAGTTGGTTGGTGGAGGGGGGCGCGTTCGAGATGGCAAACCCACGATAAATTTCAATTGTGGTGCTATGTTAGTTATGTGAATCGATAATTATCGAAAATTGCATTTATCGCATTGTCTTACATTATCGATAACCGGAATCGATATATTTCTTGTGCAGCCCTAAAATGGCCGCATAGTGCATTTTTTTTTGTTTTCTCGACAAGTGCATGAAGTTGTAATTGAGATCGTAAAGAATTTGTCTTCCATCATCGATCAAATCAAAACGGAATTGGATCAGCATGGCGCAGGTGGCGGATCCCAAACCGGAAACCGAAACCAAAACCAAATCAATAGCGGATGAAAAGGCGGACTTAAAGCTGGAGAATGCCCTGGTCGATGCCGATGCAGATGCCTCAATAGATGCCAAATCAAATGACGCCAAGACTGATGAGGACATCAATCTTGACATCACAATGGATGAGTTGAGTTCCCTGGAGCAGGAAATTGCGAAAATGCACAATGCACAACTAAGCGAACCCGAATTAGAGCAGACCTTACCGGAGGAGGTAGCGACTGATTCGATCCCGGTTAGTGGTAGTTTAGATGTCAAGCCAACTACCAACGATGAGAAGAATCAGACGCTTAGCGGTACACCACTGTCGCATCAATTAGATAAACGTCGATTGGCACAGAGTACTAGTCCGGGTGAGGGACTCAGTGAGTCGACACTGGAAGATGCCGATCTTATAGCCTTACTCAAGGGCACTGATACTAGCTTGGAGCAGGCCCCAAAAGAAAAATCAAATATCGAATTGGCATTGGCCGAAATGGATGTTGGTGTGACCATTGAGGGTGAGGGACAATATGAAATAATCGAGATTGATGACGACGACACTGCCAATATGTCAAAGGCAATTACAACCGCTAGTACCCCACCCAATACCACCACTAATACCACTAGCAGTAGCAAATTGTCATCAAAAGCTAAGGCATCTAGTAAAATCTCAGCCTCTGGCTATAGTGGCAAAATAAAACTTTCGCCGGAGCAAGCACGTGCCGTTGCCCTCGAACAAATGGCTGACCTATCATCACAGAAGGCGGCTAGACGTAAAGAGACGCAATCCCAGGCCATTATGGTTGTGAAGTCTCAGGATATAGTCAGCTCGCTTAATGATGACTGGAATGAGTACGATAGTGGGAGCAGCGATACCACCACCACTACTACCACAACCACTATCACAAGTCATCCTCAGGTGACAGCCATTAAAAAGTCTTCAAATGCTCCAGCTGTAACTAAAAAGTCCAATAATGACAATAATGAGACCAAGGCGGGGGTCACATCGCCGGCGGCGCAGATAGGGAATGTAAAAGTGGTTGTTAAAGCTGTAAGCCAAAATCAATTGACATCAGCAGCAGCAGCAGCCGCTACGACAACAACAACAAACACGGTTAAAGATAAGTCCAAGATCAAGACGACCTCATCGACACCGCCTACAATTACAGTGACGGCAGAGGCACCCTCTGGTAAGTGGGGGAAGGAGAAACCTACCCATTCTATTATTAACTAAAATTTCACGTTTTTAAGCATTTTATTTATTTTTTGTTTTTTTCAGGCTTTAAAAGAGTCATCAAACGAAAAATTATCTGGGATCCAGATGCACCCGAGACACAAAAGTCATTTGCTCAATATGCCAGCAACAGCAACAATAGTACGAAACGTTCGGCCACCCCATTATCCCAGCTAGCGGTTACGGTAGTTGCAACCGGAGCTAAAGCTAACACGACCAGTAAGTTATCCGTGAATTCGCGTAAAGAGACGCAAGGAACTGCATCCGGTGGCAAGAAACCACGAGCCTCAACACCCAAAGACCAAGGACAACAGAACAAGTCACCGACAAAAAGATCAGCCACACCTAATGCAACAGATGCCACTTTAATCATGCCGACCACAAAGCGGCGATCTCAGACTCCTAGTACGATGGTTACGACGGGATCGGGTGGACCGACAAATGGAGCTGTCAAGAAAAAGAAAGTTAGCGAAATTGATCGTCTTATGGGTGATGAGGGAGCTGCCAATATGATTCAAGCTGTCGAGCATGAGCAAAGGGAGTTAAGTGGCGGCGAATTGTCAAATAAACCATTGATGCGTAAACGAGCCATGACCATAACAGGAAGGGTTAGTTCCTTATTATATAGAAATTTAGTTTGCTGTTATTAAACCTCTCTTCCTCTCTCTCTCTACCTCTCTCCTATGTAGGCGGCAGCAGCAGCAGCAGCAGCCGAAGTTCAGGCAGCTGCGCCACCTAAAAAAGATTCCACTCACACTCCAATTGTAAAAGGAGCCGCTAGTGGTGGATCAACGGAATATAGCAATGTTGTCACACCTGTAAAATCACGTGCTTCCGATTCTTCGTGGGATTATGTGTACAAACAGCGAGCCAGCGAAGAATCAATGATTGTGCGTAGACGATCAAATAGTTCCTATTCGAGTAATGCGTCTGTTAGTCGCCTCTCGTTGGATAATAAGCCGGGCGTTGGGCTTTCGAATGATGCAGCCGATCATAACAATGATCCTTCGTTCAAGTTCTTAAAACCCGAAAATAAGGCCAATAATAGCAAGAGAATAAGTGTAGATGGCGTAGATACGGCCCATACACTGGCTAACGATTTGAAAGGTAGCAACTCATCGGATTTGATTGCCTTTAATAAACTTGATAAGGTCGCCCAATTGATTATAAATACCCATCACTCAAAAATTGGACAAACCTATAATGCCCAATTATTGCATAAGCTAAGCGAAACTCTAAACAAATTAGCCAAAAGCAATGAATACAATACTGTGCTCCTAACCGTGCAGGGTCAACAATTTTGCCAAGGCATTGATTGCCAGGAATTGGTGGCTGGAGCGATGGAGAAGCGTAAAAGTTGTGCCAGTCAAATGGCTACTGTTCTCAAGTGGGTTCAAGAATAAAAACAAATATTTACAGATATATATATAATTATTATTTCCTTCTTTTAGAACATATCTACGTACACTGGCAACATTCCCTAAGCCGTTGGTGGCCGGTATTATAGGCAATCTAAGGAATTTGGGTGTAATGCAATTACCATTATTCGATTATGTGGTATCTGCCGATGATTGTACATTTGAGACAAATTACAATAAGCTTGGCCACTTGGCAGAGGGCTATGCACTGTGGCATAAGCATGAAAAGGTTTCGGCTCAAACGGTATGCCCAGTTCGTTTCACCTATTAATCAATCATTCACTTCTATGGTTTTTTTTTTAACTCTAACTTTTAGCATGGACGTCTATTTTTATTGGGTGAGCGATTAAGCACATCGGATCTATTAAAGTCAAATAGTTTTATTGACAAATCCTGCAAATCCCGTAGCGTTAACGATGAGGCTTTGGCCATTGCCAAACTTATATCAACATCATCAGCAGAGGTAATAATATCTAAATTCTATATAATCGGCGCAAATTAATTTATAATTCATCATTATAGACATATCGGACCCTGAAAAAGTTAAATCACGTAAACACAAATACGGCTAATTTTACCCGGCTTGATGAGGAATTCCAAATCATTACCGAACAATGGTCAAAAGCGAATTGTCAAGCAAATTTTAAACGTTATCTTAGCGATGTTAATATTTAGAGACAAACTCTTCTTCTTCTTCAAGACAAGGAGAAGATACCAGAACACAAACCGGACATACATACATATATTTTAATATATAAGATGAGGCCACATACCATGGGTAAGAAAATGGTAGGGCAAATACGAAACGCATTGTAAATCAAAGTTTTTTTCTAATTTTTAAATTAAACATTTAATATTGTTTAATTGAGTTTAATATGTACTATATATATGTATATATATATATATATATATGTATATATAGGAGTGTAAGAGAGAGTGTTTGAATTTAATTTGATTTTTTGTACTTGAGTTTCTTTAATGAAAAATAGATGAAATTGAAAACTGGACTGAATGCAATTCAAGAGAAATAACTAATTACTAAGTAGATATCGCTTTATAACGATATTTAAGGGATAAACCCGATTTTGAAGAATAAAATGTTTTTTTAATTTTATTTTTTTTAAGCAAATTTAACGAAATCTGTAACTTTTGATTCAGATTTTTCATCTAAAAACATATTTGGTATAACATTATCTATGTTTGTACATATATATGTATGTATTTGTCCTCAAATGATCTCAATTCATTTAGATACGTCGAGGCATGATGGATTTATGTATATAAGATGGTCCCGTCGGCAAGAGATGATATAATGATGAGTGAAAAGATCATAGTCGTATTAAAAGTGAGAGAGAAAGGATACGTGCCTACTTCGAAAAGCTTCGGCTTTAGAAGGCAACATCTAATATTATTCCATTATAGGCTGAAGTCATTAGAAAGTATATTTGAGAGCATCCAAACAAAATTGCTTTCTCACAAATATGTCTATATTTTGTTTCGACCGCTTCTGTGTATTGTGCTTTCTTTTTTTTTTTTTTTTTTTGTTTTGTCTTTCTTCTACCCTTTTATCCTTATAAATATTCGATTCGATAATCTCTAATTTTCGGGGAGGCGCAAGGGGAAATGATTACGATTTTTTTTTAGTTTGCTATTGATTGGTTTATTTTTCTTTTTTTCTTTTTTTGTATTTGGTTTTGGGGTATTTTAGAAAAGGTTTTTCTATTTAATGTACTAATAAATTGTTAGGAATTATACTATTTATGTATTACTACAGAGAGATAGGGGGTTAAGAGTGGGAGAGAGAAGATGCTTTGGATTGATGATGTTTTAAATGCGTTCGCCGTCTAATTATGTTTTTCATCCTCATAGTAGATGGGTAATTCAGATTGTATACGCAAGAGACGAACATAGGTAATCAGTTTCCATTCATGCTCTTCGGCCATTACAAAGGTGGACATATAAGTGACCAGCTCCTGGGAGCCATCTTGATCGAGATCGGCAATGAGCATTGAATGCTCTTGATTATTTAAATCCGGTTGGCATATCACCTCGTTCCGATCATGACGACAAAATTGTACAATATTACTTTGTGAGGTGTTCTCGATGCGGGTATCGGCGCCCATGAATAGGGCTAAAATGACAGTTTCTGTGATCATTTGCATTTTATAGGGACTAGTAGTTAGGCTGCCGCTGTTAGAATTAGATGAGGATTTTGTTTGATTTTTGTAGGGCATGCCATAGGCTTCACGCTTCTCGATGAGATGATCAAATATGTTGAATTCCTTCTTTGGTATATTATGCCTTTTGAGACGTGGTTGTTGTTGTTGTTGCTTTTTAGTGGCATGGGATTTGTCTTTATCCTTGATGCTATTTAAATTTTTATTTATATTACTATTATTATTTTTCTGCACATTATTATTTTGTGTGGGTGCAGACGAAGAGGACGAGGAGGAGGATGATGCTGCTTTTGACTGTTTGTTGTTGTTGGATATTGTATGCCATTCCCAGAATTTCATTACAAAACCGGACATTTTGGATTTGGTATTCTTAAAATGCCATTCAGCTGGCACCATTCCATACATGGCGCTATTGGTTAAATTCCATAGCACAAATGGTTTGCCATTACGCATTTCACTCAACACCAATGTGACATTACAATCCTCCGGACATTTGCCACGATTCTCGACCAGTAATTCCCGTCCACTTAAAGAGTATATATTCCGCTGAGCCTCGACCTCCCTGCGCTGGCCATGATGCCGATGCTGGGAAATTTTGGATGCTTGCGATAACCGTTGCTGACCCACAATCGATTTGTTGGTGATTAGGGCATATAGCTCGGCCAACGTTTTTGAGCGTTGCTGCTCGGTATTGTTGGATTTGAGGCAACTGAAACTAACATTGCCGGCCTCCAATTGTAAGCGGCACACCTTTTGACACTCATGCAAACGAAAGCCATCGCCAATGGGTTCACCACGTCGTCCGGATAGCAGACGCAAGACATTCCTTGTCTCCAATTGGGGCGAGGGAGGCGGCTGCTGCTGTTGCTGGACAAGTGCTTTTGTTCGCTGCTCTAGCGTTAGGCTGGATACAAGTAATATATCGAGAATGCCATCTCCATCCAAATCAGGCAAAATGATGGGAAAATCATATTCATCCACTTTATGAGATGAACGCTCTTTGTAACGCCAATGCCATTGACCCGAAACCGGATTAATTGCACCTAATTCGCCATACTCGTCCATCACAAGGCAATCATTCTTGGAATTGCCATCGATATCCAGTAATGTACAATCCACAGCCACCGGCTCGTCTACTGTCTGATCGTACCAGGCAACGGCGCCAGAACTGCCAATTAACGAGATAATGCCATTACGTCTGTGATTACTGGGACGAAACTCGGACGGAAAGAATGCATCTCCCCGATAAAGGAATATTAAATTGTTCTCCCACGCCCGTAGACCGCTGACTACATGGATCCCGCCTTTAAGTTCAATTTTTGTATAGTTATTCAGCCAATTGTGAGTCTTGACACGATCGCCGATGGCCGGACAGGCGCCGGTTCCATCGGGATTGCCACATGGCACCAGCCAAACGAAACCCACGATGGCAAAAAGGCATATGAGCACGGAGGCAATGAAACAACAACGTCTGGCCGTTGACATGGGCACTTTGGTATCCTCCTCGCCAAAATTGTTCCCCAGAATGGCAACATTATCGCCATTCATATCAAATTCGCTATTAAAATTGGAGAATTCAGTGCCGGGTCCAGAATTGCCGGCACCTTCACCGCCGCCCAAGTCACTAAGCATCACCGAACGGAATGTATTCTGCATATTGGTGGTGTAGGTGGTGGTGGTGTTGTTGTGACTCCTGGGTGGAGCCTCTGCCTCTAATTGGAATCTCTGTGGTTCTTGTTGGGTGTGGATTTGGGTTGCAGGAGGTTTACTTTTACGTATAGACGATGTATTGGATCGTGTGTGTGGTGATTTTAAAGCCAAAGTGTTTGGCGGTATACGGCTACGATTACGTTGCGATTGTTGTTGTTGTTGCTGCAGTTGCTCCTCTTGACGATGTTGCTGTTGTCTTTGTTGCTGTTGACTACGATGCTTGCTTGTATTATGAATTTCAATCTCTTCATCAGATTCATCATCAGAATCGGTCATGGCCTGGCTCAGCGGCGCATAGATATGAGTTGGTAACAATTCCGTGTGCATTTTAGCTTTTTTTTTTTTTTTTAACGAAAAATCAATACCCAGTTATAAGAGAGCGAGAAAGAGAGAGAAGGAATATTTTTGCCGCTAGCTGTATTTACCTTTAAACACTCGAACTTTATTGTTGGTGGCATCATCAACATAGCTATTCTTCTGTTTTGATTTTGCATTAGGCAAACATATAAAAATAGCAATATTGCTTTCTGCTGCTTTCTCGATATTTAATTTTGTATCAGTAACGTATTAGCCATTCGCAAGTTAATGCAATTTCGACCTTTCTGCTGAACCGTTTTCGACCTTTTTCGGGGTTCAGCCGTTTCGACCTTTCTGCTCAATCGTTTGTCGTGTCTGGCAGCACTGTGGCTAGAGTTGCCAGAATCAGTTTAGTTTCTGGCAACACTGTTTACGTGCGTGAAAATTAGTTAAAGTTAATATTTTTTTTTTATGAAAACAAAAGATATACAGTGTTTCAAAAGCCATAATATAAGTGTTCCGCATGCGGCAACCGCTAACTAAATCTATTAGTCAAACGTTTAGCAATAGCTGCATTCGAAATTGCCGCATTAAATAAAAAGTTTACTTGAATTTTTAGTCTAGCCTCAATATCAAAAACACACACACACCAACACAATAAGAAACCCACACATACGAATTGTGTATATTGCGTAGCGAAAGAAAGAAACTGCAACACACACACAACACATATAAACAGACAGATGTCTTACATGATGGCCAAAACGCTGGAGGAGCAGAGTCTTAGAGAGTGTGAACATTATATACAGACTCATGGCATTCAACGGGTACTCAAAGACTGCATTGTCCAACTTTGCGTATGTCGCCCAGAAAATCCCGTACAATTCTTACGACAATATTTTCAAAAATTGGAAAGGGTAAGTTTTCGTGGGGAAACGTTATAAACTCTCATATATATATTTTGTTTAAAAAATTACATTGTTTTTTTGGGGATGGACTGCGGGAGCGGACTGAGTATATGCGTTTTTTAAGTGGGAGGATGGACACTTTGAATTTTGGAATGGAATTTGATTTGATCTGAAAGAGGGAAATTACTTTTCCTCGTTTTTGGGGCAATTAGCTGCCTTTTTGGGCCTAGGAATTGGCCTGAAGCAAGAAGATTTTGCACTTGGTTTGGCCACACGAGCTTTTGTCTTCGGGTTTTTGGGTTTTCGCTTAGGCGCTAATTTTTTTGGGCGCTTGGTGGCAACCTTCTTGGCTCTACCCTTGGCTGGTGCCTTACGTTTATTGGCTCGCTTTTTTGCCCCTGCACAAGCACGATCCTCCATAAGTTCATTGATAGCTGATGCCAAATTTGATCTTGATACTGATGGGTCACAGTCGGTACATAGACATGATGAGCTTGACTGATTGTCCCATTTGGCTGGCTTCTCTCGAGATTTCCAGAATCTTGTGTACTAAAACAAAAAAAAAAATGCTTTTACAGACATAGGAATTATATACTATATAATTATACTTTACATTATTATCTGCAACATCATAACGCTGCTTTTCCGTCAATTGATCCCAAGTCCGAGCTACCAATTCTTCCAAGTCTATTTTGTCCAAACTGGACTTGACCTTTTTTGGCCTTGCGGCTCGCGTTTTCTTTGGTCTGCCTTTGTTAACCTGAGGAACCCGAAAAGGTTTGGCTACCTTTGGTGTCTTGTCCTTTTTTTGATATTGCGCTTCTTTTTCTTTACTATGTTTTCGGATTCCGAATCACTTGAATAATCAAATTCGTCATCTGCAGCGCGCTTCTTCTTCTTCTTTTCTATGTTTTCGGATTCCGATTCCAAATCACTTGGATAATCAAATTCATCTTCCGCAGAGCCTGCTCCAACAGATTCTTCAGTGTCTTCACCATTTGAAAAGTTCCAAGACATTGTAGAACAAATTTAAAACTAAAATAAAAATAAATTTTCTTTATTAAACGAACTTTGTTACTCGAAAGGATTCACTATTACTTTTAACTGGTTTTGTTATTTTATTTATTATTTTAGAGCACAAATGTATTTGTATAAACTGTTGTGTTCACTTGGAGCTCGTATCACATAATGAATAAAGATCCCAGATTTTTATACACCTTACATTTGAGATTCACAGTTTAATATCATGGCCTACTTTTTCAAATGTCAAGGCCTACTTGGATGCTTTTATTTTAATCCATTTCCAGCATTTTGAGTGCGATAGTACTAGGGTTACTTTTCGTGACATGTTAATGTTTCCGAACAACTCTAAGTGAATTTCAGACAAAAACAACTCGGTTTTCATTTTTGAATGGTTATAAGAAACCCACACATACGAATTGTGTATATTGCGTAGCGAAAGAAAGAAACTGCAACACACACACAACACATATAAACAGACAGATGTCTTACATGATGGCCAAAACGCTGGAGGAGCAGAGTCTTAGAGAGTGTGAACATTATATACAGACTCATGGCATTCAACGGGTACTCAAAGACTGCATTGTCCAACTTTGCGTATGTCGCCCAGAAAATCCCGTACAATTATTACGACAATATTTTCAAAAATTGGAAAGGGTAAATTTTCGCGGAGAAACGTTATAAACTCTCATATATATATTTTGTTTAAAAAATTACATTGTTTTTTTGGGGATGGACTGCGGGAGCGGACTGAGTATATGCGTTTTTTAAGTGGGAGGATGGACACACCCACACCACCCACCTGTAAACGGCGTTTGGAACTAAAAATTTTGAAAAATATTTCACTTTGAATTTTGGAATGGAATTTGATTTGATCTGAAAGAGGGAAATTACTTTTCCTCGTTTTTGGGGCAATTAGCTGCCTTTTTGGGCCTAGGAATTGGCCTGAAGCAAGAAGATTTTGCACTTGGTTTGGCCACACGAGCTTTTGTCTTCGGTTTTTTGGGTTTTCGCTTAGGCGCTAATTTTTTTGGGCGCTTGGTGGCAACCTTCTTGGCTCTACCCTTGGCTCTACCCTTGGCTGGTGCCTTACGTTTATTGGCTCGCTTTTTTTGCCCCTGCACAAGCACGATCCTCCATAAGTTCATTGATAGCTGATGCCAAATTTGATCTTGATACTGATGGGTCACAGTCGGTACATAGACATGATGAGCTTGACTGATTGTCCCATTTGGCTGGCTTCTCTCGAGATTTCCAGAATCTTGTGTACTAAAACAAAAAAAAAATGCTTTTACAGACATAGGAATTATATACTATATAATTATACTTTACATTATTATCTGCAACATCATAACGCTGCTTTTCCGTCAATTGATCCCAAGTCCGAGCTACCAATTCTTCCAAGTCTATTTTGTCCAAACTGGACTTGACCTTTTTTGGCCTTGCGGCTCGCGTTTTCTTTGGTCTGCCTTTGTTAACCTGAGGAACCCGAAAAGGTTTGGCTACCTTTGGTGTCTTGTCCTTTTTTTTGATATTGCGCTTCTTTTTCTTTACTATGTTTTCGGATTCCGAATCACTTGAATAATCAAACTCGTCATCTGCAGTGCGCTTCTTCTTCTTTTCTATGTTTTCGGATTCCGATTCCAAATCACTTGGATAATCAAATTCATCTTCCGCAGAGCCTGCTCCAACAGATTCTTCAGTGTCTTCACCATTTGAAAAGTTCCAAGACATTGTAGAACAAATTTAAAACTAAAATAAAAATAAATTCTTTATTAAACGAACTTTGTTACTCGAAAGAATTCACTATTACTTTTCACTGGTTTTGTTATTTTTCTTTTACAATAATAAAAATATTATTTTAGAGCACAAATGTATTTGTATAAACTGTTGTGTTCACTTGGAGCTCGTATCACAAAATGAATAAAGATCCCAGATTTTTATACACCTTACATTTGAGATTCACAGTTTAATATCATGGCCTACTTTTTCAAATGTCAAGGCCTACTTGGATGCTTTTATTTTAATCCATTTCCAGCATTTTGAGTGCGATAGTACTAGGGTTACTTTTCGTGACATGTTAATGTTTCCGAACAACTCTAAGTGAATTCCAGACAAAAACAACTCGGTTTTCATTTTTGAATGGTTATAAGAAACCCACACATACGAATTGTGTATATTGCGTAGCGAAAGAAAGAAACTGCAACACACACACAACACATATAAACAGACAGATGTCTTACATGATGGCCAAAACGCTGGAGGAGCAGAGTCTTAGAGAGTGTGAACATTATATACAGACTCATGGCATTCAACGGGTACTCAAAGACTGCATTGTCCAACTTTGCGTATGTCGCCCAGAAAATCCCGTACAATTATTACGACAATATTTTCAAAAATTGGAAAGGGTAAATTTTCGTGGAGAAACGTTATAAACTCTCATATATATATTTTGTTTAAAAAATTACATTGTTTTTTTGGGGATGGACTGCGGGAGCGGACTGAGTATATGCGTTTTTTAAGTGGGAGGATGGACACACCCACACCACCCACCTGTAAACGGCGTTTGGAACTAAAAATTTTGAAAAATATTTCACTTTGAATTTTGGAATGGAATTTGATTTGATCTGAAAGAGGGAAATTACTTTTCCTCGTTTTTGGGGCAATTAGCTGCCTTTTTGGGCCTAGGAATTGGCCTGAAGCAAGAAGATTTTGCACTTGGTTTGGCCACACGAGCTTTTGTCTTCGGTTTTTTGGGTTTTCGCTTAGGCGCTAATTTTTTGGGCGCTTGGTGGCAACCTTCTTGGCTCTACCCTTGGCTCTACCCTTGGCTCTACCCTTGGCTCTACCCTTGGCTCTACCCTTGGCTGGTGCCTTACGTTTATTGGCTCGCTTTTTTGCCCCTGCACAAGCACGATCCTCCATAAGTTCATTGATAGCTGATGCCAAATTTGATCTTGATACTGATGGGTCACAGTCGGTACATAGACATGATGAGCTTGACTGATTGTCCCATTTGGCTGGCTTCTCTCGAGATTTCCAGAATCTTGTGTACTAAAACAAAAAAAAAATGCTTTTACAGACATAGGAATTATATACTATATAATTATACTTTACATTATTATCTGCAACATCATAACGCTGCTTTTCCGTCAATTGATCCCAAGTCCGAGCTACCAATTCTTCCAAGTCTATTTTGTCCAAACTGGACTTGACCTTTTTTGGCCTTGCGGCTCGCGTTTTCTTTGGTCTGCCTTTGTTAACCTGAGGAACCCGAAAAGGTTTGGCTACCTTTGGTGTCTTGTCCTTTTTTTTGATATTGCGCTTCTTTTTCTTTACTATGTTTTCGGATTCCGAATCACTTGAATAATCAAACTCGTCATCTGCAGTGCGCTTCTTCTTCTTTTCTATGTTTTCGGATTCCGATTCCGAATCACTTGAATAATCAAATTCGTCATCTGCAGCGCGCTTCTTCTTCTTTTCTATGTTTTCGGATTCCGATTCCAAATCACTTGGATAATCAAATTCATCTTCCGCAGAGCCTGCTCCAACAGATTCTTCAGTGTCTTCACCATTTGAAAAGTTCCAAGACATTGTAGAATAAATTTAAAACTAAAATAAAAATAAATTCTTTATTAAACGAACTTTGTTACTCGAAAGAATTCACTATTACTTTTCACTGGTTTTGTTATTTTTCTTTTACAATAATAAAAATATTATTTTAGAGCACAAATGTATTTGTATAAACTGTTGTGTTCACTTGGAGCTCGTATCACAAAATGAATAAAGATCCCAGATTTTTATACACCTTACATTTGAGATTCACAGTTTAATATCATGGCCTACTTTTTCAAATGTCAAGGCCTACTTGGATGCTTTTATTTTAATCCATTTCCAGCATTTTGAGTGCGATAGTACTAGGGTTACTTTTCGTGACATGTTAATGTTTCCGAACAACTCTAAGTGAATTTCAGACAAAAACAACTCGGTTTTCATTTTTGAATGGTTATAAGAAACCCACACATACGAATTGTGTATATTGCGTAGCGAAAGAAAGAAACTGCAACACACACACAACACATATAAACAGACAGATGTCTTACATGATGGCCAAAACGCTGGAGGAGCAGAGTCTTAGAGAGTGTGAACATTATATACAGACTCATGGCATTCAACGGGTACTCAAAGACTGCATTGTCCAACTTTGCGTATGTCGCCCAGAAAATCCCGTACAATTATTACGACAATATTTTCAAAAATTGGAAAGGGTAAATTTTCGTGGAGAAACGTTATAAACTCTCATATATATATTTTGTTTAAAAAATTACATTGTTTTTTTGGGGATGGACTGCGGGAGCGGACTGAGTATATGCGTTTTTTAAGTGGGAGGATGGACACACCCACACCACCCACCTGTAAACGGCGTTTGGAACTAAAAATTTTGAAAAATATTTCACTTTGAATTTTGGAATGGAATTTGATTTGATCTGAAAGAGGGAAATTACTTTTCCTCGTTTTTGGGGCAATTAACTGCCTTTTTGGGCCTAGGAATTGGCCTGAAGCAAGAAGATTTTGCACTTGGTTTGGCCACACGAGCTTTTGTCTTCGGTTTTTTGGGTTTTCGCTTAGGCGCTAATTTTTTTGGGCGCTTGGTGGCAACCTTCTTGGCTCTACCCTTGGCTCTACCCTTGGCTGGTGCCTTACGTTTATTGGCTCGCTTTTTTGCCCCTGCACAAGCACGATCCTCCATAAGTTCATTGATAGCTGATGCCAAATTTGATCTTGATACTGATGGGTCACAGTCGGTACATAGACATGATGAGCTTGACTGATTGTCCCATTTGGCTGGCTTCTCTCGAGATTTCCAGAATCTTGTGTACTAAAACAAAAAAAAAATGCTTTTACAGACATAGGAATTATATACTATATAATTATACTTTACATTATTATCTGCAACATCATAACGCTGCTTTTCCGTCAATTGATCCCAAGTCCGAGCTACCAATTCTTCCAAGTCTATTTTGTCCAAACTGGACTTGACCTTTTTTGGCCTTGCGGCTCGCGTTTTCTTTGGTCTGCCTTTGTTAACCTG
Organism: Drosophila insularis; assembly: GCA_018903935.1. Lineage (NCBI taxonomy): Eukaryota > Metazoa > Arthropoda > Insecta > Diptera > Drosophilidae > Drosophila > Drosophila insularis. The sequence goes on along the minus strand of JAEIFP010000291.1, from coordinate 2,365,444 downwards.
AGGAGCCCGAAAAGGTTTGGCTACCTTTGGTGTCTTGTCCTTTTTTTGATATTGCGCTTTTTTTTTTTTTCCTTTTTTTCCGGTTCCGAATCACTTGAATAATCAAACTCGTCATCTGCAGTGCGCTTCTTCTTCTTTTCTATGTTTTCGGATTCCGATTCCGAATCACTTGAATAATCAAACTCGTCATCTGCAGTGCGCTTCTTCTTCTTTTTTATGTTTTCGGATTCCGATTCCGAATCACTTGAATAATCAAATTCGTCATCTGCAGCGCGCTTCTTCTTCTTCTTTTCTATGTTTTCGGATTCCGATTCCAAATCACTTGGATAATCAAATTCATCTTCCGCAGAGCCTGCTCCAACAGATTCTTCAGTGTCTTCACCATTTGAAAAGTTCCAAGACATTGTAGAACAAATTTAAAACTAAAATAAAAATAAATTTTCTTTATTAAACGAACTTTGTTACTCGAAAGGATTCACTATTACTTTTAACTGGTTTTGTTATTTTATTTATTATTTTAGAGCACAAATGTATTTGTATAAACTGTTGTGTTCACTTGGAGCTCGTATCACATAATGAATAAAGATCCCAGATTTTTATACACCTTACATTTGAGATTCACAGTTTAATATCATGGCCTACTTTTTCAAATGTCAAGGCCTACTTGGATGCTTTTATTTTAATCCATTTCCAGCATTTTGAGTGCGATAGTACTAGGGTTACTTTTCGTGACATGTTAATGTTTCCGAACAACTCTAAGTGAATTCCAGACAAAAACAACTCGGTTTTCATTTTTGAATGGTTATAAGAAACCCACACATACGAATTGTGTATATTGCGTAGCGAAAGAAAGAAACTGCAACACACACACAACACATATAAACAGACAGATGTCTTACATGATGGCCAAAACGCTGGAGGAGCAGAGTCTTAGAGAGTGTGAACATTATATACAGACTCATGGCATTCAACGGGTACTCAAAGACTGCATTGTCCAACTTTGCGTATGTCGCCCAGAAAATCCCGTACAATTATTACAATATTTTCAAAAATTGGAAAGGGTAAATTTTCGTGGAGAAACGTTATAAACTCTCATATATATATTTTGTTTAAAAAATTACATTGTTTTTTTGGGGATGGACTGCGGGAGCGGACTGAGTATATGCGTTTTTTAAGTGGGAGGATGGACACACCCACACCACCCACCTGTAAACGGCGTTTGGAACTAAAAATTTTGAAAAATATTTCACTTTGAATTTTGGAATGGAATTTGATTTGATCTGAAAGAGGGAAATTACTTTTCCTCGTTTTTGGGGCAATTAGCTGCCTTTTTGGGCCTAGGAATTGGCCTGAAGCAAGAAGATTTTGCACTTGGTTTGGCCACACAAGCTTTTGTCTTCGGTTTTTTGGGTTTTCGCTTAGGCACTAATTTTTTTGGGCGCTTGGTGGCAACCTTCTTGGCTCTACCCTTGGCTCTACCCTTGGCTGGTGCCTTACGTTTATTGGCTCGCTTTTTTGCCCCTGCACAAGCACGATCCTCCATAAGTTCATTGATAGCTGATGCCAAATTTGATCTTGATACTGATGGGTCACAGTCGGTACATAGACATGATGAGCTTGACTGATTGTCCCATTTGGCTGGCTTCTCTCGAGATTTCCAGAATCTTGTGTACTAAAACAAAAAAAAAATGCTTTTACAGACATAGGAATTATATACTATATAATTATACTTTACATTATTATCTGCAACATCATAACGCTGCTTTTCCGTCAATTGATCCCAAGTCCGAGCTACCAATTCTTCCAAGTCTATTTTGTCCAAACTGGACTTGACCTTTTTTGGCCTTGCGGCTCGCGTTTTCTTTGGTCTGCCTTTGTTAACCTGAGGAACCCGAAAAGGTTTGGCTACCTTTGGTGTCTTGTCCTTTTTTTTGATATTGCGCTTCTTTTTCTTTACTATGTTTTCGGATTCCGAATCACTTGAATAATCAAACTCGTCATCTGCAGTGCGCTTCTTCTTCTTTTCTATGTTTTCGGATTCCGATTCCGAATCACTTGAATAATCAAATTCGTCATCTGCAGCGCGCTTCTTCTTCTTCTTTTCTATGTTTTCGGATTCCGATTCCAAATCACTTGGATAATCAAATTCATCTTCCACAGAGCCTGCTCCAACAGATTCTTCAGTGTCTTCACCATTTGAAAAGTTCCAAGACATTGTAGAATAAATTTAAAACTAAAATAAAAATAAATTCTTTATTAAACGAACTTTGTTACTCGAAAGAATTCACTATTACTTTTCACTGGTTTTGTTATTTTTCTTTTACAATAATAAAAATATTATTTTAGAGCACAAATGTATTTGTATAAACTGTTGTGTTCACTTGGAGCTCGTATCACAAAATGAATAAAGATCCCAGATTTTTATACACCTTACATTTGAGATTCACAGTTTAATATCATGGCCTACTTTTTCAAATGTCAAGGCCTACTTGGATGCTTTTATTTTAATCCATTTCCAGCATTTTGAGTGCGATAGTACTAGGGTTACTTTTCGTGACATGTTAATGTTTCCGAACAACTCTAAGTGAATTCCAGACAAAAACAACTCGGTTTTCATTTTTGAATGGTTATAAGAAACCCACATACGAATTGTGTATATTGCGTAGCGAAAGAAAGAAACTGCAACACACACACAACACATATAAACAGACAGATGTCTTACATGATGGCCAAAACGCTGGAGGAGCAGAGTCTTAGAGAGTGTGAACATTATATACAGACTCATGGCATTCAACGGGTACTCAAAGACTGCATTGTCCAACTTTGCGTATGTCGCCCAGAAAATCCCGTACAATTATTATGACAATATTTTCAAAAATTGGAAAGGGTAAATTTTCGCGGAGAAACGTTATAAACTCTCATATATATATTTTGTTTAAAAAATTACATTGTTTTTTTGGGGATGGACTGCGGGAGCGGACTGAGTATATGCGTTTTTTAAGTGGGAGGATGGACACACCCACACCACCCACCTGTAAACGGCGTTTGGAACTAAAAATTTTGAAAAATATTTCACTTTGAATTTTGGAATGGAATTTGATTTGATCTGAAAGAGGGAAATTACTTTTCCTCGTTTTTGGGGCAATTAGCTGCCTTTTTGGGCCTAGGAATTGGCCTGAAGCAAGAAGATTTTGCACTTGGTTTGGCCACACGAGCTTTTGTCTTCGGTTTTTTGGGTTTTCGCTTAGGCGCTAATTTTTTTGGGCGCTTGGTGGCAACCTTCTTGGCTCTACCCTTGGCTCTACCCTTGGCTCTACCCTTGGCTCTACCCTTGGCTCTACCCTTGGCTGGTGCCTTACGTTTATTGGCTCGCTTTTTTGCCCCTGCACAAGCACGATCCTCCATAAGTTCATTGATAGCTGATGCCAAATTTGATCTTGATACTGATGGGTCACAGTCGGTACATAGACATGATGAGCTTGACTGATTGTCCCATTTGGCTGGCTTCTCTCGAGATTTCCAGAATCTTGTGTACTAAAACAAAAAAAAAATGCTTTTACAGACATAGGAATTATATACTATATAATTATACTTTACATTATTATCTGCAACATCATAACGCTGCTTTTCCGTCATTTGATCCCAAGTCCGAGCTACCAATTCTTCCAAGTCTATTTTGTCCAAACTGGACTTGACCTTTTTTGGCCTTGCGGCTCGCGTTTTCTTTGGTCTGCCTTTGTTAACCTGAGGAACCCGAAAAGGTTTGGCTACCTTTGGTGTCTTGTCCTTTTTTTTGATATTGCGCTTCTTTTTCTTTACTATGTTTTCGGATTCCGAATCACTTGAATAATCAAACTCGTCATCTGCAGTGCGCTTCTTCTTCTTTTTTATGTTTTCGGATTCCGATTCCGAATCACTTGAATAATCAAATTCGTCATCTGCAGCGCGCTTCTTCTTCTTCTTTTCTATGTTTTCGGATTCCGATTCCAAATCACTTGGATAATCAAATTCATCTTCCGCAGAGCCTGCTCCAACAGATTCTTCAGTGTCTTCACCATTTGAAAAGTTCCAAGACATTGTAGAACAAATTTAAAACTAAAATAAAAATAAATTTTCTTTATTAAACGAACTTTGTTACTCGAAAGGATTCACTATTACTTTTAACTGGTTTTGTTATTTTATTTATTATTTTAGAGCACAAATGTATTTGTATAAACTGTTGTGTTCACTTGGAGCTCGTATCACATAATGAATAAAGATCCCAGATTTTTATACACCTTACATTTGAGATTCACAGTTTAATATCATGGCCTACTTTTTCAAATGTCAAGGCCTACTTGGATGCTTTTATTTTAATCCATTTCCAGCATTTTGAGTGCGATAGTACTAGGGTTACTTTTCGTGACATGTTAATGTTTCCGAACAACTCTAAGTGAATTCCAGACAAAAACAACTCGGTTTTCATTTTTGAATGGTTATAAGAAACCCACACATACGAATTGTGTATATTGCGTAGCGAAAGAAAGAAACTGCAACACACACACAACACATATAAACAGACAGATGTCTTACATGATGGCCAAAACGCTGGAGGAGCAGAGTCTTGGAGAGTGTGAACATTATATACAGACTCATGGCATTCAACGGGTACTCAAAGACTGCATTGTCCAACTTTGCGTATGTCGCCCAGAAAATCCCGTACAATTATTACGACAATATTTTCAAAAATTGGAAAGGGTAAATTTTCGTGGAGAAACGTTATAAACTCTCATATATATATTTTGTTTAAAAAATTACATTGTTTTTTTGGGGATGGACTGCGGGAGCGGACTGAGTATATGCGTTTTTTAAGTGGGAGGATGGACACACCCACACCACCCACCTGTAAACGGCGTTTGGAACTAAAAATTTTGAAAAATATTTCACTTTGAATTTTGGAATGGAATTTGATTTGATCTGAAAGAGGGAAATTACTTTTCCTCGTTTTTGGGGCAATTAGCTGCCTTTTTGGGCCTAGGAATTGGCCTGAAGCAAGAAGATTTTGCACTTGGTTTGGCCACACGAGCTTTTGTCTTCGGTTTTTTGGGTTTTCGCTTAGGCACTAATTTTTTTGGGCGCTTGGTGGCAACCTTCTTGGCTCTACCCTTGGCTCTACCCTTGGCTGGTGCCTTACGTTTATTGGCTCGCTTTTTTGCCCCTGCACAAGCACGATCCTCCATAAGTTCATTGATAGCTGATGCCAAACTTGATCTTGATACTGATGGGTCACAGTCGGTACATAGACATGATGAGCTTGACTGATTGTCCCATTTGGCTGGCTTCTCTCGAGATTTCCAGAATCTTGTGTACTAAAACAAAAAAAAATGCTTTTACAGACATAGGAATTATATACTATATAATTATACTTTACATTATTATCTGCAACATCATAACGCTGCTTTTCCGTCAATTGATCCCAAGTCCGAGCTACCAATTCTTCCAAGTCTATTTTGTCCAAACTGGACTTGACCTTTTTTGGCCTTGCGGCTCGCGTTTTCTTTGGTCTGCCTTTGTTAACCTGAGGAACCCGAAAAGGTTTGGCTACCTTTGGTGTCTTGTCCTTTTTTTGATATTGCGCTTCTTTTTCTTTACTATGTTTTCGGATTCCGAATCACTTGAATAATCAAACTCGTCATCTGCAGTGCGCTTCTTCTTCTTTTTATGTTTTCGGATTCCGATTCCGAATCACTTGAATAATCAAATTCGTCATCTGCAGCGCGCTTCTTCTTCTTCTTTTCTATGTTTTCGGATTCCGATTCCAAATCACTTGGATAATCAAATTCATCTTCCGCAGAGCCTGCTCCAACAGATTCTTCAGTGTCTTCACCATTTGAAAAGTTCCAAGACATTGTAGAATAAATTTAAAACTAAAATAAAAATAAATTCTTTATTAAACGAACTTTGTTACTCGAAAGAATTCACTATTACTTTTCACTGGTTTTGTTATTTTTCTTTTACAATAATAAAAATATTATTTTAGAGCACAAATGTATTTGTATAAACTGTTGTGTTCACTTGGAGCTCGTATCACAAAATGAATAAAGATCCCAGATTTTTATACACCTTACATTTGAGATTCACAGTTTAATATCATGGCCTACTTTTTCAAATGTCAAGGCCTACTTGGATGCTTTTATTTTAATCCATTTCCAGCATTTTGAGTGCGATAGTACTAGGGTTACTTTTCGTGACATGTTAATGTTTCCGAACAACTCTAAGTGAATTCCAGACAAAAACAACTCGGTTTTCATTTTTGAATGGTTATAAGAAACCCACACATACGAATTGTGTATATTGCGTAGCGAAAGAAAGAAACTGCAACACACACACAACACATATAAACAGACAGATGTCTTACATGATGGCCAAAACGCTGGAGGAGCAGAGTCTTAGAGAGTGTGAACATTATATACAGACTCATGGCATTCAACGGGTACTCAAAGACTGCATTGTCCAACTTTGCGTATGTCGCCCAGAAAATCCCGTACAATTATTACGACAATATTTTCAAAAATTGGAAAGGGTAAATTTTCGTGGAGAAACGTTATAAACTCTCATATATATATTTTGTTTAAAAAATTACATTGTTTTTTTGGGGATGGACTGCGGGAGCGGACTGAGTATATGCGTTTTTTAAGTGGGAGGATGGACACACCCACACCACCCACCTGTAAACGGCGTTTGGAACTAAAAATTTTGAAAAATATTTCACTTTGAATTTTGGAATGGAATTTGATTTGATCTGAAAGAGGGAAATTACTTTTCCTCGTTTTTGGGGCAATTAGCTGCCTTTTTGGGCCTAGGAATTGGCCTGAAGCAAGAAGATTTTGCACTTGGTTTGGCCACACGAGCTTTTGTCTTCGGTTTTTTGGGTTTTCGCTTAGGCGCTAATTTTTTTGGGCGCTTGGTGGCAACCTTCTTGGCTCTACCCTTGGCTCTACCCTTGGCTCTACCCTTGGCTGGTGCCTTACGTTTATTGGCTCGCTTTTTTGCCCCTGCACAAGCACGATCCTCCATAAGTTCATTGATAGCTGATGCCAAATTTGATCTTGATACTGATGGGTCACAGTCGGTACATAGACATGATGAGCTTGACTGATTGTCCCATTTGGCTGGCTTCTCTCGAGATTTCCAGAATCTTGTGTACTAAAACAAAAAAAAAAAATGCTTTTACAGACATAGGAATTATATACTATATAATTATACTTTACATTATTATCTGCAACATCATAACGCTGCTTTTCCGTCATTTGATCCCAAGTCCGAGCTACCAATTCTTCCAAGTCTATTTTGTCCAAACTGGACTTGACCTTTTTGGCCTTGCGGCTCGCGTTTTCTTTGGTCTGCCTTTGTTAACCTGAGGAACCCGAAAAGGTTTGGCTACCTTTGGTGTCTTGTCCTTTTTTTTGATATTGCGCTTCTTTTTCTTTACTATGTTTTCGGATTCCGAATCACTTGAATAATCAAACTCGTCATCTGCAGTGCGCTTCTTCTTCTTTTTTATGTTTTCGGATTCCGATTCCGAATCACTTGAATAATCAAATTCGTCATCTGCAGCGCGCTTCTTCTTCTTCTTTTCTATGTTTTCGGATTCCGATTCCAAATCACTTGGATAATCAAATTCATCTTCCGCAGAGCCTGCTCCAACAGATTCTTCAGTGTCTTCACCATTTGAAAAGTTCCAAGACATTGTAGAACAAATTTAAAACTAAAATAAAAATAAATTTTCTTTATTAAACGAACTTTGTTACTCGAAAGGATTCACTATTACTTTTAACTGGTTTTGTTATTTTATTTATTATTTTAGAGCACAAATGTATTTGTATAAACTGTTGTGTTCACTTGGAGCTCGTATCACATAATGAATAAAGATCCCAGATTTTTATACACCTTACATTTGAGATTCACAGTTTAATATCATGGCCTACTTTTTCAAATGTCAAGGCCTACTTGGATGCTTTTATTTTAATCCATTTCCAGCATTTTGAGTGCGATAGTACTAGGGTTACTTTTCGTGACATGTTAATGTTTCCGAACAACTCTAAGTGAATTCCAGACAAAAACAACTCGGTTTTCATTTTTGAATGGTTATAAGAAACCCACACATACGAATTGTGTATATTGCGTAGCGAAAGAAAGAAACTGCAACACACACACAACACATATAAACAGACAGATGATGGCCAAAACGCTGGAGGAGCAGAGTCTTAGAGAGTGTGAACATTATATACAGACTCATGGCATTCAACGGGTACTCAAAGACTGCATTGTCCAACTTTGCGTATGTCGCCCAGAAAATCCCGTACAATTATTACGACAATATTTTCAAAAATTGGAAAGGGTAAATTTTCGTGGAGAAACGTTATAAACTCTCATATATATATTTTGTTTAAAAAATTACATTGTTTTTTTGGGGATGGACTGCGGGAGCGGACTGAGTATATGCGTTTTTTAAGTGGGAGGATGGACACACCCACACCACCCACCTGTAAACGGCGTTTGGAACTAAAAATTTTGAAAAATATTTCACTTTGAATTTTGGAATGGAATTTGATTTGATCTGAAAGAGGGAAATTACTTTTCCTCGTTTTTGGGGCAATTAGCTGCCTTTTTGGGCCTAGGAATTGGCCTGAAGCAAGAAGATTTTGCACTTGGTTTGGCCACACGAGCTTTTGTCTTCGGTTTTTTGGGTTTTCGCTTAGGCACTAATTTTTTTGGGCGCTTGGTGGCAACCTTCTTGGCTCTACCCTTGGCTCTACCCTTGGCTGGTGCCTTACGTTTATTGGCTCGCTTTTTTGCCCCTGCACAAGCACGATCCTCCATAAGTTCATTGATAGCTGATGCCAAACTTGATCTTGATACTGATGGGTCACAGTCGGTACATAGACATGATGAGCTTGACTGATTGTCCCATTTGGCTGGCTTCTCTCGAGATTTCCAGAATCTTGTGTACTAAAACAAAAAAAAAATGCTTTTACAGACATAGGAATTATATATGTACTATATAATTATACTTTACATTATTATCTGCAACATCATAACGCTGCTTTTCCGTCAATTGATCCCAAGTCCGAGCTACCAATTCTTCCAAGTCTATTTTGTCCAAACTGGACTTGACCTTTTTGGCCTTGCGGCTCGCGTTTTCTTTGGTCTGCCTTTGTTAACCTGAGGAACCCGAAAAGGTTTGGCTACCTTTGGTGTCTTGTCCTTTTTTTTTGATATTGCGCTTCTTTTTCTTTACTATGTTTTCGGATTCCGAATCACTTGAATAATCAAACTCGTCATCTGCAGTGCGCTTCTTCTTCTTTTCTATGTTTTCGGATTCCGATTCCGAATCACTTGAATAATCAAATTCGTCATCTGCAGCGCGCTTCTTCTTCTTCTTTTCTATGTTTTCGGATTCCGATTCCAAATCACTTGGATAATCAAATTCATCTTCCACAGAGCCTGCTCCAACAGATTCTTCAGTGTCTTCACCATTTGAAAAGTTCCAAGACATTGTAGAATAAATTTAAAACTAAAATAAAAATAAATTCTTTATTAAACGAACTTTGTTACTCGAAAGAATTCACTATTACTTTTCACTGGTTTTGTTATTTTTCTTTTACAATAATAAAAATATTATTTTAGAGCACAAATGTATTTGTATAAACTGTTGTGTTCACTTGGAGCTCGTATCACAAAATGAATAAAGATCCCAGATTTTTATACACCTTACATTTGAGATTCACAGTTTAATATCATGGCCTACTTTTTCAAATGTCAAGGCCTACTTGGATGCTTTTATTTTAATCCATTTCCAGCATTTTGAGTGCGATAGTACTAGGGTTACTTTTCGTGACATGTTAATGTTTCCGAACAACTCTAAGTGAATTTCAGACAAAAACAACTCGGTTTTCATTTTTGAATGGTTATAAGAAACCCACACATACGAATTGTGTATATTGCGTAGCGAAAGAAAGAAACTGCAACACACACACAACACATATAAACAGACAGATGTCTTACATGATGGCCAAAACGCTGGAGGAGCAGAGTCTTAGAGAGTGTGAACATTATATACAGACTCATGGCATTCAACGGGTACTCAAAGACTGCATTGTCCAACTTTGCGTATGTCGCCCAGAAAATCCCGTACAATTATTACGACAATATTTTCAAAAATTGGAAAGGGTAAATTTTCGCGGAGAAACGTTATAAACTCTCATATATATATTTTGTTTAAAAAATTACATTGTTTTTTTGGGGATGGACTGCGGGAGCGGACTGAGTATATGCGTTTTTTAAGTGGGAGGATGGACACACCCACACCACCCACCTGTAAACGGCGTTTGGAACTAAAAATTTTGAAAAATATTTCACTTTGAATTTTGGAATGGAATTTGATTTGATCTGAAAGAGGGAAATTACTTTTCCTCGTTTTTGGGGCAATTAGCTGCCTTTTTGGGCCTAGGAATTGGCCTGAAGCAAGAAGATTTTGCACTTGGTTTGGCCACACGAGCTTTTGTCTTCGGTTTTTTGGGTTTTCGCTTAGGCGCTAATTTTTTTGGGCGCTTGGTGGCAACCTTCTTGGCTCTACCCTTGGCTCTACCCTTGGCTCTACCCTTGGCTGGTGCCTTACGTTTATTGGCTCGCTTTTTTTGCCCCTGCACAAGCACGATCCTCCATAAGTTCATTGATAGCTGATGCCAAATTTGATCTTGATACTGATGGGTCACAGTCGGTACATAGACATGATGAGCTTGACTGATTGTCCCATTTGGCTGGCTTCTCTCGAGATTTCCAGAATCTTGTGTACTAAAACAAAAAAAAAATGCTTTTACAGACATAGGAATTATATACTATATAATTATACTTTACATTATTATCTGCAACATCATAACGCTGCTTTTCCGTCATTTGATCCCAAGTCCGAGCTACCAATTCTTCCAAGTCTATTTTGTCCAAACTGGACTTGACCTTTTTTGGCCTTGCGGCTCGCGTTTTCTTTGGTCTGCCTTTGTTAACCTGAGGAACCCGAAAAGGTTTGGCTACCTTTGGTGTCTTGTCCTTTTTTTTGATATTGCGCTTCTTTTTCTTTACTATGTTTTCGGATTCCGAATCACTTGAATAATCAAACTCGTCATCTGCAGTGCGCTTCTTCTTCTTTTTATGTTTTCGGATTCCGATTCCGAATCACTTGAATAATCAAATTCGTCATCTGCAGCGCGCTTCTTCTTCTTCTTTTCTATGTTTTCGGATTCCGATTCCAAATCACTTGGATAATCAAATTCATCTTCCGCAGAGCCTGCTCCAACAGATTCTTCAGTGTCTTCACCATTTGAAAAGTTCCAAGACATTGTAGAACAAATTTAAAACTAAAATAAAAATAAATTTTCTTTATTAAACGAACTTTGTTACTCGAAAGGATTCACTATTACTTTTAACTGGTTTTGTTATTTTATTTATTATTTTAGAGCACAAATGTATTTGTATAAACTGTTGTGTTCACTTGGAGCTCGTATCACATAATGAATAAAGATCCCAGATTTTTATACACCTTACATTTGAGATTCACAGTTTAATATCATGGCCTACTTTTTCAAATGTCAAGGCCTACTTGGATGCTTTTATTTTAATCCATTTCCAGCATTTTGAGTGCGATAGTACTAGGGTTACTTTTCGTGACATGTTAATGTTTCCGAACAACTCTAAGTGAATTCCAGACAAAAACAACTCGGTTTTCATTTTTGAATGGTTATAAGAAACCCACACATACGAATTGTGTATATTGCGTAGCGAAAGAAAGAAACTGCAACACACACACAACACATATAAACAGACAGATGTCTTACATGATGGCCAAAACGCTGGAGGAGCAGAGTCTTGGAGAGTGTGAACATTATATACAGACTCATGGCATTCAACGGGTACTCAAAGACTGCATTGTCCAACTTTGCGTATGTCGCCCAGAAAATCCCGTACAATTATTACGACAATATTTTCAAAAATTGGAAAGGGTAAATTTTCGTGGAGAAACGTTATAAACTCTCATATATATATTTTGTTTAAAAAATTACATTGTTTTTTTGGGGATGGACTGCGGGAGCGGACTGAGTATATGCGTTTTTTAAGTGGGAGGATGGACACACCCACACCACCCACCTGTAAACGGCGTTTGGAACTAAAAATTTTGAAAAATATTTCACTTTGAATTTTGGAATGGAATTTGATTTGATCTGAAAGAGGGAAATTACTTTTCCTCGTTTTTGGGGCAATTAGCTGCCTTTTTGGGCCTAGGAATTGGCCTGAAGCAAGAAGATTTTGCACTTGGTTTGGCCACACGAGCTTTTGTCTTCGGTTTTTTGGGTTTTCGCTTAGGCACTAATTTTTTTTGGGCGCTTGGTGGCAACCTTCTTGGCTCTACCCTTGGCTCTACCCTTGGCTGGTGCCTTACGTTTATTGGCTCGCTTTTTTTGCCCCTGCACAAGCACGATCCTCCATAAGTTCATTGATAGCTGATGCCAAACTTGATCTTGATACTGATGGGTCACAGTCGGTACATAGACATGATGAGCTTGACTGATTGTCCCATTTGGCTGGCTTCTCTCGAGATTTCCAGAATCTTGTGTACTAAAACAAAAAAAAATGCTTTTACAGACATAGGAATTATATACTATATAATTATACTTTACATTATTATCTGCAACATCATAACGCTGCTTTTCCGTCAATTGATCCCAAGTCCGAGCTACCAATTCTTCCAAGTCTATTTTGTCCAAACTGGACTTGACCTTTTTTGGCCTTGCGGCTCGCGTTTTCTTTGGTCTGCCTTTGTTAACCTGAGGAACCCGAAAAGGTTTGGCTACCTTTGGTGTCTTGTCCTTTTTTTGATATTGCGCTTCTTTTTCTTTACTATGTTTTCGGATTCCGAATCACTTGAATAATCAAACTCGTCATCTGCAGTGCGCTTCTTCTTCTTTTCTATGTTTTCGGATTCCGATTCCGAATCACTTGAATAATCAAATTCGTCATCTGCAGCGCGCTTCTTCTTCTTCTTTTCTATGTTTTCGGATTCCGATTCCAAATCACTTGGATAATCAAATTCATCTTCCACAGAGCCTGCTCCAACAGATTCTTCAGTGTCTTCACCATTTGAAAAGTTCCAAGACATTGTAGAATAAATTTAAAACTAAAATAAAAATAAATTCTTTATTAAACGAACTTTGTTACTCGAAAGAATTCACTATTACTTTTCACTGGTTTTGTTATTTTTCTTTTACAATAATAAAAATATTATTTTAGAGCACAAATGTATTTGTATAAACTGTTGTGTTCACTTGGAGCTCGTATCACAAAATGAATAAAGATCCCAGATTTTTATACACCTTACATTTGAGATTCACAGTTTAATATCATGGCCTACTTTTTCAAATGTCAAGGCCTACTTGGATGCTTTTATTTTAATCCATTTCCAGCATTTTGAGTGCGATAGTACTAGGGTTACTTTTCGTGACATGTTAATGTTTCCGAACAACTCTAAGTGAATTTCAGACAAAAACAACTCGGTTTTCATTTTTGAATGGTTATAAGAAACCCACACATACGAATTGTGTATATTGCGTAGCGAAAGAAAGAAACTGCAACACACACACAACACATATAAACAGACAGATGTCTTACATGATGGCCAAAACGCTGGAGGAGCAGAGTCTTAGAGAGTGTGAACATTATATACAGACTCATGGCATTCAACGGGTACTCAAAGACTGCATTGTCCAACTTTGCGTATGTCGCCCAGAAAATCCCGTACAATTATTACGACAATATTTTCAAAAATTGGAAAGGGTAAATTTTCGCGGAGAAACGTTATAAACTCTCATATATATATTTTGTTTAAAAAATTACATTGTTTTTTTGGGGATGGACTGCGGGAGCGGACTGAGTATATGCGTTTTTTAAGTGGGAGGATGGACACACCCACACCACCCACCTGTAAACGGCGTTTGGAACTAAAAATTTTGAAAAATATTTCACTTTGAATTTTGGAATGGAATTTGATTTGATCTGAAAGAGGGAAATTACTTTTCCTCGTTTTTGGGGCAATTAGCTGCCTTTTTTGGGCCTAGGAATTGGCCTGAAGCAAGAAGATTTTGCACTTGGTTTGGCCACACGAGCTTTTGTCTTCGGTTTTTTGGGTTTTCGCTTAGGCGCTAATTTTTTTGGGCGCTTGGTGGCAACCTTCTTGGCTCTACCCTTGGCTCTACCCTTGGCTCTACCCTTGGCTGGTGCCTTACGTTTATTGGCTCGCTTTTTTGCCCCTGCACAAGCACGATCCTCCATAAGTTCATTGATAGCTGATGCCAAATTTGATCTTGATACTGATGGGTCACAGTCGGTACATAGACATGATGAGCTTGACTGATTGTCCCATTTGGCTGGCTTCTCTCGAGATTTCCAGAATCTTGTGTACTAAAACAAAAAAAAATGCTTTTACAGACATAGGAATTATATACTATATAATTATACTTTACATTATTATCTGCAACATCATAACGCTGCTTTTCCGTCATTTGATCCCAAGTCCGAGCTACCAATTCTTCCAAGTCTATTTTGTCCAAACTGGACTTGACCTTTTTTGGCCTTGCGGCTCGCGTTTTCTTTGGTCTGCCTTTGTTAACCTGAGGAACCCGAAAAGGTTTGGCTACCTTTGGTGTCTTGTCCTTTTTTTTGATATTGCGCTTCTTTTTCTTTACTATGTTTTCGGATTCCGAATCACTTGAATAATCAAACTCGTCATCTGCAGTGCGCTTCTTCTTCTTTTTATGTTTTCGGATTCCGATTCCGAATCACTTGAATAATCAAATTCGTCATCTGCAGCGCGCTTCTTCTTCTTCTTTTCTATGTTTTCGGATTCCGATTCCAAATCACTTGGATAATCAAATTCATCTTCCGCAGAGCCTGCTCCAACAGATTCTTCAGTGTCTTCACCATTTGAAAAGTTCCAAGACATTGTAGAACAAATTTAAAACTAAAATAAAAATAAATTTTCTTTATTAAACGAACTTTGTTACTCGAAAGGATTCACTATTACTTTTAACTGGTTTTGTTATTTTATTTATTATTTTAGAGCACAAATGTATTTGTATAAACTGTTGTGTTCACTTGGAGCTCGTATCACATAATGAATAAAGATCCCAGATTTTTATACACCTTACATTTGAGATTCACAGTTTAATATCATGGCCTACTTTTTCAAATGTCAAGGCCTACTTGGATGCTTTTATTTTAATCCATTTCCAGCATTTTGAGTGCGATAGTACTAGGGTTACTTTTCGTGACATGTTAATGTTTCCGAACAACTCTAAGTGAATTCCAGACAAAAACAACTCGGTTTTCATTTTTGAATGGTTATAAGAAACCCACACATACGAATTGTGTATATTGCGTAGCGAAAGAAAGAAACTGCAACACACACACAACACATATAAACAGACAGATGTCTTACATGATGGCCAAAACGCTGGAGGAGCAGAGTCTTAGAGAGTGTGAACATTATATACAGACTCATGGCATTCAACGGGTACTCAAAGACTGCATTGTCCAACTTTGCGTATGTCGCCCAGAAAATCCCGTACAATTATTACGACAATATTTTCAAAAATTGGAAAGGGTAAATTTTCGCGGAGAAACGTTATAAACTCTCATATATATATTTTGTTTAAAAAATTACATTGTTTTTTTGGGGATGGACTGCGGGAGCGGACTGAGTATATGCGTTTTTTAAGTGGGAGGATGGACACACCCACACCACCCACCTGTAAACGGCGTTTGGAACTAAAAATTTTGAAAAATATTTCACTTTGAATTTTGGAATGGAATTTGATTTGATCTGAAAGAGGGAAATTACTTTTCCTCGTTTTTGGGGCAATTAGCTGCCTTTTTGGGCCTAGGAATTGGCCTGAAGCAAGAAGATTTTGCACTTGGTTTGGCCACACGAGCTTTTGTCTTCGGTTTTTTGGGTTTTCGCTTAGGCGCTAATTTTTTTGGGCGCTTGGTGGCAACCTTCTTGGCTCTACCCTTGGCTCTACCCTTGGCTCTACCCTTGGCTGGTGCCTTACGTTTATTGGCTCGCTTTTTTGCCCCTGCACAAGCACGATCCTCCATAAGTTCATTGATAGCTGATGCCAAATTTGATCTTGATACTGATGGGTCACAGTCGGTACATAGACATGATGAGCTTGACTGATTGTCCCATTTGGCTGGCTTCTCTCGAGATTTCCAGAATCTTGTGTACTAAAACAAAAAAAAATGCTTTTACAGACATAGGAATTATATACTATATAATTATACTTTACATTATTATCTGCAACATCATAACGCTGCTTTTCCGTCAATTGATCCCAAGTCCGAGCTACCAATTCTTCCAAGTCTATTTTGTCCAAACTGGACTTGACCTTTTTTGGCCTTGCGGCTCGCGTTTTCTTTGGTCTGCCTTTGTTAACCTGAGGAACCCGAAAAGGTTTGGCTACCTTTGGTGTCTTGTCCTTTTTTTTGATATTGCGCTTCTTTTTCTTTACTATGTTTTCGGATTCCGAATCACTTGAATAATCAAACTCGTCATCTGCAGTGCGCTTCTTCTTCTTTTCTATGTTTTCGGATTCCGATTCCGAATCACTTGAATAATCAAATTCGTCATCTGCAGCGCGCTTCTTCTTCTTCTTTTCTATGTTTTCGGATTCCGATTCCAAATCACTTGGATAATCAAATTCATCTTCCGCAGAGCCTGCTCCAACAGATTCTTCAGTGTCTTCACCATTTGAAAAGTTCCAAGACATTGTAGAATAAATTTAAAACTAAAATAAAAATAAATTCTTTATTAAACGAACTTTGTTACTCGAAAGAATTCACTATTACTTTTCACTGGTTTTGTTATTTTTCTTTTACAATAATAAAAATATTATTTTAGAGCACAAATGTATTTGTATAAACTGTTGTGTTCACTTGGAGCTCGTATCACAAAATGAATAAAGATCCCAGATTTTTATACACCTTACATTTGAGATTCACAGTTTAATATCATGGCCTACTTTTTCAAATGTCAAGGCCTACTTGGATGCTTTTATTTTAATCCATTTCCAGCATTTTGAGTGCGTTAGTACTAGGGTTACTTTTCGTGACATGTTAATGTTTCCGAACAACTCTAAGTGAATTTCAGACAAAAACAACTCGGTTTTCATTTTTGAATGGTTATAAGAAACCCACACATACGAATTGTGTATATTGCGTAGCGAAAGAAAGAAACTGCAACACACACACAACACATATAAACAGACAGATGTCTTACATGATGGCCAAAACGCTGGAGGAGCAGAGTCTTAGAGAGTGTGAACATTATATACAGACTCATGGCATTCAACGGGTACTCAAAGACTGCATTGTCCAACTTTGCGTATGTCGCCCAGAAAATCCCGTACAATTATTACAATATTTTCAAAAATTGGAAAGGGTAAATTTTCGTGGAGAAACGTTATAAACTCTCATATATATATTTTGTTTAAAAAATTACATTGTTTTTTTGGGGATGGACTGCGGGAGCGGACTGAGTATATGCGTTTTTTAAGTGGGAGGATGGACACACCCACACCACCCACCTGTAAACGGCGTTTGGAACTAAAAATTTTGAAAAATATTTCACTTTGAATTTTGGAATGGAATTTGATTTGATCTGAAAGAGGGAAATTACTTTTCCTCGTTTTTGGGGCAATTAGCTGCCTTTTTGGGCCTAGGAATTGGCCTGAAGCAAGAAGATTTTGCACTTGGTTTGGCCACACGAGCTTTTGTCTTCGGTTTTTTGGGTTTTCGCTTAGGCGCTAATTTTTTTGGGCGCTTGGTGGCAACCTTCTTGGCTCTACCCTTGGCTCTACCCTTGGCTCTACCCTTGGCTGGTGCCTTACGTTTATTGGCTCGCTTTTTTGCCCCTGCACAAGCACGATCCTCCATAAGTTCATTGATAGCTGATGCCAAACTTGATCTTGATACTGATGGGTCACAGTCGGTACATAGACATGATGAGCTTGACTGATTGTCCCATTTGGCTGGCTTCTCTCGAGATTTCCAGAATCTTGTGTACTAAAACAAAAAAAAAATGCTTTTACAGACATAGGAATTATATACTATATAATTATACTTTACATTATTATCTGCAACATCATAACGCTGCTTTTCCGTCAATTGATCCCAAGTCCGAGCTACCAATTCTTCCAAGTCTATTTTGTCCAAACTGGACTTGACCTTTTTTGGCCTTGCGGCTCGCGTTTTCTTTGGTCTGCCTTTGTTAACCTGAGGAACCCGAAAAGGTTTGGCTACCTTTGGTGTCTTGTCCTTTTTTTTGATATTGCGCTTCTTTTTCTTTACTATGTTTTCGGATTCCGAATCACTTGAATAATCAAACTCGTCATCTGCAGTGCGCTTCTTCTTCTTTTTTATGTTTTCGGATTCCGATTCCGAATCACTTGAATAATCAAATTCGTCATCTGCAGCGCGCTTCTTCTTCTTCTTTTCTATGTTTTCGGATTCCGATTCCAAATCACTTGGATAATCAAATTCATCTTCCGCAGAGCCTGCTCCAACAGATTCTTCAGTGTATTCACCATTTGAAAAGTTCCAAGACATTGTAGAACAAATTTAAAACTAAAATAAAAATAAATTCTTTATTAAACGAACTTTGTTACTCGAAAGAATTCACTATTACTTTTCACTGGTTTTGTTATTTTTCTTTTACAATAATAAAAATATTATTTTAGAGCACAAATGTATTTGTATAAACTGTTGTGTTCACTTGGAGCTCGTATCACAAAATGAATAAAGATCCCAGATTTTTATACACCTTACATTTGAGATTCACAGTTTAATATCATGGCCTACTTTTTCAAATGTCAAGGCCTACTTGGATGCTTTTATTTTAATCCATTTCCAGCATTTTGAGTGCGATAGTACTAGGGTTACTTTTCGTGACATGTTAATGTTTCCGAACAACTCTAAGTGAATTCCAGACAAAAACAACTCGGTTTTCATTTTTGAATGGTTATAAGAAACCCACACATACGAATTGTGTATATTGCGTAGCGAAAGAAAGAAACTCCAACACACACACAACACATATAAACAGACAGATGTCTTACATGATGGCCAAAACGCTGGAGGAGCAGAGTCTTAGAGAGTGTGAACATTATATACAGACTCATGGCATTCAACGGGTACTCAAAGACTGCATTGTCCAACTTTGCGTATGTCGCCCAGAAAATCCCGTACAATTATTACGACAATATTTTCAAAAATTGGAAAGGGTAAATTTTCGCGGAGAAACGTTATAAACTCTCATATATATATTTTGTTTAAAAAATTACATTGTTTTTTTGGGGATGGACTGCGGGAGCGGACTGAGTATATGCGTTTTTTAAGTGGGAGGATGGACACACCCACACCACCCACCTGTAAACGGCGTTTGGAACTAAAAATTTTGAAAAATATTTCACTTTGAATTTTGGAATGGAATTTGATTTGATCTGAAAGAGGGAAATTACTTTTCCTCGTTTTTGGGGCAATTAGCTGCCTTTTTGGGCCTAGGAATTGGCCTGAAGCAAGAAGATTTTGCACTTGGTTTGGCCACACGAGCTTTTGTCTTCGGTTTTTTGGGTTTTCGCTTAGGCGCTAATTTTTGGGCGCTTGGTGGCAACCTTCTTGGCTCTACCCTTGGCTCTACCCTTGGCTCTACCCTTGGCTGGTGCCTTACGTTTATTGGCTCGCTTTTTTGCCCCTGCACAAGCACGATCCTCCATAAGTTCATTGATAGCTGATGCCAAATTTGATCTTGATACTGATGGGTCACAGTCGGTACATAGACATGATGAGCTTGACTGATTGTCCCATTTGGCTGGCTTCTCTCGAGATTTCCAGAATCTTGTGTACTAAAACAAAAAAAAATGCTTTTACAGACATAGGAATTATATACTATATAATTATACTTTACATTATTATCTGCAACATCATAACGCTGCTTTTCCGTCAATTGATCCCAAGTCCGAGCTACCAATTCTTCCAAGTCTATTTTGTCCAAACTGGACTTGACCTTTTTGGCCTTGCGGCTCGCGTTTTCTTTGGTCTGCCTTTGTTAACCTGAGGAACCCGAAAAGGTTTGGCTACCTTTGGTGTCTTGTCCTTTTTTTGATATTGCGCTTCTTTTTCTTTACTATGTTTTCGGATTCCGAATCACTTGAATAATCAAACTCGTCATCTGCAGTGCGCTTCTTCTTCTTTTCTATGTTTTCGGATTCCGATTCCGAATCACTTGAATAATCAAATTCGTCATCTGCAGCGCGCTTCTTCTTCTTCTTTTCTATGTTTTCGGATTCCGATTCCAAATCACTTGGATAATCAAATTCATCTTCCACAGAGCCTGCTCCAACAGATTCTTCAGTGTCTTCACCATTTGAAAAGTTCCAAGACATTGTAGAATAAATTTAAAACTAAAATAAAAATAAATTCTTTATTAAACGAACTTTGTTACTCGAAAGAATTCACTATTACTTTTCACTGGTTTTGTTATTTTTCTTTTACAATAATAAAAATATTATTTTAGAGCACAAATTGTATAAACTGTTGTGTTCACTTGGAGCTCGTATCACAAAATGAATAAAGATCCCAGATTTTTATACACCTTACATTTGAGATTCACAGTTTAATATCATGGCCTACTTTTTCAAATGTCAAGGCCTACTTGGATGCTTTTATTTTAATCCATTTCCAGCATTTTGAGTGCGATAGTACTAGGGTTACTTTTCGTGTTAATGTTACATGTTAATGTTTCCGAACAACTCTAAGTGAATTCCAGACAAAAACAACTCGGTTTTCATTTTTGAATGGTTATAAGAAACCCACACATACGAATTGTGTATATTGCGTAGCGAAAGAAAGAAACTGCAACACACACACAACACATATAAACAGACAGATGTCTTACATGATGGCCAAAACGCTGGAGGAGCAGAGTCTTAGAGAGTGTGAACATTATATACAGACTCATGGCATTCAACGGGTACTCAAAGACTGCATTGTCCAACTTTGCGTATGTCGCCCAGAAAATCCCGTACAATTATTACGACAATATTTTCAAAAATTGGAAAGGGTAAATTTTCGCGGAGAAACGTTATAAACTCTCATATATATATTTTGTTTAAAAAATTACATTGTTTTTTTGGGGATGGACTGCGGGAGCGGACTGAGTATATGCGTTTTTTAAGTGGGAGGATGGACACACCCACACCACCCACCTGTAAACGGCGTTTGGAACTAAAAATTTTGAAAAATATTTCACTTTGAATTTTGGAATGGAATTTGATTTGATCTGAAAGAGGGAAATTACTTTTCCTCGTTTTTGGGGCAATTAGCTGCCTTTTTGGGCCTAGGAATTGGCCTGAAGCAAGAAGATTTTGCACTTGGTTTGGCCACACGAGCTTTTGTCTTCGGTTTTTTGGGTTTTCGCTTAGGCGCTAATTTTTTTGGGCGCTTGGTGGCAACCTTCTTGGCTCTACCCTTGGCTCTACCCTTGGCTCTACCCTTGGCTGGTGCCTTACGTTTATTGGCTCGCTTTTTTGCCCCTGCACAAGCACGATCCTCCATAAGTTCATTGATAGCTGATGCCAAATTTGATCTTGATACTGATGGGTCACAGTCGGTACATAGACATGATGAGCTTGACTGATTGTCCCATTTGGCTGGCTTCTCTCGAGATTTCCAGAATCTTGTGTACTAAAACAAAAAAAAAAATGCTTTTACAGACATAGGAATTATATACTATATAATTATACTTTACATTATTATCTGCAACATCATAACGCTGCTTTTCCGTCAATTGATCCCAAGTCCGAGCTACCAATTCTTCCAAGTCTATTTTGTCCAAACTGGACTTGACCTTTTTTGGCCTTGCGGCTCGCGTTTTCTTTGGTCTGCCTTTGTTAACCTGAGGAACCCGAAAAGGTTTGGCTACCTTTGGTGTCTTGTCCTTTTTTTTGATATTGCGCTTCTTTTTCTTTACTATGTTTTCGGATTCCGAATCACTTGAATAATCAAACTCGTCATCTGCAGTGCGCTTCTTCTTCTTTTCTATGTTTTCGGATTCCGGTTCTGAATCACTTGAATAATCAAATTCGTCATCTGCAGCGCGCTTCTTCTTCTTTTCTATGTTTTCGGATTCCGATTCCAAATCACTTGGATAATCAAATTCATCTTCCGCAGAGCCTGCTCCAACAGATTCTTCAGTGTCTTCACCATTTGAAAAGTTCCAAGACATTGTAAAATAAATTTAAAACTAAAATAAAAATAAATTCTTTATTAAACGAACTTTGTTACTCGAAAGAATTCACTATTACTTTTCACTGGTTTTGTTATTTTTCTTTTACAATAATAAAAATATTATTTTAGAGCACAAATGTATTTGTATAAACTGTTGTGTTCACTTGGAGCTCGTATCACAAAATGAATAAAGATCCCAGATTTTTATACACCTTACATTTGAGATTCACAGTTTAATATCATGGCCTACTTTTTCAAATGTCAAGGCCTACTTGGATGCTTTTATTTTAATCCATTTCCAGCATTTTGAGTGCGATAGTACTAGGGTTACTTTTCGTGACATGTTAATGTTTCCGAACAACTCTAAGTGAATTCCAGACAAAAACAACTCGGTTTTCATTTTTGAATGGTTATAAGAAACCCACACATACGAATTGTGTATATTGCGTAGCGAAAGAAAGAAACTGCAACACACACACAACACATATAAACAGACAGATGTCTTACATGATGGCCAAAACGCTGGAGGAGCAGAGTCTTAGAGAGTGTGAACATTATATACAGACTCATGGCATTCAACGGGTACTCAAAGACTGCATTGTCCAACTTTGCGTATGTCGCCCAGAAAATCCCGTACAATTATTACGACAATATTTTCAAAAATTGGAAAGGGTAAATTTTCGCGGAGAAACGTTATAAACTCTCATATATATATTTTGTTTAAAAAATTACATTGTTTTTTTGGGGATGGACTGCGGGAGCGGACTGAGTATATGCGTTTTTTAAGTGGGAGGATGGACACACCCACACCACCCACCTGTAAACGGCGTTTGGAACTAAAAATTTTGAAAAATATTTCACTTTGAATTTTGGAATGGAATTTGATTTGATCTGAAAGAGGGAAATTACTTTTCCTCGTTTTTGGGGCAATTAGCTGCCTTTTTGGGCCTAGGAATTGGCCTGAAGCAAGAAGATTTTGCACTTGGTTTGGCCACACGAGCTTTTGTCTTCGGTTTTTTGGGTTTTCGCTTAGGCGCTAATTTTTTTGGGCGCTTGGTGGCAACCTTCTTGGCTCTACCCTTGGCTCTACCCTTGGCTCTACCCTTGGCTGGTGCCTTACGTTTATTGGCTCGCTTTTTTGCCCCTGCACAAGCACGATCCTCCATAAGTTCATTGATAGCTGATGCCAAACTTGATCTTGATACTGATGGGTCACAGTCGGTACATAGACATGATGAGCTTGACTGATTGTCCCATTTGGCTGGCTTCTCTCGAGATTTCCAGAATCTTGTGTACTAAAACAAAAAAAAAATGCTTTTACAGACATAGGAATTATATACTATATAATTATACTTTACATTATTATCTGCAACATCATAACGCTGCTTTTCCGTCAATTGATCCCAAGTCCGAGCTACCAATTCTTCCAAGTCTATTTTGTCCAAACTGGACTTGACCTTTTTTGGCCTTGCGGCTCGCGTTTTCTTTGGTCTGCCTTTGTTAACCTGAGGAACCCGAAAAGGTTTGGCTACCTTTGGTGTCTTGTCCTTTTTTTTGATATTGCGCTTCTTTTTCTTTACTATGTTTTCGGATTCCGAATCCAAATCACTTGGATAATCAAATTCATCTTCCGTAGAGCCTGCTCCAACAGATTCTTCAGTGTCTTCACCATTTGAAAAGTTCCAAGACATTGTAGAACAAATTTAAAACTAAAATAAAAATAAATTTTCTTTATTAAACGAACTTTGTTACTCGAAAGGATTCACTATTACTTTTAACTGGTTTTGTTATTTTATTTATTATTTTAGAGCACAAATGTATTTGTATAAACTGTTGTGTTCACTTGGAGCTCGTATCACATAATGAATAAAGATCCCAGATTTTTATACACCTTACATTTGAGATTCACAGTTTAATATCATGGCCTACTTTTTCAAATGTCAAGGCCTACTTGGATGCTTTTATTTTAATCCATTTCCAGCATTTTGAGTGCGATAGTACTAGGGTTACTTTTCGTGACATGTTAATGTTTCCGAACAACTCTAAGTGAATTCCAGACAAAAACAACCCGGTTTTCATTTTTGAATGGTTATAAGAAACCCACACATACGAATTGTGTATATTGCGTAGCGAAAGAAAGAAACTGCAACACACACACAACACATATAAACAGACAGATGTCTTACATGATGGCCAAAACGCTGGAGGAGCAGAGTCTTAGAGAGTGTGAACATTATATACAGACTCATGGCATTCAACGGGTACTCAAAGACTGCATTGTCCAACTTTGCGTATGTCGCCCAGAAAATCCCGTACAATTATTACAATATTTTCAAAAATTGGAAAGGGTAAATTTTCGTGGAGAAACGTTATAAACTCTCATATATATATTTTGTTTAAAAAATTACATTGTTTTTTTGGGGATGGACTGCGGGAGCGGACTGAGTATATGCGTTTTTTAAGTGGGAGGATGGACACACCCACACCACCCACCTGTAAACGGCGTTTGGAACTAAAAATTTTGAAAAATATTTCACTTTGAATTTTGGAATGGAATTTGATTTGATCTGAAAGAGGGAAATTACTTTTCCTCGTTTTTGGGGCAATTAGCTGCCTTTTTGGGCCTAGGAATTGGCCTGAAGCAAGAAGATTTTGCACTTGGTTTGGCCACACGAGCTTTTGTCTTCGGTTTTTTGGGTTTTCGCTTAGGCGCTAATTTTTTTGGGCGCTTGGTGGCAACCTTCTTGGCTCTACCCTTGGCTCTACCCTTGGCTGGTGCCTTACGTTTATTGGCTCGCTTTTTTGCCCCTGCACAAGCACGATCCTCCATAAGTTCATTGATAGCTGATGCCAAATTTGATCTTGATACTGATGGGTCACAGTCGGTACATAGACATGATGAGCTTGACTGATTGTCCCATTTGGCTGGCTTCTCTCGAGATTTCCAGAATCTTGTGTACTAAAACAAAAAAAAATGCTTTTACAGACATAGGAATTATATATGTACTATATAATTATACTTTACATTATTATCTGCAACATCATAACGCTGCTTTTCCGTCAATTGATCCCAAGTCCGAGCTACCAATTCTTCCAAGTCTATTTTGTCCAAACTGGACTTGACCTTTTTGGCCTTGCGGCTCGCGTTTTCTTTGGTCTGCCTTTGTTAACCTGAGGAACCCGAAAAGGTTTGGCTACCTTTGGTGTCTTGTCCTTTTTTTTGATATTGCGCTTCTTTTTCTTTACTATGTTTTCGGATTCCGAATCACTTGAATAATCAAACTCGTCATCTGCAGTGCGCTTCTTCTTCTTTTCTATGTTTTCGGATTCCGATTCCAAATCACTTGGATAATCAAATTCATCTTCCGCAGAGCCTGCTCCAACAGATTCTTCAGTGTCTTCACCATTTGAAAAGTTCCAAGACATTGTAGAACAAATTTAAAACTAAAATAAAAATAAATTCTTTATTAAACGAACTTTGTTACTCGAAAGAATTCACTATTACTTTTCACTGGTTTTGTTATTTTTCTTTTACAATAATAAAAATATTATTTTAGAGCACAAATGTATTTGTATAAACTGTTGTGTTCACTTGGAGCTCGTATCACAAAATGAAAAGATCCCAGATTTTTATACACCTTACATTTGAGATTCACAGTTTAATATCATGGCCTACTTTTTCAAATGTCAAGGCCTACTTGGATGCTTTTATTTTAATCCATTTCCAGCATTTTGAGTGCGATAGTACTAGGGTTACTTTTCGTGACATGTTAATGTTTCCGAACAACTCTAAGTGAATTCCAGACAAAAACAACTCGGTTTTCATTTTTGAATGGTTATAAGAAACCTACACATACGAATTGTGTATATTGCGTAGCGAAAGAAAGAAACTGCAACACACACACAACACATATAAACAGACAGATGTCTTACATGATGGCCAAAACGCTGGAGGAGCAGAGTCTTAGAGAGTGTGAACATTATATACAGACTCATGGCATTCAACGGGTACTCAAAGACTGCATTGTCCAACTTTGCGTATGTCGCCCAGAAAATCCCGTACAATTATTACAATATTTTCAAAAATTGGAAAGGGTAAATTTTCGCGGAGAAACGTTATAAACTCTCATATATATATTTTGTTTAAAAAATTACATTGTTTTTTTGGGGATGGACTGCGGGAGCGGACTGAGTATATGCGTTTTTTAAGTGGGAGGATGGACACACCCACACCACCCACCTGTAAACGGCGTTTGGAACTAAAAATTTTGAAAAATATTTCACTTTGAATTTTGGAATGGAATTTGATTTGATCTGAAAGAGGGAAATTACTTTTCCTCGTTTTTGGGGCAATTAGCTGCCTTTTTGGGCCTAGGAATTGGCCTGAAGCAAGAAGATTTTGCACTTGGTTTGGCCACACGAGCTTTTGTCTTCGGTTTTTGGGTTTTCGCTTAGGCGCTAATTTTTTTGGGCGCTTGGTGGCAACCTTCTTGGCTCTACCCTTGGCTCTACCCTTGGCTGGTGCCTTACGTTTATTGGCTCGCTTTTTTGCCCCTGCACAAGCACGATCCTCCATAAGTTCATTGATAGCTGATGCCAAATTTGATCTTGATACTGATGGGTCACAGTCGGTACATAGACATGATGAGCTTGACTGATTGTCCCATTTGGCTGGCTTCTCTCGAGATTTCCAGAATCTTGTGTACTAAAACAAAAAAAAAATGCTTTTACAGACATAGGAATTATATACTATATAATTATACTTTACATTATTATCTGCAACATCATAACGCTGCTTTTCCGTCAATTGATCCCAAGTCCGAGCTACCAATTCTTCCAAGTCTATTTTGTCCAAACTGGACTTGACCTTTTTTGGCCTTGCGGCTCGCGTTTTCTTTGGTCTGCCTTTGTTAACCTGAGGAACCCGAAAAGGTTTGGCTACCTTTGGTGTCTTGTCCTTTTTTTGATATTGCGCTTCTTTTTCTTTACTATGTTTTCGGATTCCGAATCACTTGAATAATCAAACTCGTCATCTGCAGTGCGCTTCTTCTTCTTTTCTATGTTTTCGGATTCCGATTCCGAATCACTTGAATAATCAAATTCGTCATCTGCAGCGCGCTTCTTCTTCTTCTTTTCTATGTTTTCGGATTCCGATTCCAAATCACTTGGATAATCAAATTCATCTTCCACAGAGCCTGCTCCAACAGATTCTTCAGTGTCTTCACCATTTGAAAAGTTCCAAGACATTGTAGAATAAATTTAAAACTAAAATAAAAATAAATTCTTTATTAAACGAACTTTGTTACTCGAAAGAATTCACTATTACTTTTCACTGGTTTTGTTATTTTTCTTTTACAATAATAAAAATATTATTTTAGAGCACAAATGTATTTGTATAAACTGTTGTGTTCACTTGGAGCTCGTATCACAAAATGAATAAAGATCCCAGATTTTTATACACCTTACATTTGAGATTCACAGTTTAATATCATGGCCTACTTTTTCAAATGTCAAGGCCTACTTGGATGCTTTTATTTTAATCCATTTCCAGCATTTTGAGTGCGATAGTACTAGGGTTACTTTTCGTGACATGTTAATGTTTCCGAACAACTCTAAGTGAATTCCAGACAAAAACAACTCGGTTTTCATTTTTGAATGGTTATAAGAAACCCACACATACGAATTGTGTATATTGCGTAGCGAAAGAAAGAAACTGCAACACACACACAACACATATAAACAGACAGATGTCTTACATGATGGCCAAAACGCTGGAGGAGCAGAGTCTTAGAGAGTGTGAACATTATATACAGACTCATGGCATTCAACGGGTACTCAAAGACTGCATTGTCCAACTTTGCGTATGTCGCCCAGAAAATCCCGTACAATTATTACGACAATATTTTCAAAAATTGGAAAGGGTAAATTTTCGCGGAGAAACGTTATAAACTCTCATATATATATTTTGTTTAAAAAATTACATTGTTTTTTTGGGGATGGACTGCGGGAGCGGACTGAGTATATGCGTTTTTTAAGTGGGAGGATGGACACACCCACACCACCCACCTGTAAACGGCGTTTGGAACTAAAAATTTTGAAAAATATTTCACTTTGAATTTTGGAATGGAATTTGATTTGATCTGAAAGAGGGAAATTACTTTTCCTCGTTTTTGGGGCAATTAGCTGCCTTTTTGGGCCTAGGAATTGGCCTGAAGCAAGAAGATTTTGCACTTGGTTTGGCCACACGAGCTTTTGTCTTCGGTTTTTTGGGTTTTCGCTTAGGCGCTAATTTTTTTGGGCGCTTGGTGGCAACCTTCTTGGCTCTACCCTTGGCTCTACCCTTGGCTCTACCCTTGGCTGGTGCCTTACGTTTATTGGCTCGCTTTTTTGCCCCTGCACAAGCACGATCCTCCATAAGTTCATTGATAGCTGATGCCAAATTTGATCTTGATACTGATGGGTCACAGTCGGTACATAGACATGATGAGCTTGACTGATTGTCCCATTTGGCTGGCTTCTCTCGAGATTTCCAGAATCTTGTGTACTAAAACAAAAAAAATGCTTTTACAGACATAGGAATTATATACTATATAATTATACTTTACATTATTATCTGCAACATCATAACGCTGCTTTTCCGTCAATTGATCCCAAGTCCGAGCTACCAATTCTTCCAAGTCTATTTTGTCCAAACTGGACTTGACCTTTTTTGGCCTTGCGGCTCGCGTTTTCTTTGGTCTGCCTTTGTTAACCTGAGGAACCCGAAAAGGTTTGGCTACCTTTGGTGTCTTGTCCTTTTTTTTGATATTGCGCTTCTTTTTCTTTACTATGTTTTCGGATTCCGAATCACTTGAATAATCAAATTCGTCATCTGCAGCGCGCTTCTTCTTCTTCTTTTCTATGTTTTCGGATTCCGATTCCAAATCACTTGGATAATCAAATTCATCTTCCGTAGAGCCTGCTCCAACAGATTCTTCAGTGTCTTCACCATTTGAAAAGTTCCAAGACATTGTAGAACAAATTTAAAACTAAAATAAAAATAAATTTTCTTTATTAAACGAACTTTGTTACTCGAAAGGATTCACTATTACTTTTAACTGGTTTTGTTATTTTATTTATTATTTTAGAGCACAAATGTATTTGTATAAACTGTTGTGTTCACTTGGAGCTCGTATCACATAATGAATAAAGATCCCAGATTTTTATACACCTTACATTTGAGATTCACAGTTTAATATCATGGCCTACTTTTTCAAATGTCAAGGCCTACTTGGATGCTTTTATTTTAATCCATTTCCAGCATTTTGAGTGCGATAGTACTAGGGTTACTTTTCGTGACATGTTAATGTTTCCGAACAACTCTAAGTGAATTCCAGACAAAAACAACTCGGTTTTCATTTTTGAATGGTTATAAGAAACCCACACATACGAATTGTGTATATTGCGTAGCGAAAGAAAGAAACTGCAACACACACA
The DNA here is from genome assembly GCA_018903935.1 of Drosophila insularis. Classification (NCBI taxonomy): domain Eukaryota; kingdom Metazoa; phylum Arthropoda; class Insecta; order Diptera; family Drosophilidae; genus Drosophila; species Drosophila insularis. Next base: position 2,335,597 of record JAEIFP010000291.1, on the reverse strand, counting down.
CAACACATATAAACAGACAGATGTCTTACATGATGGCCAAAACGCTGGAGGAGCAGAGTCTTAGAGAGTGTGAACATTATATACAGACTCATGGCATTCAACGGGTACTCAAAGACTGCATTGTCCAACTTTGCGTATGTCGCCCAGAAAATCCCGTACAATTATTACGACAATATTTTCAAAAATTGGAAAGGGTAAATTTTCGCGGAGAAACGTTATAAACTCTCATATATATATTTTGTTTAAAAAATTACATTGTTTTTTTGGGGATGGACTGCGGGAGCGGACTGAGTATATGCGTTTTTTAAGTGGGAGGATGGACACACCCACACCACCCACCTGTAAACGGCGTTTGGAACTAAAAATTTTGAAAAATATTTCACTTTGAATTTTGGAATGGAATTTGATTTGATCTGAAAGAGGGAAATTACTTTTCCTCGTTTTTGGGGCAATTAGCTGCCTTTTTGGGCCTAGGAATTGGCCTGAAGCAAGAAGATTTTGCACTTGGTTTGGCCACACGAGCTTTTGTCTTCGGTTTTTTGGGTTTTCGCTTAGGCGCTAATTTTTTGGGCGCTTGGTGGCAACCTTCTTGGCTCTACCCTTGGCTCTACCCTTGGCTCTACCCTTGGCTGGTGCCTTACGTTTATTGGCTCGCTTTTTTGCCCCTGCACAAGCACGATCCTCCATAAGTTCATTGATAGCTGATGCCAAATTTGATCTTGATACTGATGGGTCACAGTCGGTACATAGACATGATGAGCTTGACTGATTGTCCCATTTGGCTGGCTTCTCTCGAGATTTCCAGAATCTTGTGTACTAAAACAAAAAAAAAAATGCTTTTACAGACATAGGAATTATATACTATATAATTATACTTTACATTATTATCTGCAACATCATAACGCTGCTTTTCCGTCAATTGATCCCAAGTCCGAGCTACCAATTCTTCCAAGTCTATTTTGTCCAAACTGGACTTGACCTTTTTTGGCCTTGCGGCTCGCGTTTTCTTTGGTCTGCCTTTGTTAACCTGAGGAACCCGAAAAGGTTTGGCTACCTTTGGTGTCTTGTCCTTTTTTTTGATATTGCGCTTCTTTTTCTTTACTATGTTTTCGGATTCCGAATCACTTGAATAATCAAACTCGTCATCTGCAGTGCGCTTCTTCTTCTTTTCTATGTTTTCGGATTCCGATTCCGAATCACTTGAATAATCAAATTCGTCATCTGCAGCGCGCTTCTTCTTCTTCTTTTCTATGTTTTCGGATTCCGATTCCAAATCACTTGGATAATCAAATTCATCTTCCACAGAGCCTGCTCCAACAGATTCTTCAGTGTCTTCACCATTTGAAAAGTTCCAAGACATTGTAGAACAAATTTAAAACTAAAATAAAAATAAATTCTTTATTAAACGAACTTTGTTACTCGAAAGAATTCACTATTACTTTTTACTGGTTTTGTTATTTTTCTTTTACAATAATAAAAATATTATTTTAGAGCACAAATGTATTTGTATAAACTGTTGTGTTCACTTGGAGCTCGTATCACAAAATGAATAAAGATCCCAGATTTTTATACACCTTACATTTGAGATTCACAGTTTAATATCATGGCCTACTTTTTCAAATGTCAAGGCCTACTTGGATGCTTTTATTTTAATCCATTTCCAGCATTTTGAGTGCGATAGTACTAGGGTTACTTTTCGTGACATGTTAATGTTTCCGAACAACTCTAAGTGAATTTCAGACAAAAACAACTCGGTTTTCATTTTTGAATGGTTATAAGAAACCCACACATACGAATTGTGTATATTGCGTAGCGAAAGAAAGAAACTGCAACACACACACAACACATATAAACAGACAGATGTCTTACATGATGGCCAAAACGCTGGAGGAGCAGAGTCTTAGAGAGTGTGAACATTATATACAGACTCATGGCATTCAACGGGTACTCAAAGACTGCATTGTCCAACTTTGCGTATGTCGCCCAGAAAATCCCGTACAATTATTACAATATTTTCAAAAATTGGAAAGGGTAAATTTTCGTGGAGAAACGTTATAAACTCTCATATATATATTTTGTTTAAAAAATTACATTGTTTTTTTGGGGATGGACTGCGGGAGCGGACTGAGTATATGCGTTTTTAAGTGGGAGGATGGACACACCCACACCACCCACCTGTAAACGGCGTTTGGAACTAAAAATTTTGAAAAATATTTCACTTTGAATTTTGGAATGGAATTTGATTTGATCTGAAAGAGGGAAATTACTTTTCCTCGTTTTTGGGGCAATTAGCTGCCTTTTTGGGCCTAGGAATTGGCCTGAAGCAAGAAGATTTTGCACTTGGTTTGGCCACACGAGCTTTTGTGTTCGGTTTTTTGGGTTTTCGCTTAGGCGCTAATTTTTTTAGGCGCTTGGTGGCAACCTTCTTGGCTCTACCCTTGGCTCTACCCTTGGCTCTACCCTTGGCTGGTGCCTTACGTTTATTGGCTCGCTTTTTTGCCCCTGCACAAGCACGATCCTCCATAAGTTCATTGATAGCTGATGCCAAATTTGATCTTGATACTGATGGGTCACAGTCGGTACATAGACATGATGAGCTTGACTGATTGTCCCATTTGGCTGGCTTCTCTCGAGATTTCCAGAATCTTGTGTACTAAAACAAAAAAAAAATGCTTTTACAGACATAGGAATTATATATGTACTATATAATTATACTTTACATTATTATCTGCAACATCATAACGCTGCTTTTCCGTCAATTGATCCCAAGTCCGAGCTACCAATTCTTCGAAGTCTATTTTGTCCAAACTGGACTTGACCTTTTTTGGCCTTGCGGCTCGCGTTTTCTTTGGTCTGCCTTTGTTAACCTGAGGAACCCGAAAAGGTTTGGCTACCTTTGGTGTCTTGTCCTTTTTTTTGATATTGCGCTTCTTTTTCTTTACTATGTTTTCGGATTCCGAATCACTTGAATAATCAAACTCGTCATCTGCAGTGCGCTTCTTCTTCTTTTCTATGTTTTCGGATTCCGGTTCTGAATCACTTGAATAATCAAATTCGTCATCTGCAGCGCGCTTCTTCTTCTTTTCTATGTTTTCGGATTCCGATTCCAAATCACTTGGATAATCAAATTCATCTTCCGCAGAGCCTGCTCCAACAGATTCTTCAGTGTCTTCACCATTTGAAAAGTTCCAAGACATTGTAGAACAAATTTAAAACTAAAATAAAAATAAATTTTCTTTATTAAACGAACTTTGTTACTCGAAAGGATTCACTATTACTTTTAACTGGTTTTGTTATTTTATTTATTATTTTAGAGCACAAATGTATTTGTATAAACTGTTGTGTTCACTTGGAGCTCGTATCACATAATGAATAAAGATCCCAGATTTTTATACACCTTACATTTGAGATTCACAGTTTAATATCATGGCCTACTTTTTCAAATGTCAAGGCCTACTTGGATGCTTTTATTTTAATCCATTTCCAGCATTTTGAGTGCGATAGTACTAGGGTTACTTTTCGTGACATGTTAATGTTTCCGAACAACTCTAAGTGAATTCCAGACAAAAACAACTCGGTTTTCATTTTTGAATGGTTATAAGAAACCCACACATACGAATTGTGTATATTGCGTAGCGAAAGAAAGAAACTGCAACACACACACAACACATATAAACAGACAGATGTCTTACATGATGGCCAAAACGCTGGAGGAGCAGAGTCTTAGAGAGTGTGAACATTATATACAGACTCATGGCATTCAACGGGTACTCAAAGACTGCATTGTCCAACTTTGCGTATGTCGCCCAGAAAATCCCGTACAATTATTACGACAATATTTTCAAAAATTGGAAAGGGTAAATTTTCGCGGAGAAACGTTATAAACTCTCATATATATATTTTGTTTAAAAAATTACATTGTTTTTTTGGGGATGGACTGCGGGAGCGGACTGAGTATATGCGTTTTTTAAGTGGGAGGATGGACACACCCACACCACCCACCTGTAAACGGCGTTTGGAACTAAAAATTTTGAAAAATATTTCACTTTGAATTTTGGAATGGAATTTGATTTGATCTGAAAGAGGGAAATTACTTTTCCTCGTTTTTGGGGCAATTAGCTGCCTTTTGGGCCTAGGAATTGGCCTGAAGCAAGAAGATTTTGCACTTGGTTTGGCCACACGAGCTTTTGTCTTCGGTTTTTTGGGTTTTCGCTTAGGCGCTAATTTTTTTGGGCGCTTGGTGGCAACCTTCTTGGCTCTACCCTTGGCTCTACCCTTGGCTCTACCCTTGGCTGGTGCCTTACGTTTATTGGCTCGCTTTTTTGCCCCTGCACAAGCACGATCCTCCATAAGTTCATTGATAGCTGATGCCAAATTTGATCTTGATACTGATGGGTCACAGTCGGTACATAGACATGATGAGCTTGACTGATTGTCCCATTTGGCTGGCTTCTCTCGAGATTTCCAGAATCTTGTGTACTAAAACAAAAAAAAAATGCTTTTACAGACATAGGAATTATATACTATATAATTATACTTTACATTATTATCTGCAACATCATAACGCTGCTTTTCCGTCAATTGATCCCAAGTCCGAGCTACCAATTCTTCCAAGTCTATTTTGTCCAAACTGGACTTGACCTTTTTGGGCCTTGCGGCTCGCGTTTTCTTTGGTCTGCCTTTGTTAACCTGAGGAACCCGAAAAGGTTTGGCTACCTTTGGTGTCTTGTCCTTTTTTTTGATATTGCGCTTCTTTTTCTTTACTATGTTTTCGGATTCCGAATCACTTGAATAATCAAACTCGTCATCTGCAGTGCGCTTCTTCTTCTTTTCTATGTTTTCGGATTCCGATTCCGAATCACTTGAATAATCAAATTCGTCATCTGCAGCGCGCTTCTTCTTCTTCTTTTCTATGTTTTCGGATTCCGATTCCAAATCACTTGGATAATCAAATTCATCTTCCACAGAGCCTGCTCCAACAGATTCTTCAGTGTCTTCACCATTTGAAAAGTTCCAAGACATTGTAGAATAAATTTAAAACTAAAATAAAAATAAATTCTTTATTAAACGAACTTTGTTACTCGAAAGAATTCACTATTACTTTTCACTGGTTTTGTTATTTTTCTTTTACAATAATAAAAATATTATTTTAGAGCACAAATTGTATAAACTGTTGTGTTCACTTGGAGCTCGTATCACAAAATGAATAAAGATCCCAGATTTTTATACACCTTACATTTGAGATTCACAGTTTAATATCATGGCCTACTTTTTCAAATGTCAAGGCCTACTTGGATGCTTTTATTTTAATCCATTTCCAGCATTTTGAGTGCGATAGTACTAGGGTTACTTTTCGTGACATGTTAATGTTTCCGAACAACTCTAAGTGAATTTCAGACAAAAACAACTCGGTTTTCATTTTTGAATGGTTATAAGAAACCCACACATACGAATTGTGTATATTGCGTAGCGAAAGAAAGAAACTGCAACACACACACAACACATATAAACAGACAGATGTCTTACATGATGGCCAAAACGCTGGAGGAGCAGAGTCTTAGAGAGTGTGAACATTATATACAGACTCATGGCATTCAACGGGTACTCAAAGACTGCATTGTCCAACTTTGCGTATGTCGCCCAGAAAATCCCGTACAATTATTACGACAATATTTTCAAAAATTGGAAAGGGTAAATTTTCGCGGAGAAACGTTATAAACTCTCATATATATATTTTGTTTAAAAAATTACATTGTTTTTTTGGGGATGGACTGCGGGAGCGGACTGAGTATATGCGTTTTTTAAGTGGGAGGATGGACACACCCACACCACCCACCTGTAAACGGCGTTTGGAACTAAAAATTTTGAAAAATATTTCACTTTGAATTTTGGAATGGAATTTGATTTGATCTGAAAGAGGGAAATTACTTTTCCTCGTTTTTGGGGCAATTAGCTGCCTTTTTGGGCCTAGGAATTGGCCTGAAGCAAGAAGATTTTGCACTTGGTTTGGCCACACGAGCTTTTGTCTTCGGTTTTTTGGGTTTTCGCTTAGGCGCTAATTTTTTTGGGCGCTTGGTGGCAACCTTCTTGGCTCTACCCTTGGCTCTACCCTTGGCTCTACCCTTGGCTGGTGCCTTACGTTTATTGGCTCGCTTTTTTGCCCCTGCACAAGCACGATCCTCCATAAGTTCATTGATAGCTGATGCCAAATTTGATCTTGATACTGATGGGTCACAGTCGGTACATAGACATGATGAGCTTGACTGATTGTCCCATTTGGCTGGCTTCTCTCGAGATTTCCAGAATCTTGTGTACTAAAACAAAAAAAAAATGCTTTTACAGACATAGGAATTATATATGTACTATATAATTATACTTTACATTATTATCTGCAACATCATAACGCTGCTTTTCCGTCAATTGATCCCATGTCCGAGCTACCAATTCTTCGAAGTCTATTTTGTCCAAACTGGACTTGACCTTTTTTGGCCTTGCGGCTCGCGTTTTCTTTGGTCTGCCTTTGTTAACCTGAGGAACCCGAAAAGGTTTGGCTACCTTTGGTGTCTTGTCCTTTTTTTTGATATTGCGCTTCTTTTTCTTTACTATGTTTTCGGATTCCGAATCACTTGAATAATCAAACTCGTCATCTGCAGTGCGCTTCTTCTTCTTTTCTATGTTTTCGGATTCCGGTTCTGAATCACTTGAATAATCAAATTCGTCATCTGCAGCGCGCTTCTTCTTCTTTTCTATGTTTTCGGATTCCGATTCCAAATCACTTGGATAATCAAATTCATCTTCCGCAGAGCCTGCTCCAACAGATTCTTCAGTGTCTTCACCATTTGAAAAGTTCCAAGACATTGTAGAATAAATTTAAAACTAAAATAAAAATAAATTCTTTATTAAACGAACTTTGTTACTCGAAAGAATTCACTATTACTTTTCACTGGTTTTGTTATTTTTCTTTTACAATAATAAAAATATTATTTTAGAGCACAAATGTATTTGTATAAACTGTTGTGTTCACTTGGAGCTCGTATCACAAAATGAATAAAGATCCCAGATTTTTATACACCTTACATTTGAGATTCACAGTTTAATATCATGGCCTACTTTTTCAAATGTCAAGGCCTACTTGGATGCTTTTATTTTAATCCATTTCCAGCATTTTGAGTGCGATAGTACTAGGGTTACTTTTCGTGACATGTTAATGTTTCCGAACAACTCTAAGTGAATTCCAGACAAAAACAACTCGGTTTTCATTTTTGAATGGTTATAAGAAACCCACACATACGAATTGTGTATATTGCGTAGCGAAAGAAAGAAACTGCAACACACACACAACACATATAAACAGACAGATGTCTTACATGATGGCCAAAACGCTGGAGGAGCAGAGTCTTAGAGAGTGTGAACATTATATACAGACTCATGGCATTCAACGGGTACTCAAAGACTGCATTGTCCAACTTTGCGTATGTCGCCCAGAAAATCCCGTACAATTATTACGACAATATTTTCAAAAATTGGAAAGGGTAAATTTTCGCGGAGAAACGTTATAAACTCTCATATATATATTTTGTTTAAAAAATTACATTGTTTTTTTGGGGATGGACTGCGGGAGCGGACTGAGTATATGCGTTTTTTAAGTGGGAGGATGGACACACCCACACCACCCACCTGTAAACGGCGTTTGGAACTAAAAATTTTGAAAAATATTTCACTTTGAATTTTGGAATGGAATTTGATTTGATCTGAAAGAGGGAAATTACTTTTCCTCGTTTTTTGGGGCAATTAGCTGCCTTTTTGGGCCTAGGAATTGGCCTGAAGCAAGAAGATTTTGCACTTGGTTTGGCCACACGAGCTTTTGTCTTCGGTTTTTGGGTTTTCGCTTAGGCGCTAATTTTTTTGGGCGCTTGGTGGCAACCTTCTTGGCTCTACCCTTGGCTCTACCCTTGGCTCTACCCTTGGCTGGTGCCTTACGTTTATTGGCTCGCTTTTTTTGCCCCTGCACAAGCACGATCCTCCATAAGTTCATTGATAGCTGATGCCAAATTTGATCTTGATACTGATGGGTCACAGTCGGTACATAGACATGATGAGCTTGACTGATTGTCCCATTTGGCTGGCTTCTCTCGAGATTTCCAGAATCTTGTGTACTAAAACAAAAAAAAAATGCTTTTACAGACATAGGAATTATATACTATATAATTATACTTTACATTATTATCTGCAACATCATAACGCTGCTTTTCCGTCAATTGATCCCAAGTCCGAGCTACCAATTCTTCCAAGTCTATTTTGTCCAAACTGGACTTGACCTTTTTTGGCCTTGCGGCTCGCGTTTTCTTTGGTCTGCCTTTGTTAACCTGAGGAACCCGAAAAGGTTTGGCTACCTTTGGTGTCTTGTCCTTTTTTTTGATATTGCGCTTCTTTTTCTTTACTATGTTTTCGGATTCCGAATCAGTTGAATAATCAAATTCGTCATCTGCAGCGCGCTTCTTCTTCTTCTTTTCTATGTTTTCGGATTCCGATTCCAAACCACTTGGATAATCAAATTCATCTTCCGTAGAGCCTGCTCCAACAGATTCTTCAGTGTCTTCACCATTTGAAAAGTTCCAAGACATTGTAGAACAAATTTAAAACTAAAATAAAAATAAATTTTCTTTATTAAACGAACTTTGTTACTCGAAAGGATTCACTATTACTTTTAACTGGTTTTGTTATTTTATTTATTATTTTAGAGCACAAATGTATTTGTATAAACTGTTGTGTTCACTTGGAGCTCGTATCACATAATGAATAAAGATCCCAGATTTTTATACACCTTACATTTGAGATTCACAGTTTAATATCATGGCCTACTTTTTCAAATGTCAAGGCCTACTTGGATGCTTTTATTTTAATCCATTTCCAGCATTTTGAGTGCGATAGTACTAGGGTTACTTTTCGTGACATGTTAATGTTTCCGAACAACTCTAAGTGAATTCCAGACAAAAACAACTCGGTTTTCATTTTTGAATGGTTATAAGAAACCCACACATACGAATTGTGTATATTGCGTAGCGAAAGAAAGAAACTGCAACACACACACAACACATATAAACAGACAGATGTCTTACATGATGGCCAAAACGCTGGAGGAGCAGAGTCTTAGAGAGTGTGAACATTATATACAGACTCATGGCATTCAACGGGTACTCAAAGACTGCATTGTCCAACTTTGCGTATGTCGCCCAGAAAATCCCGTACAATTATTACAATATTTTCAAAAATTGGAAAGGGTAAATTTTCGTGGAGAAACGTTATAAACTCTCATATATATATTTTGTTTAAAAAATTACATTGTTTTTTTGGGGATGGACTGCGGGAGCGGACTGAGTATATGCGTTTTTTAAGTGGGAGGATGGACACACCCACACCACCCACCTGTAAACGGCGTTTGGAACTAAAAATTTTGAAAAATATTTCACTTTGAATTTTGGAATGGAATTTGATTTGATCTGAAAGAGGGAAATTACTTTTCCTCGTTTTTGGGGCAATTAGCTGCCTTTTTGGGCCTAGGAATTGGCCTGAAGCAAGAAGATTTTGCACTTGGTTTGGCCACACGAGCTTTTGTCTTCGGTTTTTTGGGTTTTCGCTTAGGCGCTAATTTTTTTGGGCGCTTGGTGGCAACCTTCTTGGCTCTACCCTTGGCTCTACCCTTGGCTCTACCCTTGGCTGGTGCCTTACGTTTATTGGCTCGCTTTTTTTGCCCCTGCACAAGCACGATCCTCCATAAGTTCATTGATAGCTGATGCCAAATTTGATCTTGATACTGATGGGTCACAGTCGGTACATAGACATGATGAGCTTGACTGATTGTCCCATTTGGCTGGCTTCTCTCGAGATTTCCAGAATCTTGTGTACTAAAACAAAAAAAAATGCTTTTACAGACATAGGAATTATATACTATATAATTATACTTTACATTATTATCTGCAACATCATAACGCTGCTTTTCCGTCAATTGATCCCAAGTCCGAGCTACCAATTCTTCGAAGTCTATTTTGTCCAAACTGGACTTGACCTTTTTTGGCCTTGCGGCTCGCGTTTTCTTTGGTCTGCCTTTCTTAACCTGAGGAACCCGAAAAGGTTTGGCTACCTTTGGTGTCTTGTCCTTTTTTTTGATATTGCGCTTCTTTTTCTTTACTATGTTTTCGGATTCCGAATCACTTGAATAATCAAATTCGTCATCTGCAGCGCGCTTCTTCTTCTTCTTTTCTATGTTTTCGGATTCCGATTCCAAACCACTTGGATAATCAAATTCATCTTCCGTAGAGCCTGCTCCAACAGATTCTTCAGTGTCTTCACCATTTGAAAAGTTCCAAGACATTGTAGAACAAATTTAAAACTAAAATAAAAATAAATTTTCTTTATTAAACGAACTTTGTTACTCGAAAGGATTCACTATTACTTTTAACTGGTTTTGTTATTTTATTTATTATTTTAGAGCACAAATGTATTTGTATAAACTGTTGTGTTCACTTGGAGCTCGTATCACATAATGAATAAAGATCCCAGATTTTTATACACCTTACATTTGAGATTCACAGTTTAATATCATGGCCTACTTTTTCAAATGTCAAGGCCTACTTGGATGCTTTTATTTTAATCCATTTCCAGCATTTTGAGTGCGATAGTACTAGGGTTACTTTTCGTGACATGTTAATGTTTCCGAACAACTCTAAGTGAATTCCAGACAAAAACAACTCGGTTTTCATTTTTGAATGGTTATAAGAAACCCACACATACGAATTGTGTATATTGCGTAGCGAAAGAAAGAAACTGCAACACACACACAACACATATAAACAGACAGATGTCTTACATGATGGCCAAAACGCTGGAGGAGCAGAGTCTTAGAGAGTGTGAACATTATATACAGACTCATGGCATTCAACGGGTACTCAAAGACTGCATTGTCCAACTTTGCGTATGTCGCCCAGAAAATCCCGTACAATTATTACGACAATATTTTCAAAAATTGGAAAGGGTAAATTTTCGCGGAGAAACGTTATAAACTCTCATATATATATTTTGTTTAAAAAATTACATTGTTTTTTTGGGGATGGACTGCGGGAGCGGACTGAGTATATGCGTTTTTTAAGTGGGAGGATGGACACACCCACACCACCCACCTGTAAACGGCGTTTGGAACTAAAAATTTTGAAAAATATTTCACTTTGAATTTTGGAATGGAATTTGATTTGATCTGAAAGAGGGAAATTACTTTTCCTCGTTTTTGGGGCAATTAGCTGCCTTTTTGGGCCTAGGAATTGGCCTGAAGCAAGAAGATTTTGCACTTGGTTTGGCCACACGAGCTTTTGTCTTCGGTTTTTTGGGTTTTCGCTTAGGCGCTAATTTTTTTGGGCGCTTGGTGGCAACCTTCTTGGCTCTACCCTTGGCTCTACCCTTGGCTCTACCCTTGGCTGGTGCCTTACGTTTATTGGCTCGCTTTTTTTGCCCCTGCACAAGCACGATCCTCCATAAGTTCATTGATAGCTGATGCCAAATTTGATCTTGATACTGATGGGTCACAGTCGGTACATAGACATGATGAGCTTGACTGATTGTCCCATTTGGCTGGCTTCTCTCGAGATTTCCAGAATCTTGTGTACTAAAACAAAAAAAAATGCTTTTACAGACATAGGAATTATATACTATATAATTATACTTTACATTATTATCTGCAACATCATAACGCTGCTTTTCCGTCAATTGATCCCAAGTCCGAGCTACCAATTCTTCCAAGTCTATTTTGTCCAAACTGGACTTGACCTTTTTTGGCCTTGCGGCTCGCGTTTTCTTTGGTCTGCCTTTGTTAACCTGAGGAACCCGAAAAGGTTTGGCTACCTTTGGTGTCTTGTCCTTTTTTTGATATTGCGCTTCTTTTTCTTTACTATGTTTTCGGATTCCGAATCACTTGAATAATCAAACTCGTCATCTGCAGTGCGCTTCTTCTTCTTTTCTATGTTTTCGGATTCCGATTCCGAATCACTTGAATAATCAAATTCGTCATCTGCAGCGCGCTTCTTCTTCTTCTTTTCTATGTTTTCGGATTCCGATTCCAAATCACTTGGATAATCAAATTCATCTTCCACAGAGCCTGCTCCAACAGATTCTTCAGTGTCTTCACCATTTGAAAAGTTCCAAGACATTGTAGAATAAATTTAAAACTAAAATAAAAATAAATTCTTTATTAAACGAACTTTGTTACTCGAAAGAATTCACTATTACTTTTCACTGGTTTTGTTATTTTTCTTTTACAATAATAAAAATATTATTTTAGAGCACAAATTGTATAAACTGTTGTGTTCACTTGGAGCTCGTATCACAAAATGAATAAAGATCCCAGATTTTTATACACCTTACATTTGAGATTCACAGTTTAATATCATGGCCTACTTTTTCAAATGTCAAGGCCTACTTGGATGCTTTTATTTTAATCCATTTCCAGCATTTTGAGTGCGATAGTACTAGGGTTACTTTTCGTGACATGTTAATGTTTCCGAACAACTCTAAGTGAATTTCAGACAAAAACAACTCGGTTTTCATTTTTGAATGGTTATAAGAAACCCACACATACGAATTGTGTATATTGCGTAGCGAAAGAAAGAAACTGCAACACACACACAACACATATAAACAGACAGATGTCTTACATGATGGCCAAAACGCTGGAGGAGCAGAGTCTTAGAGAGTGTGAACATTATATACAGACTCATGGCATTCAACGGGTACTCAAAGACTGCATTGTCCAACTTTGCGTATGTCGCCCAGAAAATCCCGTACAATTATTACGACAATATTTTCAAAAATTGGAAAGGGTAAATTTTCGCGGAGAAACGTTATAAACTCTCATATATATATTTTGTTTAAAAAATTACATTGTTTTTTTTGGGATGGACTGCGGGAGCGGACTGAGTATATGCGTTTTTTAAGTGGGAGGATGGACACACCCACACCACCCACCTGTAAACGGCGTTTGGAACTAAAAATTTTGAAAAATATTTCACTTTGAATTTTGGAATGGAATTTGATTTGATCTGAAAGAGGGAAATTACTTTTCCTCGTTTTTGGGGCAATTAGCTGCCTTTTGGGCCTAGGAATTGGCCTGAAGCAAGAAGATTTTGCACTTGGTTTGGCCACACGAGCTTTTGTCTTCGGTTTTTTGGGTTTTCGCTTAGGCGCTAATTTTTTTGGGCGCTTGGTGGCAACCTTCTTGGCTCTACCCTTGGCTCTACCCTTGGCTGGTGCCTTACGTTTATTGGCTCGCTTTTTTTGCCCCTGCACAAGCACGATCCTCCATAAGTTCATTGATAGCTGATGCCAAATTTGATCTTGATACTGATGGGTCACAGTCGGTACATAGACATGATGAGCTTGACTGATTGTCCCATTTGGCTGGCTTCTCTCGAGATTTCCAGAATCTTGTGTACTAAAACAAAAAAAAAATGCTTTTACAGACATAGGAATTATATATGTACTATATAATTATACTTTACATTATTATCTGCAACATCATAACGCTGCTTTTCCGTCAATTGATCCCAAGTCCGAGCTACCAATTCTTCGAAGTCTATTTTGTCCAAACTGGACTTGACCTTTTTTGGCCTTGCGGCTCGCGTTTTCTTTGGTCTGCCTTTGTTAACCTGAGGAACCCGAAAAGGTTTGGCTACCTTTGGTGTCTTGTCCTTTTTTTTGATATTGCGCTTCTTTTTCTTTACTATGTTTTCGGATTCCGAATCACTTGAATAATCAAACTCGTCATCTGCAGTGCGCTTCTTCTTCTTTTCTATGTTTTCGGATTCCGGTTCTGAATCACTTGAATAATCAAATTCGTCATCTGCAGCGCGCTTCTTCTTCTTTTCTATGTTTTCGGATTCCGATTCCAAATCACTTGGATAATCAAATTCATCTTCCGCAGAGCCTGCTCCAACAGATTCTTCAGTGTCTTCACCATTTGAAAAGTTCCAAGACATTGTAGAATAAATTTAAAACTAAAATAAAAATAAATTCTTTATTAAACGAACTTTGTTACTCGAAAGAATTCACTATTACTTTTCACTGGTTTTGTTATTTTTCTTTTACAATAATAAAAATATTATTTTAGAGCACAAATGTATTTGTATAAACTGTTGTGTTCACTTGGAGCTCGTATCACAAAATGAATAAAGATCCCAGATTTTTATACACCTTACATTTGAGATTCACAGTTTAATATCATGGCCTACTTTTTCAAATGTCAAGGCCTACTTGGATGCTTTTATTTTAATCCATTTCCAGCATTTTGAGTGCGATAGTACTAGGGTTACTTTTCGTGACATGTTAATGTTTCCGAACAACTCTAAGTGAATTCCAGACAAAAACAACTCGGTTTTCATTTTTGAATGGTTATAAGAAACCCACACATACGAATTGTGTATATTGCGTAGCGAAAGAAAGAAACTGCAACACACACACAACACATATAAACAGACAGATGTCTTACATGATGGCCAAAACGCTGGAGGAGCAGAGTCTTAGAGAGTGTGAACATTATATACAGACTCATGGCATTCAACGGGTACTCAAAGACTGCATTGTCCAACTTTGCGTATGTCGCCCAGAAAATCCCGTACAATTATTACGACAATATTTTCAAAAATTGGAAAGGGTAAATTTTCGCGGAGAAACGTTATAAACTCTCATATATATATTTTGTTTAAAAAATTACATTGTTTTTTTGGGGATGGACTGCGGGAGCGGACTGAGTATATGCGTTTTTTAAGTGGGAGGATGGACACACCCACACCACCCACCTGTAAACGGCGTTTGGAACTAAAAATTTTGAAAAATATTTCACTTTGAATTTTGGAATGGAATTTGATTTGATCTGAAAGAGGGAAATTACTTTTCCTCGTTTTTGGAGCAATTAGCTGCCTTTTTGGGCCTAGGAATTGGCCTGAAGCAAGAAGATTTTGCACTTGGTTTGGCCACACGAGCTTTTGTCTTCGGTTTTTTGGGTTTTCGCTTAGGCGCTAATTTTTTTGGGCGCTTGGTGGCAACCTTCTTGGCTCTACCCTTGGCTCTACCCTTGGCTCTACCCTTGGCTGGTGCCTTACGTTTATTGGCTCGCTTTTTTGCCCCTGCACAAGCACGATCCTCCATAAGTTCATTGATAGCTGATGCCAAATTTGATCTTGATACTGATGGGTCACAGTCGGTACATAGACATGATGAGCTTGACTGATTGTCCCATTTGGCTGGCTTCTCTCGAGATTTCCAGAATCTTGTGTACTAAAACAAAAAAAAAATGCTTTTACAGACATAGGAATTATATACTATATAATTATACTTTACATTATTATCTGCAACATCATAACGCTGCTTTTCCGTCAATTGATCCCAAGTCCGAGCTACCAATTCTTCCAAGTCTATTTTGTCCAAACTGGACTTGACCTTTTTTGGCCTTGCGGCTCGCGTTTTCTTTGGTCTGCCTTTGTTAACCTGAGGAACCCGAAAAGGTTTGGCTACCTTTGGTGTCTTGTCCTTTTTTTTGATATTGCGCTTCTTTTTCTTTACTATGTTTTCGGATTCCGAATCACTTGAATAATCAAATTCGTCATCTGCAGCGCGCTTCTTCTTCTTCTTTTCTATGTTTTCGGATTCCGATTCCAAACCATTTGGATAATCAAATTCATCTTCCGTAGAGCCTGCTCCAACAGATTCTTCAGTGTCTTCACCATTTGAAAAGTTCCAAGACATTGTAGAACAAATTTAAAACTAAAATAAAAATAAATTTTCTTTATTAAACGAACTTTGTTACTCGAAAGGATTCACTATTACTTTTAACTGGTTTTGTTATTTTATTTATTATTTTAGAGCACAAATGTATTTGTATAAACTGTTGTGTTCACTTGGAGCTCGTATCACATAATGAATAAAGATCCCAGATTTTTATACACCTTACATTTGAGATTCACAGTTTAATATCATGGCCTACTTTTTCAAATGTCAAGGCCTACTTGGATGCTTTTATTTTAATCCATTTCCAGCATTTTGAGTGCGATAGTACTAGGGTTACTTTTCGTGACATGTTAATGTTTCCGAACAACTCTAAGTGAATTCCAGACAAAAACAACTCGGTTTTCATTTTTGAATGGTTATAAGAAACCCACACATACGAATTGTGTATATTGCGTAGCGAAAGAAAGAAACTGCAACACACACACAACACATATAAACAGACAGATGTCTTACATGATGGCCAAAACGCTGGAGGAGCAGAGTCTTAGAGAGTGTGAACATTATATACAGACTCATGGCATTCAACGGGTACTCAAAGACTGCATTGTCCAACTTTGCGTATGTCGCCCAGAAAATCCCGTACAATTATTACAATATTTTCAAAAATTGGAAAGGGTAAATTTTCGTGGAGAAACGTTATAAACTCTCATATATATATTTTGTTTAAAAAATTACATTGTTTTTTTGGGGATGGACTGCGGGAGCGGACTGAGTATATGCGTTTTTTAAGTGGGAGGATGGACACACCCACACCACCCACCTGTAAACGGCGTTTGGAACTAAAAATTTTGAAAAATATTTCACTTTGAATTTTGGAATGGAATTTGATTTGATCTGAAAGAGGGAAATTACTTTTCCTCGTTTTTGGGGCAATTAGCTGCCTTTTTGGGCCTAGGAATTGGCCTGAAGCAAGAAGATTTTGCACTTGGTTTGGCCACACGAGCTTTTGTCTTCGGTTTTTTGGGTTTTCGCTTAGGCGCTAATTTTTTTGGGCGCTTGGTGGCAACCTTCTTGGCTCTACCCTTGGCTCTACCCTTGGCTCTACCCTTGGCTGGTGCCTTACGTTTATTGGCTCGCTTTTTTGCCCCTGCACAAGCACGATCCTCCATAAGTTCATTGATAGCTGATGCCAAATTTGATCTTGATACTGATGGGTCACAGTCGGTACATAGACATGATGAGCTTGACTGATTGTCCCATTTGGCTGGCTTCTCTCGAGATTTCCAGAATCTTGTGTACTAAAACAAAAAAAAAAATGCTTTTACAGACATAGGAATTATATACTATATAATTATACTTTACATTATTATCTGCAACATCATAACGCTGCTTTTCCGTCAATTGATCCCAAGTCCGAGCTACCAATTCTTCGAAGTCTATTTTGTCCAAACTGGACTTGACCTTTTTTGGCCTTGCGGCTCGCGTTTTCTTTGGTCTGCCTTTCTTAACCTGAGGAACCCGAAAAGGTTTGGCTACCTTTGGTGTCTTGTCCTTTTTTTTGATATTGCGCTTCTTTTTCTTTACTATGTTTTCGGATTCCGAATCACTTGAATAATCAAATTCGTCATCTGCAGCGCGCTTCTTCTTCTTCTTTTCTATGTTTTCGGATTCCGATTCCAAACCACTTGGATAATCAAATTCATCTTCCGTAGAGCCTGCTCCAACAGATTCTTCAGTGTCTTCACCATTTGAAAAGTTCCAAGACATTGTAGAACAAATTTAAAACTAAAATAAAAATAAATTTTCTTTATTAAACGAACTTTGTTACTCGAAAGGATTCACTATTACTTTTAACTGGTTTTGTTATTTTATTTATTATTTTAGAGCACAAATGTATTTGTATAAACTGTTGTGTTCACTTGGAGCTCGTATCACATAATGAATAAAGATCCCAGATTTTTATACACCTTACATTTGAGATTCACAGTTTAATATCATGGCCTACTTTTTCAAATGTCAAGGCCTACTTGGATGCTTTTATTTTAATCCATTTCCAGCATTTTGAGTGCGATAGTACTAGGGTTACTTTTCGTGACATGTTAATGTTTCCGAACAACTCTAAGTGAATTCCAGACAAAAACAACTCGGTTTTCATTTTTGAATGGTTATAAGAAACCCACACATACGAATTGTGTATATTGCGTAGCGAAAGAAAGAAACTGCAACACACACACAACACATATAAACAGACAGATGTCTTACATGATGGCCAAAACGCTGGAGGAGCAGAGTCTTAGAGAGTGTGAACATTATATACAGACTCATGGCATTCAACGGGTACTCAAAGACTGCATTGTCCAACTTTGCGTATGTCGCCCAGAAAATCCCGTACAATTATTACAATATTTTCAAAAATTGGAAAGGGTAAATTTTCGTGGAGAAACGTTATAAACTCTCATATATATATTTTGTTTAAAAAATTACATTGTTTTTTTTGGGATGGACTGCGGGAGCGGACTGAGTATATGCGTTTTTTAAGTGGGAGGATGGACACACCCACACCACCCACCTGTAAACGGCGTTTGGAACTAAAAATTTTGAAAAATATTTCACTTTGAATTTTGGAATGGAATTTGATTTGATCTGAAAGAGGGAAATTACTTTTCCTCGTTTTTGGGGCAATTAGCTGCCTTTTTGGGCCTAGGAATTGGCCTGAAGCAAGAAGATTTTGCACTTGGTTTGGCCACACGAGCTTTTGTCTTCGGTTTTTTGGGTTTTCGCTTAGGCGCTAATTTTTTTGGGCGCTTGGTGGCAACCTTCTTGGCTCTACCCTTGGCTCTACCCTTGGCTGGTGCCTTACGTTTATTGGCTCGCTTTTTTGCCCCTGCACAAGCACGATCCTCCATAAGTTCATTGATAGCTGATGCCAAATTTGATCTTGATACTGATGGGTCACAGTCGGTACATAGACATGATGAGCTTGACTGATTGTCCCATTTGGCTGGCTTCTCTCGAGATTTCCAGAATCTTGTGTACTAAAACAAAAAAAAAAATGCTTTTACAGACATAGGAATTATATACTATATAATTATACTTTACATTATTATCTGCAACATCATAACGCTGCTTTTCCGTCAATTGATCCCAAGTCCGAGCTACCAATTCTTCCAAGTCTATTTTGTCCAAACTGGACTTGACCTTTTTTGGCCTTGCGGCTCGCGTTTTCTTTGGTCTGCCTTTGTTAACCTGAGGAACCCGAAAAGGTTTGGCTACCTTTGGTGTCTTGTCCTTTTTTTGATATTGCGCTTCTTTTTCTTTACTATGTTTTCGGATTCCGAATCACTTGAATAATCAAACTCGTCATCTGCAGTGCGCTTCTTCTTCTTTTCTATGTTTTCGGATTCCGATTCCGAATCACTTGAATAATCAAATTCGTCATCTGCAGCGCGCTTCTTCTTCTTCTTTTCTATGTTTTCGGATTCCGATTCCAAATCACTTGGATAATCAAATTCATCTTCCGCAGAGCCTGCTCCAACAGATTCTTCAGTGTCTTCACCATTTGAAAAGTTCCAAGACATTGTAGAACAAATTTAAAACTAAAATAAAAATAAATTCTTTATTAAACGAACTTTGTTACTCGAAAGAATTCACTATTACTTTTTACTGGTTTTGTTATTTTTCTTTTACAATAATAAAAATATTATTTTAGAGCACAAATGTATTTGTATAAACTGTTGTGTTCACTTGGAGCTCGTATCACAAAATGAATAAAGATCCCAGATTTTTATACACCTTACATTTGAGATTCACAGTTTAATATCATGGCCTACTTTTTCAAATGTCAAGGCCTACTTGGATGCTTTTATTTTAATCCATTTCCAGCATTTTGAGTGCGATAGTACTAGGGTTACTTTTCGTGACATGTTAATGTTTCCGAACAACTCTAAGTGAATTCCAGACAAAAACAACTCGGTTTTCATTTTTGAATGGTTATAAGAAACCCACACATACGAATTGTGTATATTGCGTAGCGAAAGAAAGAAACTGCAACACACACACAACACATATAAACAGACAGATGTCTTACATGATGGCCAAAACGCTGGAGGAGCAGAGTCTTAGAGAGTGTGAACATTATATACAGACTCATGGCATTCAACGGGTACTCAAAGACTGCATTGTCCAACTTTGCGTATGTCGCCCAGAAAATCCCGTACAATTATTACGACAATATTTTCAAAAATTGGAAAGGGTAAATTTTCGCGGAGAAACGTTATAAACTCTCATATATATATTTTGTTTAAAAAATTACATTGTTTTTTTGGGGATGGACTGCGGGAGCGGACTGAGTATATGCGTTTTTTAAGTGGGAGGATGGACACACCCACACCACCCACCTGTAAACGGCGTTTGGAACTAAAAAATTTTGAAAAATATTTCACTTTGAATTTTGGAATGGAATTTGATTTGATCTGAAAGAGGGAAATTACTTTTCCTCGTTTTTGGGGCAATTAGCTGCCTTTTTGGGCCTAGGAATTGGCCTGAAGCAAGAAGATTTTGCACTTGGTTTGGCCACACGAGCTTTTGTCTTCGGTTTTTTGGGTTTTCGCTTAGGCGCTAATTTTTTGGGCGCTTGGTGGCAACCTTCTTGGCTCTACCCTTGGCTGGTGCCTTACGTTTATTGGCTCGCTTTTTTGCCCCTGCACAAGCACGATCCTCCATAAGTTCATTGATAGCTGATGCCAAATTTGATCTTGATACTGATGGGTCACAGTCGGTACATAGACATGATGAGCTTGACTGATTGTCCCATTTGGCTGGCTTCTCTCGAGATTTCCAGAATCTTGTGTACTAAAACAAAAAAAAAATGCTTTTACAGACATAGGAATTATATATGTACTATATAATTATACTTTACATTATTATCTGCAACATCATAACGCTGCTTTTCCGTCAATTGATCCCAAGTCCGAGCTACCAATTCTTCCAAGTCTATTTTGTCCAAACTGGACTTGACCTTTTTTGGCCTTGCGGCTCGCGTTTTCTTTGGTCTGCCTTTGTTAACCTGAGGAACCCGAAAAGGTTTGGCTACCTTTGGTGTCTTGTCCTTTTTTTTGATATTGCGCTTCTTTTTCTTTACTATGTTTTCGGATTCCGAATCACTTGAATAATCAAACTCGTCATCTGCAGTGCGCTTCTTCTTCTTTTTTATGTTTTCGGATTCCGATTCCGAATCACTTGAATAATCAAATTCGTCATCTGCAGCGCGCTTCTTCTTCTTCTTTTCTATGTTTTCGGATTCCGATTCCAAATCACTTGGATAATCAAATTCATCTTCCGCAGAGCCTGCTCCAACAGATTCTTCAGTGTCTTCACCATTTGAAAAGTTCCAAGACATTGTAGAACAAATTTAAAACTAAAATAAAAATAAATTTTCTTTATTAAACGAACTTTGTTACTCGAAAGGATTCACTATTACTTTTAACTGGTTTTGTTATTTTATTTATTATTTTAGAGCACAAATGTATTTGTATAAACTGTTGTGTTCACTTGGAGCTCGTATCACATAATGAATAAAGATCCCAGATTTTTATACACCTTACATTTGAGATTCACAGTTTAATATCATGGCCTACTTTTTCAAATGTCAAGGCCTACTTGGATGCTTTTATTTTAATCCATTTCCAGCATTTTGAGTGCGATAGTACTAGGGTTACTTTTCGTGACATGTTAATGTTTCCGAACAACTCTAAGTGAATTCCAGACAAAAACAACTCGGTTTTCATTTTTGAATGGTTATAAGAAACCCCACACATACGAATTGTGTATATTGCGTAGCGAAAGAAAGAAACTGCAACACACACACAACACATATAAACAGACAGATGTCTTACATGATGGCCAAAACGCTGGAGGAGCAGAGTCTTAGAGAGTGTGAACATTATATACAGACTCATGGCATTCAACGGGTACTCAAAGACTGCATTGTCCAACTTTGCGTATGTCGCCCAGAAAATCCCGTACAATTATTACGACAATATTTTCAAAAATTGGAAAGGGTAAATTTTCGCGGAGAAACGTTATAAACTCTCATATATATATTTTGTTTAAAAAATTACATTGTTTTTTTGGGGATGGACTGCGGGAGCGGACTGAGTATATGCGTTTTTTAAGTGGGAGGATGGACACACCCACACCACCCACCTGTAAACGGCGTTTGGAACTAAAAATTTTGAAAAATATTTCACTTTGAATTTTGGAATGGAATTTGATTTGATCTGAAAGAGGGAAATTACTTTTCCTCGTTTTTGGGGCAATTAGCTGCCTTTTTGGGCCTAGGAATTGGCCTGAAGCAAGAAGATTTTGCACTTGGTTTGGCCACACGAGCTTTTGTCTTCGGTTTTTTGGGTTTTCGCTTAGGCGCTAATTTTTTTGGGCGCTTGGTGGCAACCTTCTTGGCTCTACCCTTGGCTGGTGCCTTACGTTTATTGGCTCGCTTTTTTGCCCCTGCACAAGCACGATCCTCCATAAGTTCATTGATAGCTGATGCCAAATTTGATCTTGATACTGATGGGTCACAGTCGGTACATAGACATGATGAGCTTGACTGATTGTCCCATTTGGCTGGCTTCTCTCGAGATTTCCAGAATCTTGTGTACTAAAACAAAAAAAAAAATGCTTTTACAGACATAGGAATTATATATGTACTATATAATTATACTTTACATTATTATCTGCAACATCATAACGCTGCTTTTCCGTCAATTGATCCCAAGTCCGAGCTACCAATTCTTCCAAGTCTATTTTGTCCAAACTGGACTTGACCTTTTTTGGCCTTGCGGCTCGCGTTTTCTTTGGTCTGCCTTTGTTAACCTGAGGAACCCGAAAAGGTTTGGCTACCTTTGGTGTCTTGTCCTTTTTTTTGATATTGCGCTTCTTTTTCTTTACTATGTTTTCGGATTCCGAATCACTTGAATAATCAAACTCGTCATCTGCAGTGCGCTTCTTCTTCTTTTTTATGTTTTCGGATTCCGATTCCGAATCACTTGAATAATCAAATTCGTCATCTGCAGCGCGCTTCTTCTTCTTCTTTTCTATGTTTTCGGATTCCGATTCCAAATCACTTGGATAATCAAATTCATCTTCCGCAGAGCCTGCTCCAACAGATTCTTCAGTGTCTTCACCATTTGAAAAGTTCCAAGACATTGTAGAACAAATTTAAAACTAAAATAAAAATAAATTTTCTTTATTAAACGAACTTTGTTACTCGAAAGGATTCACTATTACTTTTAACTGGTTTTGTTATTTTATTTATTATTTTAGAGCACAAATGTATTTGTATAAACTGTTGTGTTCACTTGGAGCTCGTATCACATAATGAATAAAGATCCCAGATTTTTATACACCTTACATTTGAGATTCACAGTTTAATATCATGGCCTACTTTTTCAAATGTCAAGGCCTACTTGGATGCTTTTATTTTAATCCATTTCCAGCATTTTGAGTGCGATAGTACTAGGGTTACTTTTCGTGACATGTTAATGTTTCCGAACAACTCTAAGTGAATTCCAGACAAAAACAACTCGGTTTTCATTTTTGAATGGTTATAAGAAACCCACACATACGAATTGTGTATATTGCGTAGCGAAAGAAAGAAACTGCAACACACACACAACACATATAAACAGACAGATGTCTTACATGATGGCCAAAACGCTGGAGGAGCAGAGTCTTAGAGAGTGTGAACATTATATACAGACTCATGGCATTCAACGGGTACTCAAAGACTGCATTGTCCAACTTTGCGTATGTCGCCCAGAAAATCCCGTACAATTATTACGACAATATTTTCAAAAATTGGAAAGGGTAAATTTTCGCGGAGAAACGTTATAAACTCTCATATATATATTTTGTTTAAAAAATTACATTGTTTTTTTGGGGATGGACTGCGGGAGCGGACTGAGTATATGCGTTTTTTAAGTGGGAGGATGGACACACCCACACCACCCACCTGTAAACGGCGTTTGGAACTAAAAATTTTGAAAAATATTTCACTTTGAATTTTGGAATGGAATTTGATTTGATCTGAAAGAGGGAAATTACTTTTCCTCGTTTTTGGGGCAATTAGCTGCCTTTTTGGGCCTAGGAATTGGCCTGAAGCAAGAAGATTTTGCACTTGGTTTGGCCACACGAGCTTTTGTGTTCGGTTTTTTGGGTTTTCGCTTAGGCGCTAATTTTTTTAGGCGCTTGGTGGCAACCTTCTTGGCTCTACCCTTGGCTCTACCCTTGGCTCTACCCTTGGCTGGTGCCTTACGTTTATTGGCTCGCTTTTTTGCCCCTGCACAAGCACGATCCTCCATAAGTTCATTGATAGCTGATGCCAAATTTGATCTTGATACTGATGGGTCACAGTCGGTACATAGACATGATGAGCTTGACTGATTGTCCCATTTGGCTGGCTTCTCTCGAGATTTCCAGAATCTTGTGTACTAAAACAAAAAAAAATGCTTTTACAGACATAGGAATTATATATGTACTATATAATTATACTTTACATTATTATCTGCAACATCATAACGCTGCTTTTCCGTCAATTGATCCCAAGTCCGAGCTACCAATTCTTCGAAGTCTATTTTGTCCAAACTGGACTTGACCTTTTTGGCCTTGCGGCTCGCGTTTTCTTTGGTCTGCCTTTGTTAACCTGAGGAACCCGAAAAGGTTTGGCTACCTTTGGTGTCTTGTCCCTCTTTTTTTTGATATTGCGCTTCTTTTTCTTTACTATGTTTTCGGATTCCGAATCACTTGAATAATCAAACTCGTCATCTGCAGTGCGCTTCTTCTTCTTTTCTATGTTTTCGGATTCCGGTTCTGAATCACTTGAATAATCAAATTCGTCATCTGCAGCGCGCTTCTTCTTCTTTTCTATGTTTTCGGATTCCGATTCCAAATCACTTGGATAATCAAATTCATCTTCCGCAGAGCCTGCTCCAACAGATTCTTCAGTGTCTTCACCATTTGAAAAGTTCCAAGACATTGTAGAACAAATTTAAAACTAAAATAAAAATAAATTTTCTTTATTAAACGAACTTTGTTACTCGAAAGGATTCACTATTACTTTTAACTGGTTTTGTTATTTTATTTATTATTTTAGAGCACAAATGTATTTGTATAAACTGTTGTGTTCACTTGGAGCTCGTATCACATAATGAATAAAGATCCCAGATTTTTATACACCTTACATTTGAGATTCACAGTTTAATATCATGGCCTACTTTTTCAAATGTCAAGGCCTACTTGGATGCTTTTATTTTAATCCATTTCCAGCATTTTGAGTGCGATAGTACTAGGGTTACTTTTCGTGACATGTTAATGTTTCCGAACAACTCAAAGTGAATTCCAGACAAAAACAACTCGGTTTTCATTTTTGAATGGTTATAAGAAACCCACACATACGAATTGTGTATATTGCGTAGCGAAAGAAAGAAACTGCAACACACACACAACACATATAAACAGACAGATGTCTTACATGATGGCCAAAACGCTGGAGGAGCAGAGTCTTAGAGAGTGTGAACATTATATACAGACTCATGGCATTCAACGGGTACTCAAAGACTGCATTGTCCAACTTTGCGTATGTCGCCCAGAAAATCCCGTACAATTATTACGACAATATTTTCAAAAATTGGAAAGGGTAAATTTTCGCGGAGAAACGTTATAAACTCTCATATATATATTTTGTTTAAAAAATTACATTGTTTTTTTGGGGATGGACTGCGGGAGCGGACTGAGTATATGCGTTTTTTAAGTGGGAGGATGGACACACCCACACCACCCACCTGTAAACGGCGTTTGGAACTAAAAATTTTGAAAAATATTTCACTTTGAATTTTGGAATGGAATTTGATTTGATCTGAAAGAGGGAAATTACTTTTCCTCGTTTTTGGGGCAATTAGCTGCCTTTTTGGGCCTAGGAATTGGCCTGAAGCAAGAAGATTTTGCACTTGGTTTGGCCACACGAGCTTTTGTGTTCGGTTTTTTGGGTTTTCGCTTAGGCGCTAATTTTTTTTGGGCGCTTGGTGGCAACCTTCTTGGCTCTACCCTTGGCTCTACCCTTGGCTCTACCCTTGGCTGGTGCCTTACGTTTATTGGCTCGCTTTTTTGCCCCTGCACAAGCACGATCCTCCATAAGTTCATTGATAGCTGATGCCAAATTTGATCTTGATACTGATGGGTCACAGTCGGTACATAGACATGATGAGCTTGACTGATTGTCCCATTTGGCTGGCTTCTCTCGAGATTTCCAGAATCTTGTGTACTAAAACAAAAAAAAAATGCTTTTACAGACATAGGAATTATATACTATATAATTATACTTTACATTATTATCTGCAACATCATAACGCTGCTTTTCCGTCAATTGATCCCAAGTCCGAGCTACCAATTCTTCGAAGTCTATTTTGTCCAAACTGGACTTGACCTTTTTTGGCCTTGCGGCTCGCGTTTTCTTTGGTCTGCCTTTGTTAACCTGAGGAACCCGAAAAGGTTTGGCTACCTTTGGTGTCTTGTCCTTTTTTTTGATATTGCGCTTCTTTTTCTTTACTATGTTTTCGGATTCCGAATCACTTGAATAATCAAACTCGTCATCTGCAGTGCGCTTCTTCTTCTTTTCTATGTTTTCGGATTCCGATTCCGAATCACTTGAATAATCAAATTCGTCATCTGCAGCGCGCTTCTTCTTCTTCTTTTCTATGTTTTCGGATTCCGATTCCAAATCACTTGGATAATCAAATTCATCTTCCGCAGAGCCTGCTCCAACAGATTCTTCAGTGTCTTCACCATTTGAAAAGTTCCAAGACATTGTAGAACAAATTTAAAACTAAAATAAAAATAAATTTTCTTTATTAAACGAACTTTGTTACTCGAAAGGATTCACTATTACTTTTAACTGGTTTTGTTATTTTATTTATTATTTTAGAGCACAAATGTATTTGTATAAACTGTTGTGTTCACTTGGAGCTCGTATCACATAATGAATAAAGATCCCAGATTTTTATACACCTTACATTTGAGATTCACAGTTTAATATCATGGCCTACTTTTTCAAATGTCAAGGCCTACTTGGATGCTTTTATTTTAATCCATTTCCAGCATTTTGAGTGCGATAGTACTAGGGTTACTTTTCGTGACATGTTAATGTTTCCGAACAACTCTAAGTGAATTCCAGACAAAAACAACTCGGTTTTCATTTTTGAATGGTTTTTGAAACTAATTTGATTCTAAATTCTTTTAATATTTAAACAATTTTGAACATACATTCAACATTGAATTTATATGTCGTGTATTGTCAACCATAAATAGTCTCATAAGCGTTTCGATTGAAAAAGTTCAGAAACCGAGAACAGGTTCTAGTTTTAGGTCAATTTTTTTTGTGCCTGCTAGGAATATTTCTTGTAAATTATAGATTCGAACGAAACTATCTATTAATCCTTAAAATTGTTCTAAACACATTGCACATACATACATATTAATAGAAAAATCTTGAAAAATCGTAATTTTCATGAATTTATATTCCAAATAAATTTTCTAATGCGAATTACAAAAGGGGAAAACTTGGTGGTCCGCGGGGCTGTTCGTACGAACTGTTGGCAGTTTGGAAGATTAGGACTAGACTGATTGTATCGACATGCCACATTGCTTCCCGCCTTTCTATCTGTCTCTCTGTCTGACTGTCTGTTGTTGAAGCAACAAGCGGCATTTTGGTTTGGTCAGTTGGTTAAAATGCGAAAATCAATAATAGCCGTTAAGGCTATTTTTGTGGTTTGGAAACTCAAACTCAATCGGGGCTTGAACCAAAAACTTCCACCCCATAAAATGTAAACGGTTCATTAAATTTGAGTTGAAACTCTTTCCAAGACACACACACACACAAATGCACATATGTAGATAAGGGTGTTCCAGTAAAATGAAAATAATATTTGACTCTCCTAACTTCTCTGAAACTTTGAGAATGTTCAATCATAAACGTTTAGTGAGCCTTAAATTTTTCTTTTGTTGTTTAGGACACCTTAATGTAAATACCAAACATAGGGAGGAGGAGGCAGATATGTAGATTAGGGTGTCCCAATAAAATTAAAGTGATATGTTCGTTTTAATTGTTTTTGAACTGAACTTATCTGACATGTTGAGAAGCTTAACATATTTTGTTTTTGTTTGGGACACCCTAATGTAAATATGGGTATAGGAGTGGAGGGGCAGGAGGAATTGCATTTGTATTGCAGGCACGCACAGGTTGAAAAGCTTCAAAAGCTTTTGTCCTTGCGGTTTATGTCGTACCAAAATGGGCTGCAACTCAAAAAGTCCTGTCCAAAAGCTGCAGTCAGTCAGTCATTGCTGCAGTTGCTCTCCATCAGCAGCCTTCATCTCCTCCTCTTCCCCACTCTCCAATCTCTTCACACTCACACTCTCTCGCTCTTTGGATGGCCCTGTCTGTATATTTTCTGCGGTTTTTCCTGCTTGCCTGTTGCTTGCCTGTTCCTCAGCGTCAGTGTTTCAGTTTGATAAACATCCTGGCGCCGTGCAGAAGCGTCGATTAGGCGGCTCTGCTGGCCAATCGTTGTTGTTGTGGTTGTTTTTTTTTTTGTTTAAGTGTTAAGTTAGGTGTGTAAAATGGGCAACCAACTGAGTGTGAATAGCATACAAGATGCGGTTATTGATCGCTTCAAATCGGTGGCATTGACAACGGATGAGAATGGCGCTATGCGCATTCGATCGTTCTCGGAAAGTGGTGTTAGCCACACAAGTGGGCCATATCATTGCAGTGGTCGTGGTGGTCGCATTTTACGCGAAAGCAGCATTGATGGCGGCGTTGCTGTATTCGATGCCCTTCTTCGGGATGATCATGAACATCGTCTCAGTTTGGATGCCATGCATCGAGTGCGGCATGTGCGTACATCCTGTACAACAATACCCGAGGAGGATATCGTAAGTGTTGATCGAAAGAGGCCCTTTAAAGGAGGTTGCCTCCTAAATACATAACACACACAGAGGTATACGATTGCTTCACAAAAGCTACTAAACTTTGTATAACTTCTGTTTACGGTCTTCCCAAAAAGCTCTTACTCCAAAGTATAAACAGTTTAAATGTATGTATGTAAGTTCACACTTCTGGCCGTATTAATAGATGTACCCTCAAAGTCTTTCAAAAATTGTATATGACAATTAGAAAACTAATTCAAACAGATTTTTCATGCTATCATAAAAGTAAAATGTATAACTTCCAGTAAGGATTGCCGATTGATGACTATAATTCACCAAGTATCTATGTAAATATATCAAAAACTTTTTCAGTTTTAAATGAATGCGACTGAAAAATCTAAAATGAGTTTAATTAATACAAGTGCTGAATTAGTAGTCAAAGTCATTGATTCGTTCAATACTCGACTGAATAGAGAAACGAATTAAATAAATGACATGAAAAAATTTAAATACTCAAACTCAATATTTTAAAAGTTCATAATTATTATTTTATATGTATATATTTTAGAGTTTATTATTTTCTAATTATTATCACCTACTCGTCTCGTAAAATGGTGCCAAAAATTTTGTACATTATGGGTAAAAGGGATCTCTTGAGATTTGTTTTTATACCCTTGCAGGGAATATTATAAAGTTAAACAGATATTTGCAAGGCAGCGGACAGAGAGAGAGAGAGAGAGAGAGTTAGTTGTTCTCGATATTTGATGATCAGCTTGAGAATTTGAAAGCTACTGAAATAAAATTTGTATATGAATCTCATTTAAAGTCTAAATCGGACCACTGTAACATAAAGCGGACACAGGAACGATCGTTTCGAATGCCTCCCACTGTTAGATTATCTGAAACAATGTCTATTCATTTGTCCAGGAGTGTAAGTGTGAACCGTGAGAGTGAAAGTGCTAGTGTGAGGGTGAGAGTGCGATTAAGTTTTGATTGTGTGAGTATGCGCGTGCGAAAGCTTTGATTTCATTTAACCCATCTCTAACTGTAAATGGCGAATCCTGTTAGAGAGGTAGAACAACACCAACGGAAAAGGACAAGTTCATGAAACGAAAGTTGAAATGCACTCTAACGTTTTAAAGTTCTATTAATTTATAATTTTTTTGATTTGGAAGATATATATATATATATATTTTTTGATTTCAGTTTTGAAGTACCATTTTTAGTCTCGTTTATTTGTATATATATTTTTTTGTTTAGTCAATTTTTACCAATTTATCGAAAGGATATAAGCAAAAGTTGATCAAAAATTGTTATTAATTTTTTCCTTTTTTTTCCTTTAGCTATTTATTAAACATTTTTTTCTGACCTGCAAAGTTAGAGCTTTGCATTTTTGTATCATAAATTTATTTATTCCGAAATTAAATTGCTTGATTTTTGTTTTGTTTTGAAATATTAACAATTAATTGTCATATAGTCCGGATAAAAGGTACTAGTTACCACAATTCCTGCGGACTGAGTGATCTAAAATTAAAAAGGGAAAAAGCATTATATTCTGACTAACTATAGATATCAGCTGTATTGAAAGGAAATTAGGCTTTTAAAATTTGTTTTACCAGTCAACACCCTCAACATATATATTTGATTATTTTATGATTCTATATAATTTCGATATTTTCGTAAAATATAATTCTTACAATTAAACGTTGGCATTGTCAATCAATATTCTAGAAGCATTTTCAATCTTAACTCAAAACTAAAGTAAACTTCTTATTCTTGAAAAGAGTATTCCAACTTACCTGGTCGCACATACGCAACACGGAAAGGTACTGCCACTCCCCCTGGACAGCCGTCTCCACCCACAGACTTACAAGCTTTTGCCAAGTTTATGTCAATTTTGCACTTGAAATTCGGCACACAGTTGTAAATGTAAACGAAATCAAAGCTTTTTACCAGGCGCTCTGCTGGCTGCGTCATAGCTAAATGGAATGCACGTGTGTGTGTGCGAAAACTTTTCATCCTCCTGTTTTGTTTTTTTTTTTTTTTTTTCGGGGCGCACATCCTTTGGCAGCTGTGGCTGTGCGTGTTGGTGAAGGTCATCATGTCGTCGTCGCTATCGTCGTCGTTGTCGTCGCCAACGCCATCGTTTTGGCTCATTCTCATTCTCGACGCTTTCATTCTCGATTAGTCGTTGTCGTCCTCCGTTTGCGTGTGTTTCTATTTGCCGCCAATCAACCGGCCAACCAACTTGGTTAGTTGGCAAAAATTAAATGTTTTTTTTTCTTAATTTTTGTTGTTGGTTTTGCCGCCAGTTAGCAATTGGTGGTGACTTCTCCGCTGATTGATTACGTTTATCAATTGTTATCGAACAATTAATGATTATTCTTAATGACCGTTATGTTCCGGCGGCTAGTTACGGTTACAGTTGTCCTTAACCGATTAACCAAATCATTGTGAGCAAATTTGCCGGCAACTGTGTTAAAGTGTGAAAATTGTTTAAATATTTTTGGACTAACCGAAAATGGTGGGTTAAACATTATCGTTTTTTTTTTATATTTATATATAGAAATTTGCTTTGATTCGTTGTTTACTTTCTTTTCCATTATGGTCATATATCCCCCAAGATTACAGGATTTTCTTTTACTTTCCCTTCTTCTTTTGATTTTTTTTTTTTTTTGTGTCGGAAATGGCTTTTGGTAAGTGGAAAAGGAATGATTTTGGTGTAGCTTATGCGTGATAAGTCTTTACCTAAAATCAATGTACAAAAGTTTTTGCCTGTTGTATTGAAGAAGGATGTATCTGAAGCTGAAGCTGGGCATCTCTGTTGCCATCAGTCAGCCGGATGTGGCGACCTTTTGTTTGTCTATCCATTAAGAGGCTTATAAATATTGCCACACAAAAATTGTGTGTATAAAATGTTCGTGAATAATTAAGAGAATATAATAGAAATAATGGTTTGGTTTTCCTTTTCTTTTTTTTTTTGTTTTTTGTAAAACAACTAAGACAATGCTGGCGAAAGGCGAGAAAACAAAGAGAAGAGAGTGAAGGAAAAATATCAAAAGTTTTGCATACTCTTAGGCGCAACAGTTTTGCGGGCCAAAACCATGGACAGCATTGAGACTGAGATAACAGCAAACGGACAAGACCCTAAAGTTGCCCAAGTAGAGCCCTTTTTAGGGTCCTTAGAGAAAAAGAAATCTTGATTAGGTTCCCCCCAAAAAAATACAAATATATATATATATATGTATATATATAAAGCCTATTGTTTAACTGATTGCTAACTGTGGTTGTCTTTCATCTCTTGAATAATAAGTAATTCATGGGATTCGTTCTTTCTGTGATGACGTCATTAGTCGAATCAAATCGAATCGAATCCTTCAAATGTCAAATGCTGGTGCATGGTGACAGCTGTAACGATTGTGGTAACGGTCATTGGGTTGGCTCTTTTATGCTGACCAAATCAAAACGATAAAAGGGTAACAACAATGTGAATCCCACGCATTGATATGTGTGGAGCTGGTGTGGGTTTTTGGACATGATGATGATGATGCCTTTTGTCCTTCTGTACGAAAATAATGTTTATGCAGGCAGTAACAGAAAAAATAAAGAACAAAAAAAATACAATTTTACTATATTCCTGGCGATGGACAACAGCAACAAAATGTTCACTGAATTGGAAATTTCACTGGACAAACTTTGTTCGCTGGCCCCGACACCAAACGCCCACACCATCTCTCACCCCCTCTTTCTCACTCTCACTTTCCCTCTCTATCTATATATGTACTTTGTATGTATCACATATATTTTATGAGTATTTTCAGCTTTAAAGAGCCTTACATTCATGGAAGCATATCAGAGCACAATTAATTAATTCGATTATAAAACGCATACACACACACTCGCACACACACCCTCCCCCACAGACACACACATTGTCCTACATAACGACATAAATTTTACCTGAAGTTGCTTCACAAAAACCCAACAGAACAGGAAACTGACAGACAAAAAGCTTTTCCGCATTTTATGCAGTGTATCCTTCCTATTCCTGCTACCCCTACTTCCCCCTGTTCCATATATTCCAGTTATGCGTTTCTCTAAAGGTTCTCTTCTTAGAGTGTGTTTTACAATAACATTGTTCGCTGGCAAAGTGAACTCAAGTGTGAAAATTTTGCATACAAGAAGCAAGCAAGAAATAAGTTGTATTTTAATTTCACTCTTAGTTAATTGATTTATTTAACACTTGTGTTTGTTGTGACCTTTGACCCAGTCCCTCTCTTAAGTGGTCCCAGATCTTTCAGGGCTATCTAGAGAGACCTGATTTATTGTCATTTTGCATGCATTTCTGCGTAATCTGCGAGGGCAGGCTAAAAAGTAATGATGACATAAAGGAAATTTTATACTGCAAACTCTCCATTGTTTTTTTGGCTTAAAACTTGTTCTCTTATTATGCTTCAAATGATTCAGCAGAAAGTAGCAGGTAATTTTTATACTTGACGATTAAAAAAATATCATTCTTATAAACAGAGAACATTTTAAACCGATAACTGACGTATATTAAAAGTTTTATTCCACTTAAGTTAAAAAAGATTAATTTTTAAAGCCACAAACAAGAATCTCCTTACAAAATACATTAAAAAGTCTACAGAATTTGTTAATAAATATGGAAAAAAAATATTGAAAAAATAACAAGATTTTTGTAAATTTTATATTTAAATTAGATTTCATTGCTTGCCAGTTTAACTAAATCTGCCACTAAGCAAAGTGACAGAATAATATATATATATATATTTTTTTCATAACCCACAATCCTTTAAATTATATTCAGTGGATTTACCTTTCAGTAGATAGGTGTGTGTACATAAATGTAGTTGATTTTTGATTTAAGTTTCAATTGAAAAACATTCGTCATTGAAATTTTGTTTTCCTCTCTACAATTGTAATTCTAATCTTTATCGGCAATTTCTTCAAATGAACAAACATCAAAACAACATAAAAAACTGAATTGAATTAACATTTTTATTACCTTACCAAAAAAAAAAAAAAATATATATGTATATAGTGTACGGGTGTGTGTGTGTGTGTGTTTGTATTGCTGTTTGTGTGTAGGCCTAGACACATAAATCGCCCACAATCTTTGTCTATGGCACTGAAGCTCAAATTGATTTGTTATACATATATGTACATACATACCTACATACAAATATTTATTATTATGATTTCTTTCCCTTTTTTCCTTTTGTTTGTTAACCGCAACATGGGTGAAAAAAGAAGTGGTCAAAGCAAAGTGTGCAAATGAAATGGATTTTATCCATAGACTAACCTGGCCTAGCCTTGCCTTGCCTAGCCTAACCACACTCAAGTATCTGTATCTTTTTATCCCCTTTGGCCATGGAGCGGCCAGCCAGCGGACATTTTCTCACTCTCGGCAACATTTTGTGGTCGACATATGTAGTTTGATTGTTGGTTTCTTCTGTTGTTGTCTGTTCGAGCTTATATGTGTGTTTTTGTTATTTTTAAGAAAAACACTCATAGTACCTAAATATATGTCTCTTGTTTTTCGCTTTTTTTTTTTTCTTTTTTTGCAGTGGCGACTTTTACTTTCATCATAAATGAAGGTATTATAAGCTTGAAACAGTTTTGTGGCTACACTGCAAAAAATTCTAAATATACTCCTACATATAATGAGTAAATATTATATTTGTATACAAATATAAGTACTCATTAATCATATTTTTGAATGCATTCGTGCAGACCTTTCGTTTATATGAATATATGCATGAAAATTATAAAATTAAAGGCAAAAATACTATAACTTTTTATAATACAGATGAGATATAAACTCAGAATCTGCGTTCTATATGTACATATGTACTTAAATGTGGCTTGGGAGAGAACACCTCACTCTCTTTGCAATTACAAAAAAAATCGGATCGACATTTTTAATTTTTTAAGCTTAATGGGTATTCTAAAGAATTTGTTTTTGTCTATCACGACAGGTTTTCGAAAAAATGTATTGAAATATTTCATTGAATAATATAAGTAGTCTAAAGTAGTGTTCTAAAATGTGTTAAAATTGAACCCAGAAGTCTTGCATCTAAAAAATTGTTTAAAGGTAAAGTTTGCAAACAAGGGCCATTTTTAAATTCTTTAATCTGTTAAAAATGTGAAAAAAATTCTTAAATTCTCTATATAATACTTTATAATGCATATTTTACAACCCCAGATCTGAGCGTTATGGGCAAGAATAATGTCAATGTTCAGAATCAGCGTATCCGAATTATTTATGGATGAGGTATTAAAGGTGAGGTGATTAAAGTCAGCAAAAATCATGTCAGTCTGTGTTATCATCATATCAAATCTTAGTTTCTTCGCGAATCTTATATGTAGGTATGTATATCATATATGTATGTATGTAAAAACAAATCATTTTATGATAAATCGGTTTTGGGACTTTATGTTGATAAAATCTAAGAAAAATAACCTTTTTTTGGTCTAACTGGAATTGTTAGAAGATTCTTTAAGTGTATAAAGTAGTGTGTTGAGTGTGCGTGTGTGTGATGTTTGTTGTGGCACGCACAGTTGTCGTTTGTCTCATTTATGAGTGTATATAGTTAGCTGCTCTCTGCCCACATACCAGCCACACACACACACATCTTCTGTCTTTTGGCATAGAAAGAAAAGAAATGAAATAAAAAGAAAAAACAAAACCAACAACCTACCACAAAACAACGTCAAATGGATGGTCTTAGCTGCTGCCACTAGCAGCAGCAGCAGCAACAGCAGCAACACTACAAACACACAGACACACAAGTTCATATGTGAAAGATTTGTGTGTGTGTGTGTGTGTGTGTGTGTATGTATGAAGAAGGCAACTAGTGAGTGAGTGAGTGAGCAAAGAGACACGAAGCCGCCGCAGTCGCAACGAAGCGACGCCAACGGACGATGTTGCGAACTGAACGCGAATTCGAATTCACTTTTTTTTGTTCAGTTTTTAGTTTGTGTCGCGCCTCCGTTTTGTAAATACGCGAAAGACATTTCGCCGAGTCAAAGTCGAGTCGAAAGAAAAGTAAACGGAAACAGCGGGTAGATTCTCACACACACACACACACACACACTCACACAGTGAGAAAGAGAGAAAAAAATGTTGTTCTGTTCCTGCAATTGGATTAATTAAGCAATTAAAAATGGCAGGAAAACAACAAAAACAACATTAACGCAGCAAAATGAAGCTCAGCATAAGAATTAAATTAGAAACACACACAAAAAAAAAAAAAAAAAAAACGAAAAAAGCTGAAATAAATAAATAAAATTATTTATGTACACGATTCCATAGCATTCTAACATACACTTATGACGCACGAAAAATGAAATATATTTTTACTATTTAGTGTTTTTTTTTTTTATTTTTATATACATAATTTGATTGCCGCCGCAGTCACATTTATGCCAATTAATTTCCTTCGGCGATTTCTTTTAATAGATCTCAGCCACAAAAAACAAAAAAAAAAAAAAAAACCAAAGAGCCACCCCTTATTAAAAAATATTATGCATACGCACCGTTGTACAAGTTCAAAAACTCTCGTTATCATTTTTTTCTCTCTTGCTATCCTTTACTCAAGTCAAAGAATTAAAACTCAAAGAGGAATTTCATGCAAATATGTTAAGTGCTAGGAAGGACAATGGTTAATGATGGTCGTGATCATCGCCCTCATTCTCCTACCTTTCAACCTCTTTCGCCACCCCTCTTTCACTCTTCTTCTTGGTGGTGATTTTAAGCAGCATTCTTTTTGAATATTTATTTTTATAAAACTTTGACATTGGATTTGTCATTGCTGCTCTTTGGCGGCTGTCCACCGTTGCGTATACGTAATATTTTTTATAATTTTTCGTTATACTTGTGATTTTTTTTTTGTTCTGTTTTTCTCAGTTTTTTTTTGTATTCTTTTTTTTAAGTATATGAATGTATATATATATATATTTTATTTTTGAAGAAATTACAATCGTTGTGTGCGTGTGTGTGTGCGTGTAATTATCTGTGAGTGTGTTTTGGTTTTGATTTTCATTTGTGGTTGTTTCTCTGTCCATATTAGAAGTCACGGCACAAATAGCCATAAACGGATAAAAGCAGCAGCAGCAGTAGCAGAAAAAAACCAGAGGCTAAAAGCAAAAAAGGCACAAAACCAAAAAACATGTCTAAGGTTTGCACATAAAAAACACAACAAAAAAAACACACACAAACACATCTAGTAGTATGCGTGTGTGTGTCTATGTAACCCAGCTAGTTAGTTAGTTAGTTAGCTAATTATTTAGTTGCCTCTCCAACCATTTAAAACACAATCTCTTAGTGCATAAGTTCTTTACGTATTCGCATTGTATATATATGCATTCATTTGGTCATTCACTCACTGACTGAATGGCTCACTCATTCATTCCATCCATCCATCCATTCTTCATTTGTTCGTCATAAACTTAAATTTACACGCTTTTATTCAAAGTTGCACAATTGTTCTGTATGTAGTTGTGCAATTTTGTTGTCTTGTCCCTCCACACACACACACACACACACCTAGAAACACACATAAATTGTCGACGCCCGCTTTTCTCATTTCATGGTCGTAGCCAATACAATCTTAACAAGGGTTCAAATATTGCCAAGTGCACTTTGTCTTTAAAACTCACAATCGATATAGTCTGTATCGAACATGTATTTCGCTTTGGAACTAACACTGATATAAAACAGAAGGCAACAATCGAAAATCTTCTATGCGAATCAAAAAGATATTTATTTGTTTATTTTAGTTCTTTTATTTGGGTTTAAAATTTCTGAAACTTAAATCTTTGCCTGACTTTTGATTTGCCCTTAGTAAACAGAGCCGCCCATGTTTTTTTTGCTCTTTATTTATTCATGAGCGAGTATATTGCATTTGAGATGTAGGAACAGTTACATATTTTTTCTGCTTCTTCTTCATGAGTGTTGTGCATTGTCTGTCATATTCCATCATATCAATGTCTCATAAAATATTTTTCAACTAAAATCAATTTCATAAAAACTATTTGTAACGTTATTTAAATTGTTGTAGCTTAAGTCTGAAGATAATTCTGTTGGGTGTAGGATATGAATTCTACAAAATATCTAGACTAGTTTAATGTGTTGGAAAGAAAAACAAATGCAAAAATATTAACGCTATATTCTATATCTAAACTTAAGTGCACTTTAATGAGTTGAAAAGAAACAAGTGCAAATATTTTTAATTATCTAGAATGAAACTAGATTTATAATTTTACTTTTTTTCTATAAAAAAAAGTTGTTTAAACTGATATATTAACCACTGTTTGCATTTTAGAAATTTTTTTCCCTTTCACACTTATGTCTTGTCTAGATATATGACAATTTTTTCAACTACAAAACTATTTAGTGTGGATCAAAAATGACCAAAATATCAAAAGTTATGTTAAACCTCTCTGAACCGTCTAAAAATGGGAATAATAATATTTTTGAGGTCACATGTTTTTTGTTTCAATAAATCTTAATTAATAATACATATCCTGAAAGACTTCAATGAAAGTCTTAGCTTATGTTAGTTTTGGTAAAGTTGAATCCGTTTTTAAATGATTGACTAATTGGTTTCAGTACATGGCTAGCTTTGGGGCATTCGTAATAAACATTCACTGACTTAATTGGAAGATCGATGTGAAGCGATTTAATTTAACAATTAAAGACCTTAGTTATAACGAATATCTTAAAAACCAAAACCAACATTCATACATGTACAGTACAGTGTAAAAGCTGATCTTATGTATTCCAGTTTTGTGATTTTTATTTGTTTGTTCTTGTTTTGACAAGTCGCAGTTGCACAACCCATATTTCTAGGACTGCGCCCAGTGCCCAGACCCAGCCCTATACCCCTGCCCAACCCATTTTACCCAGCCCCATTTGAGAGGTTGGGGGGGGGAGAGGGCAATCGCTGACATCTAATCAGACTTGCATTTGTCATCATCAATGTCATAAATGTTGTTGAATATTTTTTTTTTTTTTCGTCTTTTATTACTTTACATTTTGATTAGCGGCGCCTCAGTTTCTGTCTCTATTTTCCTATCTCGATTTCCGACTGAAGTTTCCACTGTTCTTCCAATTTAAATTTCCATTTCCATCACCGGTTGGGACGATCCCAATTTACAATTCGAAATCGATTTCCGTTTAATATGTCGCTAAAAAGCAGAAAATCGCACAACAAAATTTACCAAGGGGCGCCACATGTACACACACATCAGCAGCAAATGGCAAACCGAATAGAAGGAAGCCCAAAGGAAATAAACAGAGAGCGAGAGAGAGAGAAATGGAGAGTGAAAAGACATTCTGTGTGGGGTGACATATGGCCATGACCATGGCTGTGGATATGGCTATGGCTATGGCTGTTAAGTTGGCTGGGCGCCGACTTCGCGTCTGCATAAAGGTCAGGGTCAAATGATTGCCTGTGGCTCCCTTGGTCGCAAAAATCAAAGTCAAAATGGTCATAAACATTGTTGCACTCCTCGCCACTTTTCTTTCACTCTCTCTCTCTCTCTCTCTCTCTCCCTCTCTTTTCATTTCCATGATGATGCCGATGATGATGATTTTGGGGTTTTGTGGTGAGGATGTCGTCTTGCGGTTCAATATGCAAAAAAGTTGATAATGTATTTCACTTAACAGCCATTTGTATGCTCCGGACGTTGATTGATTTAGCCGCATTTGGGCGGAGGCTTTCATTGCTTTGACACCTGTCTCCAGCCGACCGACCGATCGATCGATCGCCACCTTCAAGTGACTGGCAACTGCCCAAGAGTTAAAGTTTGAAATACATTAAAAAAAAAAAAACAACAACAAACTCGATTTGAGGCCAGCAGCCAAGCGCACTATCAACATTCACTAGTCACTCGTCATTGCGAGTATTATCATCATCATCATCATCATCATCATCACGATCTTCTACAATCTATAATCTATGATCATCATGATCATCGTCATCAACATCATTGAGCAATTTAGATTCACAATTAACAATTTCGATTTCGATTCCGATTTCAATTTCGATTTCATTCCTATTGTGTGCGGTGTTTTGCTTTCTTCTTGGCTTTATGTTTACACAATTTGCGCGTATTTCATATGATGATTTGTTTAGATAATAAAAATTTGTATGCCCACAGTAGTGGGCCTTCGTTTGATTTCCATTTGATGTTTGTTTCGCGTTTCGTGTTCATGTTTATAGCATCAAATTAAAGTGCTCTTATTGCTGCTCATAGCCCACCACATAGAAAGAATAGACACACAAAGGGAAAGGATTATCTCGATTTATTTCAATCTACCATATAATAGCAATAATAATGGATTATTGCTAGCTTTCTCATTAATAAATTTACGATACACCTTTCAATTATGCTACATAGAACAATATTAACAATTAGTGGCTAAGTTCAGTGGTTTTTTAATTTGAGTAGTAAAAACATATTAGAGCAATTGAAGTGAATATTTACTTTTTCCAGTTTAAATTATGTTCTTATTTATCAGGATTGATTGTTCACTTTCATAATGTGGTTTTGAGTTCCTTATTTAAAGTTGTTCAATAAGATTGCATTCCTTTCCTTCCTTTCTAGCATTCAGAATCGATTTCATTTCACATTCACCTAAAATTCGTGTTTTAATTTCACTTTCATCGAAACGTTTCGTCTATTAAAATAACTTGCAGGGTTGTTAAAGTTCACAATTATTTAGCACTTGATTTGTATTATTGTGAATCTTATCGAAACTTATTTAAAAAAAAAATGATTTAAGCTTAAAAATTTTTGTTATATATTTTTTTTTTATTCCTCTGACTCAAATCTATTTAAAGCTGAGTAATTTATTTTAAATTGTAAATGAGAAAAAACCCTATATATAATCTTGCAAAAATCTAATACAATAAACATAAAATATCCGACTATAAAAAGTACATATATACATATATGTATGTTCCTGATTGCCAGTCTAAACTTTTTCAGACCTATAGGAACCAAGTCTCCGTTTAGAGATATTATTTTTTATAAGATATCAAGAAATTATAGCAAAAATAATTATAGTAAGCTTAATACAAATATTATAAGAAAGTGTTTCTCATAAAGAAACGATCCATCTTAGATTTTTTATGCAAAAGTCAGAGCCTTTTCATTTCATAATGTGAATAGTTGGACCTAAACTTAAATTTCCCTGCTTTCGCTGGAAGGGTAAACATAATATGAACTTATGTCAATGAGCCAAGTTTATATTGTAAATAATAGGAAACTTGTTGAGTTTGTTTATTTTACAAAATCAGTTTAAATTGCATTTAATAACGAGTTGCTGAAAAACTGTTCAAGCTTTAGTAAACAATCAAACTCTGAAAGATAACCAATAGATAGCCAGATTATATTAGTTCCTAATGTGGATTAATATGTGGCAATTTGGTTTTGTTTTCTAGTCCCTTGTCGACTTTGTGTGGATTGGATATTGAATTTTATTAAATAATTCTATGCGAAAAAACAAAAATTGTTTATGTTTTATGGACCACAGTCTGCTGCATTTCACCGTTGAGTGACAATTTAATGCAACTTAATCAGCCCAGCTGCTGGTCATTTCTGCCTGACTGCTTTGACGTCACCGCAGCAGAAGCAGAAGCAGAAGCAGTAGCAAGGAATTGCAATTGGACAGCTGGACAGCTAAAAGAGGAACTCGGTAGCTTTGGGGGATCTGAAAGGGAAAGGGAGGCAAATGTGACTATGGGAATTGTTTTTGCATTTGTTTAACTCTCGCTGCCATTTCAATTTGCATAAGAAGCTAAGACAAACAGACAGACAGCTGGTGCATACCAAAAGTCTAAATGCTAATACGGAACAGACGTGGTGAGATGCGATGCATATGATTTAAATTCCATTGCATGTCGTGTAGAGTGAGCTTAATGAATTTTCTCGTTTTATATTCTCCAAAAAAAAAAAAAAATAAAAAATAAAAAAAAACCCAAAAATTTTGAGCTAAACAAAAATAGACAATAATACATTTGCACATACAAAATAATTAATAATTGGCGTAGGTGGAGCTTTTTCAGGGAACCAATATGTTTAAATCTCTCCTTTCGAGGACGACTCGCAGCAAATACAAATTTACGCAATGACGCACATTGCTTAACGGGCAATAAATGGAACGAATCCCCATCACATGAATATGGGCAAATGGGGTGGATGGAAATGCTACATTTGCATTTTATGATCCATTGCACTTGGCATACAAAATGGCATCAAGTGCTAAGGCTAATATTACCTTTTCTTGGACTGATTCAATTTGTTTGTTTTGGTTTTGCAGGAACAAGTGAAACTAGATGCCAGTAAACAGGTTATCAGCCCTGACGATTGCGAAGATCTCAGTCCAATGCCACAAACAGCTGCACCGCCGGTACGTAGACGCGGTGGCATTTCAGCCGAACCCGTCACCGAAGAGGATGCCGCCAACTATGTTAAGAAAGTGGTACCAAAGGATTACAAAACAATGAATGCCCTGTCCAAGGCAATTGCCAAAAATGTTTTATTTGCCCATTTGGATGAGAGCGAACGTTCGGACATATTTGATGCCATGTTTCCGGTTAATCATACAGCTGGCGAGAATATCATACAGCAAGGCGATGAGGGTGACAATTTCTATGTTATAGATGTGGGTGAAGTTGATGTAAGTATGGCCAGATTCATACCTATAAATATGTATGAATTTCACTGTGACTGAATTGAAATGCGATAATAATCCTCCATTCACAGGTCTTTGTTAACTCCGAGCTGGTGACCACCATTAGCGAAGGCGGTAGCTTTGGCGAATTGGCCCTCATCTATGGCACACCTAGAGCAGCCACTGTACGGGCCAAGAGCGATGTTAAACTGTGGGGCATTGATCGCGACTCCTACAGACGTATTTTAATGGGCTCAACTATACGCAAACGTAAAATGTACGAAGAGTTTTTGTCACGTGTATCCATACTGGAAAGTTTAGATAAATGGGAACGCCTGACAGTGGCCGATTCCCTCGAGACCTGCTCATTTGAGGATGGTGAAACGATTGTTAAACAGGGAGCGGCAGGCGATGATTTCTATATCATTCTCGAGGGCTGTGCGGTGGTCCTGCAGCAGCGCTCAGAGGTATG
Organism: Drosophila insularis; assembly: GCA_018903935.1. Lineage (NCBI taxonomy): Eukaryota > Metazoa > Arthropoda > Insecta > Diptera > Drosophilidae > Drosophila > Drosophila insularis. The sequence goes on along the minus strand of JAEIFP010000291.1, from coordinate 2,292,674 downwards.
TGACATTTTGAATCATTTTTATTCACACTTCAAATCCACACTAATTATTGTATAACCTTCTTGTTTCCTCCATGCTCAATCCCAGCAGGGCGAAGAGCCTGCCGAGGTGGGTCGTTTGGGTTCCAGCGATTACTTTGGAGAGATTGCATTGCTATTAGATAGACCACGTGCAGCCACTGTGGTGGCTCGCGGTCCGCTCAAGTGTGTCAAACTGGATAGGGCGAGGTGAGTTTTTATTGATTTAATTAATAACAAAACTTTCTCAAATTCCCATTCTGATAAAAAACCAAAGTCATATAAAGTCGTTCCTCTTTTGTTGAGAGAGTCTATCCTAGTCACAGCTCCTTTTGCGATTCTTTTTAGTCTTCTTTTATAAACTTGATTGCTATTCACCGTATATTTAAACTTAGCATGACAAATATCTAGAAAAAATATAACTTTTTATTACTTTTATAATTTCTTAGCATTTGGTCAAAGCCAATTCGCTTGGAAAATGTATTTTGAATGGCAGTTTTTTTTTTTTTTTATAAGTTATTTCAGAATATATTTATATTTTATAAATAATTGAAGAGGTTGCAAGTTGTCCCAGTTAATTTATATTATTCATATTAATTATTATATAGCATATATATATAAGAATAAGAAGAAAAATTTCAAAATTTGCCTAGTAGTTTTTGACAATAAATTTGATTCCATTTAGGGGAGAAGGGAGAAGAAATATGATTGACAAAATAATTATAAGCCTGGCCCTTGATACTTTCTTCTTTAAATTCGCCCTAAATCTTAATCTCAATCGATTTTGGTTGCAATGAATTTAAAAAATGGTCTTATTTTGCACCCTCGTTCCTTAAAGGGAATTCGACCAATTTATCTGCTCAATTAGACAAATGTGCATAACTTGAAGTGAATGCAAGTGATCTATGCTGAACTCTACGACGATAAATAAAAAGAATTTGCTGAACATAAAGCGATCAATTATAAAATTAATCGCCCGAAATAAACAGTTTACTTTAAATTTTGTGAAATTTAGAAACGTCTAGAAACGTCATCCCATGTCCAAAGGGAGGGCCAGGATTGGCAATAGCCTTTGATTTTGTTATTGCTACCTTAGTATATATCAGATGTTGAGCTTATGGAAGAGTCATTTGCGACTCTTTTTATCTCACTGTCATGTCAAAATAGACAATTTCTTTTAAAACAATTTTCGAAATAGTATAGAATTTATGTTGTACGTATAAGAATATGTACATTAAAAAGTTTTAATTATGTTTAAAATTTATATAATTCGCCAAGGGATTGTGCGGATACGTGTTTTAATTACCTGAAAAATGAAAAGAAACAGCTACATATACATATGTATATATATGTATATATAAAAAGGTGCCAAGTCTGCCAAGAGAGGTCAAAACCACAGATTATTATAATTATCCAGTTTGTCAGCAATGGAAATAGCAGTAGACCGACAAACTTCAAGAAAAGGAAAGTATTTGATGATTGCCGACAATCTAAGAGTACTACAAGATGGTATACATATTTGATGCAAAGAGACAAGATCGCTAAAAGGAAATGTTAGATTACTCTAAAAGCAGCAAAAAAATGAAAATGTCAAGGATTGATGACATTAAACGGAATAATTGTTAGCGGAAGAAAAAGAAGAATGCAAGATGACTCCAATAATAAGTAGGATAGGCCCATTAAGATAAAGTGTTACTTACACTAAGTACTCTAAGATCATTTGGATCATTAATTTATATATTTATATATGTAAACAGGTTCGAACGTGTATTGGGTCCCTGCGCAGACATACTTAAACGGAACATTACGCAGTATAACAGTTTCGTTTCATTGTCTGTCTAAATGGACAACAATCAACATCAGCAACAACAACAGCAGCAACAACAACAACCACAACCACAACCAAGAACAACAATGCAGCGAATGCCAACAACAACAACAACAAGAACCACACACAAATATATTGAACGGAAAGAAAGGAAAATGTTAAACGCTCAGAATTAGCAGCAATATAGCAGCTGAATCTAAAACAAATTAGCAAAAAGAAGGCAAGAAAAAAAAATTAAATAAAGGAAGAGGAAAGAAATGAATAAACAGGAAACTTAAACTATATAATTGTGTAATGGTTAAATACATGCAGAGTAAACAACAAAGAAACACAAAAAACAAAAAAAAAAAAAAAAAAAAAAAAACAAACCTACAAAAGCAAAGCAAAGCTAAAGACTATTGTAATTCATCTATGTATGTAAATTTTTAGCTTGGATTTATGTGGGTATTGATCCTGGGATAATTCAATCAGATTTGATTCGATTAATGATGATGATGTGTATGTTAATTATAATTAACTACTTTATATTTATATATATATATATATATACGTTTATATATATGAATTCTGTATGTTGTGCTGAACTTACATATGCAATACACATATATGTATATATATATATATTAAAATATATATATATATATTTAATTATATATATATGTATATATATATATGTATATGTATGCATTTTGTGTAAATGTATGTGTGTGCGTGTCTCAGTTGCGGCATGTTCCCCTTTCATCCTGCAACTTGTAAAACTTTTGCACCAGAGCTGAAATTCAAAAAGAAAAGGAAAAAAACAAAACAAAACAAAGTTTCTTAACTTTAAACCAACAATAACTACAAAACTTAAAACAACAACAGCAAAAAAAAAAGAAAGGAGGAAAGAAGAAACAAACACAAACAAAACAATGAAAAACAAAAAAAAAGTCATTTTTTGCACTGCAAACTTTTTGTTGTTGCTCCTTTTTCTACATATTTATACAACAATAACTAGAACAAAAACAACAATAAAAGAAAAACAAAAAAACCAAAACCAAAAACAAAACAAAAAAAAAGAAAAGAAAAATGGAACATGCTGCCACACAAAAAAATGAAAAACCTCCCCCTAAGAAAAAAAAAGAAAAAACATTTAATAAAAGAAAATCCGTTTCATTAAGTATTCAAAAAATGATCTGAATGTTTTTTTTATTGTCGCTACACACACACACACACACACACACACACAGAAGCAAACAAACAAGCTGGCATGCTAAAGGATGAGTCATTTAACAATATTAACAATTAATTTTTAGTAAATTATTTTTAATTATCACACACAGACACACATACACACACACACACACACAGACACCTAGTAAGAGCCAAACCAGCAGCAACAATTTACATGAAATTTAGTTTTAATTAAAAAAAAAAAAAGGAAAACCAAGAAAATGTTAAATTTAAATTGCATCAATAATTTGTAATTGAGTTTTGTGTTAAATTAACTAATTTTAGCTTGAAATTAAAACTGTTATACTCTGTTATACACACACACACACGCTTTGTAAATGTGTGCTGATTGTGTGTGTGTGTGTTTGTTGGGTGGTGTGTGCACGTTTCATATGAAACCCAAACGAAAAGTTGCATTTATAAGAAACAAACAAACAAAATCAAATTTAATTGCAACAAATAACAAATATATTGTGTATATAAAAAGCTTTTATGCTGCAAAGATCATGGCACATTATTTTAAAGCTACACACACACACACACACACACTCATTCTCGCATACACACACACACACATGCACAACACACACGACTATTGAAATTGGCTCTGTTTAGTTTCAGGTTTTAAGTCCTGATTTTGACCACGCTCTTAAATAAAGTGCATGTGTGTCAGTGTATGTGTGTGTGTGTATGCGTATTTTTTTTTTTTTTTGTTTTATCTTACCATACCCATTAACTTATTCACATATTAAAGCAAAAGGTTGGTCCTAGATTATTTTTTTCGTTGAAGGGTTTGCGCAGTGTGCAAACTACGCCCATTTCAATGGGCGTTGAGAGTTACCCGCCGGCGGGTTAGGCTAGGGAAAGACAGACAGATAGAGAGAGAGAGAGAGAAAGAGAAAGGAAGAGCAGCAGATATAGCAAAAAGGAAATAAAGAAAAACAAAAGAAAGTCATACAAGCAAAACATCGTTGCCACTTTACATTAAGCCAGGCCAAGCGACAAAACAAAATGCAACATTTTGCAACAAAAAAAAAAAAAAAAAAAAAAATTAAAAAAAAAAAAAAAAAAAACAAAAACTAAAAAAAAAAACTACAATTTAATAATAATAATAATATTATCAATGTAAAATCATATGTATAAACAAAGGCGAAAAGAAAACTACAAAACTGACAAAGAAAACAAAAATGAAATAAATACATTTACATAGATGTTGCAAAAACCAATCGAAATCAAAAAATGTGTGTTCAATTTTTTATTTTACATTGATCCTTGTGGCTGGCTTACATTTTTTTTCTCCCTTTCTTAGCAACATTAACCGAGCAATCAATAACTGTCTGAGAAGAATGCAAAATGTAAATTGTAAGTATCTTTTCAGTGTCCTTATTTGTGATTTTTCCTAGCATCCTTTTTCCAAAACGTAGTCTCCTTGTGTTTTTGAGTCTATTTTTTTTTTTTTTTTTTTTTTTTTGGGGTTTTTTTTATTTTTTTTGTTGGGTTTGGCGTTGCATTTGGCATTTAAATCTAAATGTTGCTCGACGCTATCTTTCTGATACCTACATTATTTACCTACTGCCTGATCCTCCTGCTTATCTTCATATTGTGCTTCATAGTGGTCTATATAAGTCATAAGATTTACATATCCGTCTATGATAACTTGCCACTCTCCGCTGGTCCTGGCTCCAATCGGATGATGAGCATGCGGGATTACATGGACAAGTCAACAAGTCGCAGCGTACGATCAATACAGGCCAGCATGCGCTCCATATGGATACCAAATCGTTCACAAATTGATGTCTCAACTTCGGGTAAGCGGCAGAGAGCAGATTCAATCTTTTCACAAACTATCCTTTTTTGATTTACTTGTGTAGTGCGGATTATTCTTACATTGGAGCCATGCTACTTGGTTAGCGTGGAGTTCGATATTGATTCCAGAGATCGGGCCATTAGTTTTATGTGTCGCTGCCAACAGGATAATGCGCCAGTATGCGCTGCCACTGTCCAACATGGTCAGAGACCATCCACCACCCATATAGTGCGCTTCTATGATCATTTAACCAAAATTCCACGTCTCCGGGTGATGCTAAATTGTAATCAACGTAGCTTGGACTCGCACATGGACTCACATATGCGTGTCACTCTGAACGATGTTATAAAGAATGCCCTTGATGCCCACTGTACGGACAATGCGGCAGCCTGCCGTGCTCCATATCAAAGGCGTTCCACAGTACAGAGAGATCAAGAGTAAATCACAGAGAGAGAGAGAGCTCAAGCTAAAGTTGAATTTGAAGTATAGTCGGTTTAGTTTTTGCATTTATAAATAGTTTTTGAATATTTGTTTTTTTTCTATTTTCTTCAATGTGTCTGCCAGAACTTGTTTTCAAGCGAGAGGCGAGCAACCAGTAATATTTTTATCCAAACAGTGGATTATTTGGGGTCATCTCGTTGCTTGGCCCCAAAAAAAAAAAAAAAAAACCCCTCTCCCTCAACGAGTACGTGTACGGGGAGAACAATGTTCAACGACTCATTAAAATCGCCTGACATTTAAGGTGGAACGTCCATTCTCACCCATCAATCGACTAAGTCACCGCAATGTGGAGCAAGGTGTAACGTTGTTTTTTCTTTTTTCCCTCATATCACAATGATTGGCCCTAAAACAAAAAAGAAAAAAAAAAAGTAAAAACCGAAAGAAAAAACGAGAACGTTTTTAACACATTATATTCTTATCAATAGATAAGATGGTGATGGTGGTTGTAGTGCCTCTAGACTGTTTTGTTAGCCATTCCATTGTTATCTCTAATAATTGCCAAATCACAAACATACCGGGTCTAGAACCCCCCACTATGCATGGCCATATTATAGCCAACCCCATTTTAACCAAGCAATTTGTCGATTGACGCCATTTCAGTTCCATATACACTTAGATTGTATAGACATATGTATGTATATGTATGTATATTTGAATTTTTGTTCTTTTTATATGATGTACAGTCATTATTTGTTATTTTTTCTTGTTTTTATTGGCATTCTTCAATTAACACAATACGAAGTTGATTTAATTGGTATGCAAGTTTTGAGAGGAGGATCGATCGACCACCCATCGAACACTCGTCTTTTTTAATGAGAGGGCCTGTCTAATTTTGGATTGTGTGTGTATGTGTGTGAGGTTGGCGGGGAGAGGGCATTTAGACCTAAACTACATATATGGTTATTCGATTTGTAATACCAATATTGGTAGTAATAATTGAACTAGAACTAAGCTAGGATTTTTAATTGAACTACCATGTAACTTTGCATATAAAGCAATAAATTAATAATAAGCTATAGATATATGAAACTGATCTGAATGATTTGTCAATAGAGAATGGCAGCTTATTAAATGTATATGTATATTTGAAGAGAAAATGTGGAAATTCCAAAGGTTGTAAGAGTAAATGAAGCAAGTTCTAGACTCTAGAGCTAAGCCGGTCCGATTTACCCCTTCTCCCGCTTAAAGTTGTTGTTGTTGTTGTTATCGGTGGGTGAAGAGGAAGAGTGTAAGAGAGAGGGAATGGGGAGCTGGAAGAGTTGACTTTTAAGTCAGAGTGCAGGCTAGCCATTGCATGATGCCAGTCTTATCAAAAGCGGTTCGCTGCTGCCGTTGTCGTTGTAGGCCGCAATACCGCCAGCAACAAAAACAACAACAACAACAACAACAACAACAACAACAACAACAACAACAACAACAACAACAACAACAACAACAACTAGAAGCAGTCTGGCAATCGAGCATACATACGTATACGTAATGCCAAACAAAGTTTCCATTCATTTAACTCGCCCGTTTCAGTTCCCAGGCAGGTGTCAACCAACGCACACACGGCATAAGAAGCGCGGCATTTATTCAAGAATATATATATATATACCTATATACATACATATATATATCTTATATACACACATACACATATACATGCATATGCATGTATTTTATACACTATAAAAAGCAACAAAAAAAAAAAAAGAAGAAAACGTACAGATATACACGGTATATGATAATTAATTAGCATACGCAAAGCGCCTCAGTCTCTTGTTGTTGTTGCTCTTTGTCTCTTTGCTTGAATTGTCACACACTCCCAGCTCCCACCCGCCAGTCCTAATACCAGGCCAGTTCAGTAAGATTGGCTAATTGTAATCAAAGTTAAGAAATTCCAAATCAATTGTAAATAAGACATTTGGAAAAATGTTGGATCCCATTTCCGATACACCATTGGTATTGGCCTATGTGTTTATGTCACTTTTGGTGCTTATATTATGTTTCATTTTGGTCAATGTTATACATAAGCTGTATCGGAGCATCAATAGTATGGAATCCATAACAACTGCGACTCCAAGTCAACTGAAGACCAGCATTATGGAACTAGATGTAGATGCCATGAAAACCGGTTAGAAGGCGCTGGCCAGCAGTAGTTGCCTAGAGCAAGAGAGCGCCAATCGACACGTGAGAATCTCATCAATACAAAACAAAAACAAAACAAAAAAAACCAAGCCAGACCAAAATGAATTGGAAGGTAATCAAAAGTGGAGCTCACAGCAGCAGCTAGAGCTGAAGCAGTTCGGAGCCGAAGCCATCAGTTGTACATAGACACCCACACACATACACATACACAGACACAGAGAGACGCCTTTAAATCCGTGGCACGATGAGAAACGGCCTGTTGATACACTTATAAATATATCTAACTATGTATATAAATAACACAAAATCACATTCAAGCAACCAATAATTAGTTGTTTAAAATTACTATACTTAATATGTGTATATATGTATGACTAAGCATTAAATGCTGCCACTTACTGCTTTGGCAGCCTCTAGTCACTTAATTAGCCATATCATTTAGGGTTACGAAGTTATATGACATGTACATTGACTCGCCTGTTGTTATTATTATTATTATTATTGTAAATAAAATCAACTCGACTGTTAAACGTAGAACAATTATTTATGATCCCGGGGACGCAAGGAAGAGGGAGAGGTTAACACGTCACAAATACAATACAATATCCAGGCTAGACAATATAAGCTGACCTCGTAAAAGTCGCCTGATCGAGAAAAAAAATCCTTATCTTATCTATTAATTATAAATTTTGTATGTGTGTGTGTGTCTTTGTGTGTGTGTGTGTGTGAGCGAGTCAATCAATAAAATGTTGTCCAATTTGATTATACGATTATATATCCCAAGTGCCTTAGTCATAGATTTATAGATTCATAGTTTATTTAAAATAGCATGTTCATCTATAAATTTCATATATATATGTATAAGAGCGCAGTATCATGTTGTTACAGCTGGATGAGTGTTGTTCATGAATGAGCATAAAGATGATAACAAACAGCAAACTAATGTTTATGCTGATTGTTTTAATTTTAATTGTGGTTGTTGTTATTGTTGTTGTTGTTGCTGCTGTTATTAGTGTGGTGTAGGTGGTGTTGGTGTTGGTGTTGGTGGTGGCGGCATCATTGAGCTGTTGGCACTGGCAACATCAATCCGTGGGATCGCCCGAAAATGCTTTTGGATGCTGCGACGTCAAATCATCATCCTGACTGCCAAGAGACTTTTTAACATACTTGAAATTGAAACGAAAACCAAATAAATTAAAACATCAAACGAAATTTAAGGTGGTGTTTTTTTTTCTTTTTCTTGAACTAATCAAAAAAAGATACCAACCATGAATACCCCAGTAATGTGTTCTTAACATACCATGGGATTCAATAGAATCTCTTCTTCCATTTTATTAATTTGTTTTACCAAATCCAAAACTTGAGTTATGTTCGTTTGCACATTTAGGAACATATCCGGTGAATTATATTTCTCTGGGTCGTTTTTAAACAAGACCATACCATCTTTTTGATTGATTGTTGCATATATTTCACCCGATTTGATCTGCAATACAATTTGAAACACTATATAAGAGCAGGAACTAAAATAGTTATCGTTTGTGTATGGATGGACTACCATGTTTAGAATATAACGCTCTGCATCCGATGCACTGGCCAACTGAACCCGGCTAGCCACATCGCTAAGGGAGAGCGTTAAGAACGTTTTCGTCAGTCGCTGTATATTACGCTTATACAAGGAGGTGGCCACCTGGGCAAAGGATAAAGGACAACAAAATTTGATTTTGATTTCTTAAACTGACAATGTAAATTTTTACCTTTTTGGCTAGGCCCATGTTATTATCACGCGTAAATGCTTCACTGTACTTGAGTATAATAATGCGTAATTCTTCGCTGGAAGAGTTTGCATAGACATTAACCAAATCATGATAGTAAATGGCCTGGGGCTTCATGAAGCGTCCAATGACTTGTGTGTTTTTTGGTATATACGCAATCTGCAAGGTGGAATAAACCTTTGATAGCAACTTGATAGAAGAATGACCTTGATTGATGCCGCTGCTCACCTTGCCCTCCACAATAAGAGAGACCATGAGAAATTTTTTATACGCCTCCAGCATGATATGCGACATGGCCATAGCCGGTGTGGTGATGCACACCTCAAAGAAGTACAAGGCGCGATCGTAATTCTTAATGGCTGTGTATATCATGCCCCCATAGTAATAGTAAAGCAAAAAGTACTTGGCATCATTGTTGGCATCCTGGAGAAACAAAACCATTTAACAAAATATATATGTAATAAAAGAAAACAGCCAAAAGTGCCTCTCACCATTGTGTTCTGGGATTGCTGCTGCTGTTGATTCTTACACTCAGCAGCCACCGTGGAAATGTCAGTGATATCCGCATCTAGATAGGGCAATACCACACTGAAATTTTTCGCCTTCAAGCTAAGCTGACAGAGATCGGCATGTAAAGGAGTTAGCTGAGTGTCCATTTGTCGAATTTGGTCAATGGCACGCGACAGAATTTTAATACCAAGAATGCTCAATTGTTTTTGCACCATAAATTCTGTAAAACAATGGCAAGTCTCGTAAACTAAACAAAGGAATAATTAAGAAAAATATTTAATAAATGGATTAGAGGGTACTAGGCCCCGAAATCTACTCACAGGCGCATACGGCGAATCGCAATTGTTCCACATTGCTGCGTTGAAGAAAATCCCTCATTAGCTGAATGATCTGTGCCGGCTCTGGGTTGGCAGTTGCCGCGCTATGCAACTTTGCAAGCAATACATAGAGCACACCCAGCGTATGCTGTTGTATGTCCAGAGTTTCCAGCACATTGTCCAATATGCTCCAGTTGCGGACAAGTAGCGATAGGGATTCTGGTAGCTCGTCCGCCAGCTCACGGTAACTGCCTGTGGGTAACAACAAAAATTCGCGCACCGCAATATGTAAATACTTCTTCTTTGAACAACAAAAACAAAGGCGGCTTGCCTGGATGAAACGAATGGCTGACCACGCCCACTTACATGCAGCGCTTAGCGTGCGCACTTGATTTACATAGTTTTCCAGCGCGCTGCTCATAATTGCGGCACTATTCCGAGACTATATAATATTAAATAAATTTATTAAAGTATTTACGAAAATAATCCAACCCTATATATGTATATATTAATATTGTAAGTCAGTGAACAAAACTGAGCAACACTGGCTGCTTGCGACCATCGACCAACACTGGGGCCAATGGACTTGCCATCGATAAATTTATCGATACGGTTATCGACGTAATCTGCACTGAAATGACGTAAAGAGAAATTGTTTATTATTTAGTGTTGATGTGATTTAATATTTAAAAAATGGATAACGCAGCTCGTATTGTATACGTATGTAGTCTGTGTCTTCGTCAATATGATCTCTTGGAAGACCTACGGGGTCACATGGTCTATTTCCATGGATGTGTGCCAGCTGCCATGCTAGCAGCCAGATCCCGTACAAGTACCAGAAGTAGTAACTCAAATAATCTGCAGCCCCAGGAATCTCGGCCAGAGCCCTTGGCCCAATCGGTGCCACCACCACCACCTTCTACTACTGAGATGCAGCCGATGCCATTTAAGGATTTTCGAGTTGTGCTTCGAGCAAATATGCGTGTGCCGTGAGTAACTAACTAATGATACATTTTTGTATACACATATAAATTCCATCTCTGTACAGATGTTCAACAGGTCAGAATTGCGGTTTCAAGTTCGAAAATGAAGAGCGCATGGAATTGCATGTAAAGTGCCATAAGGATAACAATTTCCTTTGCAGCGAGTGCGGCCTAGAGTTAGCCAACTGGAGACGCTGCTCTGCACATTTGTGGAAAGCCCATCAAATCGATGTGGATCTATTGCAATGTCCAGCTCTGGGCTGTGAATACAAATCTCCAGTGTCAGCTCTCGTTTGGCGTCACATGCGAGTCCACAAGAAGTGGCGTTCCCGAGTTTTACGATCGCTTGCCGCTGTCCAACGACAACGAAAACTCAAAGAGCAGCAGGCAAATGAAACAGCTTCAGTCGATCCAGCAGCCGGTTCCGGTGCGACAGCGAAAAAGAACAAATACTATGCAGAGAAAACATGTGAGATCTGTAGTCGAAAATTCGTCAATGGCAAAACACTCTCGAAGCACGTAAAGACTGTGCACAACAAGATAAAGCCGTTCATTTGCAATGTCTGCGGCAAGAAAACGGCTCGCAAGGCCAGTCTGATTATTCACATGCGTCAGCATACGGGCGAGAAGCCGCTTCATTGCGAGCAATGCAAGTTCTCGACCCGGGATCCCAGTGTCCTGCACAAGCATCGACAGCGTCACGGTAGTGGTGCCCAACCATCAATTTCACTCAAGTGTAGTCAGTGTGATTATAGCTGCATTCAGGCCAATGCCCTGAAACGTCACATGAGGCTAAATCATGTCCAGGCCTACAGTGAGTTGTGCTGTGATCTCTGCAATTATACATCAATCAATGCGGAACGCTTATTGGCCCACAAGCAAGATCATCGCAAGGGTTTGATCACTAATTGTGAGGACTCTATGGATGCAACTCGTTCGGCTGGTTTCAAATATCCGGCCAAATTAAGCGATAAGAACAATGAAGTGTCGGCTGACTGTTTTATGCCCCTGGAAAGCATCGATTCCCTGTCCTTGCCACACGAGCCAGCTGTGGACACAGGCGGTGTAACCATACCGGCTCCATCCTCAGAGGATACACAATTTCCCACATATTTGAAAGACTGAAAATACGTTTTGTTACTGTGTTATTTTTAAATTGATAATTCTAATTATCAATCATTTTCAATTCGAAAAATATTTCCGATCCATTACTATTACTCGATTTTCACAATCACAGCGAGCTAAAGTACTTGGAGTAGTCTAGTCTAGTCTAGTAATCTGAGTTTTCTTTAATCACAACAACAAATTCCAAATCCTTGAAGGGGGTCGACCCGTGTGACGGTATTTGCAGAGGGTATTATAAAATTGGTCAGATGTTTGTAACGCACAGAAGGAGACGTTTCCGACCCTATAAAGAATATATATATTCTTGATCAGCATGAGAAGCTGAGTTGATATAGCCATGTCCGTCTGTTCGTCCGTCTGTGCGTATGCGTTTTACTCAGCCATCTTAAGAGCTATCGGGATGAATTTTTTTTGGGGGCTTTTTATTACCTGGGAAAAATAAAGTACGAAAATTGGCAGAATCGGACCACTATATCATATAGCTCTGGAGGAAACATTTTTGCAAAAATTGGAGTATCGCCATGAAATTTACCAATATGATAGTATTATATATAAAATCTCAGATCCCAAAATTTGAATCTGATTGGATAAATAGAACACAAGTTACAGCCGACGTCATCATCAAATCAACAGAGCACACGCATGCACACATACAGACGCAACGCCACATAAACTATATGTGTATACGTGCGAATCGCGGCATGCGTGTAAAAGGGGATGGGGAAGAAGAAGAAGAAATTGAAATGATATTTGAAAGGTTCTGTGCATTAATGAATTGAGATACAGAAAAAGAGTTTGGAACATGTAAAAATATTATGGCCATGGACTGCAAAGGTATATAAACTTCGGCACGGCCAAAGTTAGCTTCTTTGAAATTTATTCGGTCCTGTTTAGGACATAAGAAAACAACTACGCATCTTTCTAACATATCCTAGCTCAACTCATATTATAAATGTTTAAGAACGGTTTAGATATCATGTTGACCACTTCAAAAAAAAGTATTTTCGAGGAATACGCGTTTGAAAGATTCGATGCCAGGCGCAGATCCAGTGCAGGGCATATCTTCTCAGCGCTATAGTTTTTCAACAAACCCCCCGGAAATGAGAACATTTGAAGGACATCTTAAAATTTTTCATTTTTTGATAAATTCTTAATCTAATAAAATCTCACTACTCTTAATCTTAAAAATTGCTGCACTTTCGAAGCCAAAAATCTTCATATACTGGTCAGACTTCTCCCAAAAATATTTTCTAGATCCGTCCTTACTTTTTAATGACAACGACTATTGAAAATCCTTTTAATCACATATTCTATACAAGTTATAGATTCGATTCGATTTTTGAGTTTTCACACGGGTCAACGCCCTAAAAAATCTTTCCAACCTTTTACTTTTTTTTTTGTTTTTGAATTTTTATTTTTTTTTTTTTAATTTAAATGTTCATTTATTGAATTAAGTTTTTCAGTTCATTTAATGTGTGTATCATTTTAGAATCTGATATGATTTTTGCAACATTTTGGAATTTTTATTAGCCATTTATGGTTTATCGCTTTGCTTGTTATGCTAATACCATTTTTTTGTTTTTTTTTTTATGTTTAAATTGTATTTATATTATCATTATTTAGACTAAGTTTTAAATTTAAAAAAAATTCTAATCTCGTATGGTCTCTGGGCGTGCCGATGCACTCCGTTTCACAACGTCTTCTCAGTTTCGCCTAGGTTTCTGTTTTTCTGTTTTTTTTTTTTTTTTTTTTTTTTTGTTTGGCGTAAATTAATTTTTCGCCTAATTCTAATCTTATATTTTATAACTGACGAAAATTGATTTAATTACTTGGTTTTTGTTTTTGTTCTTTTTAATTGGGCAGTTTTTGCTAAAATTGTGTGTATTAGAATTTATTTTAATTTAATTTTTTTGATTTCTCTAATTTTTGGTTTAGTGGGGTCTTTTTTTTTTTTTTTTTTTTTTACGTTTTTTTGTTAATTAGTTTAGTAGTTTAGTTGAACATTAAGTTGTGGTTTAATACAGAGATCATGCAAGGTCTTAAAATTATATATAGACATCTCCCTCTAATCGGTGATTGAGATTTTGATATATTTCCATCGAGCAATTGGGCAAACAAATGAATTTATATATTTTTGTTTTTTTTTTTATTGTCTGAGTTTGATTTGAATATGTAATAAGAATATACACCTAATATATAAATATAAATATTTGTATATTTATATATTGATTTGCAGTTGTTTTCATTATTTCATCGAAAGCAACTTATAAGTTGACGGACGATAAATTATATATGTATGTATATAGTGTTTATGTATGGTATGTGGCATATTATAATATATATATATTTAGCAGTGAATTGAAATAAAACGCTCAATGTAAAATTGTTCATATTATACAGTTTCTATTTTCATTATTATTATTTTTTTTGTCGTTTTAGCATTTATTTACAATTCTTAAAAAGGGAAAATTCTTTATTGAACAACAATAATGGAAATAATTATGCTCCCACACACTCTTGCTCTTTCTCTCTCTCTCTCTCTCTCTCTGTCTCTTTTCTCACTCACTTTTTCTCTCTCTCTCATACTCTTTGCCTCTCTCACTTTCTCTCTCTGGCTCTGTTTTTTTTTTTCTCTCATTCTGTATCAGTCTGTGTTGCCGTTTTGCTTTCGGAATCCCTGATCCCTGCTCCCTGCCCTTTTAGCCGGCTGACTGGCTGCTCTCCAAAACGTTTAGATCTTGGTCTCGACGACGATTTTTCTCTTTTGTATTAGTATTATCATTATAATTGTTTTTTGTTTGTTGGTTGGTTAGGAAAGAAAGTGGAAAATATTTAAAAGAAAGAATACAGAATAGAAAAAAAGGATTCAATTAAGTCAGCAGCTGCTAATCAATTGGTGGATTCAAGTGGTACATCCACAGCACGTAGGAATTACATTACATAGGAAATATTTATAAAATATATGTAATTAGTATTTAATTACATATAAGTATGTATTATGTATGTAATTAATTAACATGCAATATCGTTAGATTGTTTTTTTTTCCAATAGGAGAAGCTGGAGCAGGAACAGGCGGCGGCGTTTGATGAAACAATTTTTAGGGGGTGCTTATGTTGTGGGTGGAAAGGGGGGCGGTTCAATGAGATCGAAAAGTGCACTACTACACTTAATTACAGTATGTACGACAATTAACAATCAACAATCAATGAGTTTGAGTGTGAGTGTGAGTGTGAGCATTGAGAATGACGAGCTGAAGAGTTAACGAGCTAACACTGAATGGTTTCCTGACTTGGGTTCTGAACACGCAGTACCAATTAAACTATAGACTGTAATATATATTGTATATATAATTTTCAGTTTAGTTTGATTTTTGTTTGTTTTTGTTTTGGGTTTTGATTATGCTGATATTATCGATGATCACTACAACGTCTATTAAACAACTAACGAGTTCAATCTACCTTCTAAATATATATAAATATGTATGTTTTTTATATTGACATATATTTGACTATGCTTTTCATTCTGAAACTGAAACTGGCGAATGCATCATCAATCTTAGAATTTTAAATAATTTTCACTTAAAATCTATCATTTTGTATTTATCTTTTTTAATTTATTTTGCTCATGCTTTTACTTAATTTTTTTCGCTTTTCTGTTTCAATCTTTTTGTTTTTTTTTTTTTTGTTTTGTGCGACGCATAATAAATGCTGAGTGGGTCGGGGGGTTTTCGGGCAGTTCCTAAAACATGACCCCTGCCCCTTCCTTTGGAAAAAAAATAAACATACGCAGACACATACACATACACACACACACACACACACACACACACACACACACACACACACACACACACACACACCAACAAACTACTATTTCTCTACACATACAAATGTCTTTGTTTTACTTTCCTCAACTCAATCTCGATCCTCTTAAACTTGCTCTTCCATCTGTTATAGTCAGTTTGATTTGCATAGTACGATTTATGTTTACTTAAAGGCTATTAGGAAACAGTTTTATCTACATAGGTCTATGAGCATTCTGTAAGAGTATTTCATATCAAAAACACAAAAAAAAAAAAAAACCATCCAAGTACAAATTAATGAAATCTTTGTTGCTTGTTTTTTTTTTTTCTTCTTTTGTTTAAATCGGTTTTGGGCCACCCTTAAGTACCCAGTACCAAGTAGGGTTTTATTTTTTGTTCATCTAGAACAATTATTGGCGCCACCTAGCGGCCAGCACTCCATTCTATTCCATTGAAAAGTCGTAGAAACAGTTCTATATAAATATAAGTCACAGACAGACAACAACTCGTTCAAGCAAATTTCATATCATGGGATAGTAATTGTTTTCTATTATATGTATGTATATTTATCCTTAGAAAAAAATCAGATAGAAAACCTAAGAATCTAATGGAAGTTCTTTTTCATCGTAACTAAAACACTGTCCTAGTCTGTATGTACAGT
This sequence comes from Drosophila insularis, assembly GCA_018903935.1. Lineage (NCBI taxonomy): Eukaryota > Metazoa > Arthropoda > Insecta > Diptera > Drosophilidae > Drosophila > Drosophila insularis. Next base: position 2,276,010 of record JAEIFP010000291.1, on the reverse strand, counting down.
TTCTATGTCTTTTTGTTGTTGTTGTTTTTTTCTTTCTTAAAACTTAAAAATCTGAAATAATATCAAAAGATCCTAACAACTAGAAAAATTGCTTATAAAAATTGCGCGACATTGGGGGAAAAAAAAATCATATATATATATATATGTAAAATATTAAAAACATACACCTTGACACTCTAGCAAATCGAAAATTGAATTAGAGTTTCCGCCGTGGGCGATCTATAAAATATAAAAGTCAATATAAATAGAATTTTGCGTACCGATACGCATCTGAGCATTTCTAAAATGAAAAAAACAAAAAACAAAAAAATTCCAATGAACGAGTTTGATTTGGGTTTTGATTTGCTGAATAAATATAGTATAGTAAGTGTTGCCTTTTGATCGTATTTTTTTTTTTTTTTTTTTGTTTGTTTGTTTGTTGCGTTTCGCATTGTTTTTGTGTGGATTTTTGTTTGTGGTTATGGTTCAGTTCCGGGGCACAATTCTGTACGTTAATGGTCGCCGAGCATCAGACCGTGGTGACACGATCGATCTCAACATAACGCACAGAATTGTCGCTTTGTCAGCAAATCACCTCCTTTTCATCCAACACGGCCGTATCCATAGAGCTGAGCGATTTTAGACGCGTCTGGAGCACCGAAGAGCCGCGAAGTTTCCGTTTGATTTTCCTAAAAAAAAAAAAATTTAAGGATGTAGATTAAAGGTCTACTTGTAGATTAGATGGGCTCGTTTCACTCACTTGTAGGCAAAGGCAGCAAATGCACAACACGAGAGCACAAATATTAGGCAGAGTGTGGCCAAAATTTCGGCGGGCAATTTCATTAGAGCCGAACATTGAAGGAAGGCCTCATCATCGCCGGAGGGACAATGGACAGTACCGTCACACCAAACGCTGGCATTAACACAAGCACCCAGTTCAGCGCACTTGAATTGACAATCCTCTGAGATGGGAATTAATTGCATTAGAATGGAGAACTGTGGAGGGATGTGGAAGACACTCACCCGCCATACTGAGAGTGGGTCTAGGCATTAGCTCCATCCAGTTGAAGGTGTATTCGCCATTGCCTGGCCTTAGAAACTCAACACTAATGGCTTTTGATCGATTGACCAGAGCAAAGTTGGGACGTTCATTCCAACCAGAGCTAAAGATCTCGACAAATTCATATGCACTCGATTCCGGACTCAATGGACAAGCCACTATGGTGAGACCTAGGAAAAAAAATTTGATTTAGTTTATCACTTTAAACGGCAATCAAAGCTGATTGCCCTACCCTCCGATGTGGTTAGAACGGCTCTTGATTTTGTCTCACAGCGCCAGCTATCGGCCTGCATAAAGGTGGAGTTCAGACTCTTTTTGGGATTGTGCTTGCTTAGAAAGATGGCCTTGAGACGCACATAAAGAAATTTGTTTCCATTCGATGGCTCAATTAGCCAGGGTCGAGAGCGGCATTCAATCTGCGGCGATAAGAAATGTACAATTAGTATACAAGAAAAGAGATGTATTTATATGCTCTTTGATTATGGGTTTATTTTTCCTAATCCCACTGAATAGGATCTGGTTTAGCTCACATCTCCAAAGGTCATGTCTATGGTGCCGCTGGGTCCAAATTTTCGACGTCCATCCTTGCAGCTAGTTGGGGCCTTGACGAACTCAAACATCCCCTCAAAGTTCACGGTGTCCGGGTCATCCAGAGTCGTCATATTTTGGGCTATAAAATGCACTTCCACATCCCGACTGGTCGAAGTGTATTCCACGGGTAAATGTGATTCATTGGAAGAGTTGCAAAGGCAACCACGATGCAATAGAATCGAGTCCTGATAGGGACGTTCGAATATCTAACAGAAAAAAGTCTCGTTATTTATTTGATTGATGTTTTGCGTTTTGTGGGCTTCTACCTCAATTCGAACATTTGTGTCGCCATAGCAAAACGATCGATTAATGTCCTCATCCAATCTTGAATAGCATGGCCGATTTGTTGTTGTCACTTTACGCAATTTAATGCGAACCCTTTCGCCACGCAGAGCTTCAAATTTGTAGACACATTTCAAATTTCGTGTGCCTCCGCGTCCGAATAGAAAAATGTTGCGTACACTACGAAAGATGGCCGGATCCTTGCGATCCATCATGTTGCTAAGAAACTTGCGATTACAATCGTGCTCTCCTCCGCCCATTGGCAGACCATCTTGGTGCAGATCAATGAATTCATATTTTAGTTTAAAGTCCAGGGGTCTATTCACAGAAAAGAGAATCCCTTAAAAATAAAGGAGAGAGTAAAGGATCCACATTGTGCTTACCTCAACACTGTTGATTCGGTATTGCGTAACTCCAAAGTAATGGCATCAGTGCTAGATACATAACTCTCCGAAATGGTGCAAGGTCTGGCATAGGTTTCATTGATATTCGAGCGATCACAAGTACGTGGTATAGTGCCCCGACAGAAGCGAGCAATGACATTGGTGGAATTATGATTGTAGTGGCCCAATGAAGTATAGGTGCTAGTCTCGCTGACGCTAAGAGAAACCCCATGAATGGGTGAGTGAGTAAGTGAGTGGGAAAGAAGCGCAAACTAATACTTACCAATTGAGATCCTTGCAGACGGGCGGATCCCTTAGAGTGCCATCCCAAATGCGTAACATGCCACTGCAATCCTCCTGGGTCTGTAGTACACCAATTGCCCCCACTGATGTCTCATCGATCTGACCGAATTCGGGATCCAAATTGAATTTTAAAACCGAAATCCAAACCTTAAATCGTGACAAGGGTTGATGTAAGCCCGATTGACTATTGGTACGACGGGATAAACTTAAATGATCGAAGGTCTTAAAGACGCCCATGCCCTGCAAATGGTATAGGCACGTGGAATTGGGGGCCAGCGAATGTTTGGGATTCTCTAGAATGCCACGACCAGCTCCCCGAATCCAGAATTCGCATGGTTTTTTATTCTTTGAGTATGTTGGACTTTGTATATCCACGAATTGAACTTCCACCTGAGGCAGTTGAGAGAAAAGAAAGAAAGAGAAGGTGGAAACTTGATGATTTCAATGGTGATTAACATATGTGGACAGTGGGCCTTTACCTCCAATTGGAATCCGTATAGTGGCAGGACTTGCGATGAGGTGCCCGTAAAGGTGCCAAATGGCGACGTGCTGAACTCAACCAATAGCTCCGGGCCGCTGGAGACAGCTGCGGGCACTGCCTGACCTCCACCGCAAAACTTCAATATTATGGGATCACGTGTGGTATAACCATCATAGACAGTCACGTAGTCCTGCGGGTGTGTAAAATCAACCAAGAGAGAAGGACCAGAAAGGAACAGAAGAAGAATGCCAGAGACACACAGAGAAAGAGAGAGAAAGAGAGAGGGAGAAAGCAAAGTAGATGAGGAGTAAACGAAATGAGTGAAACGAGCAACGACAAATGTGGGTGGATTGGGTTGGGTTGGTTTTTTGGTTGTTATTTTTGTTAGTTCATGTAGGTGGTCACACACACACACACACACACACGCGCACAGAGAGAAAAAATGTGTGTGTGTGTGTGTGTGTGTAAGAAAAGGGAGAAAAAGAATGTGGCAGAGATGTGAAAGAACGGTAATTGCTGTAAAGAAGTGGGCTTAAAGTGCAACGACTGGCAACTGTGCTCTCATATTACTTAATGGCCACTGGACGTATACGTGATTTTTGGTTAGAATCCGTTTGGCAGTGGCCTTAATGGAAGCGAAATGGGGTCTAAAAGTACTTATGCAGTTCAGAACAATGCTTTTCATGTGTCTATGTACATACGTGTGTGTGTGTTTGTGTGTGTGTTTTGGTGTGTGTCCCCTCAACTACTAAATGTCAAACATTTTAAGCTCATTTAAAGTTCTTTTGATGCTGAGCAATACAAATTGTTTGGTTTATGCGATGCAATAATTGTGTATTAAAGAACAATATCAATGATCCCAAAACGAAAATAAATCAATTAAAATCGAAATAAATCCTATATTTATTGTGCTTCTGAAAAAAATTGAACCTTTGAGACTGCTTTCAAATGTTTATACGACTTAACTTTTCTGGTTATATGCTAAGATTAATTCTTAATAAATTTCAATCCCCGACAAAATTATCGGAAAAAACTTAAATAGAGGACAAATATCGTACATATGAACACTGAGAACTTTCTTGGGATAATTTTAATATTTGAAAAAACTTTAAAACATGAATTTATCAGCTCGCATAAACATTTCAAATATGTATATAGTATATACTGTTATTTTGTGCTTTACACGAATTCCGTTGGGCCTTTGATGCGAAATGCTTTCGTATAGCATTTTGCGCATAATTTGTGCGCATTTTAATTGAGTTGGCCTTGCCCTGAGCCCTTGTTGATATGGATGAGGGAAGAGGCCTGGCCTTCCTAGTCCAGTGGCATATTCTTCCTGCCTTTTAGGTATTTTCTCTTATTTTTTTTTCTTCTGTTTTTTTCTTTATGGTTTTACCATTTGACAAATTAGTTTTGTGGCCGCCACACTTTTAGCATTAATTTAGCTGAGGTTTCTGTTTCTGCTCCTGGTTTACAGGCATTCAATGTTTATGGAACTGACCGCAAATTTAAACTATGCAACGAACCGCAGAACCGAAATTTGAACAACCATTAGTAGCCGGAGCAGCAGGAGTAGCAGATTCAGGTAATTTGTGACCGCAAATTTATTGAAAGCGTTGGGATTTTGTACAAATTAGTGGACACATAACTGCATAAATTTGATCAGGAATGCGGGGCAGAAGCAGAAGCAGAAGCAGAAACAGGATCAGGAGTCAGAGTTGAAGTTAGAGTTGACTTTTTACTGCATACTGTGTATATCAGTGGAGGTCTCCTTGTGGTTCCTGTTCCTGTTCCTTTTGCTTTCCGGCGATTATTCACACATGCCGCACCAAAAATGGCCAGCACTTTTGGACATTTTGGCTTAAGAGCGCGACAAAAAAGCAAAAAAAAAAAAAAAAACAGTGAAAAAAGTTGAGGGCGAAAAAAAGAACAATTTGTAGGCAAAGAGAGAGAGAGAAAGGCATGCAATCCTTGCAAATGCTGGCGGTGGAGCTGCTTCTTTTGCTGCGGCTGTTGGCCAAATGGCGCTAACGTCCAAGCGGATTGCTTTCCAACTGAATAAGCAAAAAGTAAAGGGTTTAGCCATGGCGAATGGCTTTGCTTTTCGGGGGGTCTATAGGGGCGATGGGGATTTGCCCGCCTTACCACCAGCGGGCCAACACAACGAGTATTTAATGGCACCAGACAGGGAGCCAACCAGCCAAACAGCCGACCATCCGAGAGCTCTTTAAGAGACAACACTCAAACAGCAGAAGATACTAAAAGAAATTCGAACGAAACCCTGATCAAGTAACAAATACTAAATCAAATGCTGATGATGAAAATGAAAGAGGAACAACTAATTGAAAAAGAAGGCATGACTGAGAGAGAAGAAGAGCGGGAGGTTGGTTGGTTGGATAGCTTAAAGAAAGTTGAATGAAACTAAAGCCCGGAAGTGGAAAACTCATCAAATGTGGCATTCTCATTCATGAGATGTGGTGGGTCTCTCTGTATTTTATGCATGATGAATGCCCGGGGTAATAATTTACAGACACACACACACACACACATGGACACATAGATAAGTCCAAAGCACGTTCGTCCACTCTTAGTCTTGGGCAGGACGCTGTCGTTATAGTCGTCTAATGTCCTTGATGAGCACGTCCCCTACCCGCCATCAAGCTGCCGGCTACAATCTACATTCTTGTGTGCGATTTATGATGTGCGTGCCAAGTGTTCATTAATATAAATCCAATGACAGATTTTTCACCCCTCCCCAAGACAATTATGCTCAAAAAGGAAACTTTCTTTCAATATCATAGAGTGAGTAAGAGAGAGAGTGTGTGTGTGTGTGTGTGTTATCCTAATGAATACAATATCTAGTCTATAGATATTCCATAGTCCATGTCGATTTGCTTGAACCATTTTGCTTTGTTGTTCTGCATATACTTTTAGTTTGATTAATTGTTTCAACCCCCCTCTTCCGCACCACCAACACGGCCTCCCGCCTTGGGCACACAACTAAAGATGACAAATAATTGTTGCTTAAGATTATACTTATTGCTAATAGATTTAATAGTAAACAAGAGCTAGGGGGGGCGGGGGTGGTGGTTGGTTAGTGTTGGTGGACTTTGTGGTGGTTGAGTGGCTTAACTAGTATTGCAAATAGTTAGTTACGAACAAGTGCATTCTAATTTTGTGGAAAGAGTTACAGAGCGAAAGAGAGAGAGAGAGAGAGAAAGAGGGAGAGAGACTATGGACTCGAAATTGTTTGTATTTGTTAGTTTATTGTTGAAGTGGGTGTAGCGCAATATGAATTAATTGAACAAGAGAATTTAGTTTGATTTCATTTCATTACCGTTGATTTCCATTTGGGTTTTACATTTTCCTAGTAGAGAAAATATACATACATATATACTCATATATATATAGTTAGGTAACTTGATTAGCAATATAATTAAGCTCAAAGTTCATTTTGTGTGCAATGAAAAATAATTGATTGATGGAAAATGGAAAATAAATTGGTCAAAGTCATAAACCTTAATTATACATACTTCTATTATAGACTAGATTTTCCCAATAATTAATAAGAAGCCAAATGAAAACTGAACTTTTGTGAACTAATTTTAGTTCAGTTTTTCATTTATTTGTCTACTAACGACCTCGTGTTTTGTCCATTTTTTAAGCCAACTTTGCGAAGATTTATTTATGGTAACAAACTCATTTTTGAACAAAACTTGTAACCTAAAACCATTGATAAAGGCCTAAGTACTACTCACAGGTTGCACTATTTTATTGCCTTATAATGAGTTGAGGTTTTTATTCTTGTGCCCACATAAGTATGCTATAAAATTTGTTTGTTTTTCAATTCGTTCATTTTTGCCTGGGCCACGTTTTCGGTTTAGAGTTGAGAAATTCAAAAATTCGTTAACTAAGAGTTGAAAATCGAACTCGGCCAAATATTGACATAGTTAGACAACTGTGAAAATCTGCTTTTTGAAACACCTTCTTCAAACATTTTCAATCGGTCACTACAATTGCCTCATTCATTCTGCTTATACATACGTTTGACCATTATTGGATTTTCTTACCCTGCTAAAGCAACTAACAATGCTTGTAATTAAATTCCTTCTTGATTTGACCTATTTTAAAAAGGTTATGATGGCAAAGAGTTGATGTGTTGGCTGGCCCCAACATTGACGTCCATTTCGTGAACCCTCTTAAGGCTTATGGACAAAAGTTTTATCCCATCTTCCACTTTTGTAGGCTTATCCCCCAATTTGAAATCCTTTCGTTTTTTTTTTCATCTGTTTGGCATTCACAGCTGCAACTTTTTGCACTCATTAAGAGCTCGGGCAAAAGTTGGGGTACTTTCAATTTAAAGCCCGCTCCTCTCTCCAATGACAAACAATGAGGCTATGAAATTAACACTTCCCATGGCTTGGTAGAGAAGCCCATCGAAGCTCAAGGCAATGTCGGACATTTGGACATGCAGACAGTTAGCTGGACATGGACAGTTTGAAACTGCCCACATTATTACACACATACAGAGGCACACAGCCTACACATGCCCACACACACACACACCGATACCAACACAATGGTGGACCAAAGGCAGTTGTTGGCAGGGGGATAACAAGAGAAAAAAAAAAAAGAAATCGTGCAAACAACAGATTTCAGATTTTTGCTCATTTCTTTTTCAATTTGTCGTTTTTTGCGCAGTTTTTTTCCTCCAGTGTTGCTTTCGTTTGTCCTGTTTGCCGGCCATTGGCCAACAGAGGAAGTAATTTTTGTGCTGGAGCGCTCGTTAAAGTTGGCAAATGCAAACACAGAGAAGTTCGTTTGTCCCTTTATCCCCTTCAGGGGATAGATGAGACAGATAGATAGATAGATGTTGGTAGTGGTGGTGGAATAAGAGCAAAAAGCAAAAAAAAAAAGAGAAAGGAATGGGATGGGATGAGGATGGGGTGGAGGAGAGATAGCGGGAGAACAAAGAAAAGTGCATTTAAAGGCAGATTTAATTACCTGAATGTAATCGCAGTCATTCCATGTTTTTAGTCTCGGCTCGAATTTCTTGTCCTTGTCACTGGCACTGGGTGGTGGCGCCATTTTGTTAGTGGCGGCCGTTTCCTGTGTGGAAATCCAAACCAGATTGCCCTTCGGCTGTTTGACTAGAATCAAAGCATGTTTGCCATGGGGCACATCGTGCTGTGTGGACAGGAGAATTAAATGCAAATTAATGAGGCACAAAGCGCACAGCACATTGGCAAAGAACATTGTAGTTAAATATATTAAATGAGGGAAAATAAATTGTAAAAATAAAGCCAAGTAAATTGAAATTCTTATTTCTTGAGCTCTGTTAATAGTTAGATGAATAAAAATTCTTACAATAAATATTTATGGAATTGTAAATGCTATAAACAATAAGTAACGTTCTAATAAAACTTCTACATCTGGTTACTTCTGCTTAAACGAATCAAAAATATCTACAATGAGAATGATAAGGGTATAAGGATCTCGGCGTAGATTACACCAATGGCTGATTGGATTATTTTCATTGTCAGCAATGTGCTTTTTTTTGAAGCATCCTTGAGATGCGGGACATATTAAAAATTGTTTGTCTAGGCCACTTTAGACTTCAGTTCAGTGTGTATTTTTGTTCATATACTTCAGTTAATTATAATAAAAGCTCATTTTATTTGGAATGTAAATTGCTTTTTAATTTTTTCATCCCTCCCTTTTGGTTTTTTGAACTTTCTTCACAACAGCAAAAAAAAAAAGTATAGGGTGAGTGTGCGAGAGGTGGAGGTAAAGCTAAAGCTGTAGGACGATAGACAAGTTCAACGTCAACGTCAACATCAACATCAACGTCAACGATTTTGTGGCATTTTTATGAGCAAGGACGAAGGATAATGTTTGCGGCCATGGGCATGAGAGTGGAAGTGCTAGTCATAGTCGGAGTATGGAAGTGGGAGTGGGAGTGAGACTGGGCGTGGGCTTTAATGCGCTTAAAAGGCTATCTGTGGATGTCTGTGGGCCTACCATAATGACAGTCTAACCTTTGGCTTCGTTCGCCAGGCTGCTATGACCCGGCTTAGGTGACTGCTTTTGTAACCCTAGAGGAGCGTTGTCCTGGCAGCTTTGTGACACCTTTTTTAAGGCCAACACTGCGTATGCACAACGTTGCCAGGACAATGCCGAGACTGATTGAAAAGCAGCCAGCTCGAGCCAAGTGGGCGATGGATGGATGAATAGATGGATGGGTCGCACGATGCCAGATGGGATGAATGGTAATTTAATTTAATTTTAATTGTTTCTGTTTGTGACAACGCCTACCTGTCGCACCGCATAGTAGCATGTAAGATTACGTGGATAGATGCCAGGAAAATTGGGTGACTGCAGTCGACACGACTTCTTGTCACAATCACTGAATATGCGTGAGCAATATGTACCAGGAATGAGATCACCTAAGCCAACGAATAAAAATATTGAATACATATAATTTGACAAAGTTTCCAAATAGAACTCACCCAAATAATATTTCGGTTCGGTGTAGTTAAGTTCATCCTTGATCAATGGTTTCTCCAATGAGGCCATAAATGTCTTATTATTGGCATAGGCACTAAAAAGACTAAAATCCTGACCATACCGATCCGATCGGGCTCCACTTGAGTTGGTAAACTCGTGCAAGGCAGCTCCTCCTGTGCCCTGTTGCTGCTGCTGTTGCTGTTGATGTTGCTGCTGCTGCTGATTGAGAAAACTGCTGCGATTGTGCCACTGGGCTAGCTCTGTGGGAGGATTAAAATTGGATGCGGATGTTGGCTTAAGCTGTGGATTCGTTTACTCACCTGCTAGCTTTATGCCCCCATAGCGTGTCACTGAACTGTCCTTGGATAGAACTTTGTATCGAATGCGAAAGTCGAAATTGTAACCGCTTTGATCCCTTGCCAGTCTGTAAAGAAAGAAGAGAGAGAGAGGCAACGAAAAGCAGCTTGAGAAGATTAACAAATGGACAAGGCAAGCGCATTTGGTTTTCGGACCTGTTTAGCTTGATGGTGAATATCAAGGAGCGCGTTTCGCTATAGAATAATACGGGACCCCAAGAGCTGCCGCACCACATGCCACCGATGGGGGTACGTGCTGATTCGGCTATTTGCATATAACCATCCGGGCAACCCTCATGTACATAGGATGTGAAACGGCCAATGGTAAAGCTGTCCAGAGTCACCTGGAATGACAGCAATAAACAAAAAACTAGCTATGAACAATTCAATCTACACATAGGATGACATATATACTTAGGTATATATATTTTCTTTTAAAAATCAATTTCTTTAGTCTTTTTGTTGTTGTCGTTGTTGTTGCTAGTGGTTCGATATAATAAACTGCTGGCCAGTCTCGGTATCTCGTACTATGTATATCAATGCAATGTCTGGACGCACTCGAGTGTGGCAGCTAAAGGATTTGGCTTTGGCTTTGACTATATGTAGCTTCGGCCATGGCTTCCTAGCTTCGTGGCTGCTGTAGGTGTGAAGTGGCGTAATAACTAACAGGCGCCGGCACTTGCTTCCCTTCCTGCCACAAGCAGAGGAACAGCAAGTTAGAGGCGGGGGTTGGAGAGCGAAAGGAAGGTGGATGCGATTGCTTGCCCTGTCAGTTGTAGTTACGCTTCATGTGGCTCCTTGACTCTAGGGGTTTGCGACTTGCAGCGCTCCAGTGAGTGGCTTTGAAATCAATATTGCCTGGCGTGGGTCCACTTCACCTTCACTTCATCTGCCACACCTCCGCTTCCGATACCCAGGCACTTTTTATACTCTCCCTCTCTCCTCAATCCATTGGTTCAGTTGTTGCTTATCTTTTTAATGGCATAGTTTATCCCGTTTACAAAATGAAATGTGAAAGGCAGCAGCAATAGATACATATAACACCTCCATCACTCCCTCCCTCACTCACCTGAACGACATCACCATGCTGGCCACCTGCCGCCGTAAACGTTAGAACACAGACAAAGGGCACGCGATCCTGTTTGGGTCGATGCAGTTCCAAGGCATAAGTCTGTCCAATGTCGCCATAGTAGGTGCGATTACAGCCTGTATACGATGGGGACGAAAAGGAGCAAAACAGAAATATATATTAAATGCAATTAGCGTTAGTTTGGCAATTAGTTTGTTTGTAGCGCTGCCAAGCAACCGCAACTAACTGGATATCATTTCTCATTCGCCCTGTGCGGCCATGCCCCGTCCCTAAGCCTGCCCATACTCTGTCATCCCGTCATTTGTTATTGGTGTGGGCGCCAAATGAAAGGAATGGCATTTGTCGCGCCATAAATCAACAGCTAGCTGGGAATTAACAGTCATTCACACACACCACAGTGTCACATTAACATGATATTAACATGAAGGTTATCACATCAACCTGAATAAAACTGGCAATTACCTCAACTGTGCAAGGATGAATCCATCACAGGATCCCTCATTCCATTCAACTCTTAAATACCAAATAAATTACTATTGAATTACTCGAAGTATATAAATGAGTAGAATAGCGAATCTTCAACTGGCATTTTCATTATCAACATTCATGAATTATTCTAGATAATACTTTCAAAAAATTTTGTTCTGTAATTTTCGAGGACATTTGGTTAGTTTGTAAATTTATCATAGTTTCCCAATCACTAGTTGGGCGTAAAGCCGTCTGAAAAATGGATCCCCCCTGGATCCACCCTGAATCTATTGATTTGTACTTTAATTTGGAATAGCTAGCGCATTTTACTTTATCTGGATAATTTTGTTTTGGTTTTGGAAAAATAAAGTATACGCACGATATGCCCTAGATCATCTCGACCTTTCATAAACAGATTCTTTTGCAAAGAGAATCTTATAACATTTTATTGAATTTAATTGGCTTATGGTCCTCAGGACATTAAAATGAAAATAAAATTCAACAATTGATATTGAATTGAATTATGCATTATTATTATTCAATGAAACTCTTTTTGAATACTTTAGTTTTCACGCGATATGCATATTATGCAATTGTCTATTTAATATCATTGATTACTGATAATTATTATTATTACTGCATGGCATTTATTGTAATTGTCGGACAATGAATGTAAAATTATTAAATCGTTTATCCACATTTTCGAATGCAACAGTGCAAAACAATTTATTTGAAAGGCCAATTGCCAATTTACTTGATTACAAATTCATAAATTCTTTACATAATTAAATGAACATAAATGTGAATAAATGTGCAAGATTTCCATTCATGGAATTAAGTTATTGTTGCCTCTGGATGAGACTAATCAAAGAAAGACTCCAGGAGCAATAAAATTGAGTTCGGCTGTGGAATGGGGACGAAAGATGGGGGATTTCAGGTGGAATACGTTTCGTAAACGAACATTTACATTCATATGTATATATATTTTTCCCTGACAAATATAAATTTATCTGTCTCTTTCTCTTTGCGCATTTCTACTCCTTATGGCATTTCAATTAGTTTTATTAAAAATGCATATGGTGAGATTAGAGATTTAGCCAGAGAAAGAAAATTTCAATTTCAATTTGATTTTATTGGCTTTGCATTCAATCAAATTTATTATGCGTTCAGCCATCAATAGTCAATTAGATAATTATATGCATAATACAAACATTTTTGTCTCTCATATACACTGCAAATAAATATTGCATTCAAATAGCCAGAAGGTACAGAAGGTAGGTTAATAATCGGATTAAAATCTTCACAGCTTAAAACATATTAGGCCATAACCAATCAGTAAGTTAAAGTCAAAGAACTTTCTGTTGTTTAAGTCAATTTGTGTTATTAAATTTGTTATTTTTGTTATTTCGCTCAGTGCATGGAGTGGGAAAGAGAGATGAAAGCGATTTGTAGTCGTCGATATTTGTATTTTGATTGCCCATTCAGAGGGGCAATTTATATGGAGTGCCCAACAATAACAAATTAGAGGGGGCCCAGCAATGGCAACTATGAAATATTGAATGAAATACCCAATTGCTTAAGAAGCTTTGAAAGTACATATTCCTTCCCAACTTGATGATGTGATGTGTTTTTTTTTTTTTTTTGGTTTTTTCTTTTTCAATTAAAATCGAATGTGTTGTCGTTTCGCTTATACCCAATGGAATGAAAGATCCCCTTTTCCCTCGTTTTGGCTGAACCCAGGAAGATATTCTACTGCTGCTGCTGCTGCTGCCTCATTGAATGTCATTGAAAAATACTTAATTAAATTCATCAACGCTTGACATGACGCGGCAGCAGCTGTAAAATGAGCGGTAGGGCACAGAGAATGGGCGTATATATGGCAGTTGTGTGCGGCTTATATAGGCAGCCAATTGGCAAAGTGAGAAGTTCACTTTGCCGCCATTATGAGGGCCATTGGATTGCCACGAGATATTCCCGCCGTCTACGAGAAAGAGAGAGCCAGTCTGGTTCGATGTGCGAATGGGAGTGCTTAATTACATTTACACATGGACGTTGTGTATACATGATGAGTGTGGCATATGGCGGAGAGGAGACTGGAGATAGGACATGGCAGACAGTAGACAGGAAAAAGAGCCAGAGCAGGCCAAGAGGAATGAACATGGTGATGCAATGGTTACTGATTATTGGATATTTATATGGTTTGACATGGCTGATTGCTGGTGGATAGCATGGCATGGGAATAATAGATAGGCATCTGCTACGGATTCTATTTTATCCCTTGTAAGTCCATCTCCTGACTTCGTTCATTTGTGGATTTCTAAATCCTTCATTTGGCATTGCCATGGAATCTATCGCTAATCAAGTTGGCAAAAGTTCAATAGCGATTAACAGCGATCTTTTGGCCAACTTCTAATCGTTACTTAGCTTTGGATAATTGCCTTTGTAGGTTTGGGGCCGGTGGCCAGTGGACAATTATTGAAATCCTTTTTGTACTTACGTGTGCAAAATCGTGGCTCATCACTGCCATCGCCGCAATCGTTGTTGTTATTACAGAATTTGCTCAACGGCACGCAGCGTCCATTGGAGCAACTAAACTCGGCCAGGGAGCAACCGGTGGCGGAGCCGGAAGCGGGACCCATTTGCAAATTGGCAGGTTTGCCAGGACCAGAGCCAGCAGGACCAGCAGATGACGAGGCGGGAGAGGGTGAGGCAGTGGCCAGGACGAGACTTAATGCCACACAGACGAGCCATGTTAGCATTGACGCCGGAAATAGTTGTCGCCGCTGCCGTTCATGCTGATGATGCTGTTGTTGTTGCTGTTGCTGATGCTGATGCTGATGGAGATGGAGAAGGTGGCTGTTGCTGTTGCTGCTGCTCCTCCAGCTGGAAGTCATTGTATTCAATGGTGTTGCTATTGTTGTTGTTGTTTTTGGTGCTGCTCCTGCTGCTTTAATTGCATGACATTGTGTTAGATTTGTTGCCCTTGCTGTTGCCATTTCAGATGACATTTGCAGCATTTGCAACATTTTTGTGACATTTCTGTGTCGCTCATGTGGCAGCTGCATCTGCAACTGCATCCTGTTTCTACACTTCTTTACTCCTATCCTCTGTATTCTCTTTTCTCTCAGTCTGGTTGTTGTTGCTGTTGTAACTGTTGGTGTTAATGTTGCTGTTATTCGGGCAGTGCTTGTTCTTGTTGCTGTTGTTCGTTGTTTCAGTTTCTTTGGCCGTTTTCTGCTTTTATATTTTTGTCGCCATTTCAATGCCATTTTTGTTGTGTCTGCAAATAGAAGCAAAACAAAGAAAAGAAATAAGTAAAAATAGAGAATTATCAATTATTCAAAAGATTTAAATCTAATGGCTTAAAAGCAAATAAATATATAGCCCATAGTCTAGACCTAAAAACAGAATTTCTTAATGTTCTTGTTATGGCTAAGTTGAGTGAATTTAAATTTAATAAGCCCAAAAATAATACTAAAGATTTGAAAATAAAAAATACAGCAAACAAATTTAAAGCGTAAAACTAATCTAAATACCAAAACAAACCCTTAAAGCCCAAAATAGTGGTTAATTTCAGACTATGTGTGTTTTCCTACTTTTAGGTAAAAAAACGATAAAATATCCTTTATCTAAAAAGTCAAATTTCTGTCAAAGAACGTTTTAAAAACTTGGAACCTTGGTATGAAATAATTGCAAAAGAAAACAAAATAGTTTGGAGCGGCTATTTCTATGAAAGTTATGTTATACAGTAGTCTAAATTTTATATAATTTGACATTTGATTTGAATAGAATTTAACAAGAATGTTTTAATTGAAAATTTATTTTTCTATCGCTTGCATATAGACAACAAAGCTATATGAAATAAATCCATATAATACAATCCCTGCAAAGGGGCCTAAATGCAGTTCAAGTTAATGCAGATTGATATATATATTTTAAATTGGGATGGATACTTTAATAAGCACTTGCAAATTTATTGAGTATTAAGATTAACTTAAAAAAAAATATGCCATGGCATGATTTCATTTTCGACTCGTTTTTGAATTGGAAATTGATATCTTTTTGACTAATTATGCGGAAGCCAAAAGTTTTTTCCATTTCTAAAAAATTAATTAAAATTGAATATGCAGATAATTATCAACTAATTTATATAAAAAAAATGAAGTAAGTAAGTCGTCTCGCCGACTTGGATATACCATACACCAGTAAAACAAATATTTTAAAGTTATAATAACCAATGCATTATCGTATTTTAAAAAAAATCTGTTTGCATGCTTTTTAGAAGCATATCTTAGTATTTCGCTCACTCAAGCATTCGAGCACCCTAGCGCCCCCACCAGCCAACGGCCAACTCCGGCCATATGGAAAAACGTTCATATGCATAACTTGGCTATTTTTATTCCGATTTTGATCAAATTTGGTATTTTGCTGGATATTAGTATCAAATTTAAGTGTGCTAAATTTGATTGCACAAGGTTGAAAATTACGGGAGATAATCGAGTTTTTTCAAATTACGGGGGCGGAAAGAGGCGTGGCAAAATCTTTACACATCAAAAATGTGCGCAATTACTAAGCAAATATTCATACCAAATTTTGTGTCTCTAGCTAGAATAGTTTTTGAGAAAATCGGTTTTATTTAATTTGCGGGGGCGGTAGGGGGCGTGGCAAAATTTTTACAAATACAAAACGTGCGCATTTACTTAGCAAATATACATACCAAATTTTGTGTCTCTAGTTGCTATAGTGTTTGAGAAAATCGGTTTTATTTAATTTGCGGGGGCGGTAGGGGGCGTGGCAAAAATTTTACAAATACAAAATGTGCGCGTTTACTAAGCAAATATACATACCAAATTTTGTGTCTCTAGTTGCTATGGTGTTTGAGAAAATCGGTTTTATATCATTTGCGGGGGCGGTAGGGGGCGTGGCAAACATTTGAAACAAACTCGATAAGCGTACATATGACACGAGTCTACATACCAAATTTGGTGGCTCTAGCTCTTATAGTCTCCGAGATCTAGGCGTTCATACAGACGGACGGACGGACGGACGGACGGACGGACGGACGGACGGACGGACGGACGGACGGACGGACGGACGGACAGACGGACATGGCTAGATCGTCTCGGCTGTTGATGCTGATCAAGAATATATATACTTTATGGGGTCGGAAAAGCTTCCTTCTGCCTGTTACATACATTTTAGCGACTTTAATATACCATTTTCACCCTATGGGTGTATGGTATAATCACCACAATCTGCCTATCACACTTTATACATTTCGCTTATGAATATCTTAAGGTATATACATATGTATGTATAAAATTTGGTGTTTTTTGTTCGATATATTCAATATACAAATTTAAATACGCTTGAATGAGCGATTTCGTTATGCCAAATTTATGGGCAAATATTTATCGCTGGGCATATAAATTGAAATAAATGCGGACACGGAGCCGGTGTCTCCTTTCGACCAAATGAAGAGCAGAAATATTTGCAGCATAAACAGTTTTCTGTCTAGTTATTGTATAATAACTCTTGATACTTTTATTTATTTTTTTTTTTTTTTGCAAAAGAGAACGTAAAGAACGTGTTGAAACATTTATAAAATGAAAGCAAAAATGAAAATGAAAAAAATGTGTTGATTCTTATCAATAATTATTTTCATATGAGACAAATTGATTGCAATTCAAAGTGTTTTTCGAGTCGAATATATCTATATGTATCTGTGGCACTTTTTTTTCTTTATTGAGGTAAACTTTGTAGACAGGCAAAAAGAGAGTATGCAAAAGTTGAGAGCATCAAATTTTGCTTTTACGATGATTTTTCACATTTTGTTTTGTTTTTTTTTTTGTATTTTTTTTTAAACAATATTTTTTCTGTGTTCTTTTTTTAACCATATTTTTCACGCCGAGCTAAGGACGAATTTTCACGCGCGTTGCACATTATGGTAAAGTTCTTGTTGTAGTCTCTTTCATTTTTTTGTTTTCGCCGTTTGCCGAGCGTGTAACGGTTTAATTTTTTTTTTTCCATTGTTGTTGTTGTTGCTGGGGTTCCACTCTGCACAATGGATATATATATATACATATGTATGTATGTACTATATATGCAGAGGTATAGCTATGGCTATGCTCTGCTCTGGTTTGGTTTGGTATGCCATGCCAGAGACGATGTAGGAATTGATTAATGTGTTTTTTGTGCAATGTTGCTAGGGGAAACAACAACAACAGCAACAAAAAAAAAAAAGAGAGAGAAAAGAAACGGAGGAGCAGCAGCAGCCGAGGAGATTCCAGGGTGAAGAGAATGCCTGTCGATTGCAGCAGCAGCCAGTGATAACGATGAGTAGAAAACAAAAACAACACTTTGGTTTATCCATGGGTTTTCTTTTTTGTTTTTTGGTTTCATTTCTCTCTCTCTCTCTCTCTCACTCGCAGATGGTGATTTATGAATGTTGTTTTGGGTGAGCGGTGGGGTGTGAGGTAAATATGGAGGCTGGGGCCTTGCAACGCGTGACCTCAAAACAGCGTGTTGTCCAACAACAACAACAACAATAAAAAAACCAGGAGTCGGCAAGTCAATGAGTGCCATTGGGAAATTACAGCGCCAGAGGGACTGACAAAAATGGCAAAAAACTATGACAAAAATACTCACACACATACACTTACACACATGGAAAGTTGCATAATTTTAAATTAGATGCTCAGACATGAGGCAGACATGGGAACGGATGCAACGGCGGCAGACATCAGCTTGGCAGTCGACAACAACAACAACAACAGCAACAACAGAAACTGATTCGGATAGTTTTCATTATGTCGAATCGGTTGGCAAAATTTAGTTAGTTAGAGCATCAATATAAATACTCTACAATATTAATGGGCCTCTTAAATTATTTTCCTTGTTTTTTATTCATTCAAGCAGCAAATTATGGAAATGATTTTTAAAGTGGCTTCCTTTTTGTTGCCATTATCATGAATCTAAGCTGGGAAGAGCTAATTTTCAGGAAAAGGGTATTTAAAAATAATTCCATTGAAACTTCAAAAACACTTCAAAATTTATACTGTGAAATTGATTTAAGCATTAATGGGAAAAAATCTACTATAGTTTTTTATTTCATTTGCAGTGGGAGCAATTCAAATTGTTAGGCTTTGACTGTGTATTTAAAAACAAAAACCCAACTTAAGCTTCTTTCTGATGTAGACAGGACATTTGTTGGAATCAGATCGTACGAGCATATATGTATTGCGATTGAGTGCAACTGCTTGTCAAGCATAAATGAGTGTTTGAATATTAATGAATCTAAAAAATACTGAATAAGTTAGATAGATTATTTCTTCGGCATGTTTAAGGGAAAGAGAAAAGATTTGAAAGTTTTCTTTAAGTCTATTAGCCTAGGGCAAGTCAGATAAAATTTTCATTTTGAGCAGGGTAAAAGAACAGAAGTTTGTAAAGGAGTTCATTCTTGCGGTTTTATGTCAAGTTATGTAGAGGAGAACTCATCATAGAAAGAACTTTATAATATCTTAAAATATATAGTTATAATCGAAAGAACGAGGTTTATGTGCATAGAAAGTGCGAATTAAAATACATGGCTAACATAATTATATGCTTATATGTACTTTCCTTTTCTCACTAATTATTATCAACGAACTTATAGTTAAGGACACTCATTAGATTGAAAACGTCTCTAAATCATTTGATTGTCATCTTAAAATTAATATAAATAAATGTATTTTTCTTTCATCACTATCAACTAATAAGCTCAATGCGAATGCAGAGCAAAGAGTTGCATTAAAAACATGTTGTTTTTAAGATTTCTATGGGTTTCTTTTGCCAACGCCCTGCCCCTGTATGAGCCAGCCAGAGTTAGTTAGTTCAGTAACCATTAAAGCGTCTGGAGTCTGGCGTCAGTGAATATTGCAACAAATTTTATAACAAAAATGGAAGAGAATGGTCGTTCTTTCAGTATTTTGCTTGTCGTAGACTAGTGGTGCATTAAATTGCTAATAATTTTTGATATGGCAAACTTTGTAGCTATTCCTCCCTGCTGTTAAATGTCTTAAATTTTTTTCTTTCTCTTTTTGGTCATTTCGAATGAGAAAATCTCAGTTAAGTGCTGTCGAGCTTAAAGACTTAAGTAAGCAATAAAGTTAAGGAACATGCAGGCAAACAAGCTTGTCCAATGTCAAAAACCTTTCGAATTTGCACTTGGGCTGCTTCTCATAACCCCCCACCCCCGTTGTTTTAGCCATGTACAGGACCAACAGTAACAGCAACAACAGCAACTTGTTTATCGCTGATGCTGGGCTAGGTTATCAGTACACTGACACACACTGACACATTTAGAGGATATATAGCCATAGCTCTTCTCATATCTGTTTACGATGGCTTGTAAGATGACTATGGCGATGATGATGCCGACGACGACGACGACGACAACGATGGCGGAGCAAAATGCTGTTGGCTTTAATGGAGCACTGTAGAAAGCTTTATGGAGTGGGATAAAAAGAACTCATATCAGTTTTCGTCAACAGTATGTGTGTGTGTGTGCAGTACCCTTGCTGTTTTCCCTTATCCCTGTGTAATGTTGCACACGCGCCAAGTCAAACATCAATATAAATTCAAGCTCTTTTACTTAGCTAACCTCACATTTGGTTTTTCGTTTTCTTAGATATGTATATGCAAAATAGTTGCATAGTAGAAGAAGTGTTAAAAGATATGTATACATATGTATGTATTCCCGTCTGCGTTTACAGTCATCGCCATCGCCATCATCATCATCATTATTATCGTCATCTGGCAAGCCGGAAGAGAACTTGACTTATGGTACAGCAGCGGTAAGTCTTTCTTTCATTTTTTCTGTTCGTTGTCCCTCGTCATTTTCCATAGCAAACAAACTTTGCCTCAATGGCGCAGCGGAAAGGGAAGTGCACAGACTGCACATGTCTCTATGTGCATCTGTTTGTGTGTGTGTGTGTGTGTGTGAGTGTGTCTTGGTATGTGAAGGTATGTTAAAGACTTTAAATTTTGTTGCATACTTGAAGGCGTGACATTTTTTTTTTTTTTTGGCTGCGGTTTAATGCAATGTCGCCTCATTAGCATTGCCAAATGATTATTGCAACAATTTGGCAAAAAAAAAAACAAAACGATACGAAATAAATATGTATATAAATTGTAACAAATTATAACGCACAAGTTGAAAAGTTTGTCAACTCAAATTGGAAGCCAGTGCCAGAGTTGTTGGCAGTGCGGCTAAATTGTAACGAGCTTAACACTCATATGGGGAAAATCGTTTACCCTTGTGTGCGAGGCAAAGGCATTTCTTTGGGGCATGTCAAACTCATGCTCTCGTCATCAAAAGTTTTCTTTGCCTTCTGAATATCCCTTAGCCTGCATATGTGTGTGTGTGTGTGTGTGTATCTGTGTGGCATTTCCGCTCTTAATGGCACATACAGACAAACGTATTGCGCGTCAAAGTTATTTAAACACCAAGGCGGCTCCTTCTACTCAAGTTTCCTTCAAAAGGCTGACATATAGGTATATACACACACACATACATATATAAGTCTCTTTTTTGTCTCTCGTCTTTTTTATTATTATTATTTTCCTCTTTTCCTTTTTTTACCATGGACTTTTACTAAGCTGCTTAGCGGCACTAAAGTGCTTTGGCAAAAAGTAAGAATATCCTGCATTTTTATATGGCTAAATGCCTTGCTTTTCTGTTCATTTGTTTGCTTAGCACAGTTAATGAATTTTGAGATTTTTAGGCGGTTATTTAACGATGTGAAAAAAGCAGATAAATACCAACCGATGAAACATGTTTTACTAATTGGCTTAAATGGATGTTACAGGTTTTAAAAATATTAAAACATTTGATCCTAACAACTTCTATATAGGTAGAAGTACTGTAGGTACACATGATCAGAAATATGAATAATTTGAAAAAAAGTGTCAATTATATTTGGTCTTCTTTTATTTCCTTGTAGGCCTTAAAATATTAAGTTAGTTCATAACAAATTTGTATTGCTTGTTTTCTATGTATTGGTAACCTCTTACGATTTTTAAAACATTCCTTATACATTGTTTTCAAACTTATTTTGATTTTATAACATTTTATAACTCCATTCAAGTCCAATTTTGTAAACTATTTTTTTTTTTAGTTTTTTGATTAATTTTACAATGCAGATTTTTTCATCTTTTTTACAATATCTTTTTAAATTATAAAATTTATATAAAATGACAACATCTTAATTCTTGTAATAGGTAAAAAATATTAAATAATCAGATTGCTGGCAAATAAATTAAAAAAATTGAATTAAAAATTCTATTATTAATTTTTCATCGTTCCTTGTTTTTGATAAATGAAAATAATCTAGATAATTTTTTAGTGATTTAATTGAAAATTAATAGTTATGATTAGGTTTCATCAGGCTTTAGGTCATTGATAATTAATAAAAATGAAGTAAGTAAGTCGTCTCGCCGACTTGGATATACCATACACCAGTAAAACAAATATTTTAAATTTATAATAACCAATGCATTTTCGTATTTTTAAAAAATCGGTTTCCATGCTTTTTACAAGCATATCTTAGTATTTCGCTCACTCAAGCATTCGAGCACCCTAGCGCCCCCACCAGCCAACGGCCAACTCCGGCCATATGGAAAAACGTTCATATGCATAACTTGGCTATTTTTATTCCGATTTTGATCAAATTTGGTATTTTGCTGGATAATAGTATCAAATTTAAGTGTGCTAAATTTGATTGCACAAGGTTGAAAATTACGGGAGATAATCGAGTTTTTTCAAATTACGGGGGCGGAAAGAGGCGTGGCAAAATCTTTACACATCAAAAATGTGCGCAATTACTAAGCAAATATTCATACCAAATTTTGTGTCTCTAGCTAGAATAGTTTTTGAGAAAATCGGTTTTATTTAATTTGCGGGGGCGGTAGGGGGCGTGGCAAAATTTTTACAAATACAAAACGTGCGCATTTACTTAGCAAATATACATACCAAATTTTGTGTCTCTAGTTGCTATAGTGTTTGAGAAAATCGGTTTTATTTAATTTGCGGGGGCGGTAGGGGGCGTGGCAAAAATTTTACAAATACAAAATGTGCGCGTTTACTAAGCAAATATACATACCAAATTTTGTGTCTCTAGTTGCTATGGTGTTTGAGAAAATCGGTTTTATATCATTTGCGGGGGCGGTAGGGGGCGTGGCAAACATTTGAAACAAACTCGATAAGCGTACATATGACACGAGTCTACATACCAAATTTGGTGGCTCTAGCTCTTATAGTCTCCGAGATCTAGGTGTTCATACAGACGGACGGACGGACGGACGGACGGACAGACGGACGGACAGACGGACATGGCTAGATCGACTCGGCTGTTGATGCTGATCAAGAATATATATACTTTATGGGGTCGGAAAAGCTTCCTTCTGCCTGTTACATACATTTTAGCGACTTTAATATACCATTTTCACCCTATGGGTGTATGGTATAATAAAAGGCCGCAGTTTCCAATTTCATTTTTTTTCCGATGTTTATCGGTTGCACATCGGCTCATATCGGTTTAAAAAAATAAAATTGGAAACTGCGGCTTATTATTTTAATTAATTTTCAATGACCTGAAAGCCAAGTAAAACAACATAAAGGTCGTTAAAACAATTACAATTAATAGTTATAATTTAGAAATGTAATAGATTTTAAAGGTCTTGAAGTTACTTTTGTAACTTGGTCAAATAAAAAGAGTCCCAAACAGTTGATTTAATTTGATAACATTTTGTTTCCATTTATGTGGAAATTTAAATTTAACTCTGATTTCGTAGTTTACAAATTTGTTCCCTTATTTTTGTGTTGTGTTTCTACTTAGTCATAAAATTTAAGTGTTAAAGTTGCGTTTTTTATGGGTATTTTCAATGCCAGGGTTTAATGTCCCGTGTACCTACTTAATTAAACAACACGCAACGCACTTCAAAACTTAATTTAATTTTGCGATTGAAATTTATAGCCTCAACTTTTCTGCTTGTCATTGGGTGATGTATAGGATCGTATAACAGAAAAGTATATACAAACTTGTATATGTGTATGTATGTATGTATATAGCAGCATTTTGCCATTATTTAACCCTTGATTGTTATTCATACAATGCGGCGTTAAAGTGTATTTTAATTTGATTTCATTGTTCTCTGTCATTGGCGGCCATTCGATGGCATTTGATGGATAAATGAATATGAATTGAACCAGGGGGAATATGAATTGAAAATGGACGACGGCATCTGGGAGGCGTTTGGGTTAGAGAGAAAGAGTTGGGGGGGTAATTTTTTCTTTTTGGACTCAAATGACATTCGTTTCATTGCGTTTCAACAATTCGATTAGCGTGAAGGTGGCGCATTTTGTGGGCAAAATGGGCGTGCCTTGTTGTCAGGCCTTTCAAATGACACGGCTTTTTAATTAGTTTTTAGTGTATAGAGATGGAGCTTTGCATGGAACTTTGGATGGAGATGGAGATGCGAATGGTAATGGGAATGGGTAAGTGAATTTGGTGACTGGCTAATTAATATGACAGGCACAGACATCGACACAGGCATGGGCACTGATAAAGCTTAGCAGGCAGGACATTAGAAAATTTGAATTTCATTTGATGGGAGAGAATTTGATTTGAATTTGATTTTTCGCAGATTTCAACTTCCCCTTTGTAGGGATATTAATTGAATTTTTTGTATTTGTATGATGCCTTAGAAAATTGTATTACATACATATATACATTAACATCCTTTACATTGAGTTGAAAACACAATAGATGCCTATGTAAAATGCTGGCCACACAAATCAAATCAAATGTCTGTCAATGTCTAACTCTACTCAATTGCGTCACTCAGCAACAAATCATTTGATTTTGAGTTGCAAGCATTTTAATTAAAAATTTAGCGTAAAAGTTAAATGTGTAAAATCAAGCATACGCCATGTTGGTTCAACATCGGTTTTGTTTTGCTTTAAATTGTTTTTATTTTTGTTGTTTTGCCAATAGAAATGAAATGTATTTGAAGTATATATTGAAATTGTGCTTGGTAAATGGTAAAAGTTTGGCAAATTGCCATTGGAATCTGCTGATTGATGAGCTTTTAAACATATTGAAGTGGTTGATATTTCTCTATTTTTATCACTCTCTATCTTTCTCATACGTATCATTAATTTTAATGCCCAGAAATCTCGCGCGTTAAATATGCATATGAGGGAATTCTATCAACTGACAGGCCTGTCGCTGTCAACGATTCGTCCTTCATTTTCGCATCATTATTATCGTCATCATCATCGTCGTCGTCGTCGTCGTCGTCATTATCTTATGCATCGGTTGTTGTTGTTGCGATTATTTTGTTGAACAAATATGTAGAAATGTGTGTGCGTTGATTCTTCAGGCGCATTTTGCATGAATTACTTTTGCCTTTGTTAAAAGCAAACAACAATGCCTAAGCTGATGATGAGAAGGAGGAGAAGGAGAAGGAGGAGGTGGGGAAAGAAGATCTGTTGGAGCAGCAGCAGTCGGAGGATGACATGCTGATGTGCGTGCCAAGGATTTGTAAGCTGTGAAATGTTCAAGGATACGCGCGACCCACATACGTGTATGCAGGCAAAATACAAATAAGACAACGCCTGACAAAATGGAAAAGATGAAGGAAGAAAAAAAGAATTCTATGCAAAATAGATATATAGTTACATACACACACACACACACACACACACAAACAGAGAATAAATATATATCTAAGTAAACTGTGGCAAAATTTGTTTTAGCTAGAGTACTGTGGAGGTCGGCGAGAGATCCGGGGGAGATGCGGAGGGGGACTGAAGTGAGTGTTGTATTTGCTAAACATTTGTCACAATGTCTCTGCTCACATCAGGCAAGCTGCTGGCAAATGGGAAGGAAAAGATTTTCCCAACAACTAAGCAATTGCAAATAATTCCAATTCTATTCGAGTGTGGCTCTGTATGTGTATGTGTTTGTGTGAGAGTGTGTCACATCTATCCTTGTGTGTGTGTGTGTGTGTGTGTGTATGTGTGTGAGTTTATTTGTAGCAATAATTTTGCTTCTCATTTCTCTTCACGCTTCATTTTATTTCAAAGTCAAATTGTTTTTGCCTCAGTAATTTGTTTTCTATGCAAATTTTTGTATCCTTCAAATTTGTTGAAAAATGTCGAAAGATTTACTGTACATTTTTTTTTCCTGTTTTGTTTTTATTGGGATTTTTGTATTTGTTTTGTTTAATAAGAAATGATTGGAAATTTGACTAAAAGAACATTTCTGTAAATCTGTTTAAGCAATTGTATTATTTTTTATTCAATTGCTTAAAATCAACTGCTGTTAGACGAAGTAAAAAATATCTTGCCAAAGCGTTAGTCACTTTTGCCTGAAAGGCAAATGAATGGCATACTTTGGCACCTACTTTCCCTTCCCTCTTACCCTTTTGCCACCCAAAATACAGCTCCTCTGTGTAGTCAACACTCTCGCATTGCTTCTCACTTGCTCTCATTCCCTCTCTCTCTCTTTCTCTGTTTCTCTATGCTGAACCCAAGCTACAAGTGCCACTCAACTTGTACAAGTGAAGTGAAAGCATTGAGAAGTGGCTGCCTGTCCCTGCCTTGGCCCAGTCCCTAAATAAAAAAATAAATATAAAATTGGTAGGATATTTTTATTTTTCATTGCAACAACTGGGGAAAGAAAAATCGAAATAGAAATTGAAAAAAATCAAATTTCAAGTGGTAAATGGGATGTGGTATGGGCGGTTTCGGGCAGGGCTATTTGCATAATGCGACTGCTGCATGAATAAACCATGTTGAAGATGGCATCGTGTAGAATCCGCGAACCTTTTACCTTCTCACTCTTTCTCTCCCTATCTCTCTCTCTCCCTCTGTCTTTCTGTCTGTCTCTGGCAGTTGGTAAAGAAAAACGCTTAAATCAAATCAGGCGAGGAATGTTTTTTAAGCTCGTTTTTTAAAAGAATTCTATAGTCACTGCGGCGACTGAACAGGTTATGACGATGCACACCTCCACATACGAATATACAAACAGACGCACACACACATGCCCCCCCCCCTGTCTTAAACAACTAAGACACAAAGGGATATATCGACACATGAAGCGATAAAGCCTTGCACGCTTGATTGAACATTTTTTTTTGTGCCAGCAGAAAAGCCAAGGTAAAAAAAATAAAGTAAAAGAAGGCAAATGGTCGCAAAAGAAAAAAAAAACAGCTGCAGAATACCTAGTCTGGCCGTCCGCAACTCCTACCCTCCTCTGCAGCCAGCCAGCTCCATCTTCATCATCTTCTACTTCCCCTCTGTGCCATTTAAGGACAATTTATGTGGCTTTAAGGACATCTACGGCTGCCGTTGGGCCTTTGCCCTCATAAGTATGCCATGAAAAATGTATAGCAGCTGGCTGATGGAAAAAGACGAACAAAAAAAGAAATATATATATAAAAAATGGAAAACCCTTTTGGAAAACTACACAAAACTGACAATGAATATCAAATGTCAATGACAGCCGCAGCGCGGCAGCAAAGTAAAAACTATTTCGCAGGACGTTGGCATATACATACACACCCAAGCACACACACACACACAGGACTTCAGGCCAAATATGAAATAAATCACTGGGCGGGTTATTGACACGTAAGCAAATATTTACAACCGCATGTTGGGTCTAAGGGACCTGCAAAATGTCAACTTACCTCGTCCCTTATGCCCTCTTTACCTAGTCGCCCGGATCCTTCTGGCACCTGCACCCACATTGCGGCATGCAAGGCAGCCTGTAATGGGGCAACTCTTAGGAATTTGCCCAACCAATCTCCCTTGCCTTTACTTGCTCAGTCCCCTTCAATAGTCAGTATGGGCATGCTAAATTTTCAGCTCCCCTTGTCAACCTCAGCAAGGATGTCGACAGCAAAGTCCACTTAATCCAAATTCTGTAAAAATTGTCAACGGTTTGTGGACTGAAACTGAAACTGAGGAGACGAAGCCAACTGAGTATAAGGAACCTGAGAAACTGCTGCGCCAATGTTAGTTCAACCTTTTCCTTCCAACATCGACATTGACGATGACGAGAACTTCGATGCTGACGGTGAGCCCAGCAATGTCAAATAACTGGCATGTGTATATGAGTTGCTTAGTTCTTGCATATGTGTGTGTGTGTGTGTGTGTTTGGATACCATGTCATCAATTTCGCCTTGAATTTGTTTACCCTTTGGCGGGGTGGCTGTCATATGCGTTGATAATGCCGGTTGGGTTCTTGGCCCTGTTTTCAGGCAGTGTAAATGCGTTTGAAGGGTAATCGAGTGGGTGGGTGGTGGAAGTGTGAAGGGGAGGGACTGGTGAGTCTTTTGTAGCCATCTAATGTGGGGTGAACAATTTATGAGATGTTTAACAACAACAATGTATACAATATGCTGTTTATCTATCACTAATTATAGAATTTCTTCAAAGCCAAAATCATTGCAAATGGCATGAATTTAGTCTTTGTTTAATATCCTACTCAAGTGGTATATAGATATTTTATATCCAGAGATAAATTAAGTAAATGGTAACTTAACTATGTACATTTATAAATA
Source organism: Drosophila insularis (assembly GCA_018903935.1). Lineage (NCBI taxonomy): Eukaryota > Metazoa > Arthropoda > Insecta > Diptera > Drosophilidae > Drosophila > Drosophila insularis. The sequence continues at coordinate 2,247,899 of JAEIFP010000291.1, read as the reverse complement.
AATAATACGTAAAGCACACATTCAGGTGCAATACAATGCAAAATTAGCTGACTGATTTTGATAAACATAGATCCTATAAATTAGCTTCGAGTCGTTCGCTAACAAACCAAATTCCATTAACGACTAACATTATTTGAAATATATTATTCAAGACATGCAAGATAATTTCCATGTGTGTATAAATCGACCATCATTTAAAACTTTTATGGTTATTAGTATTTGAATGAGATTAGTTATTGCTATAGATTTCTTTACGATTGTTAGGAATATTATGTACATACATATATAACGATCTTCTATTACTCCCAGCTCGTTTTGTCTTTGGCTTTCTGCAGCCTGCCTTCGTTGGAGCCGTCTCTGAATCCTGTATTTTCCATCCAATCTCTATAATGAACTTTCGTCAATTAGACACAATCAATCTCATTGTCAAATTTTATGAGACTGTCGTGTAACACTATGTACGGTGTAGCATTGGTGAGGAATGTAGATAATGAATGTTTAATGAATTCACAATTTCTACATAGTCATGCCACAATTGACCCAGACATAAAGTCCTCCAGTCTATAGAGAGATGCTTCTGCATTCTCCGTTCTAGACCGTATTATCCTTATCGCTTTCTGGCCATTCATTGCTATGATGATGCATAACTCTGTCAGACATATCAGCTCAATGGCATATCCTTGCATGCACATTGAACGAATGATATACATATACATACATATATAAAGCTGTGCTAGTCAGACATTAACCTGCTCTCTCTCTCTCTCTCACCATATCCATCTCTATGCTCTATTCTATCACCATGCTCCATATCCGGCGTATTCCCGAGTTAAGTGATTGGTGAAATCTATTTGCATAATTTTTACAGATTTTTCAATGGCTGTCATGCATAATGTGCAGCAAGGACCTACGTCAAGTGTTTGCCAGCAGTTGCAATGATAGCCAGGACTTTGCGTCTCCTTCGTCTTCGTTGGCCTCTCCGACACTGCCTCCGCCTCCTCCAGTCCCTTGATAAGGTAGGGTGGGGCACATGTGTTGGCAAACATGGCAGTTAAGCTCCCACATACACACACATACATACAAACACACACCTACTTCAGCTACTTGTTCGTCGTCTACGACTACTACTTCTCTCACTCACTCTCTCTTTTCTGAATTTTCTTGTAATACTCTTGGAAAACTTGTCACGTTAATTTATAAAAATTCAAATATACCTAAATATGTTAAATTGAATGTTATAGATTTTATATGAACAATTGGTCCGCTTATAATTTTAAGATTATTAAGAGCATTATTGAAGTTAAACTTGCATTATGTTCCATTTATATCATGTAGGAAAGACAGCTATAATGATTATTTGCTTTAGGGTATACAAACTTCGGCTGGCCAAAAGTTGTCTTGACTTTTTTTTTATTATTTTTTTCTTTTTGTTTTGTTTTTGGTGGTGAAAATTTTTGCATATGCGAATATTTTATGCAGATTTATGTCAACTTTTTGGGCTACGTGTCCTGCATGCTTGCCACGTGCATTTATTGAATTAGTGTGAGTTATAGTTAGCAAGGCACCTCACCTCTCACTCTCGCAGTCTTCATGTCGCCAGTGTTGTAAAGTGCTGAAAAAAGGTTGTAAATTTTTGGGCATCAGCTTGAAATGACATGGAGGAGTGAAAGCAGTGGAGCTAGAAACTTGTAACTGCTAACTGGGACCAGAGTATACGGGCAAAACTGTCAAGCAAACAACAAAAAGTTCCTTTTGCCCTACTCAGAAGACTTCTTCTCCATCTCCATCTCCAACTCCATGTCCATCGCCATTTCCACCTCCATCCACATATACATTTCCCTATTGCGTATACACAAGCATGTACTACAGACATTTTCCATTGTTATTGTTGTTGCTGATGTTGATGTTGCTGTTGCTGTTGCTGTTGCCGTTCCCATCGTTGCCTGTCGCTGGGGCCTGTTTCCTGTCGCGTTGCGACCTCCATCTTCATTTCCACCTCTCCTTGGCCTATTCCGCTGCTCTCCGTCCGACCACTGCCCATTTTTTCGCATTTTTTTTTTTTTTTTTAATGAAAAGAAAACTTATCTCCAACTTTATGATGATTTCCACACAGTGAAAGAAAAAGCAACTTCAAGTAGGAGAATGAGGACGATGCTTTTGCTTCTTCAACTTTTTCTTGTTGCTTTTGATACGTTTTTTTATTTTTTTTGCTTCTTTATTTTTTCTTTCTTTCTTACTTACTTATTTGTGTTGTGCGTTGCTTTTCCATTTCCTTTGTGTCTGTATGTGAGTGTGTGTCAGTGTGTGTGTCCGCCATCCCATCCCATCTACTCCCTTTTGCCGTCTACTCTGAGACATGTTTACCCAGTCAGCTGAAGACTGAAGTGGGACAACACTTAATTTTGTGTAAGTACTCACTCAGCTCATTAACCGAGTCAAAAGGAAACTGAGCCCTGCCCAAAGAAAATTCAAATTCAAAAGCTCTGTCAGCACAGAGGAAATTAAATTTAAGTACCAAACGCACAAAAACGGCAAAAAAAAAAGAAACAAAAAGGAAGAAAACTAGTTATCTGAGAAGGCCAGACTATTTCCTTTAAATACCCTTGCTAATTCTTTTTCTTAGTTGGAAACTGATTTTTTGATCTGATTATATCCATGAAATGGATCAGTCAATCAATGTCAATGTATTTCTTAAGGCTATTTAGTCATTTGTTTTGTTATTTTTCCTAATGAACTCAGTAGGATAAAGGCAGTCAGTAATAGCTTTTGCCAAAGAACGGAAATGTAGCCATGTCAATGGATTTAATATACCCATTTTGAGAAAGTGTATAAAATCTGAGAAAAAAATTACTAAAATAATTTGATATTTTTCTTCCTTTTTGTGTCTCTCCACATTTTTTGGCCAAGTGGCTAAATGGGAATTACGAATGCGAATCCGTTTAGTGGAGCCATCAATTAGGGCCTGCAGGCACGCACGAAAACAGGCACGCACGGATTTTGTTTGCAGCTCACGACGCCTTTCCTGAAACACTCATGCTCATACACACACATACATACATTTTTGTGGGTCTCCTGCCATGGCTCAGCAGGACAACGCTGCCAGCAGATATTTGTGGTCTAAACTAAACAGGCAAGTGCAACTAATTTAACCTCGTAATAGTTATAGCTATACAACAAAAGCATTAAGTTTGAATAAATGCCAAGTTATAAATTTTGAAATTAACTAGAAGTCAATGAAAGTGGACTAAAAATAAATTCTAATTTAATTTTATTTTTTTATTAATTTTTAAAAATGTTTTAGAATGTTGCTTAAATTGAAAACTGCAGGAAAAAAACTAATTTCGTATATGCATTACCAACAAAGTTTGAAACTTATGAAAAGTGTATATAACCACAAAGAAAGGTGTCCCAGGTGACAATAAGTGAATGCTGTGGCAGGTGCAAACTGGCTTCCACCTGATTCTTTAGCAATGTTCAACGATTAAACGATTTATTTAATCAATACACAACTTTGGCTTCTTTTCAGCATAGTTACAATGAATAGTTATTTTAAAGCGACTTTAAGGGAAGCAATAGAAGCTTTTACAACTTAGCTGCTTTAATATTAAACAACTACTATTATCATTAAAGTTATGGTTCGTCTTTAAAATTTTTTTGAATATAAATATCAATAGACTAAGGCCAAAACTAAGGCCTAACTAATAATGACAAAAAATTATTTGTTGCTGGCCAAATGGAGCAATCAGGTCAAACAATATTACGAAAGTAACTACAAGTCCTTAAACCAAGTCCTTATAAGTCATATTAAAAAACTTATATGATAATAATTACATTTCAACTTTTTTAGATTTTATTCAAGAAAGACTATTAATTTCGAGTAACTAAATTATTAAAAAAATTAAAATAATAAAACTCACTTTTAAAAATTATCTTATGTGTCAAATATTAAAAAAAAATATTTTTGCACATTCTTGCAAAAGGGATTCACTCCATATAATTTTTTTAGTATTAATATTAATACCAATATTATCATTGTTTTCATTTTTAAAACCTTTTTCAATAACTAAGGCTTAAACTAATTGTATAGTAAAATCTGTTGCATTGGACAAATATGTTTGACTTACCTTATCAAATGTATTTTTTTTTTATTATTTAAACAAAGCCATTCGCCAGATCTATAATGAAAAACAGGATGAAGTATAAATTAACAAACATTTGCCATAATTTATTTTATGTAAGCCCACGATTGTGGATTGAGGTTTCCATGCTGGCAATCTAATTTTTACGGATATGAGTTTCTATTTTTCTAAGCTTATATTTTTCACAGCAATTTAGGTCTGAATAGATAACTATACAATGTATGTCTCTTTAGCTATTTATTGACAGTTGAGAATTTTTAAAATGGGTATAATGTTGTATTAGGCTTTAACTAAAGATTGGTGAAACTAGTTAATTCAGGCCCGGGGACGGCTTTAAATTTCATAATTGAAATCTATTTTGACTTTGTGCTACGGCTATTTCCTATTATAACCATTCAGAAATTAAAATAATACTTGATATTTTGCTTATGATAATTACTCAAAAAAGGCTGAAAGTTTGCAAACTTATACCAAACTTATATGCCATTAAAATACCATGAAAGACTCATGAAGACATGAATAGAAAACTGTTGTTTCTTTCTTCATTTGAGTCACTAAAGAGTGCATATCTTTTATAAAACACACAAGGCCAATAAAACATTCAATGAGTTCGGTAAATTGATAAATTACCAAAGTCTAGTATTGTTTTTCCTTTAAAGGTCTTCATTCCTTTTTCGAAATTATTCGGCCAGATTCTGTTTGTGGCCTTTACTCACATGGCTTTACCCTCACATGAGTTTGTCTCGCATTCCCAATGGAAGTTGGGACTTTGACTTGACTTTAATGCTTTCAAATATTTTTGCCATAGAGAGTATTCATAAGAGAAACCACTTTAAATAATTACAATGGACATATACAAAGCTGAGGCAGAAGGACAGGCGGGCCAGACCAGCGACGAGAACAACAATTACAATATGGAACACAGCCAAAAAAAAAAAAAAAAAAAAAAAAAGAATAAAGGGGAAAAAAAAAACCAACGGAAAAAGAGAACATCACCACAAAATGAAAATATGTAAATACACAAGCCGCAAAATACACATAAATATAAATATAACTAAAACAAAACAGCAAAAAAAAATAAAAAAGGAGAAAAGAAAACAAGCAACATTTCACTTAAATTAGAAGCGAAAATGGCGGAAAAATATTCCAGAGCAACTCACCGACGCTGTGTTGCCCCCTAGAATCAGACAATAATATCTATGTCAGGCAACCACAACAACAACAAGAATAAGAGCAATTGTTGTGGTAAACTGTAGGCCACGCCTCCTTTAGCCACCCAACCCTTGGTGGCCAGGTAAATGGCGGCTAAGCGGCAGAACTCAAAAAAACTTAAATCTCTGTGTAATATTTGTCCATAAACTAAAACATGAGAAAGGAGAGAGCGCGAGAGAAACAGAGAAAGAGAGCGGCGGCGGGAACAAAAAAGGATAGAAACAGGAGAATGAGGAGAACAGTAAAGTGGCGAGACTGCCACACTCCGGCCACATATTTAATGCTAAAAGTTGAAGTGGAATGTACCGGCAGGTGGCAAGAGGCAAGCTGCTGATAGAACTCATTTCAGTTGGAAGAGCTGCTAGCCCAGAAGGTAGCCGAGAGCAAGGAGAGACTGAGAATGGAGAATAGCAACTGGAGCATGCAAAGCACATCCGAGTGGATGCAATGGGAGTTAACTGGCGACATGTTTAAGGAGGTCAGCAGTTGGTGGTAAAACAAAGCTTAAAAATGGTCTCGTTCATTCATTTATGCAATATCCAACATGGTGCATATGTAGGTATGAATAGATATATTTTGGTTGGTATTACAAGTCGCTCCTCTTAGCTTTCGGACCAATTAGGCATATAGACTTGTCTCGGCCAGGCCTATCGACACATTGGCCAATTCCAAAGAAAAGTGTGGGGGTATAACAGCGTGATGCAGCAGACAAAAGCCACTCTAACATCAACACAAACAGAGGCAGAGCAACGGGAGGCTGGGAATCCTTTGTGTGGCCTACGTTGTTCTGCACATAGCAATGTGCATGTGTGACTAAAAAGAATTAAAGTAGAAGGAAAACTAGAAATCTCCAGCATGGCCAACATGCCAGCAACACGCCCATCTAACGCCCCAAGAAGAGAAGACAATATGCTCACTGCTCCATGGATAACTTCGTGGTTTGACAAAGCATCGTAGCTGCGATAAGGATGAGGACAAGTAAGAGATGGACGACGAGTATGAGGATGAGGACGACGATGACGACGAGGAGAAGAAGAAGAAGGAGACGACAACGATGGCGTCAGCATTGCATGAAAAATGGCACTTGATAAGGTGCCTCGGGGAAGGGAGTTGCTTGGTTGCCGTCGTCATCCTGCCAAGCAGGAAGTGTGAAGCAGCGTGCATAACAAAATGTAGAAGGAGTTCCATGAGCAGCGGCAGCATCTCTCTGGATAAGCAACTGTGACGAGTTTGGGTACACCAGAAGCAGCAGCATCAGCATCAGCAGTAGCAGTGGTTGCAGCCCGCGGGCTGCCATTTGTCTCTCCGTCACCCACATCTCCGTAGTGTTTTTCCCGCTGAGTAAATAGCAAAAGGCGCGTGTAGTAGGGTTTTTCATCCTTTCTTTTTTAGTTTTCTGTCTTTCTGTGTATGTGTGTGTGTGCCGCTGCCTGCCCCTTTTGTTCCCCTGTGGCTTATGGATGTAAGTAAGTGGCTCTTGGTTAGTTCGTTTGCGTTGCCACTTCCGCGTCAGGAGCGCGACACGAAGAGCCAAGTTGCTGTTGCTGTTGCTGTTGCAGTTACAGTTGAAGTTGCAGTTATTGCAGTGGTTGTTGTTTCTGCAATATGACCACCGTTGTGTTGTCCTGCCTTGTCCCAATTTAGCCACGTTCCGTTTCCCAATTGGCGCAACTGGATAAACAGACTGACTCACTGACTGACTCACTGACTGAGACAGACAGATTGGTATGAGCAAAAGCATGCCTCTTTGGCAGAATGTACTTAGGTCTCTTCCACCAGCTGGGCAAAATAGAGGAAATTGTTAGCCCTATGTAATCACTATAATCAGTCTTGTGGCAGAAATCCAGCCAAATGAAAAAACAAGAACGACAAAAGGACAAAAAAAAAAATAGAAATAACATCTGGGGTTTATCCTCAGTTATAGAGAAATCTAAACAAAATTCCCAAGGCTCAAGTTTTCCAATTTTGGAGTAAGTCAACTGCAATGTCTTCTGCCTTCAACTTGATCAATGAAAAGCTCTTTTACAAACTAAAAACATAAAATTTTATATTATTTTGTAGCAAATTATAAATTTAAAATTTATTAAAAATTATTATGAACCATTTTATTAATCTTCAAATCCAATTAAAAACATTTCTAGATGAATGGAAATAATACTAAAAATAATGCCAACCTTTTGATTATTAACAATCGCTTAAGAAATGCAAAAGAAATTGAATTTAGAAACAAAACTAAAAAGTTTCATGTATAAAATGTAGCTTTTAATCCACTTAATGTTGCGTATAAGCCGTTATTAAGTTTTGCTAAATAATTGTAATTGGTTTCCTATACTCAATTGTCTAATTAATGAATTTATCGAGTGCTTTCAATTTATGGTAATTTAATTGACATTTACATAAATCGTCTAATATCCAAAACTGCTGTTAACCACAAAGTCTAGCGGAATGTTGAATTTTCCGTTTGAGTGCATTTTGTGTGTGGTTTCGCAAAGTGTATCGAAATGTTAATCCATCTTTGGTATTAATATTATCGTTGTTGCGAATTAACTTTGTAAAGTTTTCAAGTCAATGGAAAATAATATGCTTATTGTGTGTGATGGCTTAATCAAAGAAAGTCAACCAGCTCAGTCTTTGATATCCTTTCGTTTTACCTCTCTGCTACCTTCATTCCCCTTGTTATCGTATGCCCCGTGACTGCACTGCCAATGGCAACGAATCAGCGCTGAAATTACCTCATCGATGAGGCTATGGGGCGGATAGAATTCAAGAGGAAAGCAACTGGGGGGTGGTGGGGGAAACGTTTGCTATTGGGATTTTTACTGGTACTTTGGTTCCTTATCCTTGGCTTGCCTTGCTGCGCACGTTGCAAATTAACTTAATGTTGAATTTTCTCCAACAGGGGAGAGAGGGAAGAGGGGTGCATGGGTGCAAGAGAAAAGAGAACTTGCTGGCAAGTTTGCTTGTTTGCTTCCTGCTGCCTGCAAAAGTGTCCTTAAGTGTTGCTAATACCGCTGCACAGGAAGGAAGTTGCTTACAAGACACACACACACACAGACACACACACACACACACACACACACACACACACACACACACACACACACACACATAGAACTAATGGGCTTAGCTTTGCACTTTTGCAGCCACTTGGCAAGTTTTTCTCCCCAGTTAAGTTTTTAATAAAATGAACGATTCCTCATTTCCCCCCAAATCCTCATTTACCCCCCTCTGCCACATCCCTGGCACACACACAAACACATACATATAGACTCATACAAAACATCTTCAAGTTGCTGCACTTCATCTCATAAAATATCCATAGATAACTTGCCGCACGAAAACATCAACAGCAATTGAAGTCAAGTTGCTCTGCCTACTCCCAGCACCCAACTCCCAGACTCCCGCCCAGCTTTCCCTAAACGGATATTATAAATTTTCAATTTCATATCCTTGCCTTTTTGCCAGTCTTCATAGTCATCGTCGTCGACTTGGTCGTCGCCGTTTGTCGTCTTCGGTGAATGCTTCAAGTTATTTTCGCAGCGCTCTCTAATGAGTTTTCTCTTATGCCCAAGCGCTTAAAATGAAAATATGTTTGCTTTGTGGCTCTCTGCTTCAATGTGAAGTAGAAGTCCTCGCCACAATCTTTACTACACCTCCCCCTCCGCCACACACACACAGATACAACCACATACAATGCAATTCGATGCGAGGCTTTTGCTGCTGTTGGCTTTTTCAAGTGCTTTGCCACTTTACTTCGCCTGCTTGGCTTCTTTTTTATGCGATATGATGAGAGCATATTCTTTTCTCTCTTCTCCTTTGGCCCTCTCCCGCTTCTGTCTTGCTCTTTGCATTTTTTTTGTGCCACGGCTTTTGTTTTCGAAATGCATGCAAGAAATAAAAACAACAACAGCGTGGTATGTACATACATATATGGGGGGTAAAGGGAATGCTCTATATATATTTGAGGCAGGTGCTGAGCCGTGCCAGAAAACGCAAAAGCTGTAAATGGTACAGACGTTGTGTGTGTGTGTGTGTGTGTGTAAGTGTGTGTGGGCGTGTCTGTGTTCATTTTTCATTTTCCATATGCTGATTGCGAATTTCTATTTTCGTATGACGCCACCCCCTTTACATCCCCCAATCCGAATTCCATTCCCCATATCTGAATGTTCTTTGTTCTTGTCGTAAGATCGATTTTTTGGCGGCTTTAAATTAATTTAAACAAATCGTTTTGAAAAAATGTATAGCAAAAGAAGATGAAGAATAAATTACATCAAAATGTCAGGAGAACAAAAAAAAAAAAAAAAACACAAAAATGTCAACGCGACTTGCAACATAACATGAACCGCAACTGCAGCAACACGGGGCAAACATGAAACTAGTTGGCAGGGGGCAGCAACATGGCAGCTCCAGCTGCCGTTGACACAGATTTAATCCACACACACACACACACTACACGCATGCATAGAGTCATGGAGGCGCACATACACAAACGCTTCCACACGCACATATGCACGCAAATATGTGGCCATAAAGCAAGCGTTGCATACTTTTAAGCATGCATTAAATGGAAATTTTATATCAAAAACTGTTACACCGACTCTGAATTACCCCTTTAGAAAGTATTAACTCTGAATCGCCCCATTAAAAAGAAGTCTGCACTACAATTTAAGTTTAATAATATTCATATTTTGATGTTGACAATTTCTTTGTGTGTATGGCAGAATTTTATTTAGTCCCGCTGATACTTTTTGATATTTATAAGTTTACCCGTTTTAGGAAATAAGAATTCCAGGGTATCAAAATGCGGTTGTTGCCTATGCTGGTAGAGAGATGTGAGGAGGGGAACAAGGGGGAGTAAAAAAAGCTGAGCATTGGCTTTGGTTTCACTTCAAGTGTCTGCTTTTAGACGACCGATTTTGCTCTAAATTGATTTTCGATTGGCTACTCTTACTAAAGCGAGAGAGCAAATTGCATGGCATAGCTTCTGGCAGAGGTAGAGAGACCTGATTTATGACCCAAATCGATCGCCTGCAAGGTAGTTAAGTACTTTAGAGGCATAACTTGAAGCAACTTCGAATGGTGCTAATTTCATTAGTTTTTTTTCTTCCTTCTCTCTTTAATAGCCATCAAAAGTGAGTAAACACAATTTGACTGTCAGCAAAAGTTTAAGTGCAGTTGCCGTTTAAGTTTTTGCAGTCGCCTCATTAAAACCATATCTGCCACCCATCTCCTTCTCGTCCTTCTTGCCTCTCTACTCAGATGGCCAACGCAATGTCTGCTGAGAGGCAACCTGAATTCTTGGAGCAGCAGGACGGTAACATCTGCTACCACTGCCAACACTCGAGGCGTGCAAAAGTTGAATTTTAATTTAAATGTGACCAACTTTATGACTCCGAAATGAGTTCAACGAGTGTACGTTTGTGGTGGTGAAGGGGGTGAGGGATTGGGGAAGAGATTGGGAGATTGTAAAGTGCGCCCATGGTCCTGTTCTCATGTCCGAGTTGAGTTGGTGGGCGGCATAATAACAAAAACAACAACAAGCACCCAAAAAAAAAACCTCATCCCATATGGTCATGCAAATATATATATACATATATGTAATAAACCTCCTTTTCCCCTCCCCCCCCATCACAACTCATTCACTGTGCAATTACTTTGCATATTTCTCTGCGTTTTGTATTCAATTTAAATGCAATTTATTTATGCATATACATATACACATATTTTTACAATTTTCATTTTCAATTTAATTTTTTATTTTACTTTATTGTATTTTGGTTACGCTTTGGTCCTTTGTGGAATTTCCGCTTTGCGATTTTAAAAACTCTGTAAAGTTAATTTATATATAATATATATACAACATTTTTTTTTTTTTTTACCAAAAACCCGAAAAATAAAACAAATAAATATGTACAACATATGTATATGTGTGTGTGTGTGTATATGTATATATATATATATATGTTATTTTGCCGCTTTGTGGCTATAAAAACTGAGAGGCCTGGGGGCTCATGCGAAAAACCTCAGTGGTAAATATGCGTATTTGTTTTTCCAGAGAAATGATTCTTCTCCATCTTCATTTTGTAGGCCAGCTGTGCCACACAAAATGAAACTGAATTCCTGAAACCTGATTATAACACAAAAACATATACATACGTATGTACATAAAACAGCCGAGAAACGTGCCCAGGCAATAAGAAAATGTCCTACCATTAACACAGAGCAAAGGAAATAAGAAATATATGTACGTATCACAAATAACAACAAACAGGAAAGAGAGCATTGAGCACAGAATTGACCTCAGATGTGCTAAGGTTTTGTATACTCTATCACAATGAAAAATTTTATTAGAAAACTATTAAAACCAATTTTCAATCTATGGTAAGAACATCTATTACTCTAAGAGTTTATAAAAATGTGTTAAAATTGGTCAATGATTAATTGAATTTATTTAAATAATGCAAAAAGACTCTGCTAGATATAGGATATACCTTTTTCGGCAAGGGTATATTCAAAATGCTTAAACACACGGTTCAAAAAGAAAGGCAAAGGCGACAGAAATACAGCTTTTATTCCGTCTCTGTCATATTTCATACACAAACAGACATAACACCAAGCCATTGATAAAACAATTAAATTGAAATTGCCACGCAGACAATGGCGAAAGAAAACGATGAAAACCAAACGAATTGTTCATAATAATTCGTAGACATTTGTATAAATTTGCAATTGCATTTTATTGAGCCGACGAGCTCCTTTACATTCCATTACATTTACATGTATATGTATATATGTAAGTGGATATGTCTGTATTCTATTTAGAAGTGTATGTACACTGAGTGTGTGTGACTTGCATATATTATTTTTTCTCTTTTCCTGTATGTGTTTGTGTGGGTGTATTGCCTCTGTGTGTGTGTGTGTGTGTGTGTATGTGGGTATATTTATTGTTCATTATACATATATAGCAAATACGGAAAACGTTTAATGGAGAAATCAATGCAAAAATCCCTAGAATACGCTATTTGGCCCCAAATTTAGGCAAATGTTTAGTACATCCCTTGGGGAAGTAAACAATTTTGATTTTGTTAACACACACATACATGTACATTAAATAGAAAGGATATAATATTTCATAATCAATCACAAGTGAAGATCAGGATTATTTATCGATTTCCTCAATTCTTTTGACTTGTAAACTGAGGCATAAATTAGCAAATTAAACTTCATTATGAGAGTCTTCATCACCTAAGCCAAAAAAAAAAACAAACCGAAATACCTATAAAAAAATCAAAGATTTGCTTAATTCTTTCTAAACAACTTTGTCGCAAATTATATAGACCAAATCATGTTTAAACTTTTAAGGCTAATCACTATGCAATTATTATTTCAAATGATTTATTTAACAAGCAGCAATAAACGATAATCGAATAAGTTGCCATAAATTACTGAACGAAAGTGTAATCAATAAATACTTTTTTCGTTTTTTTTTTTATTTTTTTTATTTTATTTTTATTAAGATTATAGCCCCTATAATGACCTCTTGGATGTTGGGTATAATAATAGTTGAGCTAAGGCGAAAGATAAATAAAAAGTTTCGCAGAAGACAACAAATTGAAGCTAATCAAGTTAATAAGCTAGAAAAATATCCTCTGATATATGAGAATGTTGAGACGTGCCGTCGTTGTCGGCATGAATGGAGCAGATGTGAAGCATTTGGAAAACTGTTCCCAGTTTTTTTCCCCCACTAAAGACAAATATTGTTGCTTTGAGAGCACTTTATTGTGTAGTTTTTAGTCGATCGGAGAGTTTTCTGATAGGTTGCAGAGTTAAAAAAATAATTTTAGTAGAATAAGGGAAGATGTTTTCAAAAAATCAAATAGCCAATTCATATTTTTATTAAGGGTTTTTGAAAAAATTATTACAATCAAATTAATCATAGAATAAAGACGCAAAAAATTATCAATGTTTTTATTCAAGGTTATACCCCAAATAATATTTTTCAAATTTTTTTTTTTTAGAATTTTAAGCGAATTTTAAATTTGTATTTATAGTAGAATCGTTTTTGTAGTCTTTTTTCAAATAAATTTTAATCTGAAGTGTGTAAAGCAGGACAAATGAGATATTTATATCAAAAACTATGATATTTTCTACCACGACTAAGTCATTTACCTACATATTTGAAATAAAATTAATTTTAGCCAGAAAATTATGGGATTATCATCAGACTAGGTAACTGATGACCATAATAACCTATTAATGATTTGGCCATCATAAATCAAAGTCGGATATCTATAACATACGATAAAACGATATAATAATGGGACCAGAATTCAGCCTATTTCTAAATAGTATAAGTTTTATATGTTTCTTACTTAATATCTAAAAGAAAAAACTTTAAAGATTATAAAAAAGTTGTAAATTTTTTATTAAATTTAAAGTGCTTTAGAGCCGAGAGTCCTAAAGGCTAGTTGGCTGAAAATTAATTTAGTTATTGTTTTTTCTAAAACAATAATACATAATAAACATTGATCTTTATAGAAGGTAATCCAATAAAATAAAAAGTTGTATATGTGTTTAGAATATAATGTCAGTTTGCAAATTTCAATACATTTTCAGAATGCAATTTTACAATTGTATTTAAAAGGGTTTACAAGAAGCTTGGAAACCCTCAAACTGCAATCATCATGCAATTCATCTTAAATTTCAATTGCAATTGAAATAAGAGCAGAAAAATTTTCTCATTTTGCTCCTTGAAATCCCTTCTCCTCTATGTCTCTCTCTTTCTTTCATGGTATTTGGGTTCCATTCTCACTTACACTTGGCAGCCACAAATTATCATCAGCTGCCAGAGCTTTAAAAAAAGTGTTGACAATGCAGGAAAAGATAGAGAGAAGAAGAAAAATTGCAACAACAATTTCATTGACACAGTTTTCTTCTTTTATTTTTGTTGTTGCCTCTGTTTTTTTTATTGTTTTTATTTTTTTGGGTCGGGAAATGTTAAAAACAAGAGAAAAATGTCGACTAGCAAAATCGATGGCCTGAAAAAAGGCAGTGAGAGTAAAATAAAAACAAAACAAAAAAAAAAAAAAAAAAAGAGAAACCCGAAAGCAAAGTCGCAGTAAATCGCATCCACTCCGCTTTTCCCTGTTTCCCTTGGCCTATCCACTACATCTGTGTGGCAGTTGTACGTGTCATTTGGCTGCAGTTTTATTTACTTGGCCATAATGCAAGTTTATGTTTATGGCCCTGCTCCAGCTCCAGTTCAAGCTGTACCTCCTGATTCATTCAATTTTTGCCCAAAGAAGTTGGCTGATCTTGCACTCGACTGAGCGGAAAACATAAAAACAAAAAAACAAAAAAAAACAAGGAACAACAAATACATATTAGGAAAAGCTCCCAACTTATGGATGCTCTATGAAAAAGTATAAAAGTGTAGTCCCAATAAAATTAATCAAAGCAATTTTTGCAAAACTCTCTCTCGCCCTTACAATTATTTCAATTGAAATCTATTATAAGTAAAATGATATTTAATTTGTCAAGAAAAATTGTAGATACATTTCATGACCCTAATCGTTGGCACATGACGTTGCAGAGATGACACAAGGCTTGCTGCGAATTGTTAAAAATAGATTTCAGTTGGCATAGAAAAAGCCAACTTGTGTGGAGCCCAACTTGGGCACGTTTTCATTGCGCTGCGGAGCAATGAAACGGCTCTAATGCCATTTGCAAGTAGAACGGAAAAGAGAGAGAGAGAGAAAAAAAAAACAAATTCTAAAACTAGAACTGAATGCATTGAAAGGAGCTCTAGAACTACTGCCTTGTGCCTTCGAGCAGAAGCATTCCGAACGAATCTTTGACCCAACTCTAGCGGGTGATTGTTGTCGTTGACTTTTCGTCGTTCGCACTAAGACAAACGGGCGACGACAATTTTTGTTTTGTTTTGCCATACCTTTTTTTTGGAAAAGAGAAAGTTGGCATAAAAAGTAAATAAACAAAGAGACAGAAGGTAACTAAACGGAAAGCAAAAGCCAATGCAACTGCCAGTTGAAGGAGGAACGAGGAAGGGAATCTGTTAAATCAGGTCAGGGATTTAGATGGTAAATGGCTCTTTCTCGAAATGATGTTGCTACTGCAAAAGCTTTGTTGAAGGAAAGTAAAAACAAAAAAAATAAAGAGAGAGAAAAAAAAAAAAAAAAGTGAAATTGAAATTACGTATACGCCATGTTGACTTGAATGCAAGCATTAATTTAATTACAGCAAAGAGAGACAAACAACAAATTGAACTGAAAAGGCGGCCAAATGAATGCGCCACATTTTGAAGTCTCTTTGCCGGCTTTGTATGTCAGTGGAGCAGCACCAGAACCAGAACCAGCAACAGAAGAGTAATCATGATGAGGAGAAAGAGTGCGGAGTGGGGAGGACAACCGCAAGCTGCATTTTTAATTGCGCATACGTGCAAGTCAGCCCGAGGGTAACAGAGCTGGGAAAAAGAAATGAGCTGGCAAGGATGCGGTAGTTCTACTTGAACTCATTTGGCGTGGAAATTATGGCACACTCAAGTTGATTTTGACAGGCAGGCAGAAGGCCCCCTCAAACCATACACACACACACACACACACACACACACACACACACACACACACACACACACACACACACACACACACACACACAAAAGAAAGGAGAGAGAGAGAGACAGGAATTTATCTATATAGGTATGTATAGCGCGCATCCTTGAATCCTTCAAAAGTTTTGTGTTTGCAAAAGTTCAGCACGTTTCACGTACGTTCGAGCTGTAGTCCCTTAAGGGGTTTTTGTACTCCGTTTTCTTGCTTGGCTAGTTACCGCCTGCGGCAGCTGGTTCTCTGGTCCTGATCCCAGGACCACAAATTGGTAGGCCACTACAAGTTTTTAGATTCTCTCTCCCCTTTTAATTGATATGCAATAAACATTGCCCCATCAGTCAGACAGGCGTATCAATGAAGAGATTCTTGCATGTTGGCCTTCGGTAGCTGCAAAACTGACAAGCAAAAGCTGCCACAACTGACAAGCAAATCCGTTTCAGGGCTCGAGTCCTTTTACCTCTGCCTCTACGCTGCCCTACCTACTTCCATTCGAAGGGCAATTTCAGCTTATTGTTTCATTTCTGTTATGTTGTGGCTCCATCTCGTTCTTGTGCTTGTTATGCCTTCCATCTGATAGTTTTTGTTGTGCGGTCTGTCAAGTATTTTAGTATAATGCGCTTAGGTCGATTTCGATACCAATTTCGACATCAATGGCATTCATTTTGCAACGTTTAAGAAAATTGAATTACAATGCTTTTTGCTCAAATTGACTAAAAAATTACTGCTTACTAATTGAGTTTTGGGCGGGGGAGATAAAGTCCAGAGGATTGCCGTCAGCAGTACTTATGCACATTGCGTATACGCCATGTGTATTGATTTTGTAACGGTATTAGTCATCAATTAGACAACTTAATTGCAAAAGTACTCAGTTTACAGCAAAGTAATCTATGTAAATTGAAAATCATAGTACCTAAATTTAATTCCTGATTACTATTAACACTGAAAGCTTGTGTCAATTATTTTACAAGCACGTAAATGGCCAAGTAGCTCGTATGTAGACTTGGCTAAAACTGTTTTAGGTTAGCAAATTAAAATTATGAAAATTTTAAGCGCTTAAATAAATAATAATTGTTGTAAAATTACAATTTCAATCGTAATAAATGGTAAATATTAATTTATTAAGTAATTATTATTTATCAAAAGTATTTTTAATTTAGAACTTACTCATTATTAAAGACGATCTGCTTTTGTTGTATTGGTCGATTTGGATTTATTTCAAAATGTTATCACGTACTCGCCTAATGGCGAATTTAAATTAGCACACAAAAAAAAATAATAAATTTCAATTAGCTGAACAATTAGTATTTTTATTTTTTTTCAAATTCAAGTCCTTCGTTTTGCATTATTGAATGTCGGGCCGGACTATTAATTACACACAAAACAGGGAAAATTTTGTTATCATTGATAGCCAAAACACACACACACACACACACACACACACACACACACACACACACACACACACACACACACACGCGCACACTTGCACACACTCTGAGAGAGACAGACAAATAAATGGCAGCTGAATCAGTTGTTTCTGCTGCTCTTGATTGTCATTTAAATGTGCATATTTAATTTATTTATCAAAAACTGTTAGCCACTGCCAAAAAATAAAACAGAAAGTCCCCACAAACACTTGGCGAAACAGTGACAAATGCAATTTTGGGAGGCTTTTCATATAATTTATTTATGGTATTTATTTAAATTTCAACAAAAACAAAAATGAAAAATTTGTACATATTTTCGTTTCGTACTATTTATATTTGGGCACATTTTCGGCTTTTGTTTCAATAATTTATGTAAATTATTTTTACTGCAGAGACAAGCAAAGCGAAAGAGAAACAGATACAGACATAGAGAAAAGGCAACAGAGAGGGGGAAAGTTGATGAAATTTTTAGGTTTTCCATTTTGTTGAATCAAGCAATATATTATATACATCTAAATACCATATATATGTATGTATGTAATTTATAATTCATTTGAATATTGTGCAAAGTGATATGAAAGAATTGTTGTTATTGCGGTTGGCAATGAATACAAAATTTTCCTTCTACTTTGAATATAGGCAATCTAGTGGAAAATATCAAATTCAATAAAAACAGTAGCCCAGAGCATAATGCAAAAATATTTCTTTTTTTAATCCAGCTCTCGGCAATATAATTTTTTTTTTTGTTAATTTAATTTGCCCCATTGTAAATTATTTCCATTGCTCAAATGGAATAATAATAGGTATACGACTCTAGCAATTTGTATAAGGTGAAATTCTTTGTATGCCTAATATTTTGTACGTCTATTTCAATTCTGTTTTCTTATGTTTGTATCTTTACCATTTAATTTGCCTTAATTATTTTTATTACACAATTTTTCAGTTTTTTTTTAACAAATTAAATTTTAAAGATTCAATAATTTGGAGATGAAAGGAGTTAAAGCTATTTGAACTGCTTAGTTTTTTAAATTTTGTATATATTAATTCTTAAAATTATCAGGATATATAAAATCATTTTTTTAGAGAATTTTGTAAATCGTTCACTGTAGAGAATATTCAATATAAAAGACTATAAGGATTATCTCACAAATAATATTTCATCACAAAGGGTTGGATTTAATGTACCGTGCATTGTATTGTTCTTAACATTTTTACAATGGAATTTACATAGGAGGATATTTAATAAATTGTTTTTGCCTTTCTTATGGCGTTTTTTCGCTGCCATATAATAATAAATATTACCATTTAATATTCCAATATAATAGGAGAGGGAAAATAATAATAATAAAAAAAAAAACTCCTGATTGAATTTTTATGGCCAGAGTTTTATTTATTTACTGTTGGGTCTATCTCATTATTATTTCGCTCTTGCAAATTAATAAATATTATTATTTTGTTTTTTAATTAAACACACACACATACACAGTGAGGTGAAATACTATAAAAATAACCCAGTTGAGCTATTTTCGATTTATGCGCGAAATGCAAAATAGCATCAGGTTTAATTAAATATAAACTTTTCGCCACGTTAAATGTACATTCAAATTGGCCACATTCCAGCCATGAACCATTTGGCTTGCCAGCCAGCCTAATTTTCTTACCCCTACGAATTTATTGTTGTTCAGATTCAATTTAAAATAATTAAATTGCCGCATATAAGCCTTTCCATTTTGTACTTTTTGGGCATGGGGAACCTTTTCCTTTTGCGTTTTGTTGCGGCAAAGTAGCCACAAATATCATAATGTATATTAGGAGACATTTTAGACCCACTCTTTCTATACCTCTTTAAATTTTAAGCACTTGAGCGTTGCTAAGTAAGATTTATGAGCCACTAGGGGGCGTGGCATGGGCCATGCCTTTAGGTTTTTGGTTTTCTTTTTATATTGTATGTATTTGCCAAGGTCTTTTATTTTGTTTGTTTGTCTTTTTTGTGCATAGAGAAACAGTATGAGATAGAGTGTAGGGAGCGACAGAGAGAGAGAGAGAGAGATTGTGTGAGAACTTTTTGTTCGATGGCCTTGCCCTTTTCTTTGCTCTTGGCAGCGGGGTCGGGAGTTTTCCCACATTTAAATAATTTAAAATATTGAAACATTTTGGGCAATTTGGTTAATGGCCTGTGAGTCTCGTTTTCGAAAGGGTTAAGCTCGTAAATAACCTGAAGAAGCAGCAGCAAACCCTACATTTGTCCGATTACGTTGACTCAGCTGCTTGATTTAGTTTTAAGTGATGGTGAAACATAAAGATAAGCGAGCCAAATAGTTTAGCCAGTCGTAAGTTTCAGCTAGCTCGTGTAACAAATGGCTAGCATTTAAGGTTTTTCGGTTCACATGTGACGCACAGCTGCCCAGCCTCTCTCTACACCCCCCTGTAAAATCCGTGCAGTTCTATATATACAGTGTACGTATGTGGCTCACTAGTTCAAGGACTCCGCCCACTCTCTCGCTCTCTTGCTGCTGCACGAGTCCAACCCAATTACGCAAAAAGCGTATATGTGTAGAAAAACGGGCGTAACAAAAAGATATACATACATATATATTCATCATCATCCATCCTACCTTGACAACCTTTAACCCTAAAAATGCGACCCGACCTAGAAATGTGGCATGCTCCCATCCTAGTGCCCCTTACTACATACATATGTGGTGTGGTTTGCTTTCCTTTTTTTTTTTTTGCAAAGTTAGCGTGCCGAGAATTTTTGTTTATGCTTCTGGGCAAAAAGATAAACACAATTCACATACAAACACACACACACAGAGGAAGAGAGACGAGTGGCAAATGTGCCAATGCCAGGCGAACCTGACTGACAACGACATAACCACAAGCAGCCATACCATTTACAAAGCCAGGCCAGGCCAGGCAGGCAGGCAGGCAGGCACACAGTTTATGCAAACGTTCAAGGACATTGCATGGCAGAGCCACAGTCGCAGCCACTGCCTCTGCTTTAGTCTCTGCTACAAACAAGTTACTCTGTATTGGTATATGTAAGTCAAAGTTGCGCCTGCAGGTTATGCAACACTTTTTTTTTGTTGTTTATCCTATTTCGCTTTCGTTTTTAGATTTTAATTGCCGCCTAATTTGTCGGGCTAATTTGTTAAATTTGACACCTCAATGCGCACACAAATACAAGCACAATATATATATATATATTTATATATATATGTATGTATGTATACGTATACATAATCAAACATTCACGCACACAGTCACAATTTAATGACGTCAAAAATAAAACTGGTTCGCTGCTTGCTGTTGCTGCTGCTTTTCTCCTCTTCGCTCTTCGGTCAGCTTACCAAAAAATTTCTCTATGTATGCGTGTGCGTGTGTAAGCAGCAGCTGTGTGTATATTTGTCTCTCTGCGTGCGTGTGCCTGTGTGTTTGTGTGTGTGTGTGTGTGTGTGCTGTTTTCACTTTCACTTTCATTGATTTTTAAGCATCGCACCAAAAGCATGTCACAAAATTCATTCAATTTCCCAAAATTTTTGTTGTTATAAAAATATTAAAAAAAAAAAAAAAAAAAAATATAAGTTAATTCAAAAATTTTTTTTATTAAAATAAAAAATAAAATGATTCAAGTTTTTGAAAATTGTTTCGTTCTGTTGGGTTTTTTTTTTGGGTTATCAGGAGATGGAACACATTGAACACAATCACGTGAAATTATCACACAGATTAAAAATTGTTGTGTTACCGAGTTTTTAACCGAAAGGACAACCAGAGAGAGCGAGATAGAGAGACCAATTCTCTCAACGTCACACTGCGCTCGCTGCCAAAACTAAACTGAAACTGAACTCGTTGGCCAAGTTATCTGATTCCCTCAATTGAGGCAAAGCCATGGCCAAGCCGTAGCAGCAACAGCAACAGCGAAAATAATGGTAACAGTTTTATGTCGACAGAGGCGCAGGCGCATTTTTAACAAATTCTTATTCCTTCAGCTCGTCACACACTGTTGCGTTCATTTCCCTTTCTCTCTCTCGTGGTTTCGCTCTCTCTCTCTCTCTCTCTGGCTTTCCCTCTTTTTCTCTTTGACACCAACCATGCCACTGCATTGTTTACATTGTGTTTGTTGTTGTGGCAAATGGAAAGTATATTTTTAGGTGAAATGTTGTGCCAATCTATAAATAAAATTAAGTATACGCCACGTGGGCCGACTGAGATGCTTAGAATGTGAGATGGTGGGAAGTTGTTAGCAAGGTAATCAATCTTGATTGATTTGCTAGAAAAATAAAACTCAAAAATGATGGAACAAACGAACATAGATGTCCTGGTTTGGTATTTGTATAAGAATCTATAAATTTGCTCTTAGAAATTTACTTAAATTATTAAGTTTTTAATTTTTAAATCATTTTTCTGTCTGCATCAAGAAAATTTAGACAATCCCGCCACGTGTATCACAAATTACATGCCGTTGGCATGGCTGACCATTATATGACTCAATTTGAGAAATTCCAACAAAAGAGACCGCAAAATGCCCTAACAATAATACAAAGATACGCACACATACACAAACATACACGCACTAAAACCTATACACACAAAGAATAAGCACACGTGCCATTTACTGTGCGTATTCTTTTCATTCTATTTTTTCTCTGGTTAGTCGACAACAATTTTCACGCTGATTGGTTTCAAGTCATTTTCTCTTGTTGCTTTTCATTTATTTTCTTCGTACGAGGAAAGAGTCAACGAGCCAAAGCCAAATGTCACTTTCCACTAGTCCGCCACACACATCCCATAATATCCATTGAATCTCCTACCTAGCCACCTACTGCATCCCACTACCACATTCACATCCCCCAGCCACTCTCTTTTTTTCCCCTCATCTGCTCGAAGGCACTTTTGGAATTTAATAATGAAATAGCCTTGTCGTCCTTTTGCTTCTGAGAACAATTTTCAATTTTCCACTTTCGACTTTTGCCTTTCGGCAATAAAATGCGTTTGATAAATTTTCTCTCAAAATCGAAGCATGAAAAACTTTTCAAAACATTAAACTGGAAAAGCGGAAGAAAATCAGTTGCAATTGACAGCAAGTAGAAACTAGGGCATTCGTTACGAGGATGAGATTCAATATTTGCAGTTGCAAGTGTGTGTTTGTGTGTGTGTGTGTGGGTTTTTTTTTTTGCACTGGCTAATGAAATAATCATTTCTAATAACTAATTAAAAAGTTTTTTTTTGATGTGGGAGAAAATTTAATTGCATTATAAACTTTTTTATTCGCCAAATCAATTAAATAGCTTTCCGATATGACGCATACACATGACATCTGGGTGGGTGTGTGCGTAGGCATTAACAAAGGCGAAGCCCAAAAACAATAAGAAATGCCAATCTGAAGCCTTATACCCAATTTTATCAACGAACATTGACAAGAACAACAATAAAATGAGTGCGAAAACTGTGAGCCGATACTTGGCAATTTGGGTGGTTCCTGTCATTTGTTGCTAGATGTAGGCGTGATTGAGCTGATTTTCAATATTTTCTGACTTGGTTGCCTACCTAATTGCGAGGACAAAGAAATGTGCCATCAACTTGGCTGGCACAAAGTCTCGTTTCCCGTTTGCTTGATTCGTTGAGTGTTAAAGTGCGTGGGAAATTTTTATGACAGCCTGAAGCGTTCTGGCCTAATCATAAATGATAGCCGATGGTGGAACAATTTGGCAAAGTTTGATACAAAACTTCGATTGCAACAACTCGACTGTTTGTGGTCATTAGGTGGAAGCCTATTGTAAGCAATTTGTAAGCGTATTTATATATTAGTGACTTTGCACGATTGCCTGCCTATGCCCTGCCATACTCCCTTCCCCTAAACATTCCCCTTTTCTGTGCGTGTCATTGTGTGTGTGTTTGTGTGTGCTTGGCGTACTTACACCTAATTGAATCCTGCGGGCAAAGCTCTTGGTTCTTGGTTTGGCTCCTGAGGCATGCGGCCTGCCAAAGCGTTTAGAGGGCACCCGCTGCTGCTGATGCGGATGCTTCCTGCGTTACCCACTCTTTGCTTCTGTATTCTTGATGCGAATGTGTGAGAGTGAGGGATAGATATAGAGAGAGAAAGAGAAACGGAATCGGGGTGGCTATGCGCTTATTTCAGCTCACATCCTGCCGCCGGCACATCGTCAGCAAGTGCCTCTAATTCAATTAGCAAGTTCAGAGCCAAAGCAGCAAATGGCTCGTTAAACACGCTGTGTTTTTGTTCCATTCCCCCTTACCATCTCTACATTTGCAACTTCCTCTCGTTGTGCATCGTTCTCTTGCTCTTTCTCTGTCTATATGTGTTTCTATGCGCTTTTGTCTTCCTACTTAATGCCACTTCACTTGTGTGTTTCATTTTCTTTTTTTCTTTTTTTTAAACATGCTTTATTACATCTTTTTTTCTCTGGCGCCATTTTTATGCAGACGGAAGTTGCCACAATTTTATGTGTGTATGTGTTTGTATGTGTAATGAGCAAAATATTATAAATTATCAAAGCTTCTCATTCCCACGCCGCTTTACATGCTCAAATCCATTTCCCTTTGTCCGTTTTCATTTTTTTTTTTTTTTTTGTTTTTGTGCATAAATTTTGTTTTTTTTTCGGGTCGGTGAAAGATAATGCTTGGAAAATCTTTTGCGCTTGAACAAACACTTGTTCAGTGACCAGTGAGTGGCCCCGGCCACATTTCCCTATCC
The DNA here is from genome assembly GCA_018903935.1 of Drosophila insularis. NCBI lineage: Eukaryota > Metazoa > Arthropoda > Insecta > Diptera > Drosophilidae > Drosophila > Drosophila insularis. The sequence goes on along the minus strand of JAEIFP010000291.1, from coordinate 2,223,781 downwards.
CCCAATCTCATCCACCACGACATAATTACGAACCATGCATGCATATAATTTTCATTCTTTAAAAAAACATAATAATAATAATAATTGTGCATTAAATTGTTATCGAGTTTGGTGTGAGAGGAAGAAGAATTAACACCTTTACGATTTGTATACGAGGGAAATAAAATATACGAACCCAGGTTTAGCTAGGATAATACCTTTAAATGTCGGATTTTAGTCACTTTGTTTTATCCTAAACCATATCTATAACTTATATAGTTAAAAGGCTTGTTCTATATTCGCTTTTGCCAAAAATGTGTAGTTACATGAATTTTATTAATTAATGTTACATTATTTTATTAAAAATTCAAACTGGTAGAAAACATGTATTTTTCAATATTTTAAATAATCCAAGTTTATCTCAGAGCTAAAGTCATAATTAATATAATTTTTTTTTATTTTACTTTTTGAATTCACATAACTCTGTGCTTGTTTTTTTTTCCTGTTAATTTTTTTTTTTCCAACTGATTAGAAAAAGAAAAGATTAAAAAGAAGAAAGAAAAAGAAAAATTAAAAAAATTTGAATAAAGCTTACCAGTTGGGTGATAAGTCAGTTGGTTTGGATTGGATTTAGCAGCCACCTATTTTTCTCTCTTTAGCGTAATGAAATTCAGTTTTTGAATATCTGTCCGTAAATTTTTGAGTTATTTTAGCAATATTTTGTATATAAACTTCTTGTTAATGTATATTTTTGGAAATTTACTGAATGGGACACTGGGAAAATAGCTTGCACTTCGAAAAACTAACAATAAAAATCGAATTAATGCAAATTATCCTAGAGTTGTGTAAGAAAAACATCAAAGATTCAAGTGGGTCTCTTCTTTGTCTTGGTATTTAGAGTCGACGACATGAGATTTATTAAAGATGTGTTGAGAAAGAGAAAATTTTGTAGTCACCTAATGAGAAATTGGTTATATCTACCAACTGCTATTGAGTGCAATTCAATTGAATTTCAATTCCCTAACTCTTACGTTTTCGGAATAATCATTCCATTTGACCTCACTTCCCAACATATGGCCTCCCCCAATTTCCAATGCATATTCTCTTTCGGCCCTTTCTATTGTAACACAAGTGTCTGCCATCTAAGAGCAGCAGGAGCCAACAAACCAACAAGCAACTAACCAGTTTTCAACACCCAAATCCCCAATCGGCGTGCCCTTTCAAGCCATATTTTTTACTACGGCCATAAGCTTTGAATTCCGTTTCTCTTACGGTTTCCTCTTTTTTGTTTGTTGTTTTTTGCGTTTCGCACATTTAGTTTTGGCCTGGACATTGAGTGGAAGAGGCAACGACGGTGACGGTGTAAGGAGGGCATAAGTTTTGTGTGTTGGTTTTCTTTTTTGCTTTCTCTTTTTTCTGCAGCTGCAGCAACAAAAGTCCATTATCCTTTTTGGCGTTATCGGTAATCAATTTCAGTGGACCGTTACTATTCCTGAGGAGAAGGAAAAAAAGAGATGGGTGAACCCCCGGCCAAAAAAAAAAAAAAAAATGAAAAAAAATACATAAAATAGGGGGAAAAAGAAATCGGAAAGTTTTTAGCCCTTCAGCACAAAAGCACCGCCAACAGCATCAACGGCTGTGACAACAGCAACAACTAGAGGCAGCAACAACAACAACAATTATTGTTAGTTTTGAAATATGCACGACTCTTTCCACACCCACACTCAAACACCATTCTCCTCAGTGCCAAACCATGCCCAGAACAACCCACACGCATGGCACAACAAAAGCTTTTTCAAGTGTTGTTGTCAAATGTTTGTTGCCGTTGCTTTTTGATGTGAGTTTTGTAAGCGAATTCTACAGTGCAATTTCAGTCGCCCAACAAATAATTCAATTTCAATGTACAGCAATTTTCCTTTCGTTTTCTTTTATTTTTTTTATTTTTCACTGAGTTACTGTGCATCAACAGGGACGTAGCTAAAAATGCTTGTCCCTTGTGGGACAAGCTGAATGGACAATTTGTTCGTATGGAAAAAAAAAGTTTATTAAAAATTTCCAAACAATTTTTCTAAATTGCCTTGAACCTACATATTTCCTATAGAAACTAAACTATTCTGTGTTTACCCAATATTGTTTATATTTAAAATTTCATTTTAAAATGTATGAAAATATTATTTATTTTTTATTTCTACGCTTGCACTCAGATTACTACAGGCAATGGGGCGTATGTGGAATATTTTCTACAACGCAGATAAACAGAAACCATAAAATTGGTTAATTTAAACTTTAACACAGATTTGGAGGTATATCCTTAAATATTCATATTTTATTTACTGTATTAAGTTAATAGTTAAAATTGAAAGCCTACACCCATGTGAATTGCAGCAGTTGTTGCTGTTGTTCTTGCCACCCACTTACATAGTTGTCGAGTAGTTGAAAAGTTTTTGCTGTTGCATTCGCAATTGGCTTCAAATTGGCTTGTCGAATTAACTACACGATGGCATGGCGGGGGGAGGGTAAAAGTGGATGACAGGCAAATGGAAGGGAATTGCGCTTCAGCCTTGCGCTAGATTTGAGTTACAAGCCGCTTTTAATTGAATGCGGCCAGTGGCAGTTCGTCATGGGCTTTGGCAGTTTGATGCACATTTTTACAATTTAATTACACTTATCTAACTGAAGCTGAAAAGTATGCTATAGAAAAAAGAAATAAGAAATTAAGCCATTTCTTTGCCTTTGAATTATGTAGATGCGCCTGAATTTTGTATGTGCAAGTATATCTTCAACTTGGCTACTCATTTCAATGTAGTTTCGAGTCCTTCTCCCTTCCCACCTCCCTTTCGTGCTGGCTTTTCCATTTCAAACCGGCCATCGTGAAAAAGTGAAACTGTAGTTTACTCTTGAGAGCTTTTCAATTTGGCGGCTTGGCTCAGCTTTCACTTTCCAATTAATTCTTGTGGTCGTCCCGTCCGTCCGTTAGCACTGGGCTAGCCCACGTTGGAGCATTTTATATAATCTTTCCCTGGTTAGCACTCGCAGGATACTCTATAATGCATATGAATTGTAGCTATTTTACATCATTTCCTGTAATTAAAAAGTAAAAAAAAAATCATTTCATAGTAAAATGTTGCAATATTTTTGAGTATTTTAGAGTGGCGTTCCTTTGGCTAAAACACATGAAGTAAAGTTAGAAGTAGGGTATATGTTTGCCTAGTTGGCCTTAAAAATTTCTTTTTTGTTTCCTGCTTTACCATTAGTTTTGACTGTGGCTTCGGCTTTTCTATGTAGGTCACTGCAGTTTTTGGCTTTGGTTCAGACACAGGAAGCGAGAGAGAGAGAGAGAGAGAGCGAGACAGACAGACTGAGAAAAGGCGAGAGATGAAAAAGCGTGCCAAACCACGTGACTATTTGGAACAATTGGAAGCTCTCCCAGCTTATTCCTGCACTACCCAACAACAATATACAAAAAGGCTGAGGGTGTGTCGATTAGCAAAATTGAAAATGACAGAAACAACATAAAAAAAAAAAGAGATGAAATAACAGGAAAGCTGGCTAGCCATTGTTCAACAAGAACAGTCCTTTTGGTGCACAGATATAGCTTATTATGCCAAAGATGGGGAACTGGTGTGGCATAGAGTGGATGATGGGTCGTTGTGGCCAGCAACTAGCAACTGGGTCAACTGCTTAGCGAGTGCTCGTTCTATGGGCTGTTGCTGGTGCTGCTGCTGCCAATAATGGTAAATTGTTGTTTCTTCCTGTTTGGATGGTTGGTTAAAAAAATAATATTGCTAAATCTTCATTCCGTTGGCTTCTTCCTCTCTTCCTTTCTACTTACTGCTCCACTTGACGTATGAGTAATTTTCGCTAAGCGGTTTATGCTCTGGCTGCCATCGAGAGGGAGCAATGCAAAATCCGATATGCGATTTATTTTGGTTAACTGCACATCCAATAAAGTGCAGAGACAGAAAGAGAGAAAGGGAGAGAGAGAGAGAGAGAGCAGGAGAGTCGTTACGTTTGTGTAAATATTGACTTGTGAAAATCGAAATCATCAAAATGTTCATAAAAGTCCAATGAAAAACGTTCAGCGTGGCAAATATTTGAAGCAACCAACAGACACACAACTGTATGGGTGGTCGGTGTGTGTGTGTGTGTGTGTGTGTGTGTTGTGTCCAAATATCGTTGTCCAGCGGATGTGCCATGACCATGGCAAGTTTTACCATCAACAGCTGCCAATCCTTAAAAACTCGCCTCCCTGTTGGTTGCTGCTGCTGCTGCTGTTGCCTTTACAGAAAATCACAGCATATAAATAATGAAAGCGATTTAATTTTTAACAGCTGCAGTTTGTACGATGCGAGTGAAGGCTCGTAGAAGCAGAAATCGGTTATTCAATGGTCGAGGGTCTCTCTGGATAGTGTTTAGTGGCAGGGTGTGGGAGGTGGAATAAAGAAAAGGCACGCTATGACATGGCTTGCGTGCCTGGCTTTTGGTTTTTTGCCTTTTTGGATTTGGGTTTACGTTTGGCTTCCTTCCGTTAGAGAAGTGCGGACAGCTCTTGCATGTTGACCGTCTGAGTGACTGACCAACCGAAACTGAACAACTTAAGTAAGTGGTCAAATTTCACACTTCATTTGGACACTCAGCTGGCTAGAACCGATTCAAGCTGAGATCCTGATTTTTATTTACTTCATTTACAAACATTCGTGAGGAAATGAAAAATACATGAGAAATACATATACATATGTACATATGTACCATACGCTTACTACATCCAAATATAATTTTAATTTTATATTGAATGATAGATCAATTGTGAGTGTTCGCCGACATAAGCAAATGAATTCAAGCGATACAATATTGTATTTATATTCATTAATATTTTAATAGTTACAAAAAAAAATTAATCACAGATAAATATGTTTAAATATGGGTAAAAATTTCGAAATGAAGTCAAGCGAACGACTTAAAGCATAGTCATTCAGGAATTATTTCAATTTTTTTAGTTGGATCTTAACATTATGCAGCGATTGATGCTTTTATTCAGTATAATTGCAGTATTCGTGAGTTTCAATATCGAAAAAAATGTAAGTCCTATGAAAACAAAAAATATTCTACTCCAATACAAAAGTTTTATATAATCCAGAATGCTGTTGTTTTTAAAATTACAAATCTTGTTTGTGAGAGCTATAATCAGTCATGGGTCGTGATACATAAATGTCGTTTGAAGGTAATGCAACGAAATCGAATTGGTGCATATTGCAATGCAACTGTTCTGCATCCGGCCAACGACATATTCGTTCATATACAGCTTTTTAAAAGGGCTAGTGGATATAAACCCTGGCTAATAAACATATTCATAGATGGCTGTCGATTTATAAAGACTGCATATCACCCGGCAGCAAAATTACTTGCAAATATGCTTTTGCCCTATACAAATTTTAATCACACCTGCCCGTATAATGTGAGTAGATTGTATTTGAAATTATCGTATATCGAACTTAAGTTTTATTTTTTGAACAGGGTTCGCAAATTGTAAATGGTCTATATCTTCAACCAGAACTAATGACGCTTCCATTTCCTACTGGTGAATATAAATTATATTTGGGTTGGCATTTTAATAAGAAATTGCAATTTGAAACTAATGCCAGTTTCACATTTGCTGAGAATTTAATAGATCAGTAAATAAAATATATAAAAAGTGTGAACATTGTAAAATCGAATGCATAAAAATTTTATCATTATAAATTGGCAATGCGTTTAATATTCTTCTGTTAGGAATATAGAAATATTGAATTTCAGATTGTTACATTTTTTTTAAAAATGAATCCCACTGACGAAATTGTTAAATAATTTGTGCACAAGGTGGAAACTTTAAAGTGGGTGACGGAAATAATAGGAATAAACGATTGAACTTTAATATGCATATTTAAAATTTAATTGTAGAGGAGTAAATTATTATGGCCTAAAGGTGATTACATACAAAACAATCGATGTTTTGTGTGAAAGTGATCTTATGAGCGATACACAAAAAATCAATATAATCAAAACAATTGCTTTTTTTAGATTTAATCGCCATCTTATACATGGATCAGATTCAGATTTAAATAGATTTTGTAAAATTTGCCAGTTTCATGCTTGAAATGTTCAATTCTATATACAATGACAACATCGTTTTGTATTCACGACTTTAATGATGTATTTAATGAGAGAGATTTATTTCACCTGTCTTGAGTTGAAATTTATCGAAATTTATGAAGTAAGTCGTCTCGCCGACTTAGGTATACCATACACCAGTAAAACAAATATTTTAAAGTTATAATAACAAATGCATTTTCGTATTTTTAAAAATCTGTTTGCATGCTTTTTACAAGCATATCTTAGTATTTTGCTCACTCAAGCATACGAGCACCCTAGCGCCCCACCAGCCAATGGCCACTTCCGGCCATTTGGAAAAACGTTTATATGCATAACTTGGCTATTTTTAGTCCGATTTTGATCAAATTTGGTATTTTGCTTGATACTAGTATCAAATTTAAGTGTGCTAAATTTGATTGCACAAGGTAGAAAATTACGGGAGATAATCGAGTTTTTTCAAATTACGGGGGCGGAAAGGGGCGTGGCAAAATCTTTACACATAAAAAATGTGCGCAATTACTAAGCAAATATACACACCAACTATAGTGTCCATAGTTTTTGATAAAATCGGTTTTATTTAATTTGCGGGGGCGGTAGGGGGTGTGGCAAAAATTTGAAATAAACTTTATCACTCTACATACTACACGAGACTACATACTAAATTTGGTGGCTCTAGCTCTTATAGTCTCCGAGATCTAGGTGTTCATACAGACGGACGGACGGACGGACGGACGGACGGACAGACCGACATGGCTAGATCGTCTCGGCTGTTGATGCTGATAAAGAAAATATATACTTTATGGGGTCGGAAAATGGGGTCCTTCTGCCTGTTACATACATTTTGGCGACTTTAATATACAATTTCACCCTATGGGTGTATGGTATAAAAAAATAAAGCAAGTAAGTAGTCTCGACAGACAGTGGGATATGGCTAGATCGTGTTATTATACCATGCTTGGTTATTAGTATTATGATAAAAATAATTTGTCTGTTAAAAGAGAATTTTAAGTACAAACAAATTAACGAACTAAGCGAAGCGTAGTATTTTACGTACATATATAAAATCGGTAACCATTTCAATTACACCAATATTTTCTATTTCCCTTGAGAGATCAGTAGGATGAAGAGAATATTAATAGTTGCGGGTATATTTGTAATTTTTGTGTGTTTAAAAATTGATTCCAACGTAAGTCCTCCGCAAACATTCAAGAATATCAATCTCTAATACAAATAACTCATATCTACAGGATGCTGTTATTTTTAAACTCACAAACATGGAATGCGAGAGCTACAATCAGTCATGGTTCGTGATACATAATTGTCGCTTAAAAGTGATGCAACGCAATAGAATCGGTCTATATTTTAATGGAACTGTTTTGCATCCGGCGCACGATATATCTGTCCAGTTGCGAGTCTTTAAAAGGGCCAATGGTTATAAGCCTTGGCTGATTAATACACGGGTAAACGGATGCAAATATATAAAGACACCATATAATCCGTTTGCCAAAATCGTTGGTGGATTGTTTTTAGATTTTACAAACTTCAATCACACATGTCCATACAACGTGAGCGATTTGAATTTTAAAATATATAATTTATTAAATTTACATTCTATAGGGTACGCAACTTGTTCACGGTTTTTATCTGCGTCCGGAATTGTTAAAACTTCCTTTTCCCACTGGTGATTACAAATTGGCCATTGGCTGGTATTTTGACAACAGATTACAATTTGAAACTAATGCAAGTTTCACCTTTGCTGAGAATCTAATTGATCAATGATTAGAAATAAGAACATCTTATAAATATTTGAGTGTTTATTTATTTACCAAAATATAGTTCTGAGCAAAATGGGAAAATTAATAGAAATTTAAATTGAATAATTCGGAAAATTTCTAAAATCTTTTAACTTTGCCAATTTTTAACCGACTTTCGAAAGAGATATCAAATTTTTGGAATTGGAATATAAATTATGCTTATTTTTAACTTGTAACGTTTTTATTTTAATAAAATTTAATTAATTTTTCCAAACATTAAATTATTTGATGCCATTTTTAAATTTTTTTTTTTTTTTATTTTTTTGTATATCCTTTAAAATTGGCTAAAAATCCTTTAAAAACATTACTTTCCCGAATCGTTTTTGACGGATTTTCATTTATGATCTAACTTCAGATTGGAAGGTGAGTTTCTAATTTGCTTTATGACCCCGAAAACTTGCATTTATATATGTTCTTGGATTGCAACTGGCCCCGTGCTGGCTTAATCCGGCACTGTACAACACTAGGTAGATAAAGTTGTGAATTTACAGAATGAAGGGGGATGACAGGAGAACTGTGGGAGAGTGAGGTCCAGTCAGATATTTTGTACATACCTTCAAGCAATGACAACAACGACAACAGCTGCAAATCAATAATATCAAAGATTTCTATTCTCAACAATAGCAATAGCAACAATGCAATAAATAATAACAAAACAACAAGAGCAACAATTGCTATAGAAAATTTTCCATCTGCAGTAATAATAGCAACAGTTGCTACTGGTCCCAGCAACAGTTCCTGGCATCAGCAGCAACAACAACATCTTTAAACTGTTGCAAGAGTAACTATAGCAAACATTAGCAGTACTAACAGGAAGCAACAACAACAATACTAGTAACAGATGCTAACAACAACCGTTCGCTACTATTAGCTTATTCTGCACTATATCCTTGACTACATCTCCTTATGGCCATAAAATGTGAGGAGAACTTAAAAAAATCAGAGGGCCGGGGTTAAATTCGACCGCGCCGAAGTTTGTATGCTCTTGCATGTTTTCTTTTGTAAATTTTTCCTTCCTCCTTGAAAAAAAAAAACGTTTTATTTAAAAAGAAAGAATGGATTACAATCTCAAACTTTGGAACTCAAACGGTCAAGACAGACGGATATGGCTATATGAACTCGTCTCATCGTGCTGATCAAGAATATATACACTTTTAATTGCTCACTTCTGACCAAAATTAATATACCCTTTTTGCAAGGGTATAATAATGCAAGTGATTCATCGCTTCGACTTGTATATAGCCTGAAGTGAATAAAGTACATCCTATTAAGTCGGTTTGCAGATGAAGTTTGTAATTTGATTTTCTCGGAGACAGGTGATTGTAAGAGTCAAATACTATTCTTGGTATGGGCTTATGTCTATTATATGTACTATATATATATATTCTGTCTTCTGTCTGCAGGGTATAATGAGGTATATTATTTTTTGTACTATACCAAATTTAATGTTCAGTTGATTGAATAAAATGAATAATATACCTGCTGCCGCTGCCGGACCGTTAAATCGTTTTAGTCGTACTTTCATAATTGGCCATAAAACTTGGCTATAAAACTTGTAGCCGATTAATTTTGCGAGTTTCGTTCAACTGGAAAAAAGGCAGACAACTGGCCGCTATTTAAAATGCAGAAAAGTTTCCTCCACTTCGATCTTGTTTTTGCTTTGTTTGGTTTTGTTGTTTTACTCTTAGGTAACTATGTATATATAAATATATATATATATATATATGTAGAAAGAGAAAGAAAGAGAGAGAAGTTATATCTACACGAAGAACTAAGCTCTGAACACTTACACCAAAGTTGACATTCATTAGACTGAAAAGTTTTACAAGAACAACAAGTTACAATGAGGAAGACAAAAGCGGAAGCTGCTTGGCTTGCCATTTTCTTCCATTTCCTTCATTATCATCATCATTATCAACATCATCATCATCGTCATTTGACAATAGCAACAGGCGCTGAATTAGCAGGAACATGGCGGAAGACGAGAGAGAATGTCCTGGCTCCTTGATGGCAGTAATCTCTACCTCCTCCTTCCATCGTCCTCATCCGCAGCCCACTTCATCATCCGTCAATGTTGCTGCTTTCGTGTCCAAAGGGTTTGCGTTTGCCTCATCAAAAACTCTTTGAAATGAGTTTTTATTAGTTTTTATTTTTTTGCTCCTCTTTGCTGTCACTTTCTATTTGCTATCTTTCTCTCCATCAGCATCTGTGTATCTCAATTTTTGTTTCGTCCATCCGCTGTATGTTGGCTCTTTTTTGTCGTTGTATGCGTGTTAATTAAATTTCAAATGCACAAAAGAACTAACGACACGTTGAGATGTTGTGAGCAGTTGGATAGAGGGGAGGGGTGGAGAGGGCTCTAGCCAGTTGGTTTTGTGGAACATACACAAAGCCATTCTTGCTTTAATTGCATCCATGTGTGTAAATGAAAATGTTTGCAATGTTTTCTGCATATATATTTCAGTATTTTTCACATCCTGTGTACCCCCGTGGACCCAATCTTGTTTCACCATTCTCATCGCATTGTTTTGGCATTTTTGCATTAAAGAGAAAAGAGGAGAAAACAAAATATATAACTACAACAACAACAACAACAACAAGTGCAAGTACAACAATGAAGTGAATGTTGTACAACAACATGGACAAGTCCCGGAGTCCAGAGTCCGGGCAAGTGGCGAGTTTAGCGCCAAGATTTTGTCGGACCAACGCCAAGTTTCGAACCATAAAGTTTATGCCGGAGATGCCGGAGTAAAATGTTTTATTTTTTGGCATTTGTTTTGTTATGGTTTTAATTAAGTTTTAACTGGCTCTGGACCAAAAACTGCACCACCACACACACACACACACCACATACATATAAGCTACATACAAACGGGTTATAATTTACATGGTCTGGACAAACCTTTCCCATGAGGCGGCTTTCGGTTTCGCTTGGCTTGGCTACGCTAGGATTTCTCTTCTTCTGCTGCTGACAGGAGCCAGAGAAATTGATTAATGTGACTTGTAAATGGCGCCAGATGGGGGCTTGCGGGTTCTAACGTAGGAAAACTTTTTTGGTGGGAGGGGTGGAGAAAGAAAGGGAACGGCCTAGAAATGTCGTTTTTGGGTAACTGCAGCAATTTGTGCCAGAAATTGTTGCGCTAAAGTGTCAAGTGCAGTTGTCCTCCAAAAACTAAACTAAACGCATGTTTCACCCTGTCGTTTTACTCATCTTCGCTCTATTTCTCTGTCTCTTTCTCTCACTCTATCCCCATCTCTCTCTGCTCATATCTAACTATCCATCTCTGTCTCAGTCTCTTCAGCCATTAGCCCATTAGCCCATTAGCCTTAGGAGTCCTTGAGCTGTTTTAGTTAATAGGCTACAAAATAATTAACAGCCCCAATGCAAACAAATTTTCAATGTTTTTCCTTCCTCTTCACAGAATGAAAAATGATTTTTGGCATTGTGGCGTATTTTTCGTGGCAAAACATCATAAATTTTGTCGAAAAATTTCATTATGTGAAAGTGAGTTGAGTTAATATTTTCATGCCATATAAGAGTGAGGGAAAAGAGAAAATGGAAGCAGAGCTTGTGGTAGATAGAAGACCAACATAAAGGCACATTATTGCCATATTATGCACAAGGCAAACATAAACCAGACAGAAGAGACACAAGGGACAGAGAGAGAGAGAGTGATGAAAAATGTAAGATAAAGAAAGAACGAAAAGTCTTTAAAAATTTTGATATCTAAGAGTAAGTTTCGCCAACAAATCAAATTTTTGGAAAATTTTAAAAATGTAATATTTGTCTTTTTTGTTTTTTTTTTTTTTTGAAGCCAGGTTCAAAAGCATTCTATTCATCATTCAAATGTTGAGCATATAAACCGAAACATGTGAGAGGGGTCTGTCATTTAACCATAATTCACGTCCAATGTTTGCAATTTAGCTAACCACACACACACACACACACACACAATTATAACATTATAACTAAAATTTTACATCATTCCCCTTCCCCTTCACATTAGACATTTGAAATCATATGGTTTTTAAACGTTTAAATAAATAAATGTCATACATTCTCTCTGCCAAAGCTGGCGTTATAAAAAGTTTTATTCCATTCATGTTCTTTAAATACCTCGAGTTTTGTATTTTCATATAATTGATTTGTATGTATTTATGTTTTGTTTTACTTTTACAGAAGTAGTAGTACTTTCTACTTTCTTTATATATCTTCTTCTACAAAGCAATAAAGTAAGTAGAATTTTTAACTTATCATTATTTATATAGACTACTTGAAAAATTCAGTTTAAAAACCTTTCGCTCTTTCTTGGTACCTAATATGGTTTTAATTTTCGAATGTATTCATGCATTGTAGCAATTAATTAGATTATAGAAGGTTCGGGAACTAAAATTTGATTTTGTCTTACCTCCTTTTTAACTTTACTAATTTTCAATAATTAGTATTTGTATCACATTCACAGTTCTCTTAATAGTGCTAAATAGATAAGCTGACAATTGTTTGATGATCTTAAGGCTGCTTATTTTAAAGACTCTCCATCAAATTAATGCCTTGTAATTTATCACAATAGTGAACTCCCATTTTTGCATGTTCATTTTTATCTTTTATCACAAAAAAATTTAATAGGCAAAAGAAAAAATCGGTTACATAAATGTGGATTCATTGAAAAATTTTGTGGTATTTACGGCTAAAGTTACGCAATTCATTTAGTGGTGAATTTTGTGTATTCTTCTAAATAAACCCAGATTCATTTAGTCGGCTACAAGCTGATCTTAAAAACTTTCAATCCTGGTGCCAGTTTAATCTACTAAATCTTAACACTACCAAATGTAAGGTAATGACTTTTTTTCGTAACTCTCCTCAACTGGTCACTTATTTTCTAAACAATAGCCCTTTAGAACGTCTAAATAATATGAATGATTTGGGCGTACTTATGGACCATAAGTTAAATTTTAACACCCATATTTCCACCACGGTCTCAAAGGCCATGAGTGTCCTGGGTTTCATTAAAAGATGGTCAAAAGAATTCGATGACCCCTATACAACTAAAGTTCTTTTTACTTCGCTTGTCCGTCCTATTTTAGAGTATGGATCTTGCATTTGGTCACCTCAATATGAGTCGCACCAGATTAGACTTGAATCCGTTCAAAAGCAGTTCTTGCTATTTGCTCTTCGTGGCTTAAGCTGGGATCGCAATGTCAATTTGCCTTCGTATTCTAGTAGACTTCTCTTGATTAACCTTCCTTCCCTAACTAACCGTAGAACCATGCTTGGTGCAATTTTCATGCACAAGCTCCTAATTGGTGATATCGACTCGCCTGAGTTATTAGCTCAGGTAAATCTGTCGGTACCATGTAGACGGAGTAGACATCCTTTGATACCATTATCCCTTAGTCGTTGTTCTTCTAACTATGCCATGCATGAACCTTTTAGGGTCCTCTGCTCTGATTACAACCTTCTTTTCCCTGTAATCAGCTCAGAGTTTTCTATCAATATGCTTAAAACATCTATCCTATCCCATTTAGTTAATAGATAACTATAGTATTTTTTGTTTGTCTGTTTCTTCTCTTGTGTATTTGTCCACGCGATTCGCGCCGTGCGTTTTACGGCTGCACCCCTCGGTCGGTCGGGTGGGAGGTGGGCAGTTATCTGCTTGGGCTCGAGCGTAACAGGCTTTGTCCTGGTGTCGTAGGGGCCACTTGAACGTACTGCGCATAGTATCGTCAACGTCCGCTAAATAAACCCAAAATAATTGCAAACAATTCAAAATAAATATTAAGTAAAATAAAGTCCCAATTCTGATACAATTCTCTTCCAATTTTCTCTTTGTGTAGACCCTTACCTTTTGCTTCATTGACAAGAGCATCCATTTCAATTTAAAATCTCTGGTAGATTGATTCACTCTATTTACACAATAAATAGTGGAAAAATATTCGGCAGTTGCCATACCTACCTACATACATATATAATTTTTATTGGCTATAACCGTAAGCTGACTATGTACACCAAAAAATTCGCATTATGCCACCATATTGGCTGGTTACAAAGTGAATGCAACAAATTTTTGTTCGTTTTTCCTTTATTTTTATTATGGTTTTTGTTTCTTTTTACTTTTTTTTTTTTGTTTTTTTGGTGCGGCAGCAATATGAAAATTTTGCAATTTGTAGCTTAAGTCAACAGACGAACAGAAAACGAGTGAGGCAATCAGAGAGAGGGAAGGCAAGAGTAGGAGAGAGAGGCTGAAACATTCGCCGCTTTGCCTGCGTGACATTTGTTTGGTTTTCATTTCGATGTTGCACAGGCTCAAAGGTTGCCATGGTAATGCCATACGATGAGTGCTGAAGTCCCGGAGTCCTGTCATTCTCTCATCCCTTTAGCAAACGTAGGCAATGGCAATGGCAATGGCAATACTCCAGCTATAGACAAAATGGGCGAACGCAAAATTGAAATATTGCATGAATTGCAGGAATGCAGTAAGCCATGAAGCAGCAACTCCCCCCTCCATTGCCCCTCAGCTCTGCCCTGTTCTTTTGCTCAGAGGGAAATCGCCAACACACGACGTGCAGCTATTTAATAAACATTAGCTTAGCTGGGAGGCAGGTTGAATGCTAGTTTATTTTGGTGTAGGGAGTGCAGTCCTTATTTCGGCTGCGGTTGGAGAAGCTTTTGATGTTTCGCTCGAGTGCATTTAATAAGCTCCATTGCAAAACTAAAGAAACACCGGTGACGATGCTGATGCTGATGCTGCTACTGAAGATGATTGTAAGGGTGAGGGTGGGAGTTAGGGTGATGAAAATTGAAATACCCAAAATGCAGGTACGTTTTTTTTTCATATACTTTCGTTATAAAATGAAGAGAAGGAGATGCTTCTTTTCGTTTGTGTCAACACTTTCCTCATAAAAATATTAGAAAATTGTTCTATTTAAAAAGATATTTTTGAAATGAAGGATTTTAATTTCGATTCTTGCTCATCAGAAGTATGTAGGCATCGCACCGAACTCTTAATATTAATTTTTTTTTAAATTTTTGATCAGCCTGAAAATCCGAGTAGATCTATCTGTGCACTCAGACTGGAATTAAATTTATATTTTTTTTTTTGTGTTTGAACCAAATGTTTTAATAATTGAATAATGTTGTTAAACGTCATTAGATTCAAGGAAAAATGAAACCATAAGTGCATATTAAATTTGCTAGGACAGACAGATGTAAATAAATACCTTAAGAGGTTGAAGAGGCTTCTTTTTGATTGGTATTAAAGTTGAATCAATTAACGTTAAAACAATTTTAATTTCAACTAATTAGAAATGAAATAATTTAAGAAATTGTGAAGTACGCTCGAACATCAGCTCGATTTATGCCATTGAGAATCCAATTGCTGAAGAATGCAAAATCTCCCTTCGGAAACGGCAAAACAATGGTGAATTGTACATTCAAATAGTCAATGGGAAGTTTATCCACCATTATGGTATTCTGTGAGTAAAAAAAAAAATAAAGAAATATTCAGACATGTGTTCACAATAATTTAACTGTTTTTAGTGCTTACATTGAAAGGGCAAGTGTGATTCATATTCGAATATGGTAGAAATAACCCGACTAGATATTTGGTCACAGGATTGGCACCTTTATAATTGGCCATAAGATTACAACCATCAACGGTGATGTTGTATAAAAATGGCTTATAGCCACTTAAACGTTGCATTAGTGCAATGTTTACCTAAAACATTTGATTATAGACATATATATTTGTAATTATGTAATATCACTTTCTCTTGTTACTATTACCTTGACCTTTGAAACACGTCTTTTGCCTAAATTTACCTTCACCGACAAATATTTATAAGTGCGATTAACCGACTTTAGGTAGCAATTTTCGAAATTAAGAAACTCCTGATCCAGCACATTGCATTTAACATTCGTGAACTCAAATTTCGCATTCACCTATAAGATATAAATTTATTATTTGTCTAAAATTAAATACTTGTAATATATTTACCACTAATATTAATACGATCCAACTTGAAAAAATAAACCAATTGCCTGCCAGATTCATTGCCGTTTGCATTTACTAAAAGACTCATCAACGAAAATGGGATTATAATATTTAAATATAAACTGAATCATTTTAAAATATTGGAAATAATAATAAAAGATTGAAAGATTCGATTGCAACGAAGTGGAAAATGTATATTTGCAAATTCATGGATAATGGGCGTAGCGCTGGGGGTCAGCTGTCCATTTTCCATTTGGCATTCCTAAAGCCATTAATTGTGAAGATGTGAGCTATAAAAGGTTAGTGGCTGTAAATCTAAGTTTTAAACATACATGTTGAAATTGTAAAATACTAGAGCTTCAAAAATGTTCAGTCTTTTTTTTTTTTTTCTTTAAAGAGAAAGGGGGATTCGATTACTTTTCAATCCGCCCTCATATAAACTATTTAATGCTCTGCTCCATTTAACAGCTGCCTCACAATTGCTCAGACTTGAAACGCAATGATTCGGAAACTTTAGCTGTTTAGTTCTAATAATTGTACAACATATTAACTGTTTTGGGAATAAAAAACAAAATACAAGCCGCTATGTTTATGTTATGTGTTTTATAGTTGGTGAATCGCACTTATAAAAACAACAGGGCGTCACAAATTTTGGTGACGATAATCATGTTTGGATTTTGTGGTATCGGGGGATCTGATGTTGGAAAATAGACACCCAAAATTATACTTAAAATTCTTTTTTTTTTACATTTAGAACAAATTTTACAATATCCTATTTAAGAAAAATAGCTCTACTAATAATAATTAAGTACTAATTTGTTAGATGCATAAGCAACAAAATCTTTGAATCCGTATAGCATACTTTTTGCTGCCAATCCTGCCAATCAACCACAGATGCCTTTACAGTGTAAGCACTATAAACTGTTGAATGATTGTCAACATTGTCTGTATAATTCTATATTTGTTGGATTAATAATTCACAGAATAAAATAGTTGTACACAATTCAGCTTTGTTTTGGCCTTTCTGAAAAGATGCTATGCCTTCTTCAGGAATTTGGTTTGCCTATGGCATAGTTGCTTTAAATAAATAAAAATCTTTGTCCTATAAAATTCGGAAAATGTAATTATATATGGATAATATCGAATTCTATACAATATTTATTATCTATCCAAAGAAAGTAGCAAAATTTGAAAAAAAGGGCAAAGAAGTTAAATCATTTTATTGGTCTTTTCGTGTATTCCCATAAATTTCCATATATCTCAACATAATTTATGCGGCTAGGATACCAGCTACGTTCAATTTGTTATTCACTCGCCAAGACATGTGAGTAAAAATACAATGGCGAATAAAAAGAAAATAAAGATACAACACAGACATACAAAAAGTTACGTTGTAAATGTTGGTAAACAAAAAACTCAGCCAACTGCCACACACTCTGCTTTGCCCTGTCTTGTCTTTGGTTGATGCTCTGGCTCAGTGCCAGATGCTTGTTTAGTTTTGGAGGGGCGGTGGGGAGGCGGCAGCGAAGACTTTACAATGATTCAGAGACAGAAGCGTGGAGTGAAGATGCCATTGAAGAAAACCAAAAACTATTTGCACTCAACATCGATTCGTTTTTGCCTTGTGCTACTTACTAACAGTCGTCTCATTCGTTATTGTTGTTGTTTACTGTTTACTGTTGCTGTTGTTGTTGCTTAGCAAATATGAAGGCGCCTTGTGATGTGTTTACAAGTTTCTTAGAGAATTGTTGTCATTGCCGTGTTGTCATCTGTTTTGCTGGTCCCCTCTCCTACTATTTCTCAATCTTTTCACCAGCTATTCAATTCGCTTTTCATTACCAATAGCAAAGTATTTGTTCTCCTCCTACGCCTCCTCCTCTTGTCCGTTATGGCCACCCACATTGCAACATCAATCAAGCTGCATTATGCAAATATTCGCTTGAATGTTGCAACAAAAGCGCATCGAATAAACGAGAATGAAGAGCAGCCTGTCAGTTGTCAGAAAGCAATCCACATTCGTATTCCCTTTCCTCTTACCTCAACCATTCTTGTTCTGTTGCTGTCACTTGCATTTGTGGAGCGACAAGAACAACAACACGCTAAAGAGAAAGAGAGAGAGAGGGATAGAGTGAGAAGGATGAAAGAGAAAAGAACAACTAGGGGCAGCTGCCAATACAAGAATTCTTTTACTTGCTTTTCATTGCTTGCTTTTACTTGCTTGTTCTACTTGTTTTTTGCCTGAATTAAACGATAACGAGTTTTGGCTTTCAACTGCTACACATTTTGATACTAAAAGCAACTGAAGGGTTATTGCCTGCCAGCAGCACCACTAGACAAAGACGGCAAAATAAGAGAAGAACGACAACGACGACGACGAGGATGGAGCTTACCCCAGCCAACCCGTATTTATGCGTAAAGTTTCGAGCAGCAAGCCAAAGGATTGCTGAAAATTAAAATGTCTCCGGCAATCTATGCCAATGTCTTTAAAGGCCAGTCGAACTGACTTTTGCACCCATTCACCCCTGTTCACCGACTCTGACTCTGACTGGTGGTCCAAACGAATAAATACGAGTGTATATGTATATCCTTTCCACAAATCCATATTCCAAAAATTCAATTTCTTTTCTTTCGTTTCGGCTTAACAAAGTTTCTCGTATTGTATTTTTCTCTTCTTTTGATTACGTTTTTCTTCTCTCTCGCTGTGTGTGTATGTGTGTGTGGAAATTTAACTTTTTCCCGCTTTGCCAATGGAGTTCCAACTTTGTTGTTTTTTCTGCTGACAATAAACAAAACCTTTGAAAAATAAAACGAAAAAAAAACAGAGAAAGGGAGAGAGAGCGCGAGAGAGAGAGAGAGAGGGTACAGCAAAAAAAAAAAAATAAAGCTTGTGCGAATTCTGTAGAGGCAAAATAAAAGAAGCTATGTAGGTAGACTCTATGGCCGTGGGTGGTTTTTGGGGGATGTGAGGGATAAATGGCGTCGAAGACTTCAAACTTGGCTTTGCTTATAGTTTGTTTAGCTGGCAACACTTTGTACTTTGCATAAACTTTACGGGAATGGGGTTTTCTTTCTTTTGCTCTCTCTTTCCCTCTTTCAGATGGAATGCAGCAAACAAACAAAAAAAATAAATGAATTTTGGTATAAAACTTGCAAATTACTTTTGCGATTTTGCAGGCATCAACGTAATTTGCTGTTGCCGTGTACCATCGTTAATTGCAAACAATTTGCAATGTATTAAGAGTTAATGGAAAATAAAGTAAAATGTATGCCATTAAAAGTTACCACTATTTATTCATAACAAAATTTTTGCGTGGAGTTTTGTCCTGGCTTAATAAACAATTTAATTAGTTGGTCGGCAATTGGTTGGTGTTGCCGTGGATGTGGCTGCGTCTCTGTGAGAGAAATCAAATATGCGTAAACATTGACTAAAACATTTCCATGCTCATAAACATACACACCCACACACACAAACGACGCACATCTAAACTTACTTAGGCATTCAAACAAGACGCAAGCATGCGTAATTAAATTTACATGAATTTGATATTGAGTACACACAAACAGCAAGATGCCTACACATACACATACACATACACATACACATACACATACACATACACACACACACACACACCCTCGCACTTGCTTCACACTCACCCATACACACAAAAGCATATATAGAGTCATCGTTGGCGCGGCTTGCAATTAGCATTGCCTAAATGTCTGGCAGTGAAATTTTCTATTGCCTACTTTTCTGGGCTACCAAAGCCGAAAGACATGAGTAGACAGCATCAGCATACACACACACACACACACACACACTCAAATGAACTGTTGCCAAAGTTCATACTGAAGTAAAAAGTTTTGCCATTGTTACTAGACCCTCACCCTCATCCACATGCCCCCTCCCTAACCCCTTATTCTTCCTAATTGCCTCTGCCTTTGGCTGCGCCCAATGAATCTCTAATTTTGCGCATTTTCGAGTTCATAATAATTAAAATTACGCGCTGTCTGCAATGTTATGTTGTCCTTGTTGTTTTTCTTGTTGTTTCCCTTGTTATATGTATTATTTAAGGTTACAAAACTTGGTCCTTATGACTTTTGTGCTTTGACTTTGACTTGATGCAAAAGTTTTTGGTTTTTGCTTTTATTGTTGCCTCTCCTTTTTTTCCTTTTTTTTTTTTATAGCATTCATCAACTTTTCACACAAATGTCTTCATTCATTCAGTGGCTGTAATGAATGGAGACATTTTACACTAGATTTTACATACATATTTATGTATATGTATAGATTCGATCAGCTTATGCCACATATACATTTTCACAGCCACACACATTAGATATAAATGGGAAAGAGTCAGGAAATGTTGATTAAAAAACTTAAATGATGCCACATGAGAACAAATTTGTTTTTTTTCTCTTCATTTATTATTATTATTTTTTTTTTTTTTATTTATTTAACAAGCACACAACATCAATGGCAATGCCAACAATTTTTTTTTTTTTGTGATTGTTCAGCTCTTGACAATGTCAACACTTTTGCGCTTTTATCTGTTTGCACAGAAGATTTTCTCTCTTTTACCCACACACTCCAACTGTCTCTCTCTCTCTCTTACTCTCTTACTCTTCTGTTTCACTTTATAATGGAGTGTGTGGGCGAGTGTGTGTGTTTAACATAATGCGATTAATTGCTTTTCATTAAACGTTGCTCCATCCTTTTGCATGGAACTTTGTTTCGCCTGTTGCCATTTGCCTGCACATTTATTTAACTTTTAATTTAAATTCGTAGAAGGAACACATTTCAAATGTGTTTACCTTGTCGAAACGCCGGCAGGCTAATTGTAACTGTCTTAACCACAGCCCGAATTCAACTATGAATACTTAAGATGGTGTCCTTTTTGCCTCTGACAACTCTTGAACATTGTGCTTGGCTTTTCAAACTCTCGAGCAAGGGCAATATGAATGCATAAGTATACCTACATACATATGTATGTGAGAGGTTTATAATACATATAACGCTTTGTTTCCTAAGACTTGAGAGACTGAGTAAAGAGTTAAATAAATTTCAATCAACATATTTACTTACTTATATTCTACTTACATTTTGTTTGAATTTTTTATTATAAACAAAGTTTTCCCATAGAATTACATTTTGTTTATTTAATCTAATCGGATTAAAGTGACAAAGTTTGACTTGTAAGAAAATTGCTTACAATTGTTTGAGAAATAAATGGGCCCATCATTTGGCATCACATAATCAGTTGAAGTCTGCCTTTAGGTGGTCAAGACAACGCCCAGTTTACAGTTCAAAGGTGGCCCGAGAGGTCAAGGCCAAGTCAAATCATTTGGGAGGCAAGGCAAGGCAAGGCGAGACAAGCAAACAGTTTGCCTCTGTAATTGGCGTGGGCTTGTAAGCCGTCTACTCCTGGCCAGACAATCTCAAAGCCTTCCATCGATATATCATTTTATTTTTTATGTTTTGCTTGCTTTCTTTAGACTGATTTTATTGCTTTTTTTATTTTTATTTTTTTTTACATCCTATCAAAGCAAATCGGAAACTTTGCAAGAACTTGCAGACAACTTTTGGGTCAAACTGACCAAGGCAAGACAAGGATTTTGAACTCTATTGACTTTCAGAGAGTGTATCAATGTGTGTGGGTGTGTGGTAGCGTGTCCATGGATCTACGTTTGCATACACACATTCAGGCTCAATGGCCCAAAGCTGCTCCTTTTGTCCCCAAAGAAATTGTTAGTCGTTGTGAACTGAGCAAAAACTGCAACTGCATTGCAACATTGAGAATTGAGCTAAGCAGCAGAGTAAACTCTTGATTTGGAAAGTTTCCGAAAAGCATTTCCTTGTCATCGTCATCATTGTCATTGAACTTTTTACCCATGTTCACATTAAGGATAGTTGGAAAGTGGAATGGGGGTGGGCGGGGACGGAAGGCCAGTGCATTGGACAAGCCTTAGCCTTGGCCCCAACCATTAACAGTGCCTCTGTTAAATTGTAAACTGTGTGTGCCACATGTAACCTATAGATATACATCTCTATATGTATATGTACATATATATTTAGGCACTACACGGCACCCACGTGCTTTGCCAAGTCTAGGAGACTGCGCAGTTGGTATAGAAAAACTGTTCCCAGTATCTATTAGTGTCCACGGTGCGTATGATTGATAAACCAAAATAAATATTTGCCAGCCTCCTCAATGCATAAACGTTTTGTAAAGCGCCAAGAAACAACAAAAGAAAGAAAGAACAAAAATCTAAGTACATATATATGTATTTGTATGTATGTATGTATGTATATAAAAGGGATGAAAAAACAAAAGAAAATTCAAACTTAAGAAAAGAATTGAGATAGAAGAAAATAAAAGAATATGAAGGCTCATGGGATGGCATAAGATGTGGCTGGAATTTAGGCGTTGGTCGCACGCAATGCGTGGGGTAAAGGTGGCAGGAAAGACGGTCTGCGGATGGGGATGAGGATGGAAAGGTGGGGTAGTGGTATACTCAAACATCTGTGTTATGATGGAGATACACACGCACACTGAGATAAGCTTTGTAACACAGATACGAAATGAAGGCAATGCCACTGACAGCAGTGACCTTGAACAGGCTGCAAGAAAGAGAACACTTTGTGCGTGTGTGTGTGTTTTTGTGTTTGTGTGTGTGTGTCTGTGCGTCACGTGTAAAATGATTCTGTGTGTGTTTTGATGTGTCGATGTGAACTTTTGTTGGCCTCCTTGGCATTATAAAAACTAATGGAAATCTCATTCTGCTTTCGGGGCTTTTTTCGGTTTTTTTTTTTTTTTTTTGCATTGGCAATGTAAGGTAAAAGTCTTTTGGCCTTTTTCAACCCATCATGATAATGATTATTCTTATTATTATTATGATGGCTATTAGCCTGTTCATCAGGTCTTTGGTCTGGTCTGTGTATATTGCTGATAAATACTGAAAATTATCTAACATTAACCTGAAAACGTTGTCAATTAAATTTGCTCATCTAACTGATTAAACCAACAAATAAAAGGATAGGAGAAGAACGAGTTTAAAGATATCTGCCATGTTGTTCGAACCTTTTCTCTCTCCTGTCTGTCTACCCCTCCATCTCTTCTTCACGCGCACATCTGAGTCCCTCGACAACAGTAGTAGCAATTGCATTCAATTACAATTTAATTGGTTAGCAGGAGCAGCTGGCTTAGTGTTCGGCCCACACAACATGTCAACCATTGTGTGGTATTGGATTTGCAGCTGTCAAAGTGACAAACATTGGCATTGCCTGCTTCAGCTTTGGCCGCAGCTACAGCTCCAGCTCCAGCTCCAGCTCCAGCTCCAGCTCCTTCTATGCTATTCTCTTTCACTTATTTATGCCATTTGAGCATTTGTTGTGCACTAACTAAATGCCACACCTCCTGCCATACCAGCCAACTCCGGCCAACTCTGCTAGTCCCCTTCATTGTCATGTGCAGGATACTCCTAGCCACATATAAATTGCTTTTGACATGCTCCGTTGACTTTTATGAGCAGCAATAAGGGACTGGAGGAAGGGGGAGTAGAAATTAGAATGAGTATTGTCTTGGTCTGACATTCAACACATTTTAGTTGCCCTTTTGCCCATAATTAGAGTGGCAAGAGGTGGCCCATCATTTCATGTTTTCTTGGATGAGCAAAATGCATTCACATTACTTGGTCAAAATCACAGTTGAGTTGAAGTCCCTCCAGCCACCCAGCATTAAAGAGGGCAATAGAAAGAGAAAGAAACAGACAGCTAGAAGGGGAAGTTTCTAAATAGAAATGTTGCGAAAATATTTTCAAGGAGATTTTTCTTTTTCTTTCTTTCTCGACAATAACGGCCAGAGGGGAAAAACACAAACAACTTTTTGTTTCGTTCAGGTTAAATGCGCGCGAATTGTTTTTGGCCAGAAAAACTTTGTGATTTAACTTTTGAATAACAACATAACCAGAAGGGGGGATCAAATGGAGCGCCAAAGAGAGAAAGAGAAAGAGAGAAAATGAAATGTGTAGCGACTGCCAAATATTTAAGCGATTTTTTTCCTCTGTGTTGTCCTTTTTTTTTTCTATTTTTGGCTGAGTCAGCAGCAAGAGTAGCACCAGGCGAACGTTTGCAGTTCTTGGTACAATTTTCTGCCTTTCACATTTGTTCAGTTACAGGATATTTGTTTTTCTGCCTCACACACACGCATCCTTACATATATCCTGTCAACTAGTTTGCACTTAACAAGCAAATGTAAGCCCTTCTCCTTAAAAAAAAACACCAAAATAAAAAAAAAGGAAAACGAAAAAAAAATTAGCAACATTTCATGCTTTTAACCTTTTTATGCAAATTATAATGCCCTCCGATGTACCCCTCCAGTTAGTTGCTCTCGCCACATTTGTGGTTAGATGAGCAAACATGGAAAATGTTTTGTAAATTCCCTTAAAGTCCCTCGAAGTTCCCTAGTAGTCTCTGCTCCCAACTTCATCCCCATAATTATCTTTGTTCTATATTTTTTTTCTGTTCTTTTTTTTGTCTAGTTTCCTAATCAACCTGTTTGTTTAGGCCTTGGCAAGCAAGTTTTTGTAGCTACAATAAAATGAGTTGGGAATTTTTTAATTAATGCGGGATTGTGCTGGAATCATAGGTAGTGTGGTGGATGGCGTATACGTAATCTAATTTGAGTTAGCATAGCAAATGAAAATTTAATTTAAATGGATTTATTTTAATTTCTGTTTAATTTAAACATACACCCACACACAGACACACACACACAAAAAAAAATGGAAACAACGCCCACTTGAAGTTTAAATGGCAAGGTTTCTTTCACGGAATGGCATCCTGGCATTTTTTAGCAATCCCCCGCCTCCTATTCCATTTAACAAGAAAATTTCCATTTAATGTATTCTTCGTTTCACTTAACCTCAACGTTATCTTCCCTAGAAACTCCACTTTGGCACTTTGGCATGCAAATTTCATCATCTTTATCTCCATTTCGCACATCTCGCCATACCATGTCTGCAGCTGAGCCTGTTTCCGTCTCAGGCTCAAGGCTCCGGTTTTGGCTTTGGCTCTGGCTCTGGCTCAGTCTCTGGCTTTGACTTCGTCTCCTCCTTGTGTTCCTGCTGCTGCTGCCACATTTCACGCATTTCATGGCCATTAGATTTGCACATAAATTCCTTTTTGGCCATTTTCAGTTTATTTGCATTTTGTTGCTGCGGCTGTGAGTGCGGCTACCTCTTCCCTTTCCTTCTCTCTTTCTCTCTGCTTTTTCACTTCATCTCATCTCCAAAACGCAAACTGTTTTTCATAGAAAGTTATGGAAAATATAAATTTGAAAACTCAAAATGTAGCAGAGGTCAAAAGAGACGGTCCAGAGGCAGGCAGGAAGAGACACAGCCTTGGTTGACCGACAATTTATTACAATTACGTCAAAATTCATTTCAATGGCCAGCACTATGGCAGGCAGCCGCATTCGGTGGTCATAAATTAGAAACTGCAATGCAACTGATAATACCAACTCCGGCTAGTGAGCCTAGTGGGGGTCAGAGTAGGAGTCAACGGCGTCAACGAAGTCGACGGAGCCCAGGCTGTGAAAAGTTACTCAATTGAATTGGCCGCAGATTTCTCTTCATTCGCCAAGTCTCTAACGCCTACAATGTGGCGAAAAAGAAACACGAACAGGATTCGTTTTTCAGTTCTGGGTCAAATGCAAATGGGTCAGACAAAAAGGCGGCTGGTGTTAGATTCTCTCATAAATCACAGTGAAAGTTGCCCTAAAAATGAAAAGTGAAAACTGCCAAGTAAGAGAAAAATATATGCATCTGACGTAAAGGTATTTTATGGTGTGAATAAAGGATAGGCATTATCCGAAATATAGTTTACAAAAAAAAAAAAGCAAAGTTTCTCTAGGAAGTTGGCAGAAAATTACATCAAAGGATTAAAACATTTTGCTGAAATTAATGCGATTTGCTGAACTTAAGAGAGATTTCTTGTTATCATTGTTATCAAATGAAATTCGATTAGCTTTAAGCTAAAATCTTTATAATAAATCGATGTCGATATTAAGTTTAAAGTGCCTAAAGTGTTTTAGATATCTTTCAATCCTTTGTATTATTATTGTTTACCGAAAAGAATTGGATTGGCGAAATATAAAAGGAAAATCTTTAAGAAAAATGATATCGATAACAACCTGAAAGTGCATATTCTACAGAGAATAAGTTATCAAATGTATTTTAGATTCATTGAATAACTTTTCCATACTCCCTAAAGGTGGGTGCCTGTGTGGTTCTGTCGTCGCATGTAGTAAAAGCCTTCAATAAACCTTCACAAATTGACTTGTTTATGCGATAATTTTCGCTACCGAAAGAAAGTCTGCCAATTCGATTATTTAGGTGATTTTCAAGGATTTATCAACAAAAGCGGTCGGCTAAGTGGGCGTGGCGCCATACGCACGCACACATATATACACACACACATACACATACACAGATGTTTGCATTTTTACATGGCTCAGAAAAATAAAACAAGATTTATTTAGTTGCCCCGGCATTAACTGTTGCCCTTTTGTTGTACTGGCCCTTTCATGCAGGATGCGAGAGACTTTGTCAATGTGTGTGTGTGCCTGTTGTGCATGTGTGCTGGGTGTTGAGCCGTTTTGCAACAAACGAAGGAGCAACCAAGCAACAACACATAAAACTCAGATGGGTTTTCTTTTCATTAAAAGCGGATTTACGCACACACACACAAAACCAAGAAGAAAAGTAGAAAAAGGCTACATATATACATATATTTCCCTCTTCTGGAGAGGAGGAAAACGCAGGGAGCAGATAAAGGAGCACAAGTAGAAGTGGTCGTGGTCGTGGTCGTGGCCGTGGTGGTTGATGGCAATACTGGTCGAGGTGAATATTGTTGAAATGGTGGTGGAGGAGGAGGAGGTGGTCGAGGTAGGAGCAGCTTATTGCACAATAAACACGCACACGGACACACAAATTATGCCAAAGAGAATACCCATTCCCACCTCTTTTTGACCCTCTCTTTCTATCTTCTTCTGTCTCTCTCTCTCTCTCTCTCTCTCTGTCTGTTTGGGTATGCTGAGTCAGCCTGAAGAAATTTCCTTTCTCTGGCGCTAACGAGTTTCCCCCATCAACCCTGCCCCTGCCGCTGCCCTCACCACCCCTTACCATGAGACTACACGGACACACATAAAGCAAAGCAAAGGATATGTGAAAAAGATCCTGCCCTCAGCTGTGTGTGTGTGTGTGTTAGTCGACAACTGGTCAATGTTGTCACAGACGAATGTCAACAAAAGATAAGCCATTCATTTTATTCATTCATTCAAAGTCTTGTCCTTGCCAGGCGGGCAACTTGGCCAAGTTAACTATTCCGTAATTTAATTCTTGTTTGCTGTCACTCGAGACGAAAATAATCGACTTTGTCACGCTGCTTTCCACCCCCCAATCCCACATCTCCAGTCAACCCCAAGTCCCCCTATCCATACGATAGCTATCAAAAGCGCGTCTAGTCTCCAATTTCATTGGCCTGACAACAACAACAGCAACAAAGACCAACAAAAAAAAAAAAAAAAAGGAAAAATGTGAAAAATCTGTACTCATATATAGGGCAGAAAGCTGAGCTAGTGTAAATACCCTTCTAATAAATTATATTACCTTCTATGTAGTTAATAAATATTTTTTTTTATCAATATTTGCTCTAACGTTTTCGGATCTAAATTGAAGTCGCTCAAATATGAAAAGGTTCCATTTTATTTTATCACCAATCTTTAGGTAATGTTTCTAAACATTATCCATACTTAAAAGAAAATTGTTTTTCCACATGACTTTCGCAAATTTTCGCTTTAACAAAATATATAAAATATAAAAACTTTGCATAAGCTCTTAAAAAATAAATAATTTTTAAGTAGAGAAATACCAAATTGTTGAACTAATAATTTTTTTTTAAATCGTTTCTTTACCTAACAATCTTTTATAGGTACAGTATCGGATCAGGCATATGGCAAGCTTAGCAAATGCTAGAATCCCCGCACATTGAGGAGTATCACAGATCTATTGAAAGATTTTTATTATAAAAAAAATATTTTATATATTTTGTATATTTAGTTCTGGACAAAACAGGTAATTAAACAAAAATTAAATTTAAAAAATTCCGAAAATTTCTAAAATCTATTAACTTAGCAAATCTGTAACTTTCAAAAGTGTTATCTCATTTTAACGCTTTTAATATTCATTTTTGGAATTTTTAGGTAAACCACGCTAATTTTTAACTTATTTTGTCAAAAGATACAATACAAAAGATACAAATGCAAATGTACAGCAAAATATTCTAATAAACCTTAACTTCATGAAGCTCTAATTTAGTCAATATTTAAAGCATTTAAAAAACTCAATTTGAAATAATAACTTTCAATCTGCATTAAAATTTAGAGAAGTAAATTTTTAATCGTATCTAAGTTAAATATGTATGTATATAAATAGTCCAAGTTCTTGATTTGTTTTTAAAATATGCTAAACTGCGATTTATTTAAGATACAACTTTTTGAAACCGGTTAGGAAATGACTAAAATTTTGCTTGGGCAAAATTACTGGAATTACCAAAGTTGGTTTTAAAAAATCTCAGATATTCTCAAGTAACTCAAATTTTGAGAACCTGTTTTTGCCAATTTTTTAAATTCATATTTATTTCTTATTAAAAAGTGAACTTCAAGTTTGCATTAAAATCTCAAAAACTAAATTGAAATTATTTTCTTTCAATATCCAAATTTTTAATCCCATATCCTAAATTCCGATTGAAATTTATGTATACATATTAGTTTAAAATCGGTTACAAATTGGCGAAATAGTCTGAACGAAATGCAAATTAACCAAAAATTTATTTTGTAGTTTTCGTTTATGTTTTAATTTTCACATTGTGAAGTCATTCTCTAATTCGCATTATGGGTTGATATAGGCCCAGCGCTTGCTGAACCGGCACTGTAAAGGTACATAATACTTGTTACAAAAACAAAGTCGGTGTGTGGATTTAATTTTCTTTTGACTCAGCTTTTCATGGTGTTCCAGTTTATATACAGATATTCCGTTTCTTATTTTAAATATCTAGTCTCTTGGCTAAAGTAAAATGTGTGAATACCACGATGTGTAGTAATATTTCCTTTTTGCTAATTATCCCGGAGACTTTTTTTGTTGACTTTTCTGCTTGGCCAAAATAATTTATGGCTTAGTTGCTTGCTGCTGCCCTTAGCGTACTTGTTGGCCATGTTTGTCTGTCATAGCCAAACGGCACAAAAAAAAAAAATACAACAAATGTTGCTATAGCATCTGGGCACACATGAGTAACATATATTTCTTATATTTCTTTGGTTTTCTTTTTAGGTGGTTTTGTTTTTTTTTAGTTTTTTCGTCAGTGTGTTTGTCCAAGCCAAATGCATTTTTCAAGGAGTGTCCAAACACAACAGCATCCAGCCCAACAGACATTCAAGACTGGACTCCGCCATGAGAATGTTGCACGTTGAGAAATAGCTTAACTCCAACCTACTGCACTGCCTTCTCCCCTGTGCCGCCTAACCCCCCTGCACCCTTTGGCATTTTTGAGTGCTGTTTGACTTACGTATAAATGTAATTTACAGTTACAGTCAACGCCTCATGAATTTTAAGGAGTTTACCAGTAGCACACACACATCCATACAAAGTAGGCGTGTGCAGTATGTTGGCGTGGGGGTGGGGGGTGTGGCCCTGGGCAGATCTTAATTGTGTGAAGTCATTGCAAATGGTTTTTCGTTACAAGGATACGAATGGAAACTGTTGCCATACTATTTGGATAAATCCATCTTCTTAGCTCTCTTACCGACCCCCGACCGCCGCCCGCCTTGAAATCTCGTTAGTCTTCTCTGGTGGTGCAATTGCAGGAAAGTTAAAGAGAATTTTGTTGGCAACAAACAATAATTTTTGGCATTTCCTTGTTTATACTTGTTTTATTTTTTATTTTGGTTTCTTGTTGGGTAGAATACGCCTACGTATTTACAGTTTATTGGTGGATCTTTCACTTTAACAGCCCCTCTTTTTCTGTATATATCTATAGATAGGCAATCTACCACCCATACCGAGTTGAGTATTTATTTATTGGCCATGTTTTTATTGAATTCTTCGACAGACAAGACTGGGTGGGCGATGGGTATTCGATATAAATATTTATGCCCGGACGTAGAATATTGCCAACATTGTTTGGCTTACTATATACTGTAGACCGATTCCACTTCCTACGGCTTCTTAACGTATATTTTTATCCTTTTTTTTTTTTTTTTAAATTGATTTCTCTTATCCATTGTGCAACAGCAGCCACCAATAGCAACCAATGGCCGCAAACAGACATTGCCGGTTGCTGACCCCTTTTTTTTCTCTGCTTTGTCCAGACATTTATCTAGCGACCTTTTTTTTGGTTGGAAATAAGAAAAAATTGGCTTGTCCGCACTTAAATAATAATCAATTCTATTAAATTATTAAGTAAGCTTCTTTTCGGCTAATTGTGGGTGGTGGGCCCATCTCGAGCCCATCCAATGTAGAACTTGGCCATGACAATACAAGTTATTATAGGGGCCAAGTCAGAGGAAAAGTTTCCTCATTTTAGTAGCGCATGTTTCCCCTCTTTGCACAATTTTTCGCTTGTCATCATGTCTCTGGTCTGCTGGCGTTAGAAGAAAACTTTTCTTTCTAACTTTATTTTCGCATTTTCTTATGAGATTTGTCATTCAAGTTGTTGGACTTGGACTTGCGACTCATTCCCAGCCCACCCACACTCTTCTCCATAGATTTTGACTGTTATCCAGCGTATTATTGTGATTATTGTCATCATTAAATTGGTAAAGGAATTGGATTGGTTTTCCACAAAAAAAAAAAAGGAAAAAAACCAAACGAAAAAAAAAGGAAATTGGCATTGCCAATAAACATGGCAAATGGAAGAGAGTATAAGGTGGAATGACACTAACATGTGGCAGTTGTCTACAAACTGTCGCTGGAATTTATTCTCGTGTTGTTTTTTGTTTCTGTTTGTTGTTGTATTTTTTTTTCATTTTTGCCACTCTGCATCGGAATAAATTAAATTATGTGTCAGATATAAATCAACAAAAGTTGCATAAATTATGTTCGTTCATTTTGGTTTTTGTTTTGTTCTCATTTAATTTAAAAAATGATATTGCAGAAATGATAAAAGAAATAAATATAAATGCAAATTGGATGGCACAACATTTGTTTTATACATATATATTTTATTAATTTAAGTCTGTTTAAGTCTGTCAGGCTAAGACTTCTTAACACATGGACAACCTTTGGCCTAGGACAATTTTTTTTATCAACGAAACGGTACAAATAAAATTTCAATTTTGTTTATTAAAACGCTATACAGATAAACAAAGAAACTTACCCTTAAGCCATGTTAATTATTTAATTGATTATGATTCTGATTATTTCTGTATTTTTTGAACTTCACTAAGAGATAACAAATACTTTCTTTAAGGACTTTAATAAGTTTTAATTTATATAAGGCATCTCAAAACGGAGTTTGCCTAGATCAAGACAGACGGACGGACAGGTCCATATGAACTCGTATCGTCATGCTGATCACATAAATATATATATATAGTTTCAAGTGTAAAATAATATAGTGTAGTTGGCATTAAAATAATATTGCTACCATTAATCCATATCAGACAATGTTATATTTTTTTAGAGACAATTATTTCTTTATGATATGAATTTGGAGAGGCAGCAGCACCCTGTTTCTTTATAGCATTAAATGAGTCGCTCTGAAATGATTGCATACTTTGCGGCTTGAGTATTTAATAGAGGCAAACTGAATATGTATCAATTGTGTTGCTTTAAGAACACATTTAAAAGGATATTTCTGCAACTGCAAATGTTGTTTATAGTTATGCTTATAGCTGCTAAATGTTGCCCAGACAAACTTTTAATGAGCTCATGCAGCTGCTGGTGAGAGGAGAAAAAAATTAAAGAAAGAGAAAAACAAATGAAAAGTGGAAATGAAAATGTTTATAGTTTTATATATATTTATTTTTATATTTTTTTTTTTGTTTTGTGGTTTTGACTTTTACACAAAATTTAATTTTCACTTGTAGCTAAACTTATTTAGCAAAACGAATTTTAGGGTCGGTAAATGTTAGTTGGAGAAGGAGGAGCTGGGATAGTTTTATTTTTTTATTTTCACTGCGAAAATGATTTTGTAATATTGCTAAAGTGAAGCGCTCAGCTGGAAATGTGCATAAATAAACATGCCCATGGGATAGAAGTGGAATTTAATGTACTTGTTTGTCTCTTCCTCTCTCTCCCTCCCAATCTCTTTCTGTGTTGTTGTCGTGACCATTAACCAGTGGGTGGCTATGGCATAGGAATTAGGAGCTGTAGCCATGCAGGTAATAATCGGATATAACTAATTGAATAAAGCGTATTTTAGCCAGGATAATGCACACACACACACTCACACTCTCATCTAGGGCGATGCACTTTAACTAAAAGGGCGCATCTAAAAGGAGTTAAATAGTATTAAATATTGTTAGCACTATGCGAAATTTTGCCATTTTGGAATAGAATAAATTTAGATATTTGATTGACACTAACCCCTGATTATCGGTTAATCTGTTGACTACGCCCATGCAAAGGCCAGTAGACCGCGCATTAGCCAAATCCACAGAGAGACACAGCGTCCCAATCGCATCATGCGAGCTTTGGAGGTAGCATTCCCATCCAGAGAACCTTCTATTTCTGTCTCCCGTATGAGTCCCTCTTGCGTTTCTGGCTGGCTGGCTGACTGGGTAGGTGAATAGGGTGGCTGGCGCATGCAAGCGGAAGTTTCCTACTATACTACTAGCTCTTCGGTTGTCACTGGTGGCTGCCCTTAATATCCCCACAGGATATTGCTTAATGGCCAAACTATTTAAATTTTAATTCGTTTTGCGTTTGCGCGCACAAAAGTTCATTAGTCTCAAACTTTAAGCCCGCGTGTTTTTTTCCAACTCGTTTATTTTCATTATGAAAATTAAAAAACATCAAAAACTAACATTCACTTCTCTCCCTTTTCACTTTATTTCCGTTTACTTGTGGTCGCTGAGTCTGGCGTGTAATGAGCTCAGTGGCTAATCCTGTACACATTTAGCAAATCACGTAGGCGACACCGAAACACTATATGTATGTATATACACACACTATACATATGTACATCCGACTTACCTGCCTTGTAATTGCAATTCCTCTCACTCAATCTATCTCCGTCTCTCCTCTCCGCTCTAAGTCGCCTATTCCTTATAGATGATGATTAATGAAAACGTATCTATTTCTATTGAATACGTGCAGCAAAGGGAACTTTGTCTTTGTTTTGTTTTCGGCCTGTTGTTGTTGTTGTTATTGTTGTTGTTGTGGTAGTTACGGTTATTGTTGTTAGAGTCAAACATAATACCCTTAAGATCCCAAACATGTTCAACGTACAACAAACACACACACACACATCAAATTTGTTACCTTTTGATTGATTTGCTAAAGGTATTAAATATATTTCACTTTAATTGGTAAATTCAATGATTGGCAAAAGGCATCATAAACTTAAATCTAAACCAATCTATGTCGATGACAATTACTTAGATATCTATATATATACATATAGCGGAAGTACATGAGAAAATCATGACCACGAGAAAAACTCTGCTCAGTTCATTTCCTCCTTTTTTTCAGAGAGAGAGAGAGAGAGAGATATGAAGGAGGAGGGGTTTTCTTGCTGCTGCTGTTGAAAATCAAATCAAGTTTAAAATTCAAGTAAAATGTTGGAAGAGAACATTGAGAATGTTTTTACGGCTCAATAAGCCGGCTAATTATTTTGGACCCAGGCATACATTTTGGTGTAGACACTGGCAACAGGGCGACATATTCCCTCTGTTCATGCAAAGTCTATTTACCATCATAGTCTGACGCCTACACAGAGCATAGATTAACTAGCCATGTTGTGTCGGCTCAGAAATAGCAAAAAAAAAAAAGGAGACATCCAAAGTAGATTACCAAATTTAACACATCATTGAGTTTTTACAGCCAGAACATGGTAGAAATCATGGATGGCCAACTCTCTCTTGCTCACTCACTCTGCATCTTTCTGGGCTGCTTGCCAGGCAGAGATGGCCACATTGGCCTTTCCATTTATTTAAAATTCCATTTTGCCCACCCCCTTCTATTCCATTGAATGCCAACCGTTGTAGTTGACCATTTGGGTTTTATTCTCCATTCATCAATGCATATATTTCATATTTTATTTGCCATTTTTAATCAAATTTGCACTCGTCGTTGCTTGGCTCCATGAAATATTCAAGTTTCGGCTGTCAACCATGTGGATTGGTCTCCTACCCAAAAAAAAACCCCAAACCCCAAACTTCAAACTGATTCGGCCCACTGTCAACTGACAACTGCCAAAAGGGAGAAGGTTTCAAGCGGCACTCTCATCTCATTTCGTTCTCTTTCTTCTTTTTGGCATTTTTATCGCTTTTAACATATTGTTTTTGTCAGTTTCAGTTTTCATTTTGCGTTTTTCCTCTCGACCATCCCTTTTCCCTTAAATATTCTACTTCTCCAGTGTGTGTGTGTGTTTTTTTTTTCTCATTTTCGTTGACAATTTTTTAATGAAGTTTCTTTTCGCTTTTGCCGGCAAAGTGTCAAATTAAAATAATCAGAACATGACAGCTACCGGTGTGCCTCATTCCAAACTTCCATCCTCAAAAAATGAAGGGAAAAAAAGCCCACGCCAAAAGTCAAAATCCACATTTTTGTGTATTTGTATTTTTAGTTGAAATATGTTTCATTAGCGCGAATTTCGGCGCATTTCTTGCGCTTCATTAAAGCGACAAATCCGATTAGCTATTAGCCCCAAAGAATAAAAGAAAAGAAAAAAACAAAAATCTGAAATACCGGCGCATTATTTCATTTTCCTTCGACCAAAGGTTTTTTTTTTTCTGTTTGACGACTAAAATAAATTGAAAATGAAATCGAACGTGAACCGCAACATGAACATTAGGCGGCCAACGACTAAGCATTCAATGTCGACTTTACTCCGAAAAAAAGGAACCAAATAAACAAAATAAACTTGTTTCTGAGACAAAGATGCGGAGAGAAAAAGGGACTCAAAAGAAGCATCGAGACAGACAGAGAGTTGGAGAGGAAAAACGAGAGTGAGAGAGAAAAAGAAAGAGGGAGAACTGAATCCTGCCAAATAGACAGATCAGCGGGTTTTTTTTTAACCCTACTCAACATTTGTTTGGCTCAAGGAAAGGGTTCAGCATCTTCGCATCAGCTGGAAATTTGAGATTTATTAATTCTTAGAATGATTTGGACTATAAATTTAAAATTTTGTTTTCTTTTTTTTTTGTTTTTTGTACTTTGTACTTTTGACCATGACAAACAATTGAACGTAATGAATAAAAAAGTTATTCGAAAAAAATACCTTTTACAAAATGTATGTATTAATTGAATAAAATATTTTCATATTCAGTTAAGAGTTATTAGCAATTCATACAAATAATTATTAATTCCATCATCTAAAAATAGTTTCATCAACTAAATTGTATGAAAATTTTATGTCATTAAATTTTTAAGACTAAAAATGGACATAGGTATATTTCCGATCTTCTTTTTTCGAATAACTGGATTAACATTGTCACTTCATAGGGAACATTTGATTTCAACTAGTTTAAGTCTTTCGTTTTACTTTATTTTCTAAAAAAATGTATGTAAGAAGGAAAGAAACTTGTATAAATTATATACACTTTCTCACTTAAAGAGATTTAGACAAATTTTAGAAGATATTCAAAGCCATGAGATGTTTTTTTTTTTTAACTAAACTAATTTTGGGCTTTTTAGGCTTATCTGAATTCATTTTCGCACGCTTTTCGGCATGATTTTCTCTAACAACAACTTAATTTTTGATAATATTACAATATTTTGTAAATAGTTAACTAGACACTTAATAGACACTGTAACCCGATAAATTTATTGCCAAAGTTTCGTAAATTTAATAATTTATTTAATTTACACTTATTTGATATAAAAATATTGTCGTAAACCATCATTACACACGATTTCTTGGCAAATGTTGGTAATCTATCACAATGTAATGAGTTTAATTATGTACAACCTGACATCCTACATCCTTTGCCCTTCCATTTTCTGATAACAAGGGAAATTCTTTATGCTTATCCATCAATCAGCTCTCGAGTACTGGCAAATTATCCAGTGATTTGTGGTCATCAATTAACATATATGTAATTTATGTATGTATTGAATAAACTTCAAAGTGTGACTAATTTAGCATTTAACTCACTTGGTAATGAGACTTTATAGTATTTGTAATTAAGGAGATATAAGCTGTAGGTTATTAAATTATTTAATATTAAGTAAATATTAGCATACAGTTGAAAAGTTGCCCAAATTTATAGATTTGACTTAATCAATCAAGATTCAAAATTTGTAATTAAATCTAAATGCTTTTATCATAATTATTAGGTGACTTAAATCTCTTTGACTTGTTTAATGCAACTCACACAGATATCGCATTTAAGAATGATGTTGCTGCTGTTGGTGTGTGGTTGCTGATGATTGCCACCATAAATTGCCGTGCCAGCCGATCACCACAAACCAACAACATCCACAACAAAAACTGCAAGTGGAAAAGACAAAGAAAACAAAACTCGCATGCATCATATATGTATGTATGTATGTATGTATGTATGTATGTATGTATGTATGGTTGTTAAATATATTATTTATTTTTTGTTTCCACACCAACCCAACCCATCAAACACCTAACCAAGAAACAAACGACAACAAATAGCAATGAAGCATTCGTTGTGGGAGGACTAAAGTAGAAGAAGACGTAAATGAAAAAAAGGGGGAAAAAAACCACCTGGCAATAACTGAAACCGAGCAACAGTTGCACCACCTCGTCCCCATTTTAACCACTCATTGCTCCTTTCTCTCTCACTGTTGCACTTTCAATGTGGTAGTGTGGCCCTACAAATTGCTTCCTCATTGGCCACAGCAATTAAAAGTAATGAAAAGTTGTGTAAAGCAACAAAAAGTTGCCTTTCCTCAACATTTGCCACAGCGTCATCGAGTGGCCCGCCAACCCACCAACCCATCTACCCTTTACCCAGGTACCCCTTTCTGTATCATATCCTCCTCTTGCCTGCGTGTCTCTCTATCGTTGTTGGGTCTTGGTTGGATTCGTTGAATTTGTCGGATGCGGCGTTGCATTAAAGTCAAACAACGGTAATTATGCAAATTGCAAAATGGAGCGACTGCAGCACACAACTCCTCAACGGCTGTCAGGCAATGGCACTAGCTAGATGGAGCAGAGCTTAGCCAGATTGGACGGCCACACATTCACGTCCGCAACGGGCTCCATCACTCTGTCGCCGCACTTGAGGCAGAACCGCAAGTGTTGCCAGTAGGAAATCAAATTAGCGCGCCACACTGGACAGGCAACTGGGCTAGAGTGGGCTGGGCTGGGTTGGGCTGCTTTGTGGCTGCTGCTGTCCACTTGCCTAGTTTTGTGCCTGGGCTAGATTCAGACCACAGATATGCCAAGTTGCAGCAGCGGCAGCAGCAGCAGCAACAGCAGGAGTTGCAGTTGCATTTGGAGTTTGCGGTGGGCACTAAGGCATGCATGCCAAGGCGCTACACCAAATATCGAAAGGCACTGTATACGATTGTATGCATTTGAGACATGCAACAAAAACGATGACAAAGGATCATTACTTTTGTTTCTTTGGCCAAGAAACGGAAGCTCACATTGAGATGGAGAGAGAGACAGAGAAGTTTACTATGCCGAAATTTAATTAGTTTTTCCCGCAATTCTTTTTTGTTTTCTTTTTTTTTTTTTTTTTGTCTTAGCATGCGAGGTGCAGGGGATAATCGACAGTGACGACTTTTCAAGACCTCTTCAAAAAGTTGGCTCTGAATCTGCATGCATTCCACTTTGAATCCCCCTTTCTCACTCTGTTTTCTTGTTTTGTGTACTGACATCTTATGGCCATAAACTTGAACTCGTTTCGCTGCGTTAGTTTGGCCGGTCGCTTTCAGTGGTTAGTCGGTAGATAGGTAGGTAGGTAGGTAGGTAGGTAATAAACTGAACGGCAGCAGAAGCAGCAGTTGCTAGCAAGTTTTATGCCCAGTCGCGTACCACCTCTTGAGGCAATGAAGAAGCGGAAATGGGTTTTGGCCTTAAAGTGAAAAGTCTTTGGCTGGCATTAGAAAAAAACAAAAAAAAAGACAGAGAGAGAGAGAGACAGACAGACAGACAGACAGACAGACAGAGAGAGAGGTGTTGAAAATGTGGTCAAATCTGTGTGTGGTAGGTGTCCTTTTTGCCCCCCCTAAAAACCTGTGACAGCTGCGCTAATTGCAAAATGCCATAAAAATGCACAACCCATTTGGCAAAAGATTCTTGTGACTTGCGTCTGACTTTAGGCCCCACCAAGTAGAAATCAAGTTTGCCAAATCCATTTGTCTGACACCCATTTCCCACACACACACATACGCGCAGGCAAATTTAAGCCCGAATCTCTAGTGGGCACTGCCGTTGCCTCGTAACGTGCCTCGTTGACTATGTGACAGATTTAGCCAGAATTGTCCACCTAAATTGGGTCGCCCGCCGTCCATTCCACACTACATACATACAAACACACACAGACACATATACATGCAAGGGAATATGTAAAATTGCTTTGGTGGAGACACTTGATAGCCCCCTCGCCCATTCCAGGCAACAACAATTCTCCAGTATCTTCACTGAGATGATGGAGTTGCAATTCGTTCTAACTGAAGCTGATTGTCCTTTCTGGTTTTCTGTTTTTCGCTTAATTGGCATCAAATTGCTTGAATATTTGAAAGCAACAGCAACCCTGAATAGCAGCAACAATACTGCAGGTCATCAATACAATTTGCAATCCATAGCTTCATCTTCTCCCTTTTTTGTTGTTGTTGTTTCCCCCCTTATTGAAAGCATTTTTCAAAGTCCAAAGCGCGTTAAGAAAAATCCTTTTGAACATGTCTGTGCTCCTAATCAAAATTCCAAAAGTCATCAGCTCTTGTTTGCCTGTGCTTCCACTTTGGGTAGCTGCTTCTGTCCCTCCCGCTCTCCCGTGCCCTCATCCTTTCATCATCAGCAGCAGCAGCAGCTTAATGACTACCGCCTGGAATTCTTAAGCTGACTTTTGGTCCACTCCGATGGCAGCAACACAACGACAACAACTGAGGCAAACCAAACCAAGCCAAAAAAAAAAAAAAGAAAATGTATTTCTTTAATTTATAATTTATTGATGTTACCGATTCCCCAAGCCTTGAGACTCCCCAACTATCCTGTATCTTTCTGTTCTCGTCTACAATTGCTCATTAGTTAGTGGACATTAATCATTGAGGAGTGACCCGAAGAGCAGGACAAGGTCGTTCATTTGTTAGGCGAAAAAAGAAAAGATAAAATTAACAACAACAAGAATGAAAGGAAGGAAGAAAGTAAACACACACAAAACTTGCTAATTATCAACACATTTTGATAAGGATATACCATACGATGCGAGGCGATGAGATGCGTTAAGATGAGATGATAATATGATAGAGTA
The DNA here is from genome assembly GCA_018903935.1 of Drosophila insularis. Taxonomy (NCBI): domain Eukaryota; kingdom Metazoa; phylum Arthropoda; class Insecta; order Diptera; family Drosophilidae; genus Drosophila; species Drosophila insularis. The sequence continues at coordinate 2,184,193 of JAEIFP010000291.1, read as the reverse complement.
TTGGTCGAAGTGGCAGAAGAATGAAAGTGGTATCCCACTCCATATTCACTCACTCTTTTTGAAATCCAATTTCGTTTCACATCAAACTGTGCAACGCCTCTGCCAACGCCCCAAAGGAACTACTGAAGCATCTGTTCATCTCACCCTGCCCTTTGTAGCTGTAAAACAGGCAAAAGCAAAAAATGATTAATTTTTTGATATTGTTTAAAAGATTGCTTCCTAGGGGATATCCCTCAGTCTCTCTCATTGTCTGTGAGATCGCAGGTGCCAGGAACGGGTTAGAGGACGGCACAAAAAGAAACAGGATATATATACACACACACACACACACACACGCACACACACACATACCAATCTTGGCCTCAGGTCGGTCTCGAGTCTCTCTATCTCTCTTTCTGAAGAGTCGTCTTGCGGATCGCGATTCACTTCTCTCTGTCTGCCAGCTATCAATCAGCTTTTGACATTTTTAACTGGAATTTTATGAAAATTTATTCGATTTTAAATTAACAGAAAAACGCAAAACGAAAAGAGAAAGAACTAAAGAAACAATGAAACATGAAAAAAGAAACCCATATCCAAAAAAAAAAGAGCGAACAACAAAACAAAAAATCCTTGATCCTTTATTAGCTGAGATGAGATCTAAGTTAGGCAGGCGCCCAAAAAACACACAATTTCTGGAATTTACATAAAAATTTCTGCATTATAAATGTTTAACGAGCTTCAAGTTCTTTATATTTTTTGTGTTTTTCTTCTTATTTGGGTAGGCGTGTGTTTATTAGGTGCTCCAACCTAAAGCAAGGCAAAGTCAACACAGAAATAAAAGAATTTAAATGGCAATTTAATGAACTCAAAATCCATGAAATGAACGTCCAAAGTATTGGCCATCAAAATTCATTTGCACTCCAGCTGTCAGAGCGACAGAGAGAGAAAAGGAGCGGGGGAAAGGGGAATGAGATCCCCAAATGCGATGCTGGGCCGCCACTCTTGTCCAGTTTAAGCTGCTTAAAACATCAGATGATTGTGGCTGATTAATCAGAGGCAAGCATTTAAGCCGGCCAAAAGGCAGAGACAGGCAGCCAGCCAGACAGTCATCGAGTCAGCCAGTCCAGATGTTGAGCTAGAAAGAGAAACGATACGCTAAGGGAAGGTGAAGCGGGGAAGCGCCCATAAAAGTGTCATTTATCAATTTCGAGGCAAGTAACATAAAAATCTCTTTGGGTCTGTTGCCACACACACAGGAAATTTAACCTCCCCTCCCATTACCATTCCTCCCCCCATTGGCCCTTTCTATATCTAACTCTCTCTTTCGCTGCGGTGTCTTCTTTCTCTTTGTATTTGATAGATTTAGCTTAATTGGCTGCCTCTTTAATGTTGCCACATCAATCAACAGATACTCAAATTCTCAAAAAAAAAAAAAAAAAAAAAAAAAAATAGCAATTTCAATTTAATTTTTTTTTTTATGTTCAAGTCGCGCATTTTCTCCAATTCCCTTCAACAATATTGATCGGACGCTGTGTTTGAGAAATGTGTAACGTTGAGGAAAAAACCTAATCAAAGACTGGCCAAATGTGATAGCGTTTCTTTTGTCAACTTTTATTTCTAATTGGAATTTCGTTTTATCACACAGACAGGAGAGTTGGTCCAAAGAACAGTTACAATTTAACTAACTAACCACAATGCCATTAGTGCCGGAAAATGGGTTGCCTAACTCCTTTCTCCTTTTGCCTATTTCCTTTATCATTGCCTTTGCCTATACCTAGACTGGCTGGCTGGCTGGCTGGCAAACAAACAAACCAACAAACAAAACGCACAAAATCAAATAGGCCTAGTAGTCCTGGCATCGAATTCATGTCAATATTTACATTAATTCTCAATGCTCTACACTCTCCACACACGCCCCAGGCATTTGAGAGCCGAGAGCCTCGAGGTGCCTAAATAACAGCTGTCCATTTGGTAATGGACACGCCGATAACAACAACAGCAACAACGACCACGTCGAGGATGTGGATGTGGATGACTATGCCCTGCTGTCCATAGTATGTGGTTTTAAGCCCCATCCTTCGCATTTTGTCCATCGCTGCGGTAACCAAATGACTTTTATTAGTAAACTGTAAAGGAAAAGTTACAGAGAGTTCCATTTCCAGTTAACATTTTTGTTCTAACAAAACTTTCCTCCCATGTAACTTTTTTACCTTGTTGTGGTCAGTTAACCTTATTTTTTGTTTTTGTTGGTGTGCGCAGTGCCCTTTAACCAACTTGTGTTCCATTTTATTTCATTTTTCCTCTATGCTTTTATTTTGTGTCCAACTTTACAATATTTAAGCATAATTAAACTCTGAAGTATCCAAGCATTTTAATTTAATTACGAAATTTTAAACGTCAAGTGTATTTATCAAAATGAACGTTAGTCATTCGAAAAATCTTGACTTAACTAAAATAAATTATCATTTAATGATTCACAGGCAAAAGAAATGTAAAAGTTGGGCAGAAAATGGCTCTCAATGGAAATCTCTTTCTTACTTTTGTCTTTCTCTATTAAATCTGAATAAATTACTGCCAAATGGAACAAAGATTTATTTTAATATATTTGAAAAACCACAAAAAATGTTGTTTTCAATTTTGTTAATTTTAAACTTTTTTAATGATCCACCCTGTTTTTGTATACGTTTTGTTTGGCTTTCTGATTTAAATAAAAACAAGCATTGTTTCATTGCAAGTTCGTGTTTTATTTTGTCGTTTAGAATAATGCAAGTCAAAAATGTAAATTGAAACAGTTTGCCCAGTTCGGATGACCCTTTTCTTTTTGGTTTTGTTTTATTTTATTTTGTTGGTAATGTCTGTTTTTATACCATACACCCATAGGGTGAAATGGTATATTAAAGTCGCTAAAATGTATGTAACAGGCAGAAGGAAGCTTTTCCGACCCCATAAAGTATATATATTCTTGATCAGCATCAACAGCCGAGACGATCTAGCCATGTCCGTCTGTCCGTCCGTCCGTCCGTCCGTCCGTCCGTCCGTCCGTATGAACACCTAGATCTCGGAGACTATAAGAGCTAGAGCCACCAAATTTGGTATGTAGACTCGTGTCATATGTACGCTTATCGAGTTTGTTTCAAATGTTTGCCACGCCCCCTACCGCCCCCGCAAATGATATAAAACCGATTTTCTTAAACACCATAGCAACTAGAGACACAAAATTTGGTATGTATATTTGCTTAGTAAACGCGCACATTTTGTATTTATAAAAATTTTGCCACGCCCCCTACCGCCCCCGCAAATTAAGTAAAACCGATTTTCTCAAAAACTATTCTAGCTAGAGACACAAAATTTGGTATGAATATTTGCTTAGTAATTGCGCACAGTTTTGATGTGTAAAGATTTTGCCACGCCCCCCTCCGCCCCCCGTAATTTGAAAAAACTCGATTATCTCCCGTTATTTTCTACCTTGTGCAATCAAATTTAGCAGACTTAAATTTGATACTAATATCAAGCAAAATACCAAATTTGATCAAAATCGGAATAAAAATAGCCAAGTTATGCATATAAACGTTTTTCCATATGGCCGGAGTTGGCCGTTGGCTGGTGGGGGCGCTAGGGTGCTCGAATGCTTGAGTGAGCGAAATACTAAGATATGCTTGTAAAAAGCATGCAAACAAATTTTTTTAAAAATACGAAAATGCATTGGTTATTATAAATTTAAAATATTTGTTTTACTGGTGTATGGTATATCCAAGTCGGCGAGACGACTTACTTACTTCATTTTTTTTAATATTGCTGTGTTAATTTATTTCAATTAGCACAAAAAAGAAAAAGGAATGTACCACAAACTGATGTCGAAGAAGAACAACAGCAACAGAAGGCATAATAAAGGCAGCACGACAGACACATGTCATGGCCGCAGTAACAGCAGAGCAATACCCGTTATTCACCTCCCACTCCTCCTGCCGTCAACTCATCTGTTGACCCACCAATTTATTTACCCACCCACATTAAGCATACGCCACTTTGTCCAGACAAACTTTGCTTTCGCTTTTTGTATTTTTTGCTTGCCGTTTGGCTGTTGATTTTATGGCGCGTGACAATTGTGTTAAGGCTGCCCCGCCCCCTCCCCCACCACTTCCACTTCCCCTGCACTCTGTGTGCCATGTCCCCTACCCCCTATTAAAAATTTTATTGTACTGCAATTGCATTTAAATTTGCCAGCGAATATATGTGTATTTTTTTTTATACCATACACCCATAGGGTGAAAATGGTTATACCATACACCCATAGGGTGAAAATGGTATATTAAAGTCGCTAAAATGTATGTAACAGGCAGAAGGAAGCTTTTCCGACCCCATAAAGTATATATATTCTTGATCAGCATCAACAGCCGAGACGATCTAGCCATGTCCGTCTGTCCGTCCGTCCGTCCGTCCGTCCGTCCGTCCGTCCGTCCGTCCGTCTGTATGAACGCCTAGATCTCGGAGACTATAAGAGCTAGAGCCACCAAATTTGGTATGTAGACTCGTGTCATATGTACGCTTATCGAGTTTGTTTCAAATGTTTGCCACGCCCCCTACCGCCCCCGCAAATGATATAAAACCGATTTTCTCAAACACCATAGCAACTAGAGACACAAAATTTGGTATGTATATTCGCTTAGTAAACGCGCACATTTTGTATTTGTAAAATTTTTGCCACGCCCCCTACCGCCCCCCGCAAATTAAATAAAACCGATTTTCTCAAACACTATAGCAACTAGAGACACAGAATTTGGTATGTATATTTGCTAAGTAAATGCGCACGTTTTGTATTTGTAAAAATTTTGCCACGCCCCCTACCGCCCCCGCAAATTAAATAAAACCGATTTTCTCAAAAACTATTCTAGCTAGAGACACAAAATTTGGTATGAATATTTGCTTAGTAATTGCGCACATTTTTGATGTGTAAAGATTTTGCCACGCCTCTTTCCGCCCCCCGTAATTTGAAAAAACTCCATTATCTCCCGTAATTTTCAACCTTGTGCAATCAAATTTAGCACACTTAAATTTGATACTAATATCCAGCAAAATACCAAATTTGATCAAAATCGGAATAAAAATAGCCAAGTTATGCATATGAACGTTTTTCCATATGGCCGGAGTTGGCCGTTGGCTGGTGGGGGCGCTAGGGTGCTCGAATGCTTGAGTGAGCGAAATACTAAGATATGCTTCTAAAAAGCATGCAAACAGATTTTTTTTAAAATACGATAATGCATTGGTTATTATAACTTTAAAATATTTGTTTTACTGGTGTATGGTATATCCAAGTCGGCGAGACGACTTACTTACTTCATTTCTTTTTTTAATTAACGTCAAATGGACTTGTGCTGGGCCTGTGGCCCATGTTTTCATTCATTTGCTTTATTTGTCATTGAATGCGACTGTTTGCATGTAAGTCCATTGGAGCATAAAGGCAATGAGAAGACACGCCCATAGCCAAATCGAGATACAGCATGAGAAAGTGCTGAAGTTGGCTCGTCGCCCTCCTTTCGTAGCTCTTTCAGCTAACAATTTTCCAAAAAGAAAAAATTGGCATAATTCACTATCAAGTTTTTGTGTAACCCTCCTCTTCCATGCTGACCAAAGCACATACACCCACTCATATCCCCCGCATCTCTTTCTCTAGCCAGCTATCTAGTTGAAAACTCTCAAATTCTCATGACTCGTTAAACTTTGGTCAACATTTTTGCCAGTAACGTAATCGAAATATTGTGGATGGTTCTGGGACTGGGTGGGGGGCATTAGGATGGCCTGAATGTTTTTGCCTAGTTTCAGTTTTTAGTCAGTTTCATGCATAGTTGCATAAAATATTTCAGACCCTCAGACCCATCAACCCCCACCCCCATCGGCAGCACCTAAAAGGTAAACATGTTTTGTTCTAAGTAGTTACGTAACAAGAGAGAGAATGTGTAGTCGAAAGTTTCCCAATAGATAAAAGTGTCGTCCTCCTTTTAGGAGTGTGGCAATTTCTGCAGAAATGTCATTTCCATTATACAATGGTTAAGATGAAAATGGTTGCTTTGTGGTCTGTCCAAATATTGGTATCTCCTGCCTTTGCCTGTCACTGCCCTCAGATGCCTTTTAAAATGGGCGGCGGTTAGATCAAAAATAAAAAAAAAAAAAAAAAAATGGAATAAGAAAAGGCATTGCAAAAATTTATGACTAAACAAACACATGGCCGACACGAGATGAGCAGACAGATGAACAAAAGAAACCCCAAAGTTGTTGAATGAAAATGAACTGAAATGAAATGAAATGAAATATTTTATGCTCATAATAATGACACCAACTTCAGGGGCAAACGAATGCCAAAAATGTTATAAAATGGACGCACAGCAGAGACGGCTAGAAAGACAGGCAGACAGACAGACAGACGGAAAGACATTGAGAGGCAGACTGGAATTGTGTGAAGTTTATGAACTAACTGAGAGGCATTATAAACAAACAGAAAGACATCATCTTGTATCATCTGGAGCTCAAGAAAAACAAGAAATTATTATTGTTTCAAGTGTCCGCCTCATAAAAAAGACATCAATTTAGTGAACTATATGGGAGTCGTTATGTAGACAGTGGCAGAAGACTCTACTCTCTACTGTTGGTTAGATTGAAGAACTCTACGCTCGTGTAGACATTGCCTCCAACTCGACTTAACTCATTAACAAATTGATACAACAAAACATTGTAATTATCGAGGAAGAGAAGAAGCAGACGAGCCAAAGATGAGCTAAAAACCCACAAAGTTTCAAAAAGAATCAAAAGTCGAAAGAAGAGTTTAGTGTGTTCGCCATCTCTCTCTCTCTCTTTCTTTCTTAATACTTATATGTAGGTATATATTTAGCTTGAAGCTATTTTCAGCAGCATTTCGCAATTAAACACTCCAAATGGAGTTGGAACTTGGAGATGAAGATTGGAGGCTGGAGATGGTTAAGTAGAGGTAGATTCAAGAGGATTCTCGGTGGTTGTTTGGCTGCCTAAGTTCCCTGAGTTCACACTGTTTGCACTATGGTTTATAATTATAGGCGCTGGGCTTTGGGCATTGCGTGCCTTTACGTTTTTAATACCCTTGCCTAAGAAAGGTTTATTAATTATGGTCAAAAGTGAGGCAACCCATAGAAAGAAGCAAGTCAAGTATATATTCATGATCGGCAGGACGACTCCTATAGTCCCTCAGCCTGAGTCGACTTTTTCGATCAATATGTTCTTTCGCTTCTATGTAAGAAAAGAAACTCAGGTTAACATTAAACGGTATACAAACTTCGGCCAGGTGAGAGACTGTAATCCGCAGTAGCCGTGATGTTAATATTGCTATGCCTACACCCCCGCCCTAAGGCGTTCTATAGCCCTCAGATGGTGCATACCACATTGACTGAGCCGATACCATCTCATCTAATAAGTTGTCGACTGTAAGGGTGGTACCAACGTTGTCTGGAGGATCGATCGCAGTTCAAGAAGACCACGGGATGGGCGTCGTGGCCGTGTCCCCCTGAATAGTTTTGTTAGATGGAAATTGTCCGTACCAATCAGCTTTCCAAGCCAATCCCGCACTGAACTTGGAGGATATATTCTGCTTCTGTTGCCATGTGACCAGATTTCTCTTTCTAGCCTCGGTCTTCTTCTTGTTTTTTCTAAATGCCCTGGTAACGAGCGATTTCGCCTCTTTAACAGTACTTTTTTTTCTGAAAATTGTCCAAACAATTAGTTTTGAAGTCCATAATGCGAAAGATCTATATTCAATAAGATAATTAAGGTAAAAATTTTGAATATAATTATCATTCAATTAAGGTAAGAATGACGAAACAATAGATATGCAAAGTTTTAAGAATTTAAAAAAAAAAATTCCTCAGAATGGATTTTGACCAATTTCTAAAGGATTTATATCCCAGTTTGAGGGCAAATACTTAGCGTATTACCTAACAGCTCTTTTTTTCAAATATCAAGTTTTGTTTAGTTTAATGTTATTCGAATAGTTTAATATCTTATCTTTATATCTTTAGCTTTAAATAGTTCTTCCTTTAAATAGAGAATACCTAGAATAAATGTCCTTGTAATTTCAGAGAAGCAGGCAAGTATTTTGGCATTTGGACCTTGATGCTTCAGGAAGTTGAAAACACCAAACTGAGCAATATATAAGGATGCAGAATGATTTTTTGTTTAAGGTTGCCCTTAAATTAAATTTCTTGCCTTTAAGAGTGAGTGTGTATATTTGTGTGTGTGTGTGTGTTGTAAGTTCTGGCTTCTGAAGTGGGCGTGTGCCACAGCCTCTGCCCCTGAACTTGAGTTGTAGTAGTTATAGTGTATTAAAATGAGTTGGCAATAAAAACAACGCCAACACGCCCACAGGAGAGGAGCACATCAACAGAGCCAAAACCTCGAGATGAAAACTACCAGATAGATTGTGTACTATGGGGCACCACGCATATTTTTTGTGTTTTGTGTTGTTTTTTTTTTTTTTTGGTTCTTGCCTTTGTTCGTTTCGTTTAAGTACCTTAACCCGTAGTTGGATTTTCATGTTTATATGTGTTTGCTTTTCGTTTTGTCCCTTGTGTGATTTCCAGTGAAACATGAAAACGGCAAATGAATTACGAATGACAGAGAGAGCTAGCAAGCGACGAGTGTCTAACTAAACAGCAGGGCTCTTAAGATGGGCCAAAAGCCGCTGATAAGAACATAAAAGACATATAAACACACACACACACAGACACACATACTCGTGCACTCGAGGTGCTTTATTATACATAGAACAGGCTTCTTCCTCTTCTTCCTTTTTTCTGCTGCTGCTGCTGTTCCACAACTCAAAAGTGATGTAAATTTTCAAAAAAAAATAACAATTGAAAAATATATATCAAAGAAGGCTAACTTTAGTTGGAGCCGAAGATCTTTATACTCTAAAAAACAAAGACATATATAATTTCTTTCTCTCTAATCACAATTTGGTGTAATCTAATAATCGTCAACTTGAAATTGAATTATTTAGAAAACAAATAAATCTATCCTATTAAGATCTAATACATGGCTGATTATTTTAATGTCAGCCTTGCTATATAGTAACAAAAGTTCTATTAAGTTTTAAAGATGATATGGCTATATCTACTGGACTGTTCAAACTGATCAAGTATATATGGTTTATAAATTTCGAAATGCTCATTGATCATTTTTATTATACCCTCTCTCGGCAAGTGTGTAATGAACGAACCAAAAAAAAAAAAAGAAAACCTGGCGCTGAAAGGTATTTACTTTGGTGTGTGTGTGTGTGTGTGTATATGTGTCGGGGGTGTGGAGGGAATTTGGTGTGTTTCAAGTGCGTGCCATAACAGAGCAAAAGACAACAACTGAAGAGGCAACGCCTGATTAATTTCAACTGATAAGCCCATCATTTGCTTTTGTGTTGCTTACTTTTTGATGTGTAGGTTGAAACGAAACGTTGCGCAGGCGCAAACATTTTCCAGGTCAAATGCTCCAACAAAAAAAGAAACACACACAACATTCGTCTTATCTTTATCACATTTTGAGTGAAAACATGAGCAATGCCTTTGTTGCTGTTGTTGTTGCACGTTCAAAAACAATTACCCCACAAAAAAAAAAAAAAAAGAAAAAAAAACCTGAAGAAAAAGTGAGACAGAGAGAAAAGAAGATAAGCATCGAGCAAAAGGTTTCCCAGCGGCAACTTTGACAACTTTTGGACCCATGAAGCATTTTACCAAGTGGTAGGTTGCCCCACACACACACACAGACACAAATGGACGCGATGATGTCTTCTTGTCTTGCAAATTCAGCGTAAATTTGTTAAAGTCTTCAACATAAGATCGACAGACAACTAAAAACGAAAAGAAAGGAATACGAGCATCGGCAATGATTCTTCCCCACCCTAATAAAGTTGTTGTTGCTGCTTGAAGTCAGAGTCAAGCGATATTGCCTGTAGTTGACCGTTAAGTATCTTTTGCCAAACGCTAATAGCTTGCAGCTGTGCCACTATAGCAGCAACTACAGATACATAATATACTACTACAATATATACACTGATCTACATCTCAGATCAGGAAAGATTCTTGTTTCATCTCCTTCCCGTTTACCCTCCACCCCTTATTGTGGCTTCACATAATTTAGCTCAGTTGGGCCATAAACTGCAACTAGCAGCCTTAAGTTATGAGCAACTTGGTAACAGAGTAACTGCAGCTGAGTTCATTTCGCTGCTGCAGCCGCCTCACATTTGCAATTATAGACAGGAGAGCAGAAGTCTTTGATTCAATCTGAAAGTTATAGACAATATGTATACCCACGACTACGAATTCAGGATCTAGAAATTTACCTTTTGAAGCAGCTGCAAAGGAGCTATAAATGAGTTTTATTGAAAGTCACAGCTCAACTATTTTGCAACTAACTAACAATCACTCGAATCTACTCTCTGGTTATACATATTATATTAAGTCTGACAGCGAGTATCAAGAATAATGAGTGAATCTATTTAGTAAGTAAATAAAATGTTAAGGTAACTTTGATAATTTATTTTCTACTTTGAATCATTTCATGGCGAATATTGGAAAATTTTTACAACTTGCTGACTTTACAAAATTTTAAATTTTTTTTCACATGATTTGAGTTAAAAAATGGAAAAAATAGACAAATTTACTCTCCTCTTTAATGTTTTAATTAAAGTGGTTCTATGTTGTTGCATATTACTTTTAGAAACACCTAAAAGCTAGGAAATGTAAAAGAAAAAAATTTTAAAATACATAAAAACATACAAAACTTAATTCAAACATTAAATTTTTTAATGGCAACTAATACTGAGTAAGAGGCTGTTGAATTTGAATTGATTGTCCTTTTAATTATATATGATATAGACTGATTCAGTTTTTACTAATTACTGTTACTATTAAAAGAATCTTCAGTGCATTGCACAAGTAACCACAGTATCTTCCAAAGAGATCCAACAGCATGGAATAAATATCAATAAATTGGTTTAACTATCAATCAATTAATTGATAAGTAGCCAACGAAATAGTTCAATGAGATTTATGATTGTAAACTGAAAGTCCCCTTTCCAACAATCAGTAAATAATTTTTTGTTTAAGCGAAATGAAATAAGCGTATAAAAAATATGTTTTGTCTGTCCTTTTTATTAGAAATAATTTAACTTTGAGAATAAAATTGAGGCAATAATGTTTTTATTTGACTGCCGCAAACTTTGTTTTTAGCACAACCAAAAAACGGTTTATGTCTCACTCCGAAGATTATTAAAATGCAGGGTATAAGCACTTTTTTTCCGACCAGCGGTAGAACTAGAGTTCTGGTCGTTACACCTGTTGCTGGGGATTCTGCAATGAAATGACGGGAATGGGATGTATGTATGCATAGAAATATGTATATATATGTAGTTAGTTTGGTAGCCTAGGCAACTTCAATCCAATTCCATATCCACGCCCCGATCGCTTGGCTGCCCAACATAAATTTTGCGTCTGGCACACTTGGGTGTTGGGTTGCCGATGTTCATCTGAACGTCGGAACTCCTGCTGATATTGCTGGCTGCTGCACTAATTTATAGTTTGCTGACTAGCTGAGTGACTGACAGGCAGCCAGGCAGGCAGGCAGGCAGGCAGGCATCCAGTCATCCAGTCAGACAAACAGAGAGAAGAAGGGGGGAACCTCTGTCGGGAGGTATGGACAAATTATTTGCTTGGCCGCGATATTTCGCTTCATCCTTTTTCGGTTGCTTCTGATTCTTATGCTGCACTCTGGGCACATCCAAAATTGAATGCAAAAAAACAAAATAAATAAAACAGAACAAAACCAGTGTGTGTGTGTGTGTGTGTGTGTGTGTGTGGGGATGAAGAGGAGGAGCTGATGGCACAGGCGAACTAAACGATAAGCATCTTACAGATACTTTGGGCACGCATTGACGAGAGCGGGACATGCCATATAGGCTGAGCACATCTACAAGATACTTTTTGTTCTTTATCGGCCGATCAGCTTGTTTTTGGGCATTTTCCTGTGTAATTTGCGCCTCGCTGAATGCTCTGCATACAAATGAACCATCATCTCGTTCCATCACAAAGACCAAAATTTACTTTCCAAACTGTTATGGCTTGTTAGGCTACTGTGTTAGAAACTTTTCTTGTATACCCGGTATCAGTATCTTTGATTGCTTTGCCAGCTGGCTAAAATCCTTTAGCCAAGCAGCCAGCCAGCCAACCAGCCAGTGAGCCCAATTCCCAAATTCAATTAAAATTATGATTTTGCATAAATTGAGCAAGAGCGAGGGTGGATTTAAGTGAGACGCCCCACCCACCCCTTCCTCCTTCAACCCTTTCCAGACAAATCCCGCCCCTTGCTTTACAATTTGTATCTAATGAATCGTTTTACTGTAGCTAACCGCAAATTAAACGAATTTCAATCGAAACCATCCGCTGTTAATTTCATTTCATTTTCGTGGGCGGCGCCAAGAAGTGAAAAATGTTGAGATGCCTTTTGTTATTGCCACCGAATGAATGAATCTTTCGTTATGACTTTATCTTTAATGTTTTTTTATGGTTATGGACTGTTCAGTTCCCCCCCTCCAAAAAAAATCCCCAAACTCCGAAATGAATGTTCATTTACCTGCCACCGTATTTTCTGTGGTTAGAAGTGATGAATGAAAAACGAGAAAATGCGTGTGTCACAAAGAAAAAAAATGAAAGAGATGTAAAGTAAAAAAAGAAAAAAGAAAAGATAGATTGAAATGAATAAAAAATAGGGGGAACGGGTGTAGAGGGGTATTATTAAAAACTTAAGCAAAGTTCAATCTTGAAGTTTTTTAGTTTTTTTTTGGATTTTGCTTCTTCTATTTGGAGGGGGTGGGGGTAGTTCATTAAATTCTGAAAATCCGTAAATTATGCAAAGGCGTGCCCAAGTCAAGCAGATTATCTGAGGGCAACTGCAACAAAACTGACTTTTAATATATGATAATTAATTCATTATCGATGCTGTGTGACTGCAGAGACAGGAAGACAGACACGCAGACAGGCAGACGGGCTGGCAGACACACAGCTGACAAGGATTTCACTTGCAATTAAAACGAACAAGACACAAAAAATGCATGCCAGCCCGAGCCTGGGTCGAGGCCAGTCCAGGCCAGACCAGACCAAACCAACAAGTCACAGACCTCTGCCCAAGATGGTGGTACTCCCTGGCAGCTTTCATTCATTAAAGCGCACCCCTGAAACTGAGCAACGGCATCGGCTGCGGCTGTGGCCAAGGAAACTGATTATCTATATATAAGCAACTAAAAACTGGATACCACAGCGGCAAAAATAATTGCCCAGAACTGTTTAACATATCACATGGCGATGCTCAGAAGTTGAAGGTGGTATCGGTGGTGGTGGTGGTGGTGGTGGTGCTGCTGCTGCATCTTGTTGATTCGGATAACCGGCAGTCGAGTGAGTCTTTTATAAAAATTCACAACATGTCATTGGCAACGGCATCGTGAGGCACCACACAACAACAACAACAACAACCGACCGATCGACCGACCGACAACTCCTGAGGTACCCTCAACGTTGACTGCGCAGGACATGGACATCGACATCGACATCGACGTGGACATGTCAATGCCTATATTCCCCTCCAAGCTCCTTTTTGTATACCCTTCTCCATCTGTCTGCCTCTCTCTCTCTCCCGCTCTCTCTTTCTGTTGGCCACTCACTGATCCATATCGTTAAAAGTTAACGCTTTAGCGGCTTAAACATGGTTTTAAGCGTTAATTAACAACGAATTTTCGAAATGCAAAAACCCAAAGAACAACAACAAGACAGAATTTCAAGTGACACAGAGCCGATAAGCCGCATAGCACCAACAACAACAACAACAACAATTGCAATAGAATCAAACGAATCATTATAATTTTCTTGATTTTTATTTATTATTGTTATATAGGTATATTTCAGGTGTGTTTTTTGTTTTTGTTTTGAAGCCAATTAAAAATTAACAAACATTTCTTATAAATTAAAAATGATTTATACACAAAAAAAAAAAAAAAAGTTTGATTATTTATTAAAAGCCGAAAAAAAATATATACTAAAAGAAAAAAAACCTAAACTAATAACAAAACTAACTAGGAAACGTGAATTTAATTTAACATTATTATTTATTTTAGTTAGTTAGACGACTTAGTAGTCTCTTCTCATTGGAAATCTAATTGAATCTTAAGCATAGACTAGACAAATTAATTTAAATAAAACTAAACTTTGAGTGAAAGCATAAACTAAATATAAATGGAAGTACTGGAGGAAGCACTTGGAAGTTGTGGCAATTGCAATATCTAATTAGATTAATATTTATAAGTAGATTACTTATGCGGATTTTTGGAAGATTCAAAATCGTTTTACATAGGAAGCACAAATAACTATATACTATATACAGGAAGAGAGAAAAAAAAAAAAAAAATATTCCAAAAAATATATATATAAACATTATTTTATGGAGTTGTTTTTCGTATACTTAAATGTTAAATCACAGTGGCGAGATTTGTTTTTTTTATATGTTTGTTTGTTTTTCTTTTTTTTTGACGTTTGCCCATTGGAAACGGTTCTGAACCATCCAAGAGGCAAGCGCACGCCTGCAACAGCTTCTCTAGGAGAGAGATCGATCAGACATCGATACATTATTTATCTCTCATCTGGGCGGACAGAAGCTGAAGTATGGGAATAATTGACAATGCAGCGAATAGAAACGTTTCGGATCGGTTTTTAGATCAAAACCATCCACTTTGATCACATTCCATTGATTCTTCATGTGGGCATAGCTGAAGGATACTTGATCATGAAAGGTTTCCGATCGTATGAATTCCATGGGCTCCAAATGCGAATGGAAATTATCGACGACAGTCAAGGGCACTTTCAGTAAATGTTCTATGGAGAAACGAGAAGCGAATGTGGGAGACAGGGTGAAATGGTGGATTAGTTAAGTCCGTTAGTTTTTAATTGGCGAACAAAGGGGCGGAGGAGAGGGCCCCAAACTTTACTCACCTATAATAAAACCCATTGTGACATCATCCGGAAAGCGTATCTTATCGCCGATGCTTATAAATTTACCACCACCTGCTATGGGTAGCATCTTCAATGTCAGGGCTCGGCTCAGACAGAAGCCAGCGCCGCCAGTGGCAAACCAGAAGGTTATCTTCTTATTCGTTGTAGTGTTCTTCTGCAAAAAAGAAGGAGAGAGAGAGAGAGAGAGAGATGGAGAGACGATTAACGGAAGAACTGGCTCATGAATGAATGAAGATAAGGTTGAGGTTGAGGATGAGCAGAGCAAAGGATAAACAGGAATAAAAATCCATTTTTGCCAATGGACCAGAGAAAATTGCTTAAGAAACCTGGCCCAGCACATGATTAATTGACCATGTAATGTGGACATGTGCGAGGTGGAAACTTAATACACAAAAATCATCGAAAGAAAGCCGACCCCAAAAATTGTTGCCAGGATCTTAAGTGACCTTTTTCTTTTTATTTTTTATTTTTGGTTTTTGTTGTTTTCGTGTTTTTGGTTTTTTGATTTTTGGTTATTCTCTTTTTCGGTCAGCAAATGAAGCGTAAAGTTTGGGATTTTTTAATCATGCAAGACCAACAGGCAGAAACGGAGAGGGAGAGAGAGAGAGAGGAAAAGAGATAGATATTTGGGTTAGTTAATTACTCAAATCCCTGTCCATCCTCACAGATTGAACCACAACAGCAACAACATTAACAACAAGTCCACCGGTTTAAGCCGACAAAACTGTGGCAAGCACATTCATTACGGGATCAGTTGGCGATATTTCAAATGCCTCCTGTCATGGTCCATAGGAGTTGTTGGGGAAACTGGCTCAAAATTCAGTTTCAGATTCAAATTCAGGCTGAGACTATAGTAATGGCTGAGGCTAGTGCTGGGGCTGATGTTGCTGCTGCTGCTGCTGCTGTTGAGCCCAGATCATATCGGTTATTAATGATAGCTTGCTCTGGCAGCTGGAAGCCAAATGGCGGCATAGACAAATGGCCAAAGCGGCCACATAAATAACGGCCGGCCAACTCCAACTCCAACTAATTCAACGGGGGACCAATGTACCCCAAAAGGAGAAAGGCGATCGATCGGACAGACAAAACTTGTAATTATATATACTATAGAGAGGAAAATATGCAAAAATAACAGAGATTTGCACTTACGCTGTCCAAGTGGATCTCCAATGGCGATGAGATGCTCGGCTTGCCCAGATACCAATCCACACTGGGGCTATATTCATCGAGTAATTTAACCAGTCTCGGAACATTGACATAGTTGTCATCATCAAAGTGACAGAACCACCTGGAAAAATATATAAATTTCAGTCACATTAAATTATATTTCACATACATAAAGATATATCTCTCTCTCTCTCTCTCTCACACACACACTCTCTTCATTCTTCAATATATAATATTTCTATATACTTTTGTTCTTTTAACAAAACAATGCCTGGACATGTCGAACTAACTTTGGAGCAATTGGCTAGAATTGCTCTTGGCGTACCAGAACTAAGCCATGTCAATGTGGCCGTTCTCCATAGTCTGTTGAATGTTATACTGAAGAAACTCAATTGTAAAGATGATCTGGTCACAATCGGGGGATTTGAGGGTAAATGTATAAGCAAGATATTGGAGAAATCTAAAATATCGCCGCTACCATTCGATTTGGAGAATATTGTGCCCATATCAGAACAATTGGGTAAAGTGGAGCTGCTAGAGAAGCGCATTGCTCAACTGGAGAGTAAATTGGAAGGACATTTTCAACAGATACGCATCTGCAATAAGGTAAATGATAAGAAGTTTCAAACCCACATTTGGGAGCAGTATGCATCACCATGTGAGGATCTGTGCACCACTTGCGATGAGGACAACAAGATTGCTTGCAGTCTGCTGCATAATATTGATTTCATGAAGAAACTAATGCGACGAATTGCTTCACCCATTATAGACCAAATGGATGAGGTCAGTCGAAAGCTGGAGAAATTCTATGAAACCTTAAAGGAATTCCTCCGGCAAACCGAAGCTCTTTTCCAACGTTTGGAGCTGGTCAAGCAGTGTGTGGTAGAAATAGAGAATCTTCGCAATTTGGTCCAGGAATACAATTTAACTTTCATTGGCACCATGGAGGAGTTACAGGATATGCTTGATAGTAAATTAGATAAGGTCCATATGCCGGCTCTCAAGAAATACATACGCGATCGTTTCGATGACATTGAGCAGCGTTTGCATCAAATTGAGGATAAGGAATCATGTCCTCGAGCAGCTGGATTCATTAATACGGGCATACGTTGCATCTCGTGTGGCAATACGAAAATTGGCGTTGAGGTTGGTGCCCAATCCATGAGCCTGCTGCCAGATGCCACACAGAAAAAGATGCCTATAACCATGAATGCATCCCCATTGAATTGTCAAAAGAATTTAGTTTGTCGCTCCCTTGAGAAGGAGCCCACTTTAATGGTACGCGTCAATAATCTGGATTTGAGTGTATTGGCCCAACGTTTGAATCGTCCCAGTACGGGAAAAGTATGCAAATTGCCTGAAGCCAATGACCCCATCTATGGTGTGCGTAATTCCTGTTTTTCTGGTTAACTCCATCTATCCATCCACCCATCCACCCATCAACCCATTGCCCGTTAGTGTAGTAGTCACACAATCTCCAAATCGTTTCGTTTAAAGCAATAAAACATCAGACTTGATTGACTCTCAAGGCTATTTCCGCTGAGCTGCATAAGAAGTGCACTAATTTAAATTGCAATTACCCACAAAGAAGAGGGGGGAAGTGGGGAAGTAAATCAAGAGTTGGCTAGTGGAGAACCGCACTCACTGTCTGCCATTTCTTTTCCCCTTTTTTGTTTTTTTTTTTTTTGTTTTTGTTGAGCTGGAGTTTTATTTTCTTTTTCTTCTTTTTATAGTGACAAACGATCAGCCATATCCGGTCAGCCAGAGGTGGACTAATGATGGCATTAAGCTCTGCTCCACACTGTGGAGGGGCCCCTCTTTTTTTTATAGCATACCCTTTCTGAGGAGGGGAATGGAGATCATAACTTTTTGCCACTAATACTTAACCGATCGAAAGGAATTTTGCATTTTTTTGCTTTGCAAATTTATATGCATTCTTTATGTAAATTTACGCAAAGAGAGGAAACTATTTTAGTCTTGAAGGCCAATATAGCTTTGACCCATTCTTTGTCAATTAATTACAAAGTTCGGATAGAAAAAAGGGGTCCATGTTAATCATACATGGATACATTTTTGTCCAGAAATGTGCCTCAATTTAATAGAGAAATATTTATTGCTAAAACAAAATATATTATGCTTATTATTTTCAAATAAATTCTCCAACTTCTTGCTTGTCATTTTTAGAACTTCTTTAGCAGAGTATTAAAATCTTTGCCTTTTTAATGCCTAAATATACTTTGTGTCTTTAACTTTCGTTGAGACCGTAAGTATTCAATAAAATCGAATCGAATCATTTGGCTTGGCATCTGTTGGGTAATTTAATATAATTTTTATTACATAAGCCGCAACTAGCCAAACGAAGGAAGACAACAAACAGACAAACAGATAGACAGAGAGAGAAACCAAGAGGGAGATAGAGAGAGAGAGAGTGCGACTAGGGAGTAGGGAGTTGTATCTAGTAGATACATAGGACCGCAGTGCTAAGCTCTTCGTCGATGTGGCACTCATAAATTGCCTGAATAGATATTGTTGCCACATGCGATACCTGTGCGAAACAGCAGCCAGCCAAGCAACCCATAAATGTGAATATTTGTTGCTGCCTCTTGCCGCATCGTGACGCATAAAAATGCTCGTTTAATTTGCTTAATTATGCACATAGCATAAAGCAAATGAAACTCAAACTTAAACATTCAGTCGTACTATCTTTACCACCTCCACCTCCAGCTCCCCCTGCTGCTTCCATCTATTTACTACTGCTAATAGTATGTAGGATTCCCTTATCCTGCCTTCACCCAAATTGAAATCTAGCTGCTATTTTATGTTTGCTGTCGTTTAATTAACGCTTGCTCGTTGCCATTTATGAAAATGTTTTCATTTCGAAAGACATGAAAATTGGTGCTGCAGCTGGATCTGGAGCTGCAGCTGGAGGAGGATCGTCCTGATTGTAGTGTCTATTGGCTTTTCTTTTTATTTTTCAAGTTTTCGGCTCTGTTTATCTTATGGATCGCTTAGAAATTGTTCTCTGTGTGGCCCGGCAACAACAAAAGCAACAAAAAAAAAACACCAAAGGGGGGAAAAAAAATAAAAATGAAATACGAAACGAATGCAAACTTTAGTTTATTTCCATAGCAGTTTTTCCAATTATTCTCGCTGATGCTGCTGATGTTGCTGCTGCTGCTGCTGCTGCTGCTGCCGATGCTGTGTGTTGCTGATGTGGGCAAATTTGGACCAGCTGCCTGGTCTGAAATGGACTCAAAAAACTTGCTCCCGGGGGCGTTGGCGGCAACGGCGGCTGCGTCGTCATTTCACATTGCAGGCGAAATGAGTTTATGTCTGGGGCCATAATAAAAAATGATTGACGGGGCACTTCAACTCGAGCCAGAGTCAAGGAGTAAGTGTATGAGAGAGAGAGTGAGGAAGGGAGTTGGAGAAGAAGTGGGAGTTGGTGCAGAGATAGAGAACAAGTCAGAGGGAAGGCGCAGTCTTAATAGATTTCGCATTAAGAGCTGGGGCAACTTAGTTGCCGCTGAAGAACAGCCAGCGCTAAAAGTATTTTGACAGGCACTCGAGCACCATAGCAGATAAGCGATCGCCAAAAACTAAAAGACCGAGAGAGAAAGAGAAAAAGAGAGGGGGAGAGAATGACGAACTGATTTCATTTCATTTTCTCCCCTTACAAAACCCAAGACTGAATCTTGCAATTAGCAATAAGTCAGCTGTCATCCAAACGAAATGAAAGGTGAGTAGTCGCAGTAAGTTGAAATATTTTAAAGATTCGAATTTGCGGATTGATACAAATCAATGTGTCATGTCAGACAGAGAGAGAAAGAGAAAGAGAGATGGAGGGAGACCGAACGCGCACGAGGCAGACAACAAGATATTTACATTAAGCCAGAGACCAGGGCACTTAAATCAGTCCAGCAGAAAGAAAAAAAAAAAGGAGGAAAAATAAAAATGTTGAGCTCATTAACAACAGCAACAATGACAACAGCAACAAGGCCTACAACAACAACAACAAACATAATAATAATAACGACCACACGAGCTAAAAAGGGAAATTAATCTTCTCGTTTTGAATGCAGTTTTGAATTCTTCTTTTTTGTCATTTGGTTTCCCTTTTTTTGCCATTAAGTGCAGCATGAGTCAGTTGAAGATTTAAGCAGAGAAAGAGAGAGAGAGAGAGACTGCGCGCATGCCCAATGCGAATGCCAGTTCCAGTGGCTGTGCCCGTGCCCGTGCCTGTGCCTGTGCCTGTGCCTACCCGCTGGTTTTATGCATCTGAATCTGGCAGATACAATAGCCAACACAATAAAAAGCATTTCACTTTTCCTTGCCTTTGACGCGCTCATTGAACAATTGAAACGCATTTGTCAGCGTTGACCACACCGCAAGTTGCTTTGCCACTTTGCCATAGTTTGCCCCAAGCTGACAAAGCAAATCATTAATTTCTGAGACAACAACAAAACAGACCGCAAGCAAAAGCGTAAATATACATATATAAATGTGTCTATCTTTTAGATACATGTTTGCAAATTGAAGCCAATTGTTGACAATTGTGTTGTTTTGGTTGTGTGTGTGTGTGTGTGTGTGTGTGTGTGTGTGTGGGAGTAGGAAGCGACTATGAGGGGTGGAGGTATACGTATATCTAAACTAGAATAAAAGCTAGCTCAGTCTCCCTCTCTCTCTGTCTCTCTTTCTCCATGTCTTTTGCTCTGTTTGATTCATCTACTACTTCCCGGATGTGGATAACTTTTAGAGTAGAAGTTGCATTTTTCTCTGTTGCTATTGCAACTTCATATGCATATATACATTGGAATTGCTTGCTTCCGCTTGCCACAAATTCTGATAAAAAGATTTTGCAACAGCAACAACAACGACAGCAATGTCAACATTTATTTACTGCGGCCTTTCTACCTTCAACCATAGAGATCCCCATCCCCATCCCCATCCGCATCCCCATTTTCATCTACATCTCCATCTCTCTATCCCACTTATCCCTTTGCATTGCCTCAATTGAATAATTGAGGTGTTGGTGTTGGTGTTGGTGGTGGTGGTGGTGGCATTGGCTGTGGTTGTTGTTGGTGGTGGTGCCACAAGTGGCATATAAATGAAATGGATGCGTTTCTAAAATGCTTGTGGAAGTGTCGCATTGAGTGCTTGGTGACTCCCAACTAAAAAGTGAAGTTGCAGTTTGCTTCACACGCATCTCCTATAAACAGAGACAACAAAAAGGCGAAGAGAAAATTTTTCTCACACATGCAACATCTGGTTTTCCACATATGCCACGGAATGCTTATGACTTTTCCTAACCCCTCCACCAGACACCCCCTAGATCACACTCTCTCCCTCTGTCTTTCTCTCTCTCTCTCTCTCTCTCTCTCTCTCTTTCTCTTTCTCTGTTATAAAAGAAAATCCCATTGCATTGAGTGCATTGCCAACCACAATTAAAAATTGTCACAGACTTAGATGTAGATGGGTTTTTATGTCTCTCTCACTCTCGTCCCCCTCTAGTATTATTATTATTATTTCATGGCTCAATATGGGATTAGCTTAGGGGAAAAACAAGCTGGCAACAAGTAGCAAGCAAGCAAGCAAAGGCGCCTGGGAAATTTTCATTGATGAGCAAGCAACTGAAATCATATTAAAGTAACGAAAAGACACCACCACCACCACCACCAACAACAACAACAACAATTTTTATAAAAAGAAAATATTAAAATTCCCACGCACTCTGCAAAACATAGGGAATTCCAAGCAACAAGCAACAGAGCCTTATTTAAAAAAAAAAAAAACAAAAAATTAAGGAGGATTGCCAAAACAAAACAGTTCATCATTAAATGGCATGTAACATCATTACAATCATCAAAGAGCTTGACGTCTGATGCAAGCCCTCCTCATCCTTTTTGGGCCTTCGATTCCTGTCTTTTGCTTTCGTTGTTGTTGTTGTTGATGTGTACTCCATTTACATTTTATGCTGTGAATATTACGCATAATACGTGTTGTAATTACCCAAGTCCCCCAAAGCCAGTTTATTTGCCGTTATTATGTCAAAAAACAGAAAAAAAAAAAATTGTGATTACGAAACGTGAAAAACGTTGAGCGTGCCATATGATGAAGATGCCAAAGAAAATGAAACAAAGGGCACGTCGTTGTCGGATATACACTACTTTGCACCTTTACACTACGCTAGGGGCTAATTTTATGAAAGGATAATATAAAAACTGTGTGTGACTCTAGAT
Source organism: Drosophila insularis (assembly GCA_018903935.1). Classification (NCBI taxonomy): domain Eukaryota; kingdom Metazoa; phylum Arthropoda; class Insecta; order Diptera; family Drosophilidae; genus Drosophila; species Drosophila insularis. The sequence goes on along the minus strand of JAEIFP010000291.1, from coordinate 2,161,740 downwards.
CTTTTATTTGGGGCTAAGAATTTACATCTAATCAGGAATATATTTCCTATTCATATGTTTCAGTGAGGGATAGGGTATTCTCTGATATCCATGCTATGCGTCATTGAAACTCTCCCTACCTAACGACCTCTCTCTTTCGAAACAAAACCTGTGATTGCAATCAGATAAGTGTCTGTTTATACAATTGCCTGACAAGTTTTGCCAGCAAGCATTAGGTGTGGCCGTTGGCTGTTGCTGTTGCTGCTGGTGCCGCACTACAACATCCACACCCAAAACTTAATGGAGAAAAAAAAATAAAAATAAAAGATAAATTAGAACTTGAAACAAATAAATCGAAAGAGATTAAGCAAAGTAACTTTTTGTTTTTGCTTTTGTTTGAGAAAGGAATTTTCAGCTTGAGACAAGGCAAACAACAAAAACGCACACACACTCATACATATTTAAAAAAAAAAAAAAAAAACAGAAACAAAACCTAATTAATAAATATAGGTATATATTTTTCCAAGCAAAATGTCGCGCACAGTGGGGCATAACCCTTTTTTACGTAAACACCTTTGGCGCCTATGTGGAATTTCTATATGAACTGTCCGAAACGATTTCACGACGACGACGTCGACGGCTTTAAGTTTATAATTGATGATTGCTGTCGGTTCATTTCATGGAATAGAGTTTTGAGAGTGACGTGCCAGGTCATTGGCTAGTTGTTGTCTATGACTTATGACTTGCAGTTGCTTTGGCTTTAGCTTTAGCTATTGTTGCTGTTGTAATTATAATTAAATTGCACTAATTGTTCGGTATTATAATGGATATCCAACACCAACAGCAGCAACGACCACTTCGTAGTGCAATTAGCCAGCCAAGGCGAGCGAAAAGGCGTTCCCTCTCTCTATATATGGCACAGTGGAGCAAATAATTCATTTTTTATGCGCAAATAAATTTACATTATACAACAGAAAATGCAATTAAAAAATCTGCTCTTTGCAAGATTTGCATTTAATAGAACTACTTTTGCTTTGATGGGGTGCCGGTGAGTTGGATGAGGGGAGGGCGATTGGGGAGGGGGCTTTAATCCACAGCAGCACCCCACTGTTTAGTGTAAAACAAAAAAGAAAACCAATTTCATTGGTAGCAACATGTTGCTGCTGTACAGCTTACATACGCACGGCAGCAACACGGTGTTGTAAGATAAAATAAAAAAAATACAAAAAGGAACGCAGCAGCAGCAGCAGCAGCAAGTAAACGAAGCAACAGCGGAGTGAAGTAGCGGGCACAGCAGCGTGCCATAATTGCCAGTTCGAATGCACGTTAATTAACCTCTTTTTCATGATTCGCTTGGGTTTTGTTTGGCCAGGGATTTCGATTTCAATGTTGTTGTTGTTGTCGTTGTTGGTGCTGGCTGCTGGCTGCTGCTGTTGGCCGGTTGGCAGTTAAGCAAAATTTTTAAACGTCTCCAATCAACCCAAGCCCGGGAGGGAAGAAGGATGCCCAAGCAGTTTCCTGTGCCACCTGATACCATTTCATATTTTTTTTTTTTTCGACTTGGACCCACCACCAGCAACAGCCGCAGCCGCAGCCGCAGTTGCAACCGCATCAACTGCAGCAACAAGAGTCTTCTCTTTGCTCATAACTGCACATTTTCATTGCTTGCCATTTATTTTGTTTCATTTTTTTTTTTTTTTTTTTTTACTGCTACTCCCAGCAGCAGCGGCAGCATCAACAACAGCAACAAAATGTTGCAGGCCACATATTGCTCTTGCTGTTGCTGTTACTGTTGCTGTGGCTATTGCTATTGATTGCATGCTCTGCGCTTTTATAATGACAGTTTCAAGTTCTAAGCCAAAATGGCCAGTCAACTTAAGATGAAAACAACAACAACAATAAGAACTACAACAGCCAGAACAGCTCTCGTCATCCTCATCATCTATCTAAAGTCCAAGCATGTCCGAGTTGTTCTAGATTTCTAGTTTTCTGCTCGACGTAATTACAAATAAGTCAAGTAAGAAGTAAGGAAAAGAACGAGCCAAGTAACAACCAAGTAAAGAATTTCTAGGCTGCTCCTTTGGGCGCTAGTTGAAGTGTCTTTTCTGGTTCTTTGCGGTTTTGTTGTTGCCGGACAAGTTTCGAGTGGCTGAAGCAGAGTAAATGAGAAGGAGAGAAAGAGAGAGAGAGAGAGAGAGTGGTACGATGTTTGCTGCGTCTTAATTGCGCAAATTAGAACGCATGGCAGCTGCAACAGTGCTGGGTGTTTGCTTTACCCATGGATAGAATGATGGGCTTCTCTTGTGGTTGCTTATTAAAAGCATTAAAGTCTATTATTACAACCCAAGTAGCAACCACAGAAACAGCAACAGCAACAGCAGCAGCAGCAGCAACTATAAAAAGTCATTGCTCTCGGCAATATATTTCTAGTTGTTAAGTAAAAATGCACCGAATGAGCATTTAGCTGGCAAATATGACAACATTTACAACAGTAACCCATCAGCGATATGACCTTTGTTGCAACTCCTTTGCAACAGAATAATGTAATAATTTTGCATGAAATTGAAACACGTACCTACATAACATATGTACATGCAACGATGAGTGAAAGAATGTGTATGAGAATGGGAATATCATCTGCTCCATAAGAAAATCCAATAAAACATGTTCAATATGTTTTTTATATGTAGATAATACTCACTTTTTGCCGCTCTCCAGAAAGACATCCAATTCTGCAGACATTTTACAGCACAAGGCCTTGCGAAAATGGCCCTGTGAGCATTTCGTGTTTATGAGATGGCCCTCTGCAAAAGAAAAGGAAACGAATTGAAGAAAAGAGATGAGTAAAAAACAAAAACCAAAAAGAAAAAAAAAGGGTTGTGGTAACATTTTGATAAAGATTGGTAAGTAATTAAGCAAGCGAGGAACAAGAAACAGAAGGATGATATGCAGGTTGGTCAGATGGAAGAGGCGGAGGGGGCTGTAAGGAGGATACCACTTCTATGTTAATTAACTAAAAGGCCAAGTTCATATCAACCAAATACAAAACACACACACACACACACACACGCTCACATACAGGAGAGACCAAAACAGTAGCTTGTTAGTCGAGAATGCCGCTCATATCCAGCGGATACATTTTGTATCGTTTGACAGCCGCCGCCGCCGTCGTTGTCGACGCCGATAAAGATACAAGGGACAACGTCGCGAGAGAGAGGGATGGAAAGAGAGAGTGAGAGAGAAAAGAAGATGCCTAAGGAGGAGATGAAGCTGAAGTAGAAGGCGGCTAAAAAAAAAGCAGAGCAACGCACAAAAACTTTTGCGCCTTAATTGGATGAAAATTGTTGAAATATTTAAAACACACACACTCAAACCAGCACACACACACACACACACATCTGCACACTTGGCTGAAGGGGACAAACTTCAATCCTTTCTATCCTTTGTCCCATACCAAAGAGAAGAGAATGGCTAAGGGTCTCAGGGTAAGGGTAACCGAACACACATAACTCAAAATCCCCAAGTGTGTTTAGCAGAATCCTTTGGCCAGTTCTTTGCCTAATCAAAATACCTCAAAATCTGCAAGGAGTCTGTGTGCGTTTGTGTGTGTAAGTGTGCACGTGCGTGTATATGAAATTTGAGATCACATCCACTTCTCATCCTCATCATTTTCCCCTCTCTCTCTCAGTCTTTGTGAGTGTGTATGCAAAAATAAACCACAATTTTTTAAGCGAAATTGAAATTTGAACTTTTTTTTATTCTTGTTGTTGTTGTTGTTTTTTTAATTAAACTCTTCGAACGGAGATTCATTCGTTCCTTCTTGCGTTCGTGCAGCAGCATCAGCAGCAACTTCAATCTTGAAACCGAAGCGCAGGCCAAGCTGCAATTCAATTAAAATGCGGGTGAGTGATGAAGATTTTTTTTATTCTTAAATTTTTTTTTTTTATCGAGGTCGGTACACACACACTTTTTCCCCCATAGAGATGATGGAATTTATAAACTTTAATCGGTTTTTTTTTTGTTTCGTCTCTTTTGGCCCCGAATGCCAGACAGTGGCCAATATTAGGCGGTCCGGTGGGCGTGTCCCGTGGCTGATGTGAAACTAAATTGAGAACGGACCAAAAAAAAAAAAAAAACCAACAACCGAAAACGGATCGAAAGGTAAGAGGTCGGACTACAGACTCGAGAATCTTTTGTGATAAATTTGCTGGTTATTTTTTTTTTCTCCAAAAATATAATTTTGGGCAACAGAAAGTATTGGGTGGGGGTGTATGGTTGTGTGTAGAAGGGGAAAGGAAGAAGCGCGGGTGCCACAATTTTTGAGACTTGCTTAAATTATGATTTCCTTTACTCACTTGTCTTCTCCTGGTAATAATGGTCATCGGTATCGGTGAAGAACCAGGTCTGAAAACAGAAAATCGAAAATGAATACTTGATGAGATCGAATAGTGTAAGATTTGCATATATTGTAAAGTTTTGAATACATCATGTAAATTACAAGGCACAGATTCAGTTACCCCTCCCCCGCTCTCTCTTTCTCTGCGTTGATTGTTGATTGTGTGAGAAACTTCTAACTATATAGACCTACTTTACCTTAATTATACGAAAACGCGCTTGGTCAATGTCTTACCGGACCAAGCACCTTTGTTTTTTTTTTTTTTTTGTGTTGTTATTTTCTTACAAGAAAGCGTCCAGCAATCAGATAAGAAAATTCCCACACACACACTTTTGCGGCAACTTGGCAGAAATAAGTCTACAAAAGAAATAACTCAAGCAAAAAATAAGAAAAAGAACTGAAAAAAACAAAACACTATATAAAATGGTGGTAGGGAGAATACTAGAAATCAGTCAACTTTAGTGGTGGAATTTCTTCTTTTTTTATTTTTTTTTTTTTAATTTTATTCCCATTTAAAGTTGAGTTTACTTTATGCATCGCTGACTGCGGTAGGGAACTGTATTTTAAGATCATTAGAAAAACTACTTGAAGGGTATACAGAGATAAGTAAGGGTCGAGGGGGAAATACTATCCCTGATAGTCTTTTTTTTTTTGTAAGCTTTTTTTCGTGTCTAATAAATTTACCTTTCAACAACAAAAACAACTCAATTGGTTAGCAACGGTTTCTGTTTCTCTTGACAATTTCTCTTTTTCATTTGAACGTTATTATGAATAATGTCTTATAAACCGATTACAAAAAGTGCCATATTCCATTTGATTAAGTAAGTGCAAGCGAGAGGGAATGGCATGCATAGATTGCAACTACAGAAAACATTAATTTGACTCAGCATTTTTAATTTAATTAATATTTTAAGTTCTCTCTAATAAATAATAAAAATGTCATAAAATTTTTACAACTGGACAAATAAAAATAAATTTTTAAATAAATACCAGTTGGTAAATTTAATTATTATAAACAAATATGACAAGAAATTCCTCTTTTAAAGTTTAATCAGTAATAGCAGAAAATAAGGTAGATTTTACTGCCGTTTTTCGTGGGGGGAAATTCGGGCTAAAGCTAATAGATATAACTAAACCAACTTGCTAACTAAAAGTTTGTCATGAAGATAGATGATTTACCCTTACTAATTACTTATTAGTTCCGACTTTGTTATATTAACAATAATTGCTATGTAAAATATACATTTTAGATCGGAATACATGTATAAACACAACATTAGAAACTGCAACAACAACAGCAGCAACAACTGACAACAACAGCAGCAGAAAAACTTTTCATCGTCGTCTGTTGAATTTTCATGGATTTTTACGAGATTTTTTCCTTTCTTTTTTTTTTTTTTTTTTTTTTTTTTGTTTGGTTTTCTTTCTTTCGTTTCAGTTTCGTTTTGGCTCTTCTGCTTTGCTTTGGGGCGAAAAATGTTAACACCATGTTGCCAGATTGTTGGTGATGTTGCCGCTGCTGCTGCTGTTGGTGTTGGTGTTGCTGTTGCTGTTGCTGCTGCAACTGCAGTTGTGCCGCAGCACTTGACTAGCTTTTAATTTATGTGACTGTTAAAACTGTTGACAAACAGCATTACAACATGTTTCGCAAATTTATGGCAAAACTTGCCCAGCCTGATGGAACTGTCACATAAATATAGCATTTAGTACTTTTGCTTCAAGTTGTTATTGTTGTTATTGTTGTTATTCTCTGTTGCTGTTGACTGTTGAGGGCCCAACTTAATTGAAGTCCCTTAAATGGTTTAAACTTCAATTCAATTGGAATCTACAGCCACATATGGTTAGCGGGCCAAGTCAAGTCATCTCAACTTCAATTGCAACTCGAACTTTAACTCAACTTGAACTTGATCTGATTCGGAAAAGTGAGGCAAAAACTTTAACAATTTCCCCAACCCGCTCCCATTATTTGGAAAAGCGTTCAAGCCTTTTCAATTGGGTTCATAAATAATTTGCCAACACACTAGCATTTGTTTTTCTTTTTTTTTTTTTTTTTGGCCAGCATTTAAACCAAAGCAAATTTATCATTGACCACAAAGGAGAACTGTTCGCCGTTCCAGTTGAAGACAGAGTTGGTGTTGGAGTTGGAGATTTTCCTGGCGTGGCATGCATTCAATTGGAACGAAGCGATTGCCACAACAATTCGTTATGTTTTCGGCGCTCGCAGAAAAGCAAAAAAAAAATAAGAAAGAAAACGACAAATACATATATATATACATATATACATACAAGAGAGTTGGGGCTAGGCCTGGCTCAACTCCACTTGGCTAACTGACTGTTGTCGTCCACTGGCAGCAACAACAATTTCAATGCATTTTCAATGGCGTTTGCTTCTCTAACTGCAGCTGCAGGCAAAAGGCAACTGCGGCCAACCATTTGGACAAACCATTGAAGCATTTTGGCTTTCGGCTTTTACAGCTGCTTGTTCGGCCTTTTGCTTTGTTTTTCTTGGTCGCGCTAAAATTTAATGCCCACCCCTGTAGACATCGAGTCTCCCCTCGTCTCCCAATCGCTATCCTAACACCCTATACACCAAATGCAGCTCCAAAAGCACGTGGGGTGCGGTTGACTACCTCCAGGCTGGCGTACATTTCGTCTGCGGTTGCAGCTGGGCCAGCCAGAGAGCGTGTTGGTGGCCTTACATGTGGACCAAATCCAACTCCAACTCCATTTCTAGCTTCAGCTTTGGCTAGTTTCAGTTGTTGTGGTGTGCTGGCCTTTTGTCTGCATTTTTGTGCATTGGCCAGCCCGAAATAACAAAAAGTGGCCAAAAAAATATATATAATCTATGGTTGGGGCGTAGGCAATGGGATATGCTTTCGAAAATTTCCGCTTCCACCAAGCAAGTCGCTAAAGCAAGTGAAAGTTTGCCAACTCTACAGATATATCTTAGACTTAAGCACAATAATAATCGTGGCCATAACAAGGCAGAAAAAAACATTGAAAGACAACACGAAATGGCTTAATTTTTTTTTTTCTTTTTTTTATACAAAGGCAATGACAAATTGAAAATATGTATACATAGGTAATTATAATATTAACCAAATATTACTAAAAATTTTAAAACAAAATTCCAACAAATTTTCAGCAAACTTTAATCATATCTAAAATTTAACCACTTATTTCTGGTTAAAAACATTCAAGAAAACGTAATTTTGGTCTTTGGTCAAACCACTAATTGAGATGAGGAAATAATTTTGACTTCTAGACAAATCCTGGAGAGCTCAGTATCTAGGCCAAAAATGAATTCATTACCTATAGCATTTATCATACAACTTAATAAGTAACCACAATCACGAAAGAGATTGAGAGAGAGAGAGAGAGAGAGAGAGAAAACATACAGAAAACCGAAACTGAAGAAAAGTAGGCGTGGTCCACAACGCACACACGCAACACACACATTTTACGCAATCTTATTGTGGCGATTGCTGTTAAAGTAAGACTCCGTCTGGGCCTGGGCTTGGGTCTGGGATGAACCGAAAACCACAAAAGGTTCAAATTTTAATTATAGTTTTGGGAAACTTAAAGGTGAGTGGTCCTCTTACACCTGTGTAGCAAGTGTTGATTGTTTAAGGTATTAGCACAAGCAAAACACACACCCAAATGAATCAATTATTTAGAAATGTATGTATGATAAATTGTTAGGTTTAGGTCTATCGATTGAGAGATGAGAGCACTCAAAATGAATAAAATGAAATTTAAATTGATCATGAATAAATGGAAATTGTCGGCATGCAACAAGGACAACAACAACAAACCACAAGCGACAAAGAGCTTCTTTTAAATAAATGTAATATAAAATGATGCAAATAATGACAAAAAAAAAAAGAAAAAGGCGCCATTAAAAAGGAAGTTGCATGCGGGCAAAGAGACCATGAGTGCAGCGCAGGGGTGTGGAGGGTGAGGGGAGGGTGGCTGCTCATCTGACGAAATTGTGTCGCCGCGCACACCAACCAACAATAATTGAAATTTCAATTCATTGCGAAATTAAATTAAATTGAAGAGCATTGAAAAGAGAATTTACAATGAAAACAAGAGGGGAAGAGGTTGCCAGAGGCGAATTTGTTCAGGCACGGGTTGATATTACTTACATACATAGACAACAGATGGGATTATATAGTCTATATACCAAACAGTTAACTAATCTATCTATCCATATGTCTCTCTGTGTGTTGGTGTTTGTGTGTGTTGGCGGCACACTTTTAATTGACTTTTAATTGACAACATTGCTCATACGCCACATGGTACGAAATCAACAAATCAATGTCTAAAACTTGGAACAGCAAACAAAACCTTGATATAACTATCACTCTGTCTATCTCTCTCTCTCTCTCTCTCTCTCTCTCTTTGTGTCACCATCTTTTTCTCTCTGTGTATGGTCACTAGACTGAGACAAAGTCTGGTCTTGGCTTGGGACTTGGGACTCGAACCTGGGATTAGCTGTCAACCTGCCAAGTGATTCAGTGACTAGCAACGTGCTCAAACTTTGTTCACTCACATTAAAGCGCAAAAAAATATCCACAGAGTAAAGCCCATGTCCAGTCCAGGCTATAGTATATAGTAAAATGCGGCTTGAATTGTTCACAAAAGGCAACTTAATGAGATTTAGGGAGAAAAATACATTTTGAACATAAAGCTTTATAAGAAAGAGACACCCAAAGAGAAAGAGAGAGAGAGAGAGAAGTGTATACGGGAAGTCAAAAGCGAAAAATTTTTATGACATTGTTTCCCCGCTTTAGACGAACACATGTGGGTCTAATAAAATGTAAAGAGCTTCAGACATCGTCACCACAAATCTCGTTTTATTTTTTTTTTTTTTGTAGTAGTATTTCCAAGAAAATGTTTTGCTCTAGGTAACAAACAACTGCCTCAAACGAAGAGAAACTTAAAGACAAACATATGTACTTACAACTTACACGAATTAAAGAAAAGTCAATCAGACAATAAGTCAACAATCAAAGGCAATAGACAAGCTTCATTAAAAAATAAATACCAAATTGAGGCAAAAACTTAAATCAAGCATCCTAACCCGCCCACAATCCACAGGACCGTATGTAGAGTGAACAAACCGACTGTTAGTCAGTCTGTCAGTTAGTCAGTCAGTCAGTCAGTCTATCCTCTGATTTATCTACAAATTCAATGCTGACATTTGACATGCGTTTGTTCGAGGAACTTTAGCTGCAAGTTGCAACAAATTTATACAGCGGCTTGATGCAAATTTTTTTTTCCATTTTTTTTTCTTTTTCTGTTTTTGAGCCAACACACACACACGTTTAAACGGTAGCCAAAATGCAAAACGCGATTTCCCGCAAGCCTCAAGACAGTTGGCGGCGGCATTCAATCAAAGTCGTTACCAGTTTAATGCCTGCTCATTTGTTAGCATGAAAAATTTGAATGCATACGTCTAACATTATTCAAATGGTCAAATACAAGAGGCATGTAAACATGGATTATTCACCCAAACTGAACTCAAAACCGAAACGTCAAATTTTGATCGAAACATATATGTAGATATGGATTTATGATATAACAAACATTGAGCCAAAATCTAATCCAGCTTTCTTTGTTCTTTTTCAAGTTAAATTCAAAAACTTCCATCTTGGGGGAATTAAAACTTAAGCTGTTTTATCCTTTTATGGCTGCTGCTGCTGTTGCTGATGTTGGCTAAGCCAAAAGGTAATACAACACAAAAACATTAATCAACAGTAGCAACAACAGCAACAAAACACCATCAAACAGAAAAACAAGCAATTACAACAAATTGTTTTCAAAATGCTAGACAACCAATCAAATTGAACGCAGTATTAGTTAGTTAGTTCGTTGTGTTTTGCTATTGTTGCCTGTCGCTGCTGCTCCACATTGTTGTTAACCACAGAGCAAATGACGTGCAACAACAAAACCAGCATTTTCATCAAAATAATTGGCTTTTGAGAGAGGAGTAAAAAAAGAAATCCGTCCAAAAAGAAAACCTAACAAAAGGCCAATTGTTGCTAGCAACATGTTGCCAATGCCATGTTGCTTAAGTTAGTATGTTTGTTTGTGTTTGTGTTTGTTTTTTATTGCTAACTGACAAGTGCCTATGCCAATGCTTGTGTCTGGACAACTTCTGATGGCCAGTTAAGGCCAAATTGCCGTGTGGTGAATGGGAATGCTGCCTTGTTTAGTGTGAAAATCATCACTAGATATGGAGTTCGATATCGCGATAACTGCGAAAAAAAAAACTCAATTTACTCTATTATTTTTATAGAGAGACCGACCCTCTTTCTTTTTCTTATTTGCTTCTATTTTCAACTATGCAGTTATGTACCAAACAAATAAATAAATAGGAGAAAAAAACATACATACATACATACATACACATGTATGTATGTATTTGTATATGTTGCCTCTAGTCCCCGGACATTTGGCTGACTACAAAACGTGCCCGTCAGGCATTTTTATAATTTTCAAAAAGGTAATACAAACACGGACACATATATGTGCCCTGCTGCTGCCACCTATTCCCCCCCTTCTTGGGCTTATTTATTTATGTTTTGTTGTTGCTGTTGCTGTTGTTGCTGCAGGCATCGTCAACGGACAAGTCGGACGAGTGCAGTTTTATGTAAACAATAACAAAACACATTTGTGACGCGTGATTTTGCATAAGTTGGCACAAAGTCAGGCAAAATAACATTTTGTATCAGCACCAACACAACAACAACAACAACAACAACAACAGCAACATGAATTCCTCTTTCAAAATTTTTTAAACAATATCCTTTCACATGAAATCCCATCGGAAACGAAAACAGCAAAAACAAAACCAAAAATCTGCCATTTGGCAAAATTTGAAAACATAAATAATAATCATCATAATACTGACAATGATGCTGATAATGATAATTAACAGGCCTGGTTTATATTATGCATGGGCCCAAATCAATCGCCCTTCTGCCTAAACTAACTTATAATTTAATGGCTTAGAAAACGAACATCTTAAATTTAAGTAAATTAATTTTTTTCTAATTTCTGATTTTACTTTTTAAGGGTTTCTAAAATGTTAAATCTCTATTCCTCTATTTTGTATTTAAGTTACTTTTTGATGTTACTTTCAATGTATCTCCATTATAGTCCAGCCCTGATCTGACTGATGAAGATTAAGACAATGATGATGATGATGTTGTTGTGGTCATTATTGTTTATGTATTATTGCCAAAATATTCGCTCACACATATATAAATTCAGAAATTCAAAAGCGTTTTGGGCACAAATGAATGAAGACATTTTTATGGCCAATTAAGCAGCCGCAACAAAAATCATAAATCGTTGAATGAGCCAAGAATATAATAAAAAACACAAAAATGGACATATATACATATTGAAAATCAATTCCAAGCAGCTTAAAAACTCATTATGCAAATTTTGTGCTCAACTTGCCCCTTTTTCGTTTCTTTGATTGCCTCAGTCTTTGCCTTAGTTTAGTTAATTTTCGTATCATTTAATTTAAATCGCTGACAACCTTTTCATTGGCCCCACTTTGCCAATTGTCGCCCACACACATACTCTTTGTCGGGTTTAGATTTCGAGTTCGGGTTCGGGTTCAAGCAAATTAGCTTGGCCCAATCTTTTAAGATGCTAATGATGATCTGAACTCACCTGATCGCGAGCCAATTGGAACCAAGTCTTAATGATCAATGCCAATCGGGTGTCGTGATAGTTTTTCGTTGTCTTTACACTGATGAAAATGTCATCCAGTTCAGTAATGGGAGGCTGTGGCGTTGCTGTCACCGCTCGCTGTGACAGATCATGAAGCAGTTCACCATTCCGACTACGTCTGGCCAACTCAGTTAGAAGGGTGGCCGTTGGCCTTTCACTGACCTCAATGTCACTGAAATTGAAACTTCTTATATCCTTGCGTATGATCACTGTGGTCGGCGAAGCAGATGCCGCTGCTGCCGCCGGCTGTGTGGGTGTCGACGAATGGGCATAGTCCTGGAGCAATTGATCCCGATGTGTGGCCGCAACAGGTTCATTGGCATCCACTTGGCTGTGCTGTGGCTGTATCTGTGATTGTGGCTGCGTCTGCGGCAGCTGCTGCAACAATGGAACAACAAATAATGTAAATTTTCTTGTGTGGGTAAATTGCAATAAGAAAAAATATGTATACATATACATATATATAGGTATATGTTTATGAAAACGTAGACGCCTTGGATTTTGAAAAAAAAAAAAAAAACAAACAACGAAAAAATCCTACGCCAGCCAAGACACCTTTTCTGTGTTCACCTGGCTCAATGGCAAACAAATAAGCGGCAGCAGCAAGCAGGCTGGCAGAGGCAGGCAGAATAAACAACAACAATGCCATAAATGCTGAGTAAGAGCAAACAATCAACAAACAAACAACAAACCAACAAACGGTATCGAAGACAACTAACACTGGAGAATGGCTCTGGGACGGAACGTTGCTTGAGTTCTTTCTTTTCCAGTGCTCTGAGCCAACTGCTTGATTAATTTCCACTGATAACAGGTTCATTTGCTTTTGTTGAATCGCTCAGCGGCGGCGATTCTTCAATTGCTCTGTTCAGATTCCTTTTATTTTTTTGTTTTTTTATTTTATTTCTTATTTTTAATGGCTTTCCGATGTGGCGATGCGGCTATGTGGGTAAGGTAGGGTGGGGTAGGGTAGGGTAGCCGAGGGTGATGGTGATTGTGATGGGGTCCTAACTTGTCAGATTGAAAAGAGAGCCAAGCCGTCAAGTAATAAGGAGAGGTATACTTTATTCCTGATTGAATTCAACTGATAAGCTGCATCAGAAAGAAGAAAAAAAAAAACATTCTATCAACACTCTGGAATTTTTCATTCTTTTGCATTAATTAAACATTTGAAAAATTATACATTTTTATGTTTAGCGTTCATAAATATTAACAACATCTATTTAAATTTGAGATCCTTTATGTAGCACTTTCTAATATAAGCAGCCAGAAATTGATAACCCAATAATTTACTAAATTGTTGAGTTGAATTTAAATTAAACGAAAAAGTCGTTAAATACACAGAGTATTCCTACATTTTTATGTTAAATATTTATGCCTATTAAATAACACTTATAATTCATGAAATTCAAAATTTTTAAACTAAAACTAATCATTTCTGAATTAAAACTAGTTTGTAGCTTGAAGCTAGTAAAAAAAAACCAACAAAATGATTTAAGTTAATTTTAAGTAAATAATTTAATATTATTTCCAAAAAGTGCATTCTAAATAATATTTATTTCAATTAGTAGTGCTTAAAACGCTTTAATTATTAAACAAATTGATGAAAAAGTTAACTAATCAATTTGTAAGTGATTGGCTATAATTTATCTACTTTTTTTATTGTATAGACAAAGTTAAATTCAAAACTTCCAAGGAATAGGCAAAACAAAAATGCTCTTATGTACAACTATCGTAAACTGACTTTGAATGGCCCAAAGTCAAATGTATTTGTTTAATAAATATATTTGTAAACGGTTTATTTTTCGACATCTCTGTATTGAACATATATATATATATATACATACATTCTCCAGCTTCGATATCCGCTTGGCTAAAGTTATGTATGTAAATTAGTATCTTAACTTCCGCTTTAAACCTGATAATCATATTTTTTTGGAAACATTTTCTCTTCATTTCGCATAGCCAAAGAAGAAGATCATCTGATGTCTTTTCTCTAAGCCTGACTGTCCGTCCGTCCGTCTGTCTGCCTCTCATTCTATCTATCTTTCTCACACCCTCTCTGCCTCCCCTGCTGGTTTATATTGCTTCACACGATATTGTCTCGTTGATAGTCAGCAACGACAAGTTGGTCTCATACAATTTTATTGCGGCACGATCGACAAACGGTGTTCAATATAATAGCCCCATGCCATGATAGAGTCTCTAAAAGACTTGATGATGCTTGGCGATGATGATGATGATGATGATGATCAGAAGCAGCTTCCTAATGAGCTCGCTCTTTGTCTAGGCAAAAATGGTGATGACAGTGGCAGGTGTAAAAACTGCTGGGAATTTTCAATGTGAATGCGAAAGTAATTAAAAAGTTGAAATATTAATTTGGCCACAAAAGAAATGAAGTAAGTAAGTCGTCTCGCCGACTTGGATATACCATACACCAGTAAAACAAATATTTTAAAGTTATAATAACCAATGCATTATCGTATTTTAAAAAAAATCTGTTTGCATGCTTTTTAGAAGCATATCTTAGTATTTCGCTCACTCAAGCATTCGAGCACCCTAGCGCCCCCACCAGCCAACGGCCAACTCCGGCCATATGGAAAAACGTTCATATGCATAACTTGGCTATTTTTATTCCGATTTTGATCAAATTTGGTATTTTGCTGGATATTAGTATCAAATTTAAGTGTGCTAAATTTGATTGCACAAGGTTGAAAATTACGGGAGATAATGGAGTTTTTTCAAATTACGGGGGCGGAAAGAGGCGTGGCAAAATCTTTACACATCAAAAATGTGCGCAATTACTAAGCAAATATTCATACCAAATTTTGTGTCTCTAGCTAGAATAGTTTTTGAGAAAATCGGTTTTATTTAATTTGCGGGGGCGGTAGGGGGCGTGGCAAAATTTTTACAAATACAAAACGTGCGCATTTACTTAGCAAATATACATACCAAATTTTGTGTCTCTAGTTGCTATGGTGTTTGAGAAAATCGGTTTTATATCATTTGCGGGGGCGGTAGGGGGCGTGGCAAACATTTGAAACAAACTCGATAAGCGTACATATGACACGAGTCTACATACCAAATTTGGTGGCTCTAGCTCTTATAGTCTCTGAGATCTAGGCGTTCATACAGACGGACGGACGGACGGACGGACGGACAGACGGACATGGCTAGATCGTCTCGGCTGTTGATGCTGATCAAGAATATATATACTTTATGGGGTCGGAAAAGCTTCCTTCTGCCTGTTACATACATTTTAGCGACTTTAATATACCATTTTCACCCTATGGGTGTATGGTATAAAAACCCCGAAAAAACGATAACGAAAAGTATGGGAAATCGAGTAAACGAGCTTAACCAAAAATGAACTTCAATAAAGATTTGCCAAACAGAGATAATATATAGGGAAAATCAGAGGAGAGAGAGCAAAAAAAAAAAAAAAAAAGGGAGACCTGAGCTAAAATCGTGACTTGTGAATGAAGCAGTGAAAGCAACTTGTACTCAAGTACATACATACACAAACACATACATACACACATACATATGTAGTAAGTTGAGGTACATATGTGTAACGATGGGGTTGATTGTTCGGTGGGGGAGGGGGAGGTGAGGTTTCTACCTGTAAACGCCTATTTCAATTGAGTCAGCCACAAAATGGCATTCAAGGTTCAATGCATAGATTAGAATGTGAACCAGTTGCGGATCTAAGTGATGCAAATATGCAAATTCAACACAAACAACAACCAAAAACAAACAAACAAAATACATTTTCTGTCGACAGAGAGAAAGAGAGAGGGATAGTGACCGATTACTTAGACGTGATTTAAATACAGAAATCCTATATCTGACCAACAGCTGTCACACACGCCTGCGCACAACTAGATACAAGTACCAAGACATAGATCCATCTATCTATCTATCTATCTATCTATCTATCTACCTACAAATGTGTCTTGTAAAATTTAACACACTTCAAGACAATTTCTGTCTGGGCCCCTGGAACCCGCCTCTCTCTTTGACCAGCAATGACTA
This sequence comes from Drosophila insularis, assembly GCA_018903935.1. Lineage (NCBI taxonomy): Eukaryota > Metazoa > Arthropoda > Insecta > Diptera > Drosophilidae > Drosophila > Drosophila insularis. Next base: position 2,145,581 of record JAEIFP010000291.1, on the reverse strand, counting down.
ATGCTTCATTAGCTGTGTGATTAATATGTTTATAAACATTTTCATGTCAATTAATAATGAAACCATGAAAACGAATTAGAAGACAGACAGACAGATAAATAGAAAGAGGTGTCTGTGTGTGTGTGTGTGTACGAGTGAGTGATATAAAAGGGCGCCAAATATTCTAGCAAAAGATTAATGATCATAATTTTTTTTTTTTTTTGGTTTTTTCGGGATTTTGTTCATAACGGAAAACATAAATCAGCAACAAAAACTGAACAAAAAATGCAATCAAAATTCTCAACTCCAGCTGAGAAAACCAAAGATGACAACAGAGAGAGAGAGAGAGTGAGAGAGAGAGAGAGAGAGTGCAAGAGAGAAATCGAGCAAGCGGAAAAATCTTCATTAAATGCTGTTTAACAATATTATCCATAAGATACAAATCTAAGATAAGATACACATTCATATAAGGCCTGGTCCTCAATTAAGCGACCACCAACTTGGCTTCCCCCGCACACAATCTTCTTGTTGTCTTTTTTTCCCGTCCCTCTCTCTCTCTCTCACACACTTACTGTCGAGATACATTCAGTTAGTCAGTTAGTCGGAGCTGCTGCAGCCAGATACCAGATACATTCCGCCTTTTTATCAGGCGCCTACAAGCGCTTGCTGCAGCTTAATGTCGTCAACTTTTTGGTTTCGGCTGCCGACGCTGATTATGGTTGCTGCTGTTGCTGTTGTTGGATGAAGGTGAATGGAGGAGAACTGCTGATGTTGCTGCATGGGAACTGCAGTAACTTGGTCCACAAGGCACCTGCTTGAAAACAGGAATAACATCATCAAAGTCTTTGTCTGACAATCTTCACTACCCTCCCCCCAACTTATGTAGTCAGTCTCTCTCTCTCTGTCTATCTCTCTCTGTTGCCTGTTGCCTGCTGCCTGTCAAGGCTCTGTCTGATTTTAAGCCAGAGTCTGAGGAGGAGCTTTTTGCTTCCTCAAGCTGATTTGCATGCTCTTCAGGCAAAAGTCATTTGTTGTTGTTGTTGTTGTTGTTGGTAGTGATGTTGTCATTATATATTTACCATACTCGAATCAATCACAAACGTTTGTCCATTCTGCGCGCCACTTTAAACAAATTCATAAACAACAAATTTCATTTGATGATTATTATTTCTGTCATTTCATTTATGATTTATGCGTCAGCAACACGCGACTTGGCGACGTGGACGTGCACACCTAAAAAACTTTAGCAAAATAAATGTACATACATACATATATGTATATGTATATATCTACCTACATGTGTATGCAGCAACATATACATATGTATGTATGTATCTATGTATATTTGTATATTGCTTTATCAGCAAAAGTAGCCAAACCCATAATAAGTTAAATGCCGTTGTCCAGTCACAATTGTCAACTGCACAATTTCGAGGAATCAAGTCCGGCAAAGTCAACAATCAGCAAAATTTTGCGCAACATTTGGGCAAATAAATAAAATCCAACGAAAACCAACAACAACTACAAAGCAGGCGATTCATTAAAAAAAATATAAGGAAAAAAAAATTGTACATTGCATGCAGTTTTTTTCTTCTTTTTTTTTTTCTACTACAATGGCAACAGCTACAAATTAACTGGGACAAGTCACAGACCTCGTCGTAAGCATATGATGGAAGAACTTCAATTGAAAAGCCAACAAAACGTCAACTGTTTTTTTTTTTTCAGTTCGCTCTGGCATTTATTATGTGTGTGTGTGTGTGTAGCACATTAATTTCTGCCAAGTTTCCGGTTACCCCAGGAACAACATCTACAAACAACAACTATGTAGTCTAAATTAAAACAACATAAAGTTTTAATTATACTAGGAGCAACAAGAACAGCAACAACAACAACGAGCACAAGAGAGAGAGACAAAAACGTTTGCCAACTGGCCAATTAAAGTTAAACAATTGAGTTGCAAATTTTTAGTTCAGTTAAACTTTAAGTGGAAAAAGTCTCTCAAACAGAAATATCGATTTTAAAGAACATGTATACATATATTAAAATTATATTTAAAATTATATGAGCCAAGGAGATTATTACTATACATATAGTCCTTTTACATTTAGGACATTAGATAAGCAGAATTTCGGAAATCGGCCATCGGAGAGAATATCGGTTCTTGGATATCGTAATTTCAGTTTTGGGGAGGATATTTCCCATCATTTACCACCCAAGGATCTCTCACTGATTTATTCCTTTGCCTTTTAGTTTTTGAAAAGATTATTGGATTTCGGTTTTTTTTTTTTTTTTGTTGTTAGTTTTAAATATATAGACTTTCTCTTGTAAAAATTTTGATTTTCAATGCTTAATCCAAATTTGAAACCAACAAATTTCTTATTTTCCAATAGCTTTGTTAAGTTGGTTTTTATTTCAAATATGTCTAGTCCTCTCTTACTTGACAGTAATCAATTTTGCACAGCCAGCACATTTTTTTTGTCCATTAATTTTTTAATCAGATCTAGAGAATGTGTGATGTCAGCTTCCGGTATGAAAGAGCATCAAATGTATGTATAATCATTTATTATAGAGGATTCTTGGACATTATGTGGAATTGTATCAAATTAATTGATGTAAACTTTGGGTATACCGTTCGAAAGTTTCTTTTCAATGTAATAAATTTAGAAAATCTTGGACTATTGCAATTTCAAACTAATCAATATGACAAATTGGGAAACTTTTATTGAAATATTCTAATTATGGTTACAACAAACGATGAATTGCATATAAGGAAACTGGGTAAAAAGTCCTGTGGAATTTCCATTTACATCTTTTATATCTAGTCATGTTGTTTAAAGATGCCCAGGGCTCTTATCTATGTTTATCTCTAGATAAACCTTAACGATTGTAGTCTGGGGGGATCGGATGGGGATGAGGTGTCTGACTATTCTCTACCACCTTTTTCACTTATTGTATTAGCACACAATATTTTATTATATCGAAATTTATGCAAAAACTATAACAAAAACCACAATAAACTGGAGACAGGACAGGCTTCAGACTTTGACAGGGTAAATGAGGATTGAATTGAGAATTGGAGGATTGGAGGATTGGGATCGGGATCTGAAAGCTTTGGCGACGCTCTGCCGTCGGCAATGAAGCGCAAAAAAAAAAAAGAAAACGGTCAGAGAGGGAGAGAGAGCAAAAACTGTTTTATATGCACAAGGCAGAGTAAAAACTCAAAGACTCTGAATCTGAGCCTGAGCCTGAGCCTCAGTCTGAGGCAAGGGCGTAAAAAGGTCTCTAAACGTCCATAGTCCGGACGCATGCGCAGCTGCAAGCGTCACCGGCGTTGATTTATGAAAGTGCACGAAGCGGCAAACAAATGGACACACCGACAACAAGCAGGGAGATCGAACGTAGTAGACGTACGGGAGAATCAGGAATCATGCAAATTGGCAATATACATACATATATGAATGTATGTATGTATGTGTGCCGGGCCAGACCAGGGTCGTTGAGGGGACGAGGCCGAATCGGGCTTATGCAGATCACTGCGTATGACAATTTACGAGCATCTGGCTGGCTCCAGGGCGCCCACGCAATGAGTACAAATTTCAATGGCCCAACATGGTAGAGTAGGAGTTGGATGACTGGATGATGGACTGAATAGAAGATTAACTCACTTGCATGCCCGGATATCCGTAGGCGCTCTGATAGAGCAATAGCGTCATATAGACAACGGCAACGGCTAGAGTCATGGCTTGCAGGAGGCGTTTAAAACGTTGCGGCAGCGAGAGCACAGTCAGGCTCATCATATGTTGGGCCCCAGCCACACTTTACGCGAACATCGATCGCTGTCCGCTGTATATCCGCCGTATTCTGTGTAATCACTAAGCACCCAAAAAATCACACAAAAAAATGTTGGATTTGATTTTGGTTTTTTTTTTTTTGTTATATAGATATTTATAATTGTATTTTGTTTGTTCACTTTTTTATATGGGTATGTATGTATTTTGCTTGCAATTTATTAGCTTAAATCAGTCAGTATATATTTTCGTAAAATTCTTCGATCCTTTAAATGGAAATCTCTGTTTACCACGAAGCGCGCGCGCATACGTCTTGCTTGGGGCAAGTTTGCTGGGCAACTGACTCTGGCTCTGATCGGATTTCTCAGTGAGTCTCAGTTAGGCCGATTGCCTGTCGGTCTTCCAGCGAAAATCGTAAACAAAACAAAAACCAGAAAGACCAGAAAATACATAGCGCGAGAGAGAGAACAACTGGGGCTCCCTCTCTTTCGCTCTAGCGTGTGTGTCTGTTAGTTTGTGTGTGCTCCAATTGGAAGCGTAGGCCGACAGCGGCTACAAAGAGTGATGACCAAGGGGGTGGAATGACAATGCATCTGAAACTGCAGTTTTCCAACCAGAGCACGCTCTCTTCTCTTGCTCTCTCGCCCATGCTATGTAGTTCTGGTCGGTTTTCTCCCATTCTCTCTCTCTCTCTCTCTCTCTCTCTCTCTCTCTCTCTCTCTCTCTCTCTCTCTCTCTCTTTTCTTGCTCTATCTGTTGATGTATGGCCGCGACCTGCTGATCGTGCTTCGACTCGGCATGTGCCACAGAAGCTGCCGAAAGCTATCTTCTCTGAGGGCACACAACTCGTGGGCGAGTGGAAGAACTGTCATCTCGTTTTGTGGCCTTATCCTGTCTTGTGGCCGACTGCCAGCCTGCAATGACATGTTTGCTATGTGTCCTTATTTGCATCCATAAACAACATCTGAAATGTACAAACTAAGGCTCCTTAAATAGATAGAGCGAGGACAAGAATGAGGAGCGTCTTTATTTCCCTGGTCGCCCTTCTGCTTCAACTTCAATCCCAACTCCAGCTTCTTCCATATTTTTTGCCGTCAGCCGACGACAATTCCATTAAAAGTTGTACGTTGTCACTTTGCGTTAACTTATCTGTGGAGCATGTTGTGCGATCGCATTTTTATTGTCGCCATTGTTTCGCTCTCTCTCCGACTCCAGGTCCTCTGCCCACACACACACACACACACACATACATATACAGCAGGCAACAATTCCAACTCCATCTCACGTGCTGTTTCCACTTTCCATCCCCATCTTCAATTCCCTTCTCCTCTGACTCCTATATGTATCTACTGGAGCTCCTACGTTTTTATTTTTGTTGCTTGAATTTTCTGTAGCACTTGGTTTTCTTCTTCTTCTTCAGTTGACAATGCTTTGCATGTCCCTCCCCCTACCCAAAAAAAAACCTACCCTACCCTCAACGCCTCCTCCCCGCCTTTTGCTTTGCTCCGCCTGTCATATTCCATGTTTGTGGCGGCGACAAAAGCTCTTGCGGCTCTGCTCGCTCGCACAATCAGCAACTCGGCATCTTGTTCGCTGTCCCTTTGTGCGGCTTTCGCCTGAATTGCATTAAAAAGAGGCAGCGGCCCAAGCCCAGGCCCAAAACTCCAACTCCAACTCCATCTCCAACTCCAACTCCATATCCAACTCAAAAGCCAGAGCAACCTTGTTCTGCCACAGAAAAAGACATCGGCATCGCTCGACCGCCGGTGAACCCCTTCGCCCCACCCTTGTCATCCCCTCATTCATCCTACCATTTCTCCATTCCTCATTTTAATGTGCAATTTTGTATGTGCAGCTCGTAGCAATAGAGTGTGTGTAGTACTCGTCTCTTTGTGTTTGCATAGCTAAGGCAAGCTGGTTAGGCATGTGCCACAGCCCCAGCCCCAGCTCCAACTTCAGCAACTTCAGTTTCAACTTCAACTTTAGTTTTAAGCCAACAACAAGTTGGGCTCAAGCTACGTTTATCGGCTAGCCTAACCTTGTTAGGATTGTAAAATGTAAACCGAAGGCGTTGCTTCTCCTCCAATTCGGCCTTAGCCTAGCTCCAGCTCTAGTTCGCTTCACTGGCACACGCTTGAGTTGCCTCTGTCGTCGTTGGCGTCGAAGTCGACGTCGTCGTTGCCATCGTTTGGTCGTTAATCGAAAACGGGCGCGCAGTCGCCCTGCGGTTACGAATGTCGCCGGACCAACCAACCAGAAAGGGGTGGAGTGGCAGAAGGAAGTTGGCAGTTGGAAGTTGGAAGTTGGAGCTTGGGAGTTGGCCAAAGACAACAACAATTGTGCGCGTGCGCAGCCGCCAAACCGGCAATGTATTCATTTCCAAGACTCCAGCTCTGAGACCATATTTTGTTGGCTTGCTAAAATTATGCCCGGTAGTCATGCCAGGCCACAGACCAATGTAAAATTAAGGCGAGCTTTTGACTGACGGACTGACTAACTGACTGACTTATAACCAAGTAGAAGACTGACCTGGCAAACACGCGGCTTGATTGCTCGCCTTGTCCACGTTCCATTTCGAATGGATGGCATGGTGAGATGGTGATGCTGATGCTGATGCTGATGCTTATGCTGATGCTGATGGTGATGGCGATGAAGATGGAGGCAAATCAAAAGACACCCAACCGCGTGGCAACCTAGCTCACACATTCATCATAAATGTTTGTCTGGTTCTATGCCATAGACCACGATTTGCAGTCAATTTTTTGATGCGTATTGATGGCCAGCAGATTCTGACATTAAGCAGATCAGAGATTAATGATGTCAAATTAGTCAGTGTCACTTATTGGAACGCATAACCTATGGGGCCTATTTAAGGCGCTTTTCTTCTAAAATCCCCCCCAAAAAAAAACCATTCATTAGCTCATCGCAAAGTTTTTCCCGTTGAAGTCAAAATAAAAGTCAATTACAAATTACAATGAGTTGCTAAAATTCAAGGTACAAGATCATCGACAAAGAGAAAAATCCCGAAAAAAAATTGAAACAGAAAGTCAAATCAAAATTAATTTCAACCTTATGTTTACAATATCATCGATCAATAACTGTCAACACAGCGGTTGGCAAAAGGAAGAAGTGCCCTACAGAAGGTCGAGCATTTATTTTCTAATACCTAATTGGAATCATATCATAAACATATGTATATGTATCATTTACAAGAATTTTCATAAAGCTATCAATACGAATACTCAGAAAAATGATGCTTATACTAATAAAAAAAATTACAAATTGATACTAAGTTAATAAGTTTTATCACTGCTAAAATAAATCAAAGAAATTATACACCAAAAATGTTAAATATTACAAGGGTAAGTAAAATCTTTAGAACCTCGCCTAAATGAAAACATAGTCCTTGCAGCATAAATAATATAATAAGGACCATGGAAAAATTTTTCAAAATTTCAACTAATCATTTATTTTTAAAAAATTGAAAGGGTAATAGATAATCGGCTAATTCGGGTTTCTTTCTCATAATTTTGTGTGCGTGTTTTTTGTTTTTTTTTTTTTAAAGCTGCACCCATAATGTAATACAAAAAAATTGTTGTATATCTTTACAGATTGTATTTTAGTTTTGTGATTTCCAATTCGATGAGAGGCAAAGAGAGTAAAGAGACCACCTGGCGTTTGCAGAGAACGCTAATTGCATTGATGGTCCGTATGGACACAAAGGAAAAGTTACCAGGTGATGATATCAGCATGATCAAGCACTTAAATAAGTACAAATGATGGCCAAAAAAAAAAAAAAAAAAAAACAAAACAAAAACCGAACTTTAACGTTAACAATTTGTTGATTCAACTCAGCATGAAATCGGTCTTAGACTTTTGTTGAACTTTAATTAACCGATTTTCCGTTTAAAGGTAAAGGGGAGAGAAATCACAAAATCATAGTTTCAAAATAGTTAAATTACATTTAAGCGGATTAAAGTTCACTTCATTCCGGCCATTCAATTCGATTTGTCTAGTTTTGGTTAATGTCGGCCTGTGAGACAGCGGCAGCTCAAAAAAGTTCATTAAAACTGACCAAGTTAATAAGTTAAGCAAACAGACATAAAACTCGAACGATCCGTTTCCCCCTTACTCTATTATCAACTAACTCTCTCTCTCTCTCTTTGTCTCTTCTAGCTTCTCTGATGATTTTTCCCAAAACCTAATTTTCAATTTACCAAAACAATTAACAACTAATTTTATTGGCTTTTAAGCCATGCAAACACTTGAGACGCACACATGCTCAGAAAACAGTAAGCGCATCGTAAAAAATGTTTTGTTGTTTTCTATAGCATCTCAAAGATACACACTCACACACACACAGACATACAATATGCCGCTATTGATCAAGTGTTTGACGAGTTTAAAGATTTGTTTGCCCTGCCGAATCAACCATCAGGCACTTGCAGTGCGTTAATTCTGTTGAAATTCAATGACCGAACCGAACAAAATGAAAGAGACGGGAAAAATTAACCTCTTCAGCCTCCTTCCATCCGTTAAACGTCTATCGTTTGCTCTTTATGTATCTTTTAATTAACACAAAAAGGAAAAAAAAACTAAAGAACCCACAGTATGGAGGGGGACCTACCTCTATGTATGTATATTCAATAGGTAAGTATATAAAACAAAGTAAGCGAGACAATTTCATTGAATTTATACAGTTCGAATCGATTTCATGATTCCCATTACCGTTCCCATACCACCCAAACTATCTGCCATACGAGACATAATCATTTATGCAATGCTAACCACAAATACCGCGAAAGCCATGAATCTCTAAATCTTACAGTGCACTATGGGCCATGAGCTAATGGGCCAACATTTGGGGTTCCCTTTTACAATCTATAACAAACAAAATATTTCCATTGACAATTTAAATAACATTTAATAAATTAAAACTTTAAAAGTAAAATCATATTTTATAATTTAATTCTTTCATTAAACCATTGAATATATTTTAATTAAAAATCTTTTATATACATTTTTTACACTAATTTATGAAAAGTTTTCATCTATTGACATTTTTAATTAAACTCTTTATTTAAATATCACATTTGGCTAAAAGTCAATGTGCCTTTGTCAAAAAAAAATCTCATTTTACCCATAGTGGAGCTGGTTAAAGTAGGTGCCAGCTTGCATGTTTTTTAGCATGTTATCCAAAATAAAATCCTGCCGGCTCACTCTCATCTCACTCATCTGTCTTGGTGCCAACTCCATGGCCTCTGCATCGACATCGGCATCGACTACGACTTCAACTTGGTCTGGATGAACTGGATGGGATGGCGTGGATTGTGTGTTCACCGCGTGAGTCGAACGACTGGCTTGCAATGTGCTATAAATTTATGACACTACTAAAAATAGTAGTAGTAGTAGTAGTAGTAGTAATAAGTGATGGTAGTAGTGGTGGTAAATGGTAGTCAGTAGTCGGTTGTAGAGCTAGTAAGTAGGTAGGTAATATCCATGTGTGCAACTTGGAGGACTCTGTTTCTGTTGTTGTTGTTGGTGTTGCTGTTGTCGGCGGCTGTTACATTATGTTGCCTTTGTTTCTTCAGTCACATTACATGAGAATGAGAATTATATGCAAGTGAAAATGCCATTTAAAAGCAAATAAATAAACTTAATGCCATTTCGCTCCACAGGGCTGCCATAGTCAGTCCCATATCCAGGACTCAGACAAGACACATCCCCACACAACAAAAGTGTCGTACCAGTATATATACTGGTAGGAAGATATGTTATACATATCCTGTGGTGCGAAAGGGCATACAATTTCTTATAAAAACCAACATATCTGCCTTCAGATTCTTATGTGTATCTATCTCCCGATAGAAATAGTACTGAGCTTAGGTTTTTTTTAGTCTTTTGAAATACATCTAATTGCCATGCCAGGGCCCGGCTCAATGCTCTTCCATTCGCTATTATTATTCATAATTCATTCATTTCAAAAACCCGTTAAGAATGATGTCTGACCTGTCCTGCCGCTTTTCGTTGCCCTAATTGGTTTGCGTGCTGTAAACTACGTCTGATTTTTTCTTTTCTATGTGATCCCCAGCGATAAACGCAGCGTTTGCGTTGCTCAAAGGAAGCTATAAATAACAATTAATTGTATTATTAAACTAATTCGGCAAATGTAGCAAATGTTTCGAGTTCAGTTGAGTTTTTTTTTTTTTTTGGCTTTTTTTGGGATGAAAGGCCGTCAGTCATGCGATGAATTTGGCAATATAAAATCGTTTCCCTCACACTCTGTTTCCCCTTCTTTGTCTTTCTTTTGATGTGCTATCTGCTGACCGTTGCTGCTAATTTACATTTTGATGTCAGACAGGCAAAAGTAAAAGTACGTCGAAACGTCGTTTCTAAAATTGTGCCCTAAGGCCACAACAGAAATATAAAAAGGCCAACACACACACACACACACACACACACACACACAGAGACCCAGAGCCAGGGCCCAAGACACAAGGCACAATCAATTATGGAATAAGTCAATGATCAGCAAGGAGCTGCCTGCATAGTGCCTGGTGCAGCACGCAATCAGGCTTCCAGGGTGAAAGAAAGTAACTCAAGGGCCGAAATACAAATACCCTTCAAATTCTTCTATCATCTGCATCGAAAGGCAAGACTCTATACATTCAATCTAATATATAAGTGATGGAACATTCCCGATTCTTAAAGTAGGAGCTAAGATTGGGAAGCGTAAGTATATTTTACTTTTGGCGCTTTAGTAGATGTCATAGTAGATCATGCTTAATTTAACAGAGATGACGAAAAGGCATATACCCTTACTATGGCAAGACAGAAGGACGCGAAAAATGCAGAAAGATGCAAATAATGACAACAATTAACGATGAAAATATTGGTGTTGTCCCCTTGCGTGTTCTGCAAGACAGGGTGTGAGTAACTTATTTAAATATTCCCAACACACATCACAACCTACATATGTATATATGTATGTATCGAAAACAAGATGAAAGTGTGTATATATATATATATGTATGTATCTACAATTCTGGGTCATTGTCAGAATTTCTTAAATTTGTTTATATTTTCATGATTGGTTTAAACTTGTAATTGCATTTTTAATGAAGGGCTTGACATAGTTAACATCCGTATAGACACCAGGATATTTGTTGCTGGCACAGCCAATCCCAAATGACACAATGCCACACAATTGATTCTTATATGCCAAAGGACCACCCGAATCAAAGGTGCAAGCATCCTTTTTGCCGAGTAGAGCGGCACAGAACATGCTGTCTGTTAGTTTGACTAAATAAACAATATAAATAAGCAAAACCAAAAAAAAAAAAAATAAATAAGGTATTAGCTCACCAGATGGCCAATAGACGCGTCTGCATTCACGCCTTGCCATGACCGGAACATCGGCTTTACGCAAATAATTGTGAGGTTGTGAGGACCTGGTATCAACTAAGCCCCAACCGGCTACGGTAAGTGTGAGATTAGCTACTAGCGGTGTATGGCATAGTTTCAATTTGCCCACACCGTGACCATTCAATGGTTTTCTCAGTTGAACCACTGCCACATCCATGTGCATATCATCCTCACGAAAGTGAAGTGGAACCTTATAGTCCTTCAATTCAGACTTAATACCATTGGTGTCGTCTAATGTCGATATACCACCTTCAATGGTCCATTGATATTTATTTGAACGTCCCAGGAAACAGTGGGCCGCAGTGACAACAAAATAATCGTGTATAAGAGTTCCACCACAAATGAAGTCACCGTAATAGCGAAGTGCTACCAGATATCCGCCCAGTTTCTGATTGGTTGTCACTTCGCCACCAATGACACGCGCCTGATATGCTGGAGGAAGAAATTTCTTAGCCAAATCTTTTGGATCGTAGGTCATATTTTTATCCTCTCCCTGGACATGGAGCAGATGAAACACAGCGAAAAATGCAAGCAGTAAATGCCTCATGGCAAATTCAAGACTGTTGCTGATTAAAAAATCCAGGCTATAATACGAATTGAATGTATTATGCATTATACAATCGTACCAAAGCAAAAAATATGCGAAGCCAAATTATTTAACTGAAACGAATGGAGTTTATACCAAAACCCCCAACTCTCTTACGAAGGGAATTCAACGACAATAAGTAAAGTAAGTAAGGAGTTAATAATATCAATTGAGTTTAATTTATGTTAATTGAAATATTCATGTGTGTGGGTGTGCATGGAGCCAGAATTGAGTGTCGAATCGGCGATCGAAAGAAATGTAACTAAAACTATGAGTAACTTAACGGTCGAAGTTCCAGTAACAATTTACGTATATAATAAATTAGTTTTGGATCACGATTCCTTATGTCCGTTGCATGTGGATACATAGAGTTGATTAACTGATGCAAATCCGAATAGTTCTACATGAATTGAAAACGAAAAAATTCAATGATGATGGTATTTGTGATTCTTAAAACGTTTACCAACTTACCCCAATGTTTCGCCATGTCGGTTGATAGTGCAATTTAAATATATCTAAATCATCGGAGCACAATTCAGAGACCTCGACAAACGTTGAATTATCCGGTGTCACACGACAAGTGACCTCCGCCCCCTCGTTCGGATCCTTGGGATTACGCAAACATAGCACAATATTACGTCTGGTGGCCAAACGATTCCATTCGGAACGGAAAAACTTGATCATTTTACAGTGTATGGCAATGGCATCATAGACATGTAACTCTAATGCCAACATTTTCAATGAATAATAACCGTTTTCAATATAAAATTTAGCATCATGTTCCGCAAATATATTCACATTTTTCTCTTGAAAACGCTGAGAAGAAAAATACGAGAAAGATTACTATGATTTTCATTTCTTTCGTCTCCTTCGATTCTCCTACTTTACGAAAATCAGCAAAATCAAATATAGGCTCCTCTATTGTCATATATTTAACCGGTTTAGCCGTATATTCCTTAACCAAATCCGTCACATAGCCACGTATACCTTTATTGCTAATAAATAGAACTACACGGACATGAAAAGTGTCCAATGTGAAAACTATTTCATTGGCACTAAAACAAAAAAAAAAAAAATGAACGATTAGCGAATAAAATTCCTTAGCCACTTACTTCTCCTCACTGGGCTCCATGCACCAATGGCTAAAGGGAAAATGGGCGTAACGCTTAAAGGCAAATCCAAATAGACCCACACGATCAGTTCTCACTGTTACGCTCAGATTGTCCCGATCAAGTTCCGTTCTTTGTATATACTTGGTAGTCCAATGGATGACCTTGGGACGTTCTACGCTTGGTCTTTGTCTTGTCGGATATATTTCATCATCTTCGTTATCGGATAGATTATATTCGGGCTTCCGGTTTGACTTTCGAAATACATCCGTCGATGTCTTAATGCTGATTGTATCGACATCCTTTAGATCCATTTCATCCTTTGGCATGCTATCGAATATTTCGGTATTGCGACTTGATGCAATATCGGCAGGTCCACTTCTTGACAGTAAATGCAATTTACTTCTACGCGTTGGCACCTTTGATTTCGATCGTGTTGTTGAGGCTGCCTCATGCCCGGATGACACAACGGTTGCATCAATGGATTGTTTGGTAACTTGCTTCTTTACAACAAACATTGGCTGATCCATAACTTTCTTATAGTTCGATGTATACTGTCCTTCGATATCCTCCAATTGCCTTAAAATTCCATACATTGTGGGTTCTTTATATTGCAGGTCTCCGTCCTCAACATCTTCTTCGGAATCGTCCTGGCCGAATATATGCACACGAACGAATGGATTGCGATTGTAGGTAATTTTTTCACGCCTTCTCAACACTGGATAAAGGCGTTCGGGAGCTGACTGATCTTCATAATTGAGAAAGAATTCAGCATCTTTGGCTTTGTCATCAATTTCCTTTTCGGATTGTTGACGCATCATTAGCATGGGACCTTGCACCTTTTTCGCTGACACCTCATCGCGAAACTCCTCCTTGAACTCAAGCGGCAACTTAAAGGACGACAGAATCCGCGGCACACAATGCCTTTGTATGTTACGCAACTGCAGATTGTTTAACTTGTGACCGGACATCTCAAAGTTAGCCAAATTTGTACCTGGCAGAATTTCTTTGTTCAGGGTACTACGGCGAAGCATTTCCAATACGGATGGCCTATATATATTGCTCGGCTCGGCACGCACTCTCATGATAACCGTGGGCTTTGGCCTGTGGTACTCTATGCGTTCAGTTGGCTGCTGTTGTTTACCCTTTGGAATGGGAACCCTTTCACCGGATTCGTCTGTGGTGGTGTCCGTATTCCTAATGCTAACCGCTTTACTTTTCTTCTTCCTATGCCTCACTCTATCTGGTTCGGGTTGTAGCAACTCCTCTTCAATCTCAATTACTTCTTCCTCCTCTTCGATGAATTGACATACCACGGGCTCACCCCAAAGGAAAAGTTCCCGGGGCAACTTAAAGGTGACAAAGAAGAATGGTAACTCATCATCATTTAAACGAATTTTCGTGTCTGCCTCCATTTCGGCCAATTGAAGACGGGAACGTGTTGAGCGTGTTGTCTCCCGCCTCACTAACTGTTGTGACATCGACGCTAGAAGCGGTCCGAAATGTTCCTCTGCGTCATTTTCACTCTCATTTCCAATCCGTACATCGTGTCTTATAAATACTACACGCCCATCCTCGTGCAATGTTATATTAAATTTCTCATAATCCGTATGCTTAGGTTTACGTACAAATGCCAGCGAAAAGATGCCACCCAATATGAGAAATTCGCGCAAATTGATCTAAAAAAAAATTATATTAACATACAATTTTAATTGGGCTTAGCAGCTACCAAAAAACCGACCTCATCTGGACGTAATTTCAATTTGCTTGGATGAAAACTATCATTTAGAAAATCACTAAACTGTTGCTCCTCACGATCGAGAAAAATGTAATAAGGATCCGGTACCATGCCCTCGGGCAGACCTTGAGGCTGCTTTGGTGTCTTTAATGCTTTGGCCTTATTTGCATCTTCCTTGCTTTTTCCAGTTGCCGACTCCTTGGCCTGCAGAGTACTGAAAATCAATTGTTTAAGCCATTTATCATGAACATATTGTTTAGTTGCTATTGCAATTCACCTCATGGCATCCTCATACTGCTGCATTTTTGCCTCCATTTTGCCAATCACCTCCTCTTGAATCTCAACCTGCTTAAGCCACTCGGTAATCAAGCAATCCTCAATATCTACCATGCCTGAACTAATGTTGCTGGTATCGGTTTCAATTTCAATGTCATGGCTCTTAGCCTTCTCGGAATAGGGATCGAAAAAAGTGTGGACACATTGTAGGGTCAAATTATCACCAAGTATGCTAAATGGCATCTGTACGCTAACACCAAGTCCCTCCAAATTGGCAACCATAACGGGTATACTGTGAATCTTTTGGCATTAACTAAGAGATTTTTTACCGACTTTTAAGTTTGTTAAGAACTCACTCGAGATGTGGAAATCGTATCGGTACATCCTTAATACACCATATTTGAAAGTTGTAATTAACTGCCTTGTAACAATAGTTAGCCACTGTGCAATCGTTATAACTAAAGCAACAGAACTCTTTTGTTTGGAAAAGGTTTGAAAATAATATGTACTTACGCCATATAAGCGCTGGGTGCACAAATAATTCGATAGGTCAACTTGTCAAAAAGTAAATGAATCTCTTCATGCAATTCGTGACGCATCAGTAACATTTCAGCAGCTCGTTCCTCCGATATATGAACCATTTCCAGTTCATTGAGCAGCACACGATCAATCCTTAATACCATCTCGAGAATACGTTGCACACAAATGTCATAGAGCCTACCAATATTCGGACGTATGGCTGCCAGGGTCTTCCAAGTGAGATCTTTGCGAAATATATTTTGGGATAGGATACTCCGTTCGTTAACCGACAATGTCCAATTGACCAATTCATCCTCATTCTTGGCCTCCTCGTAACGCATTTGGGCTACAAAACGACGGATCTCAGGTGGCCATTCGGGGCGTGGCAAGCCATCGCAATCTAGATAATGAGTCCATGTTTCGTTTTGGCGATGCTTTTCCAACAATGAAGTATGATCATTTTGGGCATCTAAGCAATACAATTAGTTACCCAAATCGATGATATACATATGGAAATATTTACATACCGCTTATGAAACCCAAGCATATTCTAATATCCTGTAAACGTTGCAAGTGACGTTGCTCTCGAATCGCCCACTCCTCTTCTGTTATCAATTTTAAGGTGCTTGTATCTTCACTAACCTTTGATCTTCTTACCATTTCCCTATTTAATAATTCTTGTTGGTATTTTTTTTCTTTTTTTTTTTTTTTTTTTTTTTTTTTTTTTTTTTTTTTTTTTTGTGTATATGTGTTGTTGTCTGTGTGTTTTGTGTTTTATATTTGAAAATTTTGGATCCAACTGACTGTATATATGTCACAATGACAATTAAATATCAATGCTGTGTTTAGGGAGATTTCTCCTATTAACAGGGGTATTCATCTTAGTTGTTTGTTAGGAATAAAATGAATTGCAAGGGAATTAACCCAATATTAATTGTTGCCTTTTTTTATTATTATTTGAAAATATAAGTATATAGAGGTATATAGAAGGTTATAGAATACTATAGAAGATGGCTATGAAGATGATGGCTATGGCTATTTATCTTAGTTGTTTGTTAGGAATAAAATGAATTGCAAGGGAATTAACCCAATATTAATTGTTGCCTTTTTTTTATTATTATTTGAAAATATAAGTATATAGAGGTATATAGAAGGTTATAGAATGCTATAGAAGATGGCTATGAAAAACTCAATATATGAAGCTCACTCAACATTGTCTTAACCAAATGGAGTAACATGGAATCTCTGTTACGCACTTCAGTTGCATGAGGATTCATGGAATTGATAATCTGATGCAGATCCGTGAATGTCTAAAATAAAAGAGTAGAGAAACAATTAAGAACTGTTTATAAGAAATATACACTTCGAGATAGTCCTTGTGCAAAATGTTAGATTACACTTACACCAATGTTTCGCCATGTGGGCTTATAATCCAATTTAATTACATTTAAGTTAGATGAGCATAATTCAGAAACTTCTACAAATGTTGCATTATCCGGTGTTATGCGAACAGTAACCTCTGAATACTCTGTATTATCTTTGGCATTCTTCATGCATAACACAATATTTCGACGTGTGGCCAAACGATTCCAATTCGAACGATAGAATTTCATTAGTTTGCAGTGTAATGCCATTGCATCATAAGTATGATCCTCAATGGCCACATGTTTAATGGTGAAATAGCCATTGTCTATATAAAAGCTGGCATCATGTTCGGCAAAAATATTGATATTTTTCTCCCAAAAACGCTGTTAAGATTTAATTCATTAAAAAACTATTAAATTACCTATAAAGTTAACTACGAATAGACCGAAGTTTATATACTCTTGCAGTCAATGGTCATTAAATCTCTCTTGGCATGAGGCTTGAGAAATAAATTATACCTTTATGACCTTTATTGAAAGAATGCTAAAAGGGCTAGGGCTATAACTATTTAATTAGTTTAATATGATACGAAACGCGACTAGTTTGCATAAAAACAGACAGACCAACACTGAATACACCCTCTGCAAGGGTATAAAAATAACTAAAACATGTATATTCCAACCTGACGCAGTTCTTGAAAATCACTTATGGGCTCAACAATTTCTAAATACTTTTTAGGCTTTATGACATAACCCGTTGCTTGATCAGTCACATAGCCGCGAATGCCACGATTTGAGATATAAAGTATAACACGAACATGAAAAGTGTCTATATGCAGCATAATTTCTTCGGGACTAGGACGGAAATTTTGATTAGTCAGGCTGTCCAATATTCAAATTTAACTACTTACTTCTCTTCACTCGGTTGCATGTACCAGTCCTTGAAGGGGAAATGCTCATAGCGTTTAAATGCCAGACCGAAAATTCCCAAACGATCTGTTTTTAGAGATATTGTAGCCTCCTCGCGATTGAACTGGCTTTCAAAGATATACTTGGTGGTCCAGTGAAAGACCTGGTCTACATTTTTCTTCTCCTCGGGTACCAGTTCCTCCGACCCTATTCGTATACTCGGCACACTATGCACACTCGTACGTTCCAAATCTGATAAGGAATTTCGCGAATGACTTGTATAAATTGAAGCCGCATTTGATTTAACCATATTGGTAGATCCATAACCCACATGTTCTGAGATCGAGAGGACCTTCTTTGGTGTCTTGCTTTTCGTTTCCTTTTTTTTACTTAATTTTTCTTTAATGACTAATTTATCATTTGGCTTCTCTTCGAATTTTTTCTTTAATATGGATTTCTTTATTTCGAAATCAGTTTGATTACTGATATTACGATATTTAAACATATACTTCAACTTGATCTTATCAATGGTGTTTAAAATACCGTATGATGTATTTTTAGCATTCAAATCGCTGCTACTAACATCATCGGGAAAAATGACAGCACCGACGTCAGAAAAGACAGGAAACATTCGCTCAGGACTTTCTTGGGGATCATATTCGAAATCAATATCCGTATCTTCAATGACCTCCTCAATTACATCATCCTCCAAAAGAAATAACCCCTTCTGGGGTTTTGTTTTTTCCACCTGCTCTTCAATCTCCTCCTTAAAGTCTATGGGAAATTTAAAGGACGAGAGCATACGCGGCAATAGGAATTGTTCTAGTTTTTGCAATTTCAAACTATTCAATTGATCGTTGACCACAAAGTTTTCAAATGGAACGACACATTCCGTTGGTTGCATTAATTTTGTGTGCCTTAGTATAGACATAAGAGTGGGCCGAAAGACATTAACTGGTTCGCTCTCCCTTCGTTGAATCAACGAGAAAGCGTAATTATGAAATTCTCTAGAACCAGAAAATCTTGTGGTATCTTGCATTGGCCTATGCTTTTTTTTGGGCTGATCATCCACATCCTGAATAATAGATATATTTGGCTCCACCACGTTGGTCACTTGATTGTAAGACATATATTGACACACTTTCGGTTCGCTCCAGTAGCAGAGATCTGGTGATAGCTTCAAAGTGACAAAGAAATACGGTAATTCTTTCTCATCCAGGTGATAGGAACTATACTCTTCATTGGCATTAAGAAGCAATTGAGTATTCGATTGACGACGATCGCTGGGACCTGGTACTGCTGATTTTCTACTATCCCTTGTGGAATTCAAACTTTTCTCACGATCATCTAATTCGGCTACCACATTGGCCATGGTATACAAAATGCGTCCATCCTCGTGTAGAGTAATGTTGAATCTGTCATAGTGTCTATGCTGGGGTTGACGCACAAACATAATCGAATAGATGCCACCCAACATGATATGTTCCCTAAGATTTATCTAAAAATATTTAAGATCAATATAGGTTTGCTCTCACATATAAGTTTATCTCACCTCATCGCTAGTTAAATTAAGTTTTTTCGGATGATACAAATCATCAAGAAAGTCCAAGTATTGATTCTCTTCTCTTTCGAGAAATACGCCATGTGGATCTGGCAGCATTCCATTCAATAACTGAGGTGGTTGCTTTGGTGGCTTTGGTATATTATACTGCTTGAGTGGCTTATCTCGAGCATTTCGCTGTTCCCTAGCTGCCTTCTCCATTTTTTCGGCTATTATCTCTATATTCTCTTCATACTGATCCCATTTACTTTTCATTCTATCCACCAATTCCTGTTGTATTTCTAGCTGCACATACCATTCGTTAATCAAACAATCCTCGATATCAAGTATTCCTGCATTTAAATGGCTAACAGACTGCAAAGTGACCCGTTCATAGCTTTTGGCATTTTGTGTGAGCATATCAAATGTGGTGTGAATACAACGCACTGTCAGTCTGTCGTTAAGTACACTCAATGGCATCTGAACACGAACCTTGGATACTTTAAAGTCCGCCATCATAGCTGGTACCCTATTCAAGGTAGAACTTTTATAATTTACACTCAAAACCCAATAGGCTAACTAATAAATCTTAAACATGATTCTAAAAAAGCCTCAACGAAACTCCAGACAAATTGGAAACAAGTTTTAAGCCTTTTTTTTAAATATAAGACCTCACTTTAATAAATAAAAGCAAGTGTTAAATAAATTTCGACGATACTTTGACGATTATTTAAAAAGTTTTATAAGACTTGGTGACCTCTCTAACTTTTCTCTGAGCTTAAAATACACCCAAATTAAACTCACTTTAAACAAATAACATTGAAACTTACTCCATTTTATCGAAGCGTACGGACACATCACGCAGACTCCAAATGTCTATGTTGAAGAGATCACAGCCATGGCTCCAGGTCGCAATTTTGGCGTCCGCAGAACTAATTGAATAGGAATCGTTAATGGACTTTTCTACTCTATGTAGCTGTCATCTAATACTCACTCCATATAAAGGCCATCCATGCGTATGACCCGATATGTTAAATAATCAAAAGAATTTTCTACACTCTGCTCGATATCCGTACGAGTCTTAAAACAATCAATATATCAATACATAATCTAATAATTTATTTATGTTTTAACTACCTGCATTATCTCCATTTGATGGCTTAAGTTTATACGTGCCATTTCTGCTTGATTGCCCAGCATCTTTTCGATTTGTTGCAAAGTATTCAAATATAATCTCACTTTTGCCTCGACCCGTTCACCAATATGATCGCGTTTCCTTTCAGCCAATGCACGGCGTGTGTTGTCCGTGCGTAGGGTGTTCTGTGTCAGGATACTTCGCTCGTCCACCGACAATGTCCAGTCCACAGAGTCGTCATCGAAAATGTTTTGAAAGTGTTGTTCTCTGAACAAAAATGTACGTATCTCAGGTGGCAAATAGGGCCGCGGCATTCCATCACAACGTAAATGATGCTCCCAATGTGCACGCTTGGCCCTCTGCTCTTCCAGTTGGGCGAACTCTTCCACAGCGACTGCATTGGAAATGGGAAATCAGATGAAACTTAAAGTCGAGACTAGTGTTTTCTTACTCTTCATAAAATTGCAGGATACGGAGACATCTTGGAGTCGTTGCATTTGCTTTTGTTCCCTCTCTAGCATCTCAGACTCGCTAATTATGTGGGGCTCTACGGAAGATGCTAACGTTGCCATCGATTTGCGGTTAACCATCCTTCCGATTCAATCGCTAGTGTGCCTATAATATGTATTCCTCTATATACACATTCATTAAAACTGATTGACTGATTACTAAATCCTAGCTAACTGATGTTTCAACAACAACCTGTAAACCATAATGCTGGAATCTTGCCAAAACTAAACCGCAATCGATCGAATGATTTTTCTAGTGCATCAATGTGCAAAAAATTTATTTTTGGAATTTTCAAATGAAATTTAAATTCATTAAAATATCTATTTAAGGTCTGTTCTTTGTTAAACACACCAAAATTACACTCAGACCGATTTTGATTGATCTTGACTGTAAAATTACTTCGATAGACCTATTTTTAATAAGCTCTTTTGAAACTTTTCAAAAAAACTAACTGCTTAGACAGTAGTAATCGGTTTTGATTTTGGTAATACGTTTATATATGCGACTTATCTTTAAACATGATTAAATTCAAATAAAATATGGTATTTACCATTGAGGACTATAAAAATATCGTAATTTAAATTAATTTTAGAATTCTGCCCTGGTAAATTTGCTTACCACTTGCTTATTTTAGTTTATTTATGCTTATCCTTTTTTCAAAAGAAATTATGCTTGAAAATACAAATATTAATCAGGTTTGTATCTTCAGGGATATAGAAAAACGAAATTTCCATTATTCCCGATAAAAATAACCTTCAGTTTTGTTTCAAAGGACATCTATATCGGGGTTCGAACTCGAAAACAACAATTATATACTATAAATGTATGTATGTAGTTCATATGGCCAAGTTCGTCCGACTGTCTTTAGCACTTAAATTTTATCGGAACAATATATCATACAACTGCCATAGAAACAATCAATTGTAATTAGCGTTTTAAATCAATAACTCGGTTATTTTTAACGGTATTGTCATAGAACTTAATAATTCTAATTTTTTTATACATTCATATGTCCATGTTGAATTTGTTTTAGTTCACAAACGTTTTGTTCAAAAATACAAATTTAAAATATTAAATTATCTAGTGTGATTCTATGACAAAAATTGTTCTTTGACTTGTTCGACTTTATGGATAATTTCGCTATATATTTGCTATATCAAGTGTACGAGTAGAAAGTGTCGATTTGCTATTGTGTATAAGCCTTACTTTGTTCCATGTTCCATCGAACTGTGCTGTAGGCATTGACAATAGCTCGTTTCCAATAAATTGATTAAATTGAATGTTGCATTGTATATATGTTTGTGTGAATGTATGTATGTGTGTATGTGTGTATGTATGATGGCAGCTCCATTTACATACGAAGACCATGTTATGTGGCATGTCAAAGCTTTGCCATGTCTGATCGATTACATTGATGAATGAATTTCAACAAGCTATCGCTTTATTGACGATGACGACGACCACGACAACAACAACAACAACAACAAACAGAACAACAACAACGACATCGAAAAAACGATGAAGGCGACTCCTACACAGGCTCCATGAGTTAACTGAAGAGCTCGACATTCCTGGTATCTGTCTATGTATCTAAATGTATGTATGTAGGCCCCCTGACTGGGCCTCTGGCGAAATTTATTTGTTGCAAGTTGTCTTTTAAATAAATTTCTTGTCAAATGTCCCCACATTCGCCAAATGCTGTGTATATATATATGTATATATGTATGTATGTGTGTTTCGTTGTCTTGACTCTGGCCATTACATTCGTCAGTTGGTTAGGTTTGGAGTCGGAGAGTTTACTTTGTCGGTAATAAGTCACCCAGATCTCTAGACTTGACAAAGACAAAAAACATTTGAAATAATTTAATGAACTTTACAGACATTTCACCATTTGTTTGGATTTTTTTTTTGTTTTACATTCAGAGATGTGCCAAAATGTTAGAAAATAAACTAAAATTCGAAATACAGCAGCAACAACAACTACAACAGCAGCAGCAGGTCGTTGTCCCAGAGCTATTAAGAGCCAATAGATTTGACACCTTTACAATGATCCAATCAATATCAATTGATCTGCCCCCCTTATAACAAGCAGCTGAGAAAATGACGAGCAAATCGTTTGCTAGCCATGCAATCATTCAATTTATAATTTGCAAGCAGCCAACAAGAAGTGTGTAAGCGAGAGGGACCATAAGAGTGAGAGGGAGAGAGAGAGAGAGAGAGTGGAGAAGGGGAGAGATATAGAGGCCGATCCGTCCATGTACATGTCCATGGCAAAAGCAATTTCCTAGCCTCCAATTGGATGACTTGCCAACAAGCAGTAACAACTAAGGCACGTAGTTGACTCTCTGGAATTGTGAGTTTGCTGAAACCTAACGAGTTCAGGCTGCAATTTTGTCTCAAAAAAGAAGGAAAAAAAAAAATCCGCAAATCCGCAAATCGAGTTCGAAAGGAATCATCGAGATTGATATACCCTGGCACTAAATAAAGCTCGAACAGAGCATGAAAAGCAACTTCTTCTCTTTAGGGGTGAACTTGTGTTAGTTTTGAACACATTTTTGATACTTTAATATACCCACTGTCGGCGGGTATAATGGGTATTAGAAATCAAACCAAAAATTGCTAGCCCGCTACTAAATCGAAGCTGCATCAACTGCTGCCGCTGCTGCTGCTGCTGCGGCTGGCTTCAGGCGAAAATAATTGACATCTGTATAAAAGTTTGCTATTTGATTTGCGGCTATGGGATCCACACACACACACACACACACACAATATATATTGGATGGAGTTGGTTGGTTATGTTGGATAACAAGTGCCCGAATTGTCTTGTTGTTGCTGTCCGCCAGTTTGTCGTTTATCTGCTGCTCTACTAGTCAGCGCTTTGTCTGTCTATTTTTCACCTGCACTTCAATTGCATTTCAAAAACTAGAAAAATTATACCAAACTTCGAAGCAGTCGTTAACTATTGGTAGCAGGAGGTAGCACCAGCTGGTAGGAGAAGCCAAAGTCGGAGACGATTGCTGAGAAAGTGGCACTTAATTATATTATTTTTCTTTTTTCTTTCATCGATGTATTAGCTAGCCCCTTATCTGGTCAGGCGGCGCTTTCTAATCGCTAATACTGAATTGTGGCCAGCAACATGTTGGCATGTAAATGTTGACAGCAACATGTTTACCGTTCACCTTTGCCACCAGTTTGAATCTATCTATCTATAAGCCCATTCTTCCTCCACCCTATACCTCTCCGAAAATGCCTTAACAATGTGAAAACTTTTGACATTTACATGAGAATTGTAAGACTAAACAAAACAGGAGAAGACAAAAAACAAAAAAAATAATTTACTATATGCACAATATGAGCATAGAATTTGTCCAGCAAAAATACAACAACAAATAACAAACAACAAAAAGATGCATTTGTTATTGTTGCTGCTGCTGCCACCGCTGCTGCTGCTGCCTGCTGCTTGCTTGTTGTTGTCGATGGTTAAGCAACAAATTGAGTCTAATTAATTTTCAGCAAACTGCAAAGACCAACATTTTATACACTTACCAAGCAAAGGGCATATTAATTATTCGTTTGCAGTGACTAAGCATTAAGCTACATTTTAAAATTAATTAATCAAATTTTTATATCATAATTATAAATGTTTCAATATTTTGGCGAACCAAAAATTTTAGATGTTATTTATTTAGAAATAAAATAAATATTACCAAAAATAAACATTATAAATAGAAACAATTTAAAGCTTGCCAATGATCGATTTACACTCAAAGATTTTAATTGCATTTAGGCATAGAGTATTTCTGCATGTGTTTTGCTTAAAGTTTTTTTTTTTTTTTTGTGTTTAGGCAGACGATGCATGGATTTTCTACTTTATGTTTTCCTTAACGGTAGATAAATGTTTGAACAATGCACTGCCACTACTACCACATACACAATCTCTGTATACAGACTATAGCGACTACCTTCATCATCCTCATCATCATCGACAACAAGAAGAAAAAAACAACAAATATATATAAATACTTGAGCTTCAGTTTTGAAAATCTATGGAAAGCAACATCAAAAAGACCAAAAACGAGCATTCATTTAATGCCTTAGATATGCAAATGAGTAAAAATTCTTTAGCTTTTGCTTTAGCTTTAGATCTTGAACCATTCGCCCATTCGTCCAGTTGTCAGTTGCCAGTTGCCAGTTGATTGGCTACCTTTTATAAGCTCTAAACTCTCTGATGGTCGTTGTTGGACTTATCGGTCTCCTCTTTTGCTTAATTGTTGTCTCAAAATCTAGGGAAATTGTGTGGAATGATTAAAATTAGCATAAAATGTAAGCATTGTTCCAGCTACCGTGAAAGGAAAGTGAGCGTGGAAAGCGTTTAAAATACTTAGTTATAACAAATGCATTTATGAGCTAGCCAAGAGACACAAAATAGCGCATTAATTTGTAGGTTTCTATGTCAAACAGCTGGGCCAGTTAACCACTGCTGACCTGCGTCAGCTACGTTTTGGTGGGAATGAAACCAAATTGATTTCTCGTGTTGCCACACCCATTCCCGGACTCTACTATCGCCTGACACTCTGGAATCCGGATAGCCGGTTAACAAGCAACGCCGGTGGCAAAAAATTCAACGTGCCTTCTGTTTGGCTTATCACCTGACAACCGGGAGAACAGTCTCGACAATTTGCATGGCCACGGAGGAAAGGGAGAAGGGTGTATGTTGTGCCTCATTACGAATGCGACAGTGGGCAACAAGTTGCAGCAGCAGCAGCAGCAGCAGTGGACAGCACTTGATATCGTTCTCTCGTTCTACTATCAACTAACTCTAATTGGCAAACATTTTACGCTATTGATTAACAGGGCGTATGAGTAATTGCCTTGTCATCGTCATCAGCTGACAAATACAATCATTGATTGAAGTTTGCATTATTTTCTTTCACAAATCTCTATGGATTTCTCCAACTCTTTGCATTAAATGAAATGCAAATTTTTTTTTGAGTGCCCTCATGCAGCTGGATATGAAACTGGAACCGAAACTGAAACTGGGCATGGACATGGAAATGGTTTATAAAACTGGAACTGAATCGAGGGGCCAATGACGAGGCTGGTTTCTTTGTTATTATTATTATTTGGATAAGTTGGCGTGTTTTTGCGGCTGTGCCCACAATTTAATTATGCCACAGAATGGCTGGACAGCAAAAAAAAAAAAACAAGGAAAAAAACCCGCAAATGGAAAACCTAAAATCAATATCATTTCGTGTCGAGTTTTTAATGAACAATTGTCGCAAAGTTTCAACAAAAAATAAGCAAAGGCGCATGGTAAATAAGCAATTGAATTGGTTAGCAGCAACAACAAATATTCAATATCGGAATATTGTGTTCATTGGTGTCCGTCGGAGTCAAAGACAAAGTGAGTGGCACCAGATACGAGTAACTGGCAGAGAGCAGTCGCGAGCCTTCCACTATGGACTATGAGCTGCTCTATTAGGTTTCATTTTTACAGCCCGTTCGTTTTAATCAAATTCACATTAACAACAGCAGCAGCCGCAGCCGCAGCCGCAGCAAAAGGCAACTGCAACTGCAACAATTTTCAATGCAGCTGCAATAACTGGCAACTGGCAACTAGCAACTAGCAACCAGCCACTGGCGAGTCTCAAGCACTGCATATTGTATAAGTTAAGCATATTAACGTACCATATAAATGGGTATATTCGGTTTTATTAAGAGTTTACTATTGTTTCAGTATATCACTAGAGTTTTTGAGTTAAGTTTTATGAATTTTTGGAACATTTAATTTAGGTTTCTTAAATTGCGAAATGATGACTTAAAATCAGCAGCTAGATTATTTCAAAGGTGTTTTTTTATCGATATCGATTAGTTTTTTTGTTATCGAGATATAACCAACACTAATGACAACATCAGGTGACCCTTTAAATTCCTAACGAACGTGTATTTAACAAATAGTTTGAGTATTAAGATCCAACATTACAATTTGAACAGATTCACATATTTCTATTGATAATTTTAGCTATTTATTGTGGAAAGACTATTTTATTGGTATCAGAGAGACTTGCTGTGACTTTTGTTTAATATTAAAACTACTTGCTTTAAGATTTAGTTAAAGAATTTTCTATGTAGCCACAATGAAGAGTTCAGTGACGATAACTAGTGACATCTAGTTTTTAATATCGATGCTTTGATTACTTTTGCCGCTTTATCGTGATTGTGTCATCACTGGCATTCCACTTTTTTCTTATTACTTTAAGACCAAAGAAAAAGGTGTTGCGTATTCAAAAACAAACAAACCCCATACTTATAAACATACATTTCATTTCCATTTTGAAGGATTCTTGTCTACAAGGTATCACCCTGGTCTAGGAGCTTTTTAGTGCGTTGCTTGCACATTCAGTTATGGTTTTTATAGCTTTCTGTGTCGGTGGTACACGCCCAAAAACCAACAAACAACCAGGCTTGCAACAACTGCCTCTTGTTGGACAAGTTACCAAAAATAGACCGAAAAAAAAAACCGCCAACCCAAAAAAAAAAAAAAATAAAACACAAACCAAACTCAGTTCAAAAAATTGTCTCGCACAAATTTATGAACTTTTTGGTTAGCGTTGGTTGGCACTAGATCCGCCTAGCCTTCTCAACCAACCACGAGAGCAAAATAATGAACATAAAAAAAAAAACTGCAAATAATTGCTGCGGTTATATTTACTACTAACTATGGCTAGTAATTCATATACAGAGCACAACTAAGAGCATAAAGCGTAATTCATGTTGGACATTTATGGTTAACCAGACCAGAAGGAAAACCAAAAAGAAATAAATATATATAAGTATATATGTATGTAGTATACACATATAGAAATGCATTGTGATAATTTGCATGCCCAAGGTTATCACAAATGACTGCTGCCTCCCCACAAACTCCCAAAGACCGCCCCAAACTGCCGTTTGTCAGACTCGAATTGGCGCTCTGCTAGAGCTGCACCAGTTGACGCCTCTAATTGCAGACTTGGTGCACAGCATTCGAAGTCATCAAATTATGGGTTTATGCATTTTCCTTCATTTAGTTGAGCTGATCTGACAGTTATTATAGAAAGAACGCCCCGTTCCCATTAGCGAAAACCAGAATTCGAAACGAAATTGTGGTAGGCCTGTGTTGGCGGCTGAAGGCGGGAGGGGCCCAAGAGGGGTGGCCCATCCTAATGAACTTGTCTAGGTCCACAATGATAACACAGCAATGCAATCTGTTTGGGTTTTGGTTGGCCAGTTGGCCAGCGTTCTTCTGAATGCAATTTATGGGATCAACAGACCCGTTAGTGCCAAATTACAAATGGGCTCGTAGCAGCAAAGTGCAAAACAGACGTGGCAATAACCAACAAGACATTAACCCGGCGCATGCCTGGCCACAGCACACAGCACACAGCACAGCTGCATTTATGCTGCATATGCTCCACACACTCTCTCTCTCTCTCTCTCTGTCCCTCTATCTTGTTCTCTTTCTTTTTTTTATTTTTTGTTTTTGCCTCTCCCCATCAGCGTTGTCCAATAATTGCTTATGAGCTGCGCCAAACAGCTGCTGACTGCGAGGCGGGAAGCTGGAATCACTGCCAGCGGCGATTGAACAAGATATGAGTGCAGTTGCAGTCTCTGTTCTCCCTCCCTTCACCTCCCCATAGTAACCAAAACCGAAACCAAGTCCAATACAAGCCAACCAACTAACCGACCAACCAACCAACCAACCAACCGACCATCGCTTGGCCACAAAAACATAAAACAATAAAGTTAGGCGCTGCGCAAAAGAATAATCGCATAAATCATGCAGTCTTGGGGACCTGCGGCAGCGGCGTCTAACTAAGCTGCACTAACGGCAACCAAAAGCTTGCAACTTTTGGCGACGCCTTACAGTGGATCAGTTTCAATAATTATGTTCCTTTTTTTTGTATTTGAATAGATCTATTCCCAAATATCTTAGCATTCCATCCATGTTAAAGTGTTTCAGTCAAAAATCCATTCTTTTTATTGATTTTAAGCAATTTAAATTGGGAGTGATCAAAACAGGTTTATTGAAATAGTCTGAGTATAGTAAATGAACTCACTAAACAATTTAAGGAATTATGTTTTCGATAAAAATATTTAATACCATCTAAAAATAACTAATAAATAAATTATAATAAAATATATATATATTCCTTATATATTAGGTCGACAAAATTTACTGATATTATGTAGTTAAAATCATCCATTTTAAATATCTTCTGCTAGGGTATAAAAAATCATCATGTAAAATTTTAAACCAATTTTTGATCCCTTTAAAATGGACGATGGGGTAGATCTAAAGATGCCTTCTTATACGAAGGATCCTGGTCACCCTGAACATATCCTACAGGACCCAGGTGACCCTAACAGGGAGTCTAGCAAATTATTGTTGATTTTTTGCTGAGCTGAATAAATAGTACGAATTATTTTATAATTGATCGCATTTCATAAAAAATCGATAATATCTTGTTTCGTTTAGTTGTGATTTTCAGCTAGTTTTAGCAATAATTTAAAGCTCAAACAAAGTTAGTATGTTAGTTAGAAAAAGAAAAATATATTGAAATTACTTCAAAGGTGGGTAAAAAAAAAAAGTTACAAAGTCAAGTGTGCAAAATTTTAAATAATAGAAGATTTAAAGTGGTTCACAAAAATTAATTTAAAATAAACTTTTAGAATCGGTTTTCGTTAATATTCGACACCTACAACGATTTTCAATTGGCATTTGTTTAAACGATATCTGATCGATAAATTCGATTAAATTATAAAACGACAGATTCTAAATATAAAAATAAATAAACAATTTTAAACAGTATAGACTATGGAATGCTCCACTGTACCTGTAGACATTGGCAACACTTTTCTTGCCTTAAGCCAAATTTATAGCGATCTAAGTAGGTATAAAGCGTTCATATTGTGGCAGCGACGACGGCAACGGCAATGGCAACAGCGACTTCGTTACGTTTTCAAGGAGTGCCTAACAGGAGTATGGCTATGGCTTTTGTTTTTGGTTATTTTTGGTCCCGTTGGCAGTTAAGTTGGCTCTCTTCTGGTAAGAACAATAGAAATGAAATGCATTGCCCTGGCATAGGGAAAGATGGTGGACTACTTGAGCGAAAGGCAACAGCCAAAAAAAAAAAAAAAACAAAAAGAACGAACGAAACGATGAACAGAGAAGCGGCGGCCAGTACAGAAACGTTGTGACATGGTACCAAGCGGGCGCGGTTGCATATGCAACTAACCCATATTAAAGGGTAAAGTGAGGCAGGCAGGTAAAAGTAGGGGCTGGTTTGAGGGGATCTGTGTTCACTCGTGCGCGATTTAAACAACTTCTTGCTGGGCTTTCGCTTTGTGTTTGTGGTCCAGGCTGAGGCTGAGTCCCCATTCCTTTGTTGTGGTTAACAGTGGAAGAAATGGGACAAACTTTTGGCCAACAAACAAACAAACTGAAAAGCCCCAAAAACCCCCCCTATACACACACACACACACACATAGACACGATGAAAAATCCGCTTAAATCATGAGCTGCTTCAAGTTATACCTCCCACCCATATCATAAGGCCAGTCATAGACAAATGGCATTCTAATGCCTCTATTGGGGGATCAGACAAGACCCAAGCAAAAAATCACCATTAATCACATATATGACAAAATGCAAGGCAAAAACGAAACAGATCGCAAAATGTTATACCTTTTGTTTTTTTTTTTTTTTTATAATCAATGTATACAAAGGATGGGGGAGGGCGAGGTGAGATGGATTGTCTCCTTTAGGCAGGTCTGACTGGTTTTACAGCCGCTCCATCGCCTTCTGCCTCCCAATAGCTCCTGCTTCTCCTCCGCCTCCTCTCCATCGGTTTTACTGCCGCTGTCTCATTATTATGCGCGCATTGTGCGTGGCCCCGGCAACAGGAACTGGACATGGGCATAGGAATTTGTGTGAAGCCTGCCCAAGCCGAGCATGAAGCGTGCTCCGATTCTCAATTGCAATTCTTGGTGCATGGTGCATATGCCTCTAGGGATAATTCATACAGGAGGCAGACAGAGAGAACCAGAGATAGAGAGAGAGAGAGAGTCGTAAAAGGAAATCATCGAGGCAGGCAGGAAGGCAGGCAAACTACAGTTCGCAATTAAACAAAGCCCAACCATTGGAGGAGCAGACAAACATGGAACGAGTGCAGTTCCATCTCCAGCTTTTTGAAATGGCAGACAATACGCCGACCAACTTGGTGGCAAATGTTGGTGTTTTGGCATCTCTCTCTTTCTCCCTTGCTACATCAGGTTGTTGTTAATACACTAACCAGGCACAGGCACAGGCCCAGACCCAGGCGCAGGCTAGCTCCAAGGACTCCAAAACGCATTTCCGCCGTCGACATCCATGCTTTGCATTTTATGCAAAAAAAAAAAGGAAAATGTGAACAAAAATGCCCTCACAGCCTATCAGACACATCCATCGCAATGGAAATGGAAGCCAGTTGGAGTCAGTGGCATAAAATAGGCAGTAGGGGGCGAAGGTTGAGGAGGCGCAGTTGTAGTTTTGACCAGCCATTGCCCCACGGCTTGTCATATTTAGTTAGCAAAACAAAGCATTCGCCATAATCGCTTGCAAATCACAAGGGAAACGTATTGCTTGTTAGCTTGTTTTATACCGAATTGTTTAACTAGGCAGCACCAAATCCTTTTTGCCATGTACATTTCATTTTCCCAAAACGCATCTTCCGATACCCCGTAATTTAAAGCTTTACCAAGAGTCGTTCAATTTGTCATTCATCTTGAAAAAGCACGATACGACAAGGGGTTAAATGTAGACAGGTCAGGACAGATTGAAAGCTAATTCATTCCCATAAAATACTAGACTCTTGTACCCGATTTTTATCGTTAGGAATGAAAAGAGAAACATTCATACATTTAAAAAGACTATGCAGGCAAAGCTCCAAATAAAAATTAAAATAACAGATTAAGAACTTTAAGACTTTTCCATATCGGCTTAATCTCTGTACAATGTTTGAAAAATACTTTATAACTTTCTAACAGTATATCACACCTTTTTCTATAATTGACAACCATGAAACAACCTTTCATTTGAATGGTCATACGACACGTCATTCAGGATATAGGATCCTGAAAAATTCGACAAATAACCTAACACTTGCTTACAAATTCGACAACTATCAAAGCAAATGGTTTGCTTTTTTCTAGCATTTTTCTTTGGAAACCTACAAATGAATATAAATAAAGAAAAATATGAATTTATGTACAATAAATAAATAACTAATCCTAACCATCTTTTAATAGTATACCTATAAATGAACCATATTAAGTTCAAAATGTAAAATCGAAATGCATTTAATGTTTGGGCTTTAATTAAGAGGTAAATTCAAATATTGATATTATGAGGAGCTCCTGTGGCCCAGGTAATCG
The DNA here is from genome assembly GCA_018903935.1 of Drosophila insularis. Lineage (NCBI taxonomy): Eukaryota > Metazoa > Arthropoda > Insecta > Diptera > Drosophilidae > Drosophila > Drosophila insularis. The sequence continues at coordinate 2,113,249 of JAEIFP010000291.1, read as the reverse complement.
CATAGTCGATGCCTCAACTAAACTAAAAAAAAAATAGGTTGAAACATGTGGGAAGTGCCATAGAACTAGACGTACTATGTAAATTAAATAAATCGTATCGATCTTTTCCACAAATGGCTACAAAAAGGATGAAATTTATTTGTTTGTTTGTTGTTTTTTTTTTGGTAATTTTTTGGGCTCGGCCCAATTCTCGTTTAAAACTTCAGCTCAAGCGAAGCATTACAAATTTCACTGACCGTAGGACCACAATGCAAATGAGGTCCTTTCAGCGATCCCTAGGTCCAACCGTCAGCCCGGTCACTTGGTTAGCATTTTCAACCTGGGGGAGGAGAGTTCCATCGTCATCATCATCATAGGAAGGCTGGGACTCGTCTCTGTTTTGTGCTGGTGACAATTTAACACAGAAATTCAGTGAAGCGACAACTTGGGTAGGCATAAATTTACAACATTCACTGCCAACGCCTCCCCTTACGCCTAACCCTCCTCCACCATCGGAACATTCGGCCTTCTGCCAACTGTCCCCATCGATGTGTGAGCGCTTTAATTTTCCTTTTTCTTGCAATTTTCTCTTTGTCGTCGTCGTTTTTTTTTTTTATTTTTTTTTTTTATTTTTCGGCGTTTATGCTCAAAGTCACTGAAGCGGAAAACTTTACAATCCATCAAATTAATGGAGCAATGTGTCACGAGGAGCACTCCGGTTCCCAGTTGTCCCCGATCTCCTTCTCTCTGACGATGCGTCGCAACGATAACTAGAAGAACTGACTGGAACCTCTGATGTTGCTGTGCTGCTTCTCGTCATCCTCCTTTCCATTCAGCTCCTCCTGGTGCTGGTGAAATGTCATCAACTTGAAATTGTAAATCAAGCAAAAATTGATTGAACAAAGCGCAGCGCTTGAGAAACCAAGGAGTAAAAGAACAAAATGAAAGGCAAGCAGACTGGGACAGAGAATAGAGAGATGAGAACACTGCAAAGAAATGCGGTGCGACCAGTGGCAATGTGTTGAGTAGATTTGCGCATTGATTAAGTTGATAAAAATAGTTGAAGAACCTTTAAATCAAATAAAATCTATTAAATCAATACCCAAAAAACAACTAGTTCAACTAACACGAATAATCGTAGTCTTAACGAATTAATTTTGAAAACTTTTTTCTAGACAGTAACTTCGAACAAATGTCAAAAATTTCTGTTAAAAAAATACATCCAAAAATTGTTAAAGAATGAGCCATGAATTAGCTTTGTTCTTTGAGTGTGATGTGAATTGGTGAATTTGGATTTGTAAGCTGTCTAGATGTAATTCTCAACTGGTTTTGGCACTACAGTAGTGCAATAGCATATTAATTCTATAGGGCTTGGTTTAAACCAGTTAGAGGTTAAATCAAATTACATAACATTAATTGTAACTGGTTCGTTTCTATAAAATTCCATTTCTTTTTATTCTGATATTACAAAAACTGACAAAGATGTGGTTAACTATGAAGGAATGTGCATTTGTGTTTTAATTTTGTATATTTTGTGTTTAGTTTTTCGATTTTATCTTTTAATTGTTAAAAAAAAATGGGTTTGAGTGAGAAATGTCTACATTAATGCCAAGCAAGTCAGGAAATGGTTTCTTCATTCTGCTTACAATCAAGCATTGTAGATTGAGGGACATTTCCCTTTTCGTTAGTATACACATAAATAAATACTTATAAGAAATGAGTTGATTGATAGACCCACGTATTTTTCACTTGTCAGTTGACTTGCAACACTTCCCACTTACTGTGTCATATCCTTTCATCTTTCTCTCACTCTCTGGCCTTAGGCGAAATGACAAAACTTTCCTTTCACCATGAAATCATCGCACACACATACACACATAAATATATATAGGTATATATGTATATTTCTGTAGGTAGGTATAATTCAATTGCCATATATGATATACAATTAACACGGTTAATATGTTGTTGGACCAGCCCACATACTATTGACGGCCCCCACCACCACCACCACCACCTTCTCCGTCTTCTCCAATGCCCACCAGCACCACCTCTTCCTGGGAGCACTCTGGTTGCTGCCTTTCACCAAAAGCCTGCCTTTAACTTGAATGTAATCTTCTTTCGCTGAGAGAGAGGGAAAGAAAGAGAGAGAGAGAGAGATGTGTGGACGGACATAATGAAAGTCCTACACAATGTTACGGGCGCAAAACTTTCGCAAATATGCAAATCGTCCCACTGCCATTTGCACGTACAAATGTAAAGTACATTTTATAGACTTATCACGCGACACTCTCTACCCGGGACAAGAGCGGCCCATAAATCTAAACGATATGCCAGCCATTACCGCCCACTTGCCCCAAAGTTGTTGTTGCCATGGTCGTCTTGGTCGTCTTGGACTTGGTCCCGTCGTCACGAGTGGCAACAATTAATTTTCATACGCAGACGCAGTTGGCTTGGCAGTTGGAGAAGCTGCAGGAACCACCTCTGACTAGCTACTGACTACTGTCTGGCAACGGATGCAACGTTTATTTTTATTTTTTTTTTCCTCACACCGTCAACAAATTGCACATCGATGGAACGCAACGATGGCGACTTGTGGCATTCTAGGAAAATAAATTTAAATAAATGCAAAGACTTTTGCTGTTTCTTCTTTGTCAGAATCTTCCTCTCGCTCTTTTCCTACCCCATACCAAAAGAATTGAAAATGCAAATTTCAGCTCAAAATAAAATCAAGTGAAGTAACTCGACTAAGAGTGGCAAAAAGGCCTTTAGACCGGGTGTCTTCTCTCTCTCTCTGTCTCTGATTCTGATTCTCTCTGTATGTCTGTCGTTGCTGTCCTTGGGCCACAAGTGTTTTAACATTGTTTTGCATGGCGCATTACGTGATTTGGCCACCGCCTATCCTACTCTTACTCCTACTCCAAGTTCATATGCCAAGTAGGAGCTGGAGGAGTAGTCGACTATTGCGTCGCGTTGTTCCTTTGCGTGTTAGCAGCATGTTGAAATTTGAATAAAAAACGCAACGCCAACAAGAATTAAAGGAAAACAATGAAAACAACAAGTGAAAGTTATACAACGAACAGCCAAACACCCTGAAAAAACTGATTTCAGGATTTTTCTAACAATATTAACAAACTACGAACTCTTTAACTTAAAGATATTTACATACATAAAGTTTCTCATTAAAAACAAAACAATGCAGTCTTGAAAAGGCGTAGAAATTAAAAAACCAAGTGAAACATTTTTTTTGATTTTTTAATGAAGTTATTTTCCTATTTAGGGAAGGTTATAAAAGTAAGTGAAAACCAAAATGACTTTGGGCATGCCGAAGTTTGTATACCCTTTTTGTGTTACTCTTTCACTGCCCACATATTGATACCAAAGGAAATTTGTCTACAGCTTTAGATTTGATCGGATTTTGTTTAAATTTTTGCAGAATTACAGCATTTATTATTTAGTTTGAAAACAAAAAAACTTGGCCTAGATTTCAACCGAACGATGATAGAACTCGGTGGTTCTTAAAAACAAAAAAGTTTTTCCAATCAAAATTATGTTTTTTATCTTTTTGATAAATTCTGCATGACGTAAACGTCTGATCTTAAAAAAATTTGAAAAAATTACATGACCGTTAATTTTAGGACAAATGACTTGAAAATATGAACTCAACTCGTCGTGCAGATCAATAAAATAGGTATATCATTTATATTTATATTTAAACGCTTATTGTTACTTATTTTCTGTTCAAAATGAATATACACTTTTTGGAAGGGTACACACATTGGGAACTATTCTGTACCTTGACTTGAAGTAGGAGCATTTCACAGGTTTTTAAAGTGATACCTGTTGACCATTTTTTTTTTTTTTTTTTTTTGGCCCAAATCTATTCATTGTCGCTAAAAAGAAACCTATAAATTAGTTGAAACTGATTCAAAATACAAAGGAAAATATATTTAGATAAATTTTGCTACCATCCTGCATTTCTACAATTTTTTTCCTCTGTGGGCGATGTGGCAATTCTCTGATGATAAGGCATGGCTCTCGTTCCATGGCAGAGTACTCGCCAGAGATAACAGACAGGCAGCAAGAAATGTGGGTGTTGGACAAAAATAAGAGAACAGCTTCAGCTGGCAGTACTTTGGCATCAGAAGCAAGAAAGGCACCATTCCAACATTCGTTTTCACAACCTGAACCGATAACATTCCCAAGATGTCGCCACATTTTGAAAGCAGGGGCAGGAATGGTTGGCTGCCTTAGACTTGGCTCTTGAATCGATGAATTAACACTTGCGTCTTTATTTGTGCATTAGTCACGGTGAAAGGTTGCCCCCTAAAATCAAGAACAATGGCCAGGACCCAAATAGCCATCAACATTGACCAAGCACACTGGCCATTTCTACTCCTATAGCCAAATCCGTTCTGATACCGATTCCCTTTTACCATTTTGCTGCTGAGTCATTAGAATCTGCAGCTGCGCTTGCACCGGCGGCTTAAATCCAATTACAATGCAGAACCAACTTGGACACACACACACACTCACAGGTCTACATGCATATACACAAATACAATGATCGGGCTGGAACAACCAGTTTATGGGCCTGATCTGCAATTTGGTTTCAGCTTTTGGACATGACCAAAAGCCGCTGGCCAAGCATTGTCCACTCCGTGGGCCTATTTTGCTTTATTATAGCAACGCTTATACAGATTAGAATAAATCAACTTGAGCCCCAAAAACGTTCGCCTCTGCGCTGTGCACTGCTCTGGTTTTCTCTTGTCCAGCGATCAGTAAACGCTACCGGCAACAATCTGAAGCATAGGCACACTAGGTCCCAGCTGCACTCAATGTACTGGAAACTCGGGATAGTTGAAAGCGATTTCCTATTAAGTGCGAGAGCCTGGCGCATCGACCAAAAGGAAGTTGCTAAGAGATAAGCGAGGCATAAGAATTAATAATGCATACGCCAGGAGGAGAATGCAATAGAAGGAACAGGAAGAGCAACAGCAGTATCAGCGCACTTGGCATGGATGGGTTGGGAAATTAATTATTTTATTACGTGTTCCTACACTAAGGTCTACACTAATTTAAAATACTAAAACTTTAATATATTACGACTTGAATCAAATTAATCACCAACTAAGTTTGGAATTTTTTTAGCAAATCTCAGTTATATTTAATCACTAGAACTGACCCGGCGAACTTTGTTCCGCCTTAATAATGACAATAAATAAGCAGATTGTGTTTTTTTTTTTTTTTTAAAAATATCAAAGAAGGAAACATTTTAGCAATAGGCCGCTTTAATCAACTTCATGTGCTACCGTCTTGAGATTGTCAAAGGAAAGATTTTAGTGCTGGACTAGATAAGATGAACATAGTGGTGACGATGTATCCCGTTTGACAGTTTTGCCATCGAGCATTATGCTGGTCATTTCTTCCTCAGATGGCGACTGCCAATGCTTTTTTGGACTACTTGGATATAAAAATTTGAGATGCTTTTAAATAAGGAAACATTTTAGCAATAGGCCGCTTTAATCAACTTCATGTGCTACCGTCTTGAGATTGTCAAAGGAAAGATTTTAGTGCTGGACTAGATAAGATAAACATAGAAGCGAGAATATATCCCGTTTGACAGTTTTGCCATCGATCATTATGCTGGACGTTTCTTCATCAGACGGTGACTGTCAATGCTTTTTTGGACTACTTGGATATAAAAGTTTGAGATGCTTGTAAATAAGGAAACATTTTAGCAATAGGCCGCTTTAATTATGTTTATCAATATTATGTGTTATGATGTGAGGTTTTAAAATAAATAAAATTTATTTCAATTAAATTGAGAGGAAGGAATAATTGAAGTTGTTGCCTCAACAGAGGCAAGTATATGAATGCTAAAGCCGATGAGTTGTCACAGTACTTATACCATTTTTAGGAAAATTTATCCAAGGCTTCTTATTGAAAAACCTACATTTTAGGTACTACACAACACTGATTTTGCTATCGATAACTAATACTGAAATTAGAGGTGGATACGGGCCGTTTCGGTCTTAGAGATGTAAACATGGTCTCCCAAATTAACAAGAAAAATAAATAATAGACGAATATAATAATATGTCACAGTATTTATGCCATTTATAGGAAAATTTATCCAAGGCTTCTTATTGAAAAACCTACATTTTAGGTATTATACAACACTGATTTTGCTATCGATAACTAATACTGAAATTAGAGGTGGATACGGGCCATTTCGGTCTTAGAGATGTAAGCATGGTCTCCCAAATTAACAAGAAAAATAAATAATAGACGAATATAATAATATGTCACAGTATTTATACCGTTTTTAGGAAAATTTTTCCAAGGCTTCTTAATGAAAAACCTACATTTTAGGCATTATACAACACTGATTTTCCTATCGATAACTAATACTGAAATTAGAGATGGATACGGGCCGTTTCGGTCTTAGAGATGTAAACATCGTATTCCAAATTAACAAGAAAAATAAATAATAGAAGAATATTATAAGAAAAACCAAAAGATTTGTTGGTTTTCGATTTGGTCTATATAGATTTCTCTACTGCAAAAAATTGATTTATATTGGGTCACCATTAATATTTTCTTTTTCTCTTTTTTTGTGCCATCTCATTAGAAGTGGTTCTACTAGCCAGACCTACGTGTGTACGTATCATGAATCATCTGATAAACGATGTGGCAAGTGGAAAGTTAGAATGAGGAGTTAAAAGAAGAAGACAAACGACAACTCTTGGCAACTCTTCTTCACAAATCTGGCAATTTTAGCTTAACAGATTCACTTAACGAACATAGCAAACTGAAGTATTCACTGAAAATTTATACTTCAGTCGGAGGTACTTCGGAAAAATATTAGTTTTATTAACACATTTTATATAAATAAATTATTCATATATGAGGAAAAATTTCACAATTTTTTGGGTTTAAGAATGCCCGAGTATTGACTTTGACAATTGACTTCACCATTTTACAGAAAAGTTACCATTTTTAGTAGACTTTAAATAATTAATAGTCATGCACCAAATGTCATGCATCATTTTTTAGTACCAATTGGTTTTTAAGTTGCAAAACTCCGAAACTATTTCTGAATTAAAGAAATAGGTCAAAAGTTTTGAAATGAGTGCTATGGAAACCACAACCGTTATCCCAAGGGCTAGAAATATTTTTCATTGTATAGGTCAACTGATACGTGGAGAACATTTTGTTCAATATCGTGAGGGTACTCTTTCACCACTTAGCTAAGTCCGTCTTAAGATTGTCAAACGAAAGATTTTAGTTCTGGAGCATTATGCTGGACATTTCTTCATCAGACGGTGACTGCCAATGCTTTTTTGGACTACTTGGATATAAAAATTTGAGATGATTTTAAATAAGGAAACATTTTAGCAATAGGCCGCTTTAATCAACTTCATGTGCTACCGTCTTGAGATTGTCAAAGGAAAGATTTTAGTGCTGGACTAGATAAGATGAACATAGTGGTGACGATGTATCCCGTTTGACAGTTTTGCCATCGAGCATTATGCTGGTCATTTCTTCCTCAGATTGCGACTGCCAATGCTTTTTTGGACTACTTGGATATAAAAATTTGAGATGCTTTTAAATAAGGAAACATTTTAGCAATAGGCCGCTTTAATCAACTTCATGTGCTACCGTCTTGAGATTGTCAAAGGAAAGATTTTAGTGCTGGACTAGATAAGATGAACATAGTGGTGACGATGTATCCCGTTTGACAGTTTTGCCATCGAGCATTATGCTGGTGATTTCTTCCTCTGATTGCGACTGTCAATGCTTTTTTGGACTACTTGGATATAAAAGTTTGAGATGCTTGTAAATAAGGAAACATTTTAGCAATAGGCCGCTTTAATCAACTTCATGTGCTACCGTCTTGAGATTGTCAAAGGAAAGATTTTAGTGCTGGACTAGATAAGATGAACATAGTGGTGACGATGTATCCCGTTTGACAGTTTTGCCATCGAGCATTATGCTGGTCATTTCTTCCTCAGATTGCGACTGCCAATGCTTTTTTGGACTACTTGGATATAAAAATTTGAGATGCTTTTAAATAAGGAAACATTTTAGCAATAGGCCGCTTTAATCAACTTCATGTGCTACCGTCTTGAGATTGTCAAAGGAAAGATTTTAGTGCTGGACTAGATAAGATGAACATAGTGGTGACGATGTATCCCGTTTGACAGTTTTGCCATCGAGCATTATGCTGGTGATTTCTTCCTCTGATTGCGACTGTCAATGCTTTTTTGGACTACTTGGATATAAAAGTTTGAGATGCTTGTAAATAAGGAAACATTTTAGCAATAGGCCGTTTTAATTATGTTTATCAATTTCATGTGTTATGATGTGAGGTTTTAAAATAAATAAAATTTATTTGAATTAAATTGAGAGGAAGGAATAATTGAAGTTGTTGCCTCAACAGAGGCAAGTATATGAATGCTAAAGCCGATGAGTTGTCTCAGTACTTATACCATACATTTTAGGTACTACACAACACTGATTTTGCTATCGATAACTAATACTGAAATTAGAGGTGGATACGGGCCGTTTCGGTCTTAGAGATGTAAACATGGTCTCCCAAATTAACAAGAAAAATAAATAATAGACGAATATAATAATATGTCACAGTATTTATGCCATTTATAGGAAAATTTATCCAAGGCTTCTTATTGAAAAACCTACATTTTAGGTATTATACAACACTGATTTTGCTATCGATAACTAATACTGAAATTAGAGGTGGATACGGGCCGTTTCGGTCTTAGAGATGTAAACATGGTCTCCCAAATTAACAAGAAAAATAAATAATAGACGAATATAATAATATGTCACAGTATTTATACCGTTTTTAGGAAAATTTTTCCAAGGCTTCTTAATGAAAAACCTACATTTTAGGCATTATACAACACTGATTTTCCTATCGATAACTAATACTGAAATTAGAGATGGATACGGGCCGTTTCGGTCTTAGAGATGTAAACATCGTATTCCAAATTAACAAGAAAAATAAATAATAGAAGAATATTATAATAAGAAAAACCAAAAGATTTGTTAGTTTTCGATTTGGTCTATATAGATTTCTCTACTGCAAAAAATTGATTTATATTGGGTCACCATTAATATTTTCTTTTTCTCTTTTTTTGTGCCATCTCATTAGAAGTGGTTCTACTAGCCAGACCTACGTGTGTACGTATCATGAATCATCTGATAAACGATGTGGCAAGTGGAAAGTTAGAATGAGGAGTTAAAAGAAGAAGACAAACGACAACTCTTGGCAACTCTTCTTCACAAATCTGGCAATTTTAGCTTAACAGATTCACTTAACGAACATAGCAAACTGAAGTATTCACTGAAAATTTATACTTCAGTCGGAGGTACTTCGGAAAAATATTAGTTTTATTAACACATTTTATATAAATAAATTATTCATATATGAGGAAAAATTTCACAATTTTTTGGGTTTAAGAATGCCCGAGTATTGACTTTGACAATTGACTTCACCATTTTACAGAAAAGTTACCATTTTTAGTAGACTTTAAATAATTAATAGTCATGCACCAAATGTCATGCATCATTTTTTAGTACCAATTGGTTTTTAAGTTGCAAAACTCCGAAACTATTTCTGAATTAAAGAAATAGGTCAAAAGTTTTGAAATGAGTGCTATGGAAACCACAACCGTTATCCCAAGGGCTAGAAATATTTTTCATTGTATAGGTCAACTGATACGTGGAGAACATTTTGTTATGCTGGACATTTCTTCATCAGACGGTGACTGCCAATGCTTTTTTGGACTACTTGGATATAAAAATTTGAGATGCTTTTAAATAAGGAAACATTTTAGCAATAGGCCGCTTTAATCAACTTCATGTGCTACCGTCTTGAGATTGTCAAAGGAAAGATTTTAGTGCTGGACTAGATAAGATGAACATAGTGGTGACGATGTATCCCGTTTGACAGTTTTGCCATCGAGCATTATGCTGGTGATTTCTTCCTCAGATTGCGACTGTCAATGCTTTTTTGGACTACTTGGATATAAAAGTTTGAGATGCTTGTAAATAAGGAAACATTTTAGCAATAGGCCGCTTTAATCAACTTCATGTGCTACCGTCTTGAGATTGTCAAAGGAAAGATTTTAGTGCTGGACTAGATAAGATGAACATAGTGGTGACGATGTATCCCGTTTGACAGTTTTGCCATCGAGCATTATGCTGGTGATTTCTTCCTCAGATTGCGACTGCCAATGCTTTTTTGGACTACTTGGATATAAAAATTTGAGATGCTTTTAAATAAGGAAACATTTTAGCAATAGGCCGCTTTAATCAACTTCATGTGCTACCGTCTTGAGATTGTCAAAGGAAAGATTTTAGTGCTGGACTAGATAAGATGAACATAGTGGTGACGATGTATCCCGTTTGACAGTTTTGCCATCGAGCATTATGCTGGTGATTTCTTCCTCTGATTGCGACTGTCAATGCTTTTTTGGACTACTTGGATATAAAAGTTTGAGATGCTTGTAAATAAGGAAACATTTTAGCAATAGGCCGCTTTAATCAACTTCATGTGCTACCGTCTTGAGATTGTCAAAGGAAAGATTTTAGTGCTGGACTAGATAAGATGAACATAGTGGTGACGATGTATCCCGTTTGACAGTTTTGCCATCGAGCATTATGCTGGTGATTTCTTCCTCAGATTGCGACTGCCAATGCTTTTTTTGGACTACTTGGATATAAAAATTTGAGATGCTTTTAAATAAGGAAACATTTTAGCAATAGGCCGCTTTAATCAACTTCATGTGCTACCGTCTTGAGATTGTCAAAGGAAAGATTTTAGTGCTGGACTAGATAAGATGAACATAGTGGTGACGATGTATCCCGTTTGACAGTTTTGCCATCGAGCATTATGCTGGTGATTTCTTCCTCTGATTGCGACTGTCAATGCTTTTTTGGACTACTTGGATATAAAAGTTTGAGATGCTTGTAAATAAGGAAACATTTTAGCAATAGGCCGCTTTAATCAACTTCATGTGCTACCGTCTTGAGATTGTCAAAGGAAAGATTTTAGTGCTGGACTAGATAAGATGAACATAGTGGTGACGATGTATCCCGTTTGACAGTTTTGCCATCGAGCATTATGCTGGTGATTTCTTCCTCAGATTGCGACTGCCAATGCTTTTTTGGACTACTTGGATATAAAAATTTGAGATGCTTTTAAATAAGGAAACATTTTAGCAATAGGCCGCTTTAATCAACTTCATGTGCTACCGTCTTGAGATTGTCAAAGGAAAGATTTTAGTGCTGGACTAGATAAGATGAACATAGTGGTGACGATGTATCCCGTTTGACAGTTTTGCCATCGAGCATTATGCTGGTGATTTCTTCCTCTGATTGCGACTGTCAATGCTTTTTTGGACTACTTGGATATAAAAGTTTGAGATGCTTGTAAATAAGGAAACATTTTAGCAATAGGCCGTTTTAATTATGTTTATCAATTTCATGTGTTATGATGTGAGGTTTTAAAATAAATAAAATTTATTTGAATTAAATTGAGAGGAAGGAATAATTGAAGTTGTTGCCTCAACAGAGGCAAGTATATGAATGCTAAAGCCGATGAGTTGTCTCAGTACTTATACCATACATTTTAGGTACTACACAACACTGATTTTGCTATCGATAACTAATACTGAAATTAGAGGTGGATACGGGCCGTTTCGGTCTTAGAGATGTAAACATGGTCTCCCAAATTAACAAGAAAAATAAATAATAGAAGAATATTATAATAAGAAAAACCAAAAGATTTGTTAGTTTTCGATTTGGTCTATATAGATTTCTCTACTGCAAAAAATTGATTTATATTGGGTCACCATTAATATTTTCTTTTTCTCTTTTTTTGTGCCATCTCATTAGAAGTGGTTCTACTAGCCAGACCTACGTGTGTACGTATCATGAATCATCTGATAAACGATGTGGCAAGTGGAAAGTTAGAATGAGGAGTTAAAAGAAGAAGACAAACGACAACTCTTGGCAACTCTTCTTCACAAATCTGGCAATTTTAGCTTAACAGATTCACTTAACGAACATAGCAAACTGAAGTATTCACTGAAAATTTATACTTCAGTCGGAGGTACTTCGGAAAAATATTAGTTTTATTAACACATTTTATATAAATAAATTATTCATATATGAGGAAAAATTTCACAATTTTTTGGGTTTAAGAATGCCCGAGTATTGACTTTGACAATTGACTTCACCATTTTACAGAAAAGTTACCATTTTTAGTAGACTTTAAATAATTAATAGTCATGCACCAAATGTCATGCATCATTTTTTAGTACCAATTGGTTTTTAAGTTGCAAAACTCCGAAACTATTTCTGAATTAAAGAAATAGGTCAAAAGTTTTGAAATGAGTGCTATGGAAACCACAACCGTTATCCCAAGGGCTAGAAATATTTTTCATTGTATAGGTCAACTGATACGTGGAGAACATTTTGTTCAATATCGTGAGGGTACTCTTTCACCACTTAGCTAAGTCCGTCTTAAGATTGTCAAACGAAAGATTTTAGTTCTGGAGCATTATGCTGGACATTTCTTCATCAGACGGTGACTGCCAATGCTTTTTTGGACTACTTGGATATAAAAATTTGAGATGCTTTTAAATAAGGAAACATTTTAGCAATAGGCCGCTTTAATCAACTTCATGTGCTACCGTCTTGAGATTGTCAAAGGAAAGATTTTAGTGCTGGACTAGATAAGATGAACATAGTGGTGACGATGTATCCCGTTTGACAGTTTTGCCATCGAGCATTATGCTGGTGATTTCTTCCTCAGATTGCGACTGTCAATGCTTTTTTGGACTACTTGGATATAAAAGTTTGAGATGCTTGTAAATAAGGAAACATTTTAGCAATAGGCCGCTTTAATCAACTTCATGTGCTACCGTCTTGAGATTGTCAAAGGAAAGATTTCAGTGCTGGACTAGATAAGATGAACATAGTGGTGACGATGTATCCCGTTTGACAGTTTTGCCATCGAGCATTATGCTGGTGATTTCTTCCTCAGATTGCGACTGCCAATGCTTTTTTGGACTACTTGGATATAAAAATTTGAGATGCTTTTAAATAAGGAAACATTTTAGCAATAGGCCGCTTTAATCAACTTCATGTGCTACCGTCTTGAGATTGTCAAAGGAAAGATTTTAGTGCTGGACTAGATAAGATGAACATAGTGGTGACGATGTATCCCGTTTGACAGTTTTGCCATCGAGCATTATGCTGGTGATTTCTTCCTCAGATTGCGACTGCCAATGCTTTTTTGGACTACTTGGATATAAAAATTTGAGATGCTTTTAAATAAGGAAACATTTTAGCAATAGGCCGCTTTAATCAACTTCATGTGCTACCGTCTTGAGATTGTCAAAGGAAAGATTTTAGTGCTGGACTAGATAAGATGAACATAGTGGTGACGATGTATCCCGTTTGACAGTTTTGCCATCGAGCATTATGCTGGTGATTTCTTCCTCTGATTGCGACTGTCAATGCTTTTTGGACTACTTGGATATAAAAGTTTGAGATGCTTGTAAATAAGGAAACATTTTAGCAATAGGCCGTTTTAATTATGTTTATCAATTTCATGTGTTATGATGTGAGGTTTTAAAATAAATAAAATTTATTTGAATTAAATTGAGAGGAAGGAATAATTGAAGTTGTTGCCTCAACAGAGGCAAGTATATGAATGCTAAAGCCGATGAGTTGTCTCAGTACTTATACCATACATTTTAGGTACTACACAACACTGATTTTGCTATCGATAACTAATACTGAAATTAGAGGTGGATACGGGCCGTTTCGGTCTTAGAGATGTAAACATGGTCTCCCAAATTAACAAGAAAAATAAATAATAGACGAATATAATAATATGTCACAGTATTTATGCCATTTATAGGAAAATTTATCCAAGGCTTCTTATTGAAAAACCTACATTTTAGGTATTATACAACACTGATTTTCCTATCGATAACTAATACTGAAATTAGAGGTGGATACGGGCCATTTCGGTCTTAGAGATGTAAGCATGGTCTCCCAAATTAACAAGAAAAATAAATAATAGACGAATATAATAATATGTCACAGTATTTATACCGTTTTTAGGAAAATTTTTCCAAGGCTTCTTAATGAAAAACCTACATTTTAGGCATTATACAACACTGATTTTCCTATCGATAACTAATACTGAAATTAGAGATGGATACGGGCCGTTTCGGTCTTAGAGATGTAAACATCGTATTCCAAATTAACAAGAAAAATAAATAATAGAAGAATATTATAATAAGAAAAACCAAAAGATTTGTTAGTTTTCGATTTGGTCTATATAGATTTCTCTACTGCAAAAAATTGATTTATATTGGGTCACCATTAATATTTTCTTTTTCTCTTTTTTTGTGCCATCTCATTAGAAGTGGTTCTACTAGCCAGACCTACGTGTGTACGTATCATGAATCATCTGATAAACGATGTGGCAAGTGGAAAGTTAGAATGAGGAGTTAAAAGAAGAAGACAAACGACAACTCTTGGCAACTCTTCTTCACAAATCTGGCAATTTTAGCTTAACAGATTCACTTAACGAACATAGCAAACTGAAGTATTCACTGCAAATTTATACTTCAGTCGGAGGTACTTCGGAAAAATATTAGTTTTATTAACACATTTTATATAAATAAATTATTCATATATGAGGAAAAATTTCACAATTTTTTGGGTTTAAGAATGCCCGAGTATTGACTTTGACAATTGACTTCACCATTTTACAGAAAAGTTACCATTTTTAGTAGACTTTAAATAATTAATAGTCATGCACCAAATGTCATGCATCATTTTTTAGTACCAATTGGTTTTTAAGTTGCAAAACTCCGAAACTATTTCTGAATTAAAGAAATAGGTCAAAAGTTTTGAAATGAGTGCTATGGAAACCACAACCGTTATCCCAAGGGCTAGAAATATTTTTCATTGTATAGGTCAACTGATACGTGGAGAACATTTTGTTCAATATCGTGAGGGTACTCTTTCACCACTTAGCTAAGTCCGTCTTAAGATTGTCAAACGAAAGATTTTAGTTCTGGAGCATTATGCTGGACATTTCTTCATCAGTCGGTGACTGCCAATGCTTTTTTGGACTACTTGGATATAAAAATTTGAGATGCTTTTAAATAAGGAAACATTTTAGCAATAGGCCGCTTTAATCAACTTCATGTGCTACCGTCTTGAGATTGTCAAAGGAAAGATTTTAGTGCTGGACTAGATAAGATGAACATAGTGGTGACGATGTATCCCGTTTGACAGTTTTGCCATCGAGCATTATGCTGGTGATTTCTTCCTCAGATTGCGACTGTCAATGCTTTTTTGGACTACTTGGATATAAAAGTTTGAGATGCTTGTAAATAAGGAAACATTTTAGCAATAGGCCGCTTTAATCAACTTCATGTGCTACCGTCTTGAGATTGTCAAAGGAAAGATTTTAGTGCTGGACTAGATAAGATGAACATAGTGGTGACGATGTATCCCGTTTGACAGTTTTGCCATCGAGCATTATGCTGGTGATTTCTTCCTCAGATTGCGACTGCCAATGCTTTTTTGGACTACTTGGATATAAAAATTTGAGATGCTTTTAAATAAGGAAACATTTTAGCAATAGGCCGCTTTAATCAACTTCATGTGCTACCGTCTTGAGATTGTCAAAGGAAAGATTTTAGTGCTGGACTAGATAAGATGAACATAGTGGTGACGATGTATCCCGTTTGACAGTTTTGCCATCGAGCATTATGCTGGTGATTTCTTCCTCTGATTGCGACTGTCAATGCTTTTTTGGACTACTTGGATATAAAAGTTTGAGATGCTTGTAAATAAGGAAACATTTTAGCAATAGGCCGTTTTAATTATGTTTATCAATTTCATGTGTTATGATGTGAGGTTTTAAAATAAATAAAATTTATTTGAATTAAATTGAGAGGAAGGAATAATTGAAGTTGTTGCCTCAACAGAGGCAAGTATATGAATGCTAAAGCCGATGAGTTGTCTCAGTACTTATACCATACATTTTAGGTACTACACAACACTGATTTTGCTATCGATAACTAATACTGAAATTAGAGGTGGATACGGGCCGTTTCGGTCTTAGAGATGTAAACATGGTCTCCCAAATTAACAAGAAAAATAAATAATAGACGAATATAATAATATGTCACAGTATTTATGCCATTTATAGGAAAATTTATCCAAGGCTTCTTATTGAAAAACCTACATTTTAGGTATTATACAACACTGATTTTGCTATCGATAACTAATACTGAAATTAGAGGTGGATACGGGCCATTTCGGTCTTAGAGATGTAAGCATGGTCTCCCAAATTAACAAGAAAAATAAATAATAGACGAATATAATAATATGTCACAGTATTTATACCGTTTTTAGGAAAATTTTTCCAAGGCTTCTTAATGAAAAACCTACATTTTAGGCATTATACAACACTGATTTTCCTATCGATAACTAATACTGAAATTAGAGATGGATACGGGCCGTTTCGGTCTTAGAGATGTAAACATCGTATTCCAAATTAACAAGAAAAATAAATAATAGAAGAATATTATAATAAGAAAAACCAAAAGATTTGTTAGTTTTCGATTTGGTCTATATAGATTTCTCTACTGCAAAAAATTGATTTATATTGGGTCACCATTAATATTTTCTTTTTCTCTTTTTTTGTGCCATCTCATTAGAAGTGGTTCTACTAGCCAGACCTACGTGTGTACGTATCATGAATCATCTGATAAACGATGTGGCAAGTGGAAAGTTAGAATGAGGAGTTAAAAGAAGAAGACAAACGACAACTCTTGGCAACTCTTCTTCACAAATCTGGCAATTTTAGCTTAACAGATTCACTTAACGAACATAGCAAACTGAAGTATTCACTGAAAATTTATACTTCAGTCGGAGGTACTTCGGAAAAATATTAGTTTTATTAACACATTTTATATAAATAAATTATTCATATATGAGGAAAAATTTCACAATTTTTTGGGTTTAAGAATGCCCGAGTATTGACTTTGACAATTGACTTCACCATTTTACAGAAAAGTTACCATTTTTAGTAGACTTTAAATAATTAATAGTCATGCACCAAATGTCATGCATCATTTTTTAGTACCAATTGGTTTTTAAGTTGCAAAACTCCGAAACTATTTCTGAATTAAAGAAATAGGTCAAAAGTTTTGAAATGAGTGCTATGGAAACCACGACCGTTATCCCAAGGGCTAGAAATATTTTTCATTGTATAGGTCAACTGATACGTGGAGAACATTTTGTTCAATATCGTGAGGGTACTCTTTCACCACTTAGCTAAGTCCGTCTTAAGATTGTCAAACGAAAGATTTTAGTTCTGGAGCATTATGCTGGACATTTCTTCATCAGACGGTGACTGCCAATGCTTTTTTGGACTACTTGGATATAAAAATTTGAGATGCTTTTAAATAAGGAAACATTTTAGCAATAGGCCGCTTTAATCAACTTCATGTGCTACCGTCTTGAGATTGTCAAAGGAAAGATTTTAGTGCTGGACTAGATAAGATGAACATAGTGGTGACGATGTATCCCGTTTGACAGTTTTGCCATCGAGCATTATGCTGGTGATTTCTTCCTCAGATTGCGACTGTCAATGCTTTTTTGGACTACTTGGATATAAAAGTTTGAGATGCTTGTAAATAAGGAAACATTTTAGCAATAGGCCGCTTTAATCAACTTCATGTGCTACCGTCTTGAGATTGTCAAAGGAAAGATTTTAGTGCTGGACTAGATAAGATGAACATAGTGGTGACGATGTATCCCGTTTGACAGTTTTGCCATCGAGCATTATGCTGGTCATTTCTTCCTCAGATTGCGACTGCCAATGCTTTTTTGGACTACTTGGATATAAAAATTTGAGATGCTTTTAAATAAGGAAACATTTTAGCAATAGGCCGCTTTAATCAACTTCATGTGCTACCGTCTTGAGATTGTCAAAGGAAAGATTTTAGTGCTGGACTAGATAAGATGAACATAGTGGTGACGATGTATCCCGTTTGACAGTTTTGCCATCGAGCATTATGCTGGTCATTTCTTCCTCAGATTGCGACTGCCAATGCTTTTTTGGACTACTTGGATATAAAAATTTGAGATGCTTTTAAATAAGGAAACATTTTAGCAATAGGCCGCTTTAATCAACTTCATGTGCTACAGTCTTGAGATTGTCAAAGGAAAGATTTTAGTGCTGGACTAGATAAGATGAACATAGTGGTGACGATGTATCCCGTTTGACAGTTTTGCCATCGAGCATTATGCTGGTGATTTCTTCCTCTGATTGCGACTGTCAATGCTTTTTTGGACTACTTGGATATAAAAGTTTGAGATGCTTGTAAATAAGGAAACATTTTAGCAATAGGCCGCTTTAATCAACTTCATGTGCTACCGTCTTGAGATTGTCAAAGGAAAGATTTTAGTGCTGGACTAGATAAGATGAACATAGTGGTGACGATGTATCCCGTTTGACAGTTTTGCCATCGAGCATTATGCTGGTGATTTCTTCCTCAGATTGCGACTGTCAATGCTTTTTTGGACTACTTGGATATAAAAGTTTGAGATGCTTGTAAATAAGGAAACATTTTAGCAATAGGCCGTTTTAATTATGTTTATCAATTTCATGTGTTATGATGTGAGGTTTTAAAATAAATAAAATTTATTTGAATTAAATTGAGAGGAAGGAATAATTGAAGTTGTTGCCTCAACAGAGGCAAGTATATGAATGCTAAAGCCGATGAGTTGTCTCAGTACTTATACCATACATTTTAGGTACTACACAACACTGATTTTGCTATCGATAACTAATACTGAAATTAGAGGTGGATACGGGCCGTTTCGGTCTTAGAGATGTAAACATGGTCTCCCAAATTAACAAGAAAAATAAATAATAGACGAATATAATAATATGTCACAGTATTTATGCCATTTATAGGAAAATTTATCCAAGGCTTCTTATTGAAAAACCTACATTTTAGGTATTATACAACACTGATTTTGCTATCGATAACTAATACTGAAATTAGAGGTGGATACGGGCCATTTCGGTCTTAGAGATGTAAGCATGGTCTCCCAAATTAACAAGAAAAATAAATAATAGACGAATATAATAATATGTCACAGTATTTATACCGTTTTTAGGAAAATTTTTCCAAGGCTTCTTAATGAAAAACCTACATTTTAGGCATTATACAACACTGATTTTCCTATCGATAACTAATACTGAAATTAGAGATGGATACGGGCCGTTTCGGTCTTAGAGATGTAAACATCGTATTCCAAATTAACAAGAAAAATAAATAATAGAAGAATATTATAATAAGAAAAACCAAAAGATTTGTTAGTTTTCGATTTGGTCTATATAGATTTCTCTACTGCAAAAAATTGATTTATATTGGGTCACCATTAATATTTTCTTTTTCTCTTTTTTTGTGCCATCTCATTAGAAGTGGTTCTACTAGCCAGACCTACGTGTGTACGTATCATGAATCATCTGATAAACGATGTGGCAAGTGGAAAGTTAGAATGAGGAGTTAAAAGAAGAAGACAAACGACAACTCTTGGCAACTCTTCTTCACAAATCTGGCAATTTTAGCTTAACAGATTCACTTAACGAACATAGCAAACTGAAGTATTCACTGAAAATTTATACTTCAGTCGGAGGTACTTCGGAAAAATATTAGTTTTATTAACACATTTTATATAAATAAATTATTCATATATGAGGAAAAATTTCACAATTTTTTGGGTTTAAGAATGCCCGAGTATTGACTTTGACAATTGACTTCACCATTTTACAGAAAAGTTACCATTTTTAGTAGACTTTAAATAATTAATAGTCATGCACCAAATGTCATGCATCATTTTTTAGTACCAATTGGTTTTTAAGTTGCAAAACTCCGAAACTATTTCTGAATTAAAGAAATAGGTCAAAAGTTTTGAAATGAGTGCTATGGAAACCACAACCGTTATCCCAAGGGCTAGAAATATTTTTCATTGTATAGGTCAACTGATACGTGGAGAACATTTTGTTCAATATCGTGAGGGTACTCTTTCACCACTTAGCTAAGTCCGTCTTAAGATTGTCAAACGAAAGATTTTAGTTCTGGAGCATTATGCTGGACATTTCTTCATCAGACGGTGACTGCCAATGCTTTTTTGGACTACTTGGATATAAAAATTTGAGATGCTTTTAAATAAGGAAACATTTTAGCAATAGGCCGCTTTAATCAACTTCATGTGCTACCGTCTTGAGATTGTCAAAGGAAAGATTTTAGTGCTGGACTAGATAAGATGAACATAGTGGTGACGATGTATCCCGTTTGACAGTTTTGCCATCGAGCATTATGCTGGTGATTTCTTCCTCAGATTGCGACTGTCAATGCTTTTTTGGACTACTTGGATATAAAAGTTTGAGATGCTTGTAAATAAGGAAACATTTTAGCAATAGGCCGCTTTAATCAACTTCATGTGCTACCGTCTTGAGATTGTCAAAGGAAAGACTTTAGTGCTGGACTAGATAAGATGAACATAGTGGTGACGATGTATCCCGTTTGACAGTTTTGCCATCGAGCATTATGCTGGTGATTTCTTCCTCAGATTGCGACTGCCAATGCTTTTTTGGACTACTTGGATATAAAAATTTGAGATGCTTTTAAATAAGGAAACATTTTAGCAATAGGCCGCTTTAATCAACTTCATGTGCTACCGTCTTGAGATTGTCAAAGGAAAGATTTTAGTGCTGGACTAGATAAGATGAACATAGTGGTGACGATGTATCCCGTTTGACAGTTTTGCCATCGAGCATTATGCTGGTGATTTCTTCCTCTGATTGCGACTGTCAATGCTTTTTTGGACTACTTGGATATAAAAGTTTGAGATGCTTGTAAATAAGGAAACATTTTAGCAATAGGCCGTTTTAATTATGTTTATCAATTTCATGTGTTATGATGTGAGGTTTTAAAATAAATAAAATTTATTTGAATTAAATTGAGAGGAAGGAATAATTGAAGTTGTTGCCTCAACAGAGGCAAGTATATGAATGCTAAAGCCGATGAGTTGTCTCAGTACTTATACCATACATTTTAGGTACTACACAACACTGATTTTGCTATCGATAACTAATACTGAAATTAGAGGTGGATACGGGCCGTTTCGGTCTTAGAGATGTAAACATGGTCTCCCAAATTAACAAGAAAAATAAATAATAGACGAATATAATAATATGTCACAGTATTTATGCCATTTATAGGAAAATTTATCCAAGGCTTCTTATTGAAAAACCTACATTTTAGGTATTATACAACACTGATTTTGCTATCGATAACTAATACTGAAATTAGAGGTGGATACGGGCCATTTCGGTCTTAGAGATGTAAGCATGGTCTCCCAAATTAACAAGAAAAATAAATAATAGACGAATATAATAATATGTCACAGTATTTATACCGTTTTTAGGAAAATTTTTCCAAGGCTTCTTAATGAAAAACCTACATTTTAGGCATTATACAACACTGATTTTCCTATCGATAACTAATACTGAAATTAGAGATGGATACGGGCCGTTTCGGTCTTAGAGATGTAAACATCGTATTCCAAATTAACAAGAAAAATAAATAATAGAAGAATATTATAATAAGAAAAACCAAAAGATTTGTTAGTTTTCGATTTGGTCTATATAGATTTCTCTACTGCAAAAAATTGATTTATATTGGGTCACCATTAATATTTTCTTTTTCTCTTTTTTTGTGCCATCTCATTAGAAGTGGTTCTACTAGCCAGACCTACGTGTGTACGTATCATGAATCATCTGATAAACGATGTGGCAAGTGGAAAGTTAGAATGAGGAGTTAAAAGAAGAAGACAAACGACAACTCTTGGCAACTCTTCTTCACAAATCTGGCAATTTTAGCTTAACAGATTCACTTAACGAACATAGCAAACTGAAGTATTCACTGAAAATTTATACTTCAGTCGGAGGTACTTCGGAAAAATATTAGTTTTATTAACACATTTTATATAAATAAATTATTCATATATGAGGAAAAATTTCACAATTTTTTGGGTTTAAGAATGCCCGAGTATTGACTTTGACAATTGACTTCACCATTTTACAGAAAAGTTACCATTTTTAGTAGACTTTAAATAATTAATAGTCATGCACCAAATGTCATGCATCATTTTTTAGTACCAATTGGTTTTTAAGTTGCAAAACTCCGAAACTATTTCTGAATTAAAGAAATAGGTCAAAAGTTTTGAAATGAGTGCTATGGAAACCACGACCGTTATCCCAAGGGCTAGAAATATTTTTCATTGTATAGGTCAACTGATACGTGGAGAACATTTTGTTCAATATCGTGAGGGTACTCTTTCACCACTTAGCTAAGTCCGTCTTAAGATTGTCAAACGAAAGATTTTAGTTCTGGAGCATTATGCTGGACATTTCTTCATCAGACGGTGACTGCCAATGCTTTTTTGGACTACTTGGATATAAAAATTTGAGATGCTTTTAAATAAGGAAACATTTTAGCAATAGGCCGCTTTAATCAACTTCATGTGCTACCGTCTTGAGATTGTCAAAGGAAAGATTTTAGTGCTGGACTAGATAAGATGAACATAGTGGTGACGATGTATCCCGTTTGACAGTTTTGCCATCGAGCATTATGCTGGTGATTTCTTCCTCAGATTGCGACTGTCAATGCTTTTTTGGACTACTTGGATATAAAAGTTTGAGATGCTTGTAAATAAGGAAACATTTTAGCAATAGGCCGCTTTAATCAACTTCATGTGCTACCGTCTTGAGATTGTCAAAGGAAAGATTTTAGTGCTGGACTAGATAAGATGAACATAGTGGTGACGATGTATCCCGTTTGACAGTTTTGCCATCGAGCATTATGCTGGTGATTTCTTCCTCAGATTGCGACTGCCAATGCTTTTTTGGACTACTTGGATATAAAAATTTGAGATGCTTTTAAATAAGGAAACATTTTAGCAATAGGCCGCTTTAATCAACTTCATGTGCTACCGTCTTGAGATTGTCAAAGGAAAGATTTTAGTGCTGGACTAGATAAGATGAACATAGTGGTGACGATGTATCCCGTTTGACAGTTTTGCCATCGAGCATTATGCTGGTGATTTCTTCCTCTGATTGCGACTGTCAATGCTTTTTTGGACTACTTGGATATAAAAGTTTGAGATGCTTGTAAATAAGGAAACATTTTAGCAATAGGCCGTTTTAATTATGTTTATCAATTTCATGTGTTATGATGTGAGGTTTTAAAATAAATAAAATTTATTTGAATTAAATTGAGAGGAAGGAATAATTGAAGTTGTTGCCTCAACAGAGGCAAGTATATGAATGCTAAAGCCGATGAGTTGTCTCAGTACTTATACCATACATTTTAGGTACTACACAACACTGATTTTGCTATCGATAACTAATACTGAAATTAGAGGTGGATACGGGCCGTTTCGGTCTTAGAGATGTAAACATGGTCTCCCAAATTAACAAGAAAAATAAATAATAGACGAATATAATAATATGTCACAGTATTTATGCCATTTATAGGAAAATTTATCCAAGGCTTCTTATTGAAAAACCTACATTTTAGGTATTATACAACACTGATTTTGCTATCGATAACTAATACTGAAATTAGAGGTGGATACGGGCCATTTCGGTCTTAGAGATGTAAGCATGGTCTCCCAAATTAACAAGAAAAATAAATAATAGACGAATATAATAATATGTCACAGTATTTATACCGTTTTTAGGAAAATTTTTCCAAGGCTTCTTAATGAAAAACCTACATTTTAGGCATTATACAACACTGATTTTCCTATCGATAACTAATACTGAAATTAGAGATGGATACGGGCCGTTTCGGTCTTAGAGATGTAAACATCGTATTCCAAATTAACAAGAAAAATAAATAATAGAAGAATATTATAATAAGAAAAACCAAAAGATTTGTTAGTTTTCGATTTGGTCTATATAGATTTCTCTACTGCAAAAAATTGATTTATATTGGGTCACCATTAATATTTTCTTTTTCTCTTTTTTTGTGCCATCTCATTAGAAGTGGTTCTACTAGCCAGACCTACGTGTGTACGTATCATGAATCATCTGATAAACGATGTGGCAAGTGGAAAGTTAGAATGAGGAGTTAAAAGAAGAAGACAAACGACAACTCTTGGCAACTCTTCTTCACAAATCTGGCAATTTTAGCTTAACAGATTCACTTAAAGAACATAGCAAACTGAAGTATTCACTGAAAATTTATACTTCAGTCGGAGGTACTTCGGAAAAATATTAGTTTTATTAACACATTTTATATAAATAAATTATTCATATATGAGGAAAAATTTCACAATTTTTTGGGTTTAAGAATGCCCGAGTATTGACTTTGACAATTGACTTCACCATTTTACAGAAAAGTTACCATTTTTAGTAGACTTTAAATAATTAATAGTCATGCACCAAATGTCATGCATCATTTTTTAGTACCAATTGGTTTTTTAAGTTGCAAAACTCCGAAACTATTTCTGAATTAAAGAAATAGGTCAAAAGTTTTGAAATGAGTGCTATGGAAACCACAACCGTTATCCCAAGGGCTAGAAATATTTTTCATTGTATAGGTCAACTGATACGTGGAGAACATTTTGTTCAATATCGTGAGGGTACTCTTTCACCACTTAGCTAAGTCCGTCTTAAGATTGTCAAACGAAAGATTTTAGTTCTGGAGCATTATGCTGGACATTTCTTCATCAGACGGTGACTGCCAATGCTTTTTTGGACTACTTGGATATAAAAATTTGAGATGCTTTTAAATAAGGAAACATTTTAGCAATAGGCCGCTTTAATCAACTTCATGTGCTACCGTCTTGAGATTGTCAAAGGAAAGATTTTAGTGCTGGACTAGATAAGATGAACATAGTGGTGACGATGTATCCCGTTTGACAGTTTTGCCATCGAGCATTATGCTGGTGATTTCTTCCTCAGATTGCGACTGTCAATGCTTTTTGGACTACTTGGATATAAAAGTTTGAGATGCTTGTAAATAAGGAAACATTTTAGCAATAGGCCGCTTTAATCAACTTCATGTGCTACCGTCTTGAGATTGTCAAAGGAAAGATTTTAGTGCTGGACTAGATAAGATGAACATAGTGGTGACGATGTATCCCGTTTGACAGTTTTGCCATCGAGCATTATGCTGGTGATTTCTTCCTCAGATTGCGACTGCCAATGCTTTTTTGGACTACTTGGATATAAAAATTTGAGATGCTTTTAAATAAGGAAACATTTTAGCAATAGGCCGCTTTAATCAACTTCATGTGCTACCGTCTTGAGATTGTCAAAGGAAAGATTTTAGTGCTTTTTTGGACTACTTGGATATAAAAGTTTGAGATGCTTGTAAATAAGGAAACATTTTAGCAATAGGCCGTTTTAATTATGTTTATCAATTTCATGTGTTATGATGTGAGGTTTTAAAATAAATAAAATTTATTTGAATTAAATTGAGAGGAAGGAATAATTGAAGTTGTTGCCTCAACAGAGGCAAGTATATGAATGCTAAAGCCGATGAGTTGTCTCAGTACTTATACCATACATTTTAGGTACTACACAACACTGATTTTGCTATCGATAACTAATACTGAAATTAGAGGTGGATACGGGCCGTTTCGGTCTTAGAGATGTAAACATGGTCTCCCAAATTAACAAGAAAAATAAATAATAGACGAATATAATAATATGTCACAGTATTTATGCCATTTATAGGAAAATTTATCCAAGGCTTCTTATTGAAAAACCTACATTTTAGGTATTATACAACACTGATTTTGCTATCGATAACTAATACTGAAATTAGAGGTGGATACGGGCCATTTCGGTCTTAGAGATGTAAGCATGGTCTCCCAAATTAACAAGAAAAATAAATAATAGACGAATATAATAATATGTCACAGTATTTATACCGTTTTTAGGAAAATTTTTCCAAGGCTTCTTAATGAAAAACCTACATTTTAGGCATTATACAACACTGATTTTCCTATCGATAACTAATACTGAAATTAGAGATGGATACGGGCCGTTTCGGTCTTAGAGATGTAAACATCGTATTCCAAATTAACAAGAAAAATAAATAATAGAAGAATATTATAATAAGAAAAACCAAAAGATTTGTTAGTTTTCGATTTGGTCTATATAGATTTCTCTACTGCAAAAAATTGATTTATATTGGGTCACCATTAATATTTTCTTTTTCTCTTTTTTTGTGCCATCTCATTAGAAGTGGTTCTACTAGCCAGACCTACGTGTGTACGTATCATGAATCATCTGATAAACGATGTGGCAAGTGGAAAGTTAGAATGAGGAGTTAAAAGAAGAAGACAAACGACAACTCTTGGCAACTCTTCTTCACAAATCTGGCAATTTTAGCTTAACAGATTCACTTAACGAACATAGCAAACTGAAGTATTCACTGAAAATTTATACTTCAGTCGGAGGTACTTCGGAAAAATATTAGTTTTATTAACACATTTTATATAAATAAATTATTCATATATGAGGAAAAATTTCACAATTTTTTGGGTTTAAGAATGCCCGAGTATTGACTTTGACAATTGACTTCACCATTTTACAGAAAAGTTACCATTTTTAGTAGACTTTAAATAATTAATAGTCATGCACCAAATGTCATGCATCATTTTTTAGTACCAATTGGTTTTTAAGTTGCAAAACTCCGAAACTATTTCTGAATTAAAGAAATAGGTCAAAAGTTTTGAAATGAGTGCTATGGAAACCACAACCGTTATCCCAAGGGCTAGAAATATTTTTTCATTGTATAGGTCAACTGATACGTGGAGAACATTTTGTTCAATATCGTGAGGGTACTCTTTCACCACTTAGCTAAGTCCGTCTTAAGATTGTCAAACGAAAGATTTTAGTTCTGGAGCATTATGCTGGACATTTCTTCATCAGACGGTGACTGCCAATGCTTTTTTGGACTACTTGGATATAAAAATTTGAGATGCTTTTAAATAAGGAAACATTTTAGCAATAGGCCGCTTTAATCAACTTCATGTGCTACCGTCTTGAGATTGTCAAAGGAAAGATTTTAGTGCTGGACTAGATAAGATGAACATAGTGGTGACGATGTATCCCGTTTGACAGTTTTGCCATCGAGCATTATGCTGGTGATTTCTTCCTCAGATTGCGACTGTCAATGCTTTTTTGGACTACTTGGATATAAAAGTTTGAGATGCTTGTAAATAAGGAAACATTTTAGCAATAGGCCGCTTTAATCAACTTCATGTGCTACCGTCTTGAGATTGTCAAAGGAAAGATTTTAGTGCTGGACTAGATAAGATGAACATAGTGGTGACGATGTATCCCGTTTGACAGTTTTGCCATCGAGCATTATGCTGGTGATTTCTTCCTCTGATTGCGACTGTCAATGCTTTTTTGGACTACTTGGATATAAAAGTTTGAGATGCTTGTAAATAAGGAAACATTTTAGCAATAGGCCGCTTTAATCAACTTCATGTGCTACCGTCTTGAGATTGTCAAAGGAAAGATTTTAGTGCTGGACTAGATAAGATGAACATAGTGGTGACGATGTATCCCGTTTGACAGTTTTGCCATCGAGCATTATGCTGGTGATTTCTTCCTCAGATTGCGACTGCCAATGCTTTTTGGACTACTTGGATATAAAAATTTGAGATGCTTTTAAATAAGGAAACATTTTAGCAATAGGCCGCTTTAATCAACTTCATGTGCTACCGTCTTGAGATTGTCAAAGGAAAGATTTTAGTGCTGGACTAGATAAGATGAACATAGTGGTGACGATGTATCCCGTTTGACAGTTTTGCCATCGAGCATTATGCTGGTGATTTCTTCCTCTGATTGCGACTGTCAATGCTTTTTGGACTACTTGGATATAAAAGTTTGAGATGCTTGTAAATAAGGAAACATTTTAGCAATAGGCCGTTTTAATTATGTTTATCAATTTCATGTGTTATGATGTGAGGTTTTAAAATAAATAAAATTTATTTGAATTAAATTGAGAGGAAGGAATAATTGAAGTTGTTGCCTCAACAGAGGCAAGTATATGAATGCTAAAGCCGATGAGTTGTCTCAGTACTTATACCATACATTTTAGGTACTACACAACACTGATTTTGCTATCGATAACTAATACTGAAATTAGAGGTGGATACGGGCCGTTTCGGTCTTAGAGATGTAAACATGGTCTCCCAAATTAACAAGAAAAATAAATAATAGACGAATATAATAATATGTCACAGTATTTATGCCATTTATAGGAAAATTTATCCAAGGCTTCTTATTGAAAAACCTACATTTTAGGTATTATACAACACTGATTTTGCTATCGATAACTAATACTGAAATTAGAGGTGGATACGGGCCGTTTCGGTCTTAGAGATGTAAGCATGGTCTCCCAAATTAACAAGAAAAATAAATAATAGACGAATATAATAATATGTCACAGTATTTATACCGTTTTTAGGAAAATTTTTCCAAGGCTTCTTAATGAAAAACCTACATTTTAGGCATTATACAACACTGATTTTCCTATCGATAACTAATACTGAAATTAGAGATGGATACGGGCCGTTTCGGTCTTAGAGATGTAAACATCGTATTCCAAATTAACAAGAAAAATAAATAATAGAAGAATATTATAATAAGAAAAACCAAAAGATTTGTTAGTTTTCGATTTGGTCTATATAGATTTCTCTACTGCAAAAAATTGATTTATATTGGGTCACCATTAATATTTTCTTTTTCTCTTTTTTTTGTGCCATCTCATTAGAAGTGGTTCTACTAGCCAGACCTACGTGTGTACGTATCATGAATCATCTGATAAACGATGTGGCAAGTGGAAAGTTAGAATGAGGAGTTAAAAGAAGAAGACAAACGACAACTCTTGGCAACTCTTCTTCACAAATCTGGCAATTTTAGCTTAACAGATTCACTTAACGAACATAGCAAACTGAAGTATTCACTGAAAATTTATACTTCAGTCGGAGGTACTTCGGAAAAATATTAGTTTTATTAACACATTTTATATAAATAAATTATTCATATATGAGGAAAAATTTCACAATTTTTTGGGTTTAAGAATGCCCGAGTATTGACTTTGACAATTGACTTCACCATTTTACAGAAAAGTTACCATTTTTAGTAGACTTTAAATAATTAATAGTCATGCACCAAATGTCATGCATAATTTTTTAGTACCAATTGGTTTTTAAGTTGCAAAACTCCGAAACTATTTCTGAATTAAAGAAATAGGTCAAAAGTTTTGAAATGAGTGTTATGGAAACCACAACCGTTATCCCAAGGGCTAGAAATATTTTTCATTGTATAGGTCAACTGATACGTGGAGAACATTTTGTTCAATATCGTGAGGGTACTCTTTCACCACTTAGCTAAGTCCGTCTTAAGATTGTCAAACGAAAGATTTTAGTTCTGGAGCATTATGCTGGACATTTCTTCATCAGACGGTGACTGCCAATGCTTTTTTGGACTACTTGGATATAAAAATTTGAGATGCTTTTAAATAAGGAAACATTTTAGCAATAGGCCGCTTTAATCAACTTCATGTGCTACCGTCTTGAGATTGTCAAAGGAAAGATTTTAGTGCTGGACTAGATAAGATGAACATAGTGGTGACGATGTATCCCGTTTGACAGTTTTGCCATCGAGCATTATGCTGGTGATTTCTTCCTCAGATTGCGACTGTCAATGCTTTTTTGGACTACTTGGATATAAAAGTTTGAGATGCTTGTAAATAAGGAAACATTTTAGCAATAGGCCGCTTTAATCAACTTCATGTGCTACCGTCTTGAGATTGTCAAAGGAAAGATTTTAGTGCTGGACTAGATAAGATGAACATAGTGGTGACGATGTATCCCGTTTGACAGTTTTGCCATCGAGCATTATGCTGGTGATTTCTTCCTCAGATTGCGACTGCCAATGCTTTTTTGGACTACTTGGATATAAAAATTTGAGATGCTTTTAAATAAGGAAACATTTTAGCAATAGGCCGCTTTAATCAACTTCATGTGCTACCGTCTTGAGATTGTCAAAGGAAAGATTTTAGTGCTGGACTAGATAAGATGAACATAGTGGTGACGATGTATCCCGTTTGACAGTTTTGCCATCGAGCATTATGCTGGTGATTTCTTCCTCTGATTGCGACTGTCAATGCTTTTTTGGACTACTTGGATATAAAAGTTTGAGATGCTTGTAAATAAG
Source organism: Drosophila insularis (assembly GCA_018903935.1). Lineage (NCBI taxonomy): Eukaryota > Metazoa > Arthropoda > Insecta > Diptera > Drosophilidae > Drosophila > Drosophila insularis. The sequence goes on along the minus strand of JAEIFP010000291.1, from coordinate 2,082,864 downwards.
GAAACATTTTAGCAATAGGCCGTTTTAATTATGTTTATCAATTTCATGTGTTATGATGTGAGGTTTTAAAATAAATAAAATTTATTTGAATTAAATTGAGAGGAAGGAATAATTGAAGTTGTTGCCTCAACAGAGGCAAGTATATGAATGCTAAAGCCGATGAGTTGTCTCAGTACTTATACCATACATTTTAGGTACTACACAACACTGATTTTGCTATCGATAACTAATACTGAAATTAGAGGTGGATACAGGCCGTTTCGGTCTTAGAGATGTAAACATGGTCTCCCAAATTAACAAGAAAAATAAATAATAGACGAATATAATAATATGTCACAGTATTTATGCCATTTATAGGAAAATTTATCCAAGGCTTCTTATTGAAAAACCTACATTTTAGGTATTATACAACACTGATTTTGCTATCGATAACTAATACTGAAATTAGAGGTGGATACGGGCCATTTCGGTCTTAGAGATGTAAGCATGGTCTCCCAAATTAACAAGAAAAATAAATAATAGACGAATATAATAATATGTCACAGTATTTATACCGTTTTTAGGAAAATTTTTCCAAGGCTTCTTAATGAAAAACCTACATTTTAGGCATTATACAACACTGATTTTCCTATCGATAACTAATACTGAAAATAGAGATGGATACGGGCCGTTTCGGTCTTAGAGATGTAAACATCGTATTCCAAATTAACAAGAAAAATAAATAATAGAAGAATATTATAATAAGAAAAACCAAAAGATTTGTTAGTTTTCGATTTGGTCTATATAGATTTCTCTACTGCAAAAAATTGATTTATATTGGGTCACCATTAATATTTTCTTTTTCTCTTTTTTTGTGCCATCTCATTAGAAGTGGTTCTACTAGCCAGACCTACGTGTGTACGTATCATGAATCATCTGATAAACGATGTGGCAAGTGGAAAGTTAGAATGAGGAGTTAAAAGAAGAAGACAAACGACAACTCTTGGCAACTCTTCTTCACAAATCTGGCAATTTTAGCTTAACAGATTCACTTAAAGAACATAGCAAACTGAAGTATTCACTGAAAATTTATACTTCAGTCGGAGGTACTTCGGAAAAATATTAGTTTTATTAACACATTTTATATAAATAAATTATTCATATATGAGGAAAAATTTCACAATTTTTTGGGTTTAAGAATGCCCGAGTATTGACTTTGACAATTGACTTCACCATTTTACAGAAAAGTTACCATTTTTAGTAGACTTTAAATAATTAATAGTCATGCACCAAATGTCATGCATCATTTTTTAGTACCAATTGGTTTTTAAGTTGCAAAACTCCGAAACTATTTCTGAATTAAAGAAATAGGTCAAAAGTTTTGAAATGAGTGCTATGGAAACCACAACCGTTATCCCAAGGGCTAGAAATATTTTTCATTGTATAGGTCAACTGATACGTGGAGAACATTTTGTTCAATATCGTGAGGGTACTCTTTCACCACTTAGCTAAGTCCGTCTTAAGATTGTCAAACGAAAGATTTTAGTTCTGGAGCATTATGCTGGACATTTCTTCATCAGACGGTGACTGCCAATGCTTTTTTGGACTACTTGGATATAAAAATTTGAGATGCTTTTAAATAAGGAAACATTTTAGCAATAGGCCGCTTTAATCAACTTCATGTGCTACCGTCTTGAGATTGTCAAAGGAAAGATTTTAGTGCTGGACTAGATAAGATGAACATAGTGGTGACGATGTATCCCGTTTGACAGTTTTGCCATCGAGCATTATGCTGGTCATTTCTTCCTCAGATTGCGACTGCCAATGCTTTTTTGGACTACTTGGATATAAAAATTTGAGATGCTTTTAAATAAGGAAACATTTTAGCAATAGGCCGCTTTAATCAACTTCATGTGCTACCGTCTTGAGATTGTCAAAGGAAAGATTTTAGTGCTGGACTAGATAAGATGGTGACGATGTATCCCGTTTGACAGTTTTGCCATCGAGCATTATGCTGGTGATTTCTTCCTCTGATTGCGACTGTCAATGCTTTTTTGGACTACTTGGATATAAAAGTTTGAGATGCTTGTAAATAAGGAAACATTTTAGCAATAGGCCGTTTTAATTATGTTTATCAATTTCATGTGTTATGATGTGAGGTTTTAAAATAAATAAAATTTATTTGAATTAAATTGAGAGGAAGGAATAATTGAAGTTGTTGCCTCAACAGAGGCAAGTATATGAATGCTAAAGCCGATGAGTTGTCTCAGTACTTATACCATTTTTAGGAAAATTTATCCAAGGCTTCTTATTGAAAAACCTACATTTTAGGTATTATACAACACTGATTTTGCTATCGATAACTAATACTGAAATTAGAGGTGGATACGGGCCATTTCGGTCTTAGAGATGTAAGCATGGTCTCCCAAATTAACAAGAAAAATAAATAATAGACGAATATAATAATATGTCACAGTATTTATACCGTTTTTAGGAAAATTTTTCCAAGGCTTCTTAATGAAAAACCTACATTTTAGGCATTATACAACACTGATTTTCCTATCGATAACTAATACTGAAATTAGAGATGGATACGGGCCGTTTCGGTCTTAGAGATGTAAACATCGTATTCCAAATTAACAAGAAAAATAAATAATAGAAGAATATTATAATAAGAAAAACCAAAAGATTTGTTGGTTTTCGATTTGGTCTATATAGATTTCTCTTCTGCAAAAAATTGATTTATATTGGGTCACCATTAATATTTTCTTGTTGTCTCTTTTTTGTGCCATCTCATTAGAAGTGGTTCTACTAGCTAGACCTACGTGTGTACGTATCATGAATCATCTGATAAACGATGTGGCAAGTGGAAAGTTAGAATGAAGAGTTAAAAGAAGAAGACAAACGATAAGCATCCAAAATATATATGCTCATACATATTTATATATAAAAAAAAACTATATAAATGAAAAAATAAGGCATTAACTATAATAAAATAACCCAATTCTTCTGGAGACACACTACGCATGATTTTAATCGTAATGGACCGAAAAGCTAGTTTGAAACGCCAGACAAGAGCCGTATTCTGGATTCAATTCAGGTAGCAGTTTTTTATTTAAAAAAATATTTTAAGTCATTTTGTGTAAAATATTTCGTAGATTTTTTTCCCCGCTAATAAGCCAAATACATTTTTTTTAATTCAAAACAACTCCGTTTTCCATATTACATCGAAGGTTTCCGCTATCGACCCATTAAAAAAATCGATAGAGGCAACTATCGTATCCTGCACATCTCTACATCATTGCTGCCGATCAAAACCTTATTGTCCGACTAAGACAGCGTGGTTGTTTAATGATTCTAAAAGGTTTGATGAAATTGCATGACATTAATGGTAGACGTGAAACAGCCATTCCCCATCTCATCCATCATACCAAAATATACTTCAATACTGTAAAGTAAGCAGAACTAATTAAAAAGAAAAAGTGTAGACAATTGTCTTCTTGAATCTTTTAAACTTGTCTAATTAGATTTTTACCTGCTCTATCCATCATTAGCTGAAGTAACAAAATTGCAAAATTCAACAAATTACTCTCCAACTGGACAAGTCGAAAGAGACAAACCCGTTAACATAAAGTTCAACACTCGAGAGTCGGCTTTGATGATCGCCTCACAAATCCAACAAATTAAACGCATTCAAGTGCAAGATCGAGGAATTTTGATTGGGTCAAGCCGAGTCGGCCAAAAAGAGAGGCGAGCGGTAGCTAAAAAATGCCATAACAAAATGTGTCAAGTGCCAGACATACATAAATGCCTGAGTAAAAGAAGCCAGGGCTAAAACGAGGCAGTGACAAAGGCAGAGGCAGAGTCAACTGCCACAAGCACATTGTATCCTTCGTCTTTGTTTTTGTGCATTGTATATAGTGCGCCCTGCGGCCTCTTTTTCTGCCTGTTTACTCTGGCCATTGGACATGCTTGGACGACGACGACAACGTCGACGAGGTGAAGAAGGAGCTCTGAAGCAGAAGAATCAGAAGGCAAAAGCAAAGAAGCTCCGACGATCGTCGGACCTCATGAAACAATAAATTTTCGGTGCGTCACTTCTTTACTTCTCTTTTTTCTCCTGCGCTATAGGATCGTTGCTCCCGTATGTGTGTGTGTGCCTTTCCAATTAAAAATGCGCATGGTTTTCAACGCAATTGGACTGCCAATCGTTGGGGCTTGTACTTATTTGTAAAGTTGCACGCAAAAAAACAAAAACAAGAAAAAACCCTTGGTGCAACTTCATTCTGCCATGGCAAAATTCTTGCTGCCTACACGCATTGGCTCTTCATTTGGCGATGGCCACCACTAATTTACATAAAAATATCTTAATTGCAATGCCGTTTTTATTATTATTATTATTTTTGTTTTTTTTGCCATTCATGGTAGACCGTTGATGACAATTCTTCAATTCGCCACTGTCCCACTGACTGGGCGTCACATCAAGATCAATGGATCCACGATCCATGATCACTAAAAGCCAAAAGATTTCAAGCCGTTACAACACATGTTATGGTGACACTTCACTTGCTGCCTTTGAGTCGATCTGACTCTGATTCTGTTGATGAGGATCGGCTGGCTCTTGGCTCTCCTACAGCTTCTTTTGGCCGGCCCCATGCATAATCGTTGATAAATGTGCCTTTCAGTGCAACGAAAAATGATTTGTTGATAATTAATACAGTTGCAGAAAAAGGGAACCAGTTTGCCGCCTGCCGCCATCCGAGGACAGCAATTTGTGCCCAACTGTTGCTGTTGTTGTACTTGCAATCAGAGACCTTAAACGCAATCAAGCCACAGTAATTCATGCCGCTTGACAGGAGGCCAAGCACAGCAACACCGCCACAACCACCAGCACCACCATGCCATACCTCCAGACGACCCCAAAAAAAAAAGCAAAGAAGCAAACCAAAAAAATGAAAGACCAACGAGAGAAAATCGCTTCCTAGCGTCACGCAGCTAATTGCCATCTTGGGCAATAGCGGGAAGGGGGAAAGTAAAGAGGGTAACATGATCGCAATTAATGCGACCCAATCTAGTAGCTAAGCAATGGGCTTCATTATGGTTTTCGATGACCAAATATCTGCAGAATAGTTATGAAAATTTAAGAAATTAAAAAGGCCACCAGGCCTGTTCTAAAGGAAAGCTTTAATGGGTAAATGCCTTTAACAATATAAATTCCCCTAAATCCACACTACAATTGGCCACTCAATTAGTATATTTAACCCACTGTGCAGTGGACTCCTTCGGAATTATTTAATCAATTTGGCACGCAATGGTAGACCAAGAACCAGCTAGTTTTTTCTCTGCGTATACTTAATGAACATTTATCAACACTATAATCATTTAAAGAGTTGCGAATGTCAAAAATAGACTTAAAGCATGAACAAAGTTGCAGTTGAAAATTCCGTTATATTTGATGCACAATTCCAATCAGTATTATTAACTATCACTGTTGAATGAACTTATTGGAATTGCAATAGGATTTCCCTTACCACTCGTTTAATGTACCTAACTTTATTATTTTAGTTTTACCCATAAAAGTGGCAACAAAAATAAGTCAGACAAAAGCCACTATAATATTTTTTTTTTTTTTTTTTTTTGTGAAGTAGAATATGAATCGGTATTAGTAGGACTAAAATGGAATAATGTTTTTATTTAATTTTGCATCTGGATCAGGTTTTTATATTTTAATAGTTTGCCTTTTTGCATACTTTTAGGCTTAACTTTCTTTTTGTTTTAGATACATACATTATTATAAGATAAATTTTGACATCTTTTCTATTTTCTTGATGATTTTAGCCTAAAATTTAAAAAATTAAACATTATTTTTTTATGTAATATATTTTACCAACAATCCTACCGAAAATAGGTTTTTATAATAGAACAGATCTTACCTGAAGTTTTTCATAAATTACGAAACTCCAAGAGATTGAGCAAAAAGTGTGCCTAAAAATCCAGTTTTGAGCAAACATTTGCATCTTACAACTTGTCAGAAATTGTTTTTTTTTTGTTCCGAAATACACAAATACGAAACGCAAACTTACCTTGGCAATCACTAATAAAAAGTATTCCAACATATTGTCCCAATAGTTTCGAAAGGTTATGAACTTAAAGTCCAATTGGAAAATATGTTCCCACTAATATAAGCTTTCTGTTCAGCAATTTTCGATTCACCGAAATATAATAGATCAACGAGGATCGGCAAATATTGATTTTACAATCAGTTTATAAGTTAAAATCAAAATACTAATTATATGCACATGCATGAAAACATAACCCACTCATTATGCTATTGAATTTGTATTATTTCTAAAATATAGTTGAATTTCAAGTGTTTGGGAATTTAATTTCTTTAGTAAACAGCCACAAAATTTGAATTTGATGTTAGGTTTTATTTGAAAAATCGTTTTATTTCGCCTTGCTTGCCAAAAAAATCTAGAATTTATAAAGAATTTACCAAAAACAAAACGTTTTGTTTTTTTTTGTCTTTGTTGTTTTTTTTTACTGCTTTGCACATTAAAATTTGACCCATTTTGACCTTTTTGCTATGTATTTTGCTTTTGACATTACATTTGTTTGTTTTTCTTTTTTTTTTTTTTTGGTTTTTCCTCTTATTTTTTTCTTTGTAGTAGCAAAACAAAACTTAATTGTAATTTTACTACAACAACATTTTGTTTTTGCCCATTATATAATATTAAATTGTATATAATATGCAATTCTGTAGCTAGTTTTTTGTTTTGTTTTTTTTTTTTAATTCTTTTGACATTCATGTTTCATCTTTTTTTTTATCGAGTTCTCCTTCTTTCTGCCTCCCACTAAATTATGTTAATATATATACTATATATAATTATATGTATGTAGTGTGTTTGTTGTTGTTGTGTGTGTGTGTGTGTGTATGGATGTATGAGTGTATAACATGAGTTTTCCCCCCTCTTAAATCATTTGTTTTATAAACAAATGTCTCTCTGCCTAATGTCGTTTCCGACTTAGAATACAATATAATATGCAATCACACTAGTCACTTCACAAACACTGTTACTTCTGTTCACAGTTGCAGTGAAGTGACTTTTGGGATCCCATTTCGAAGTGGAAGTGGAGATGATGATTTTGTTCTTGTGCAGTGGAAACTAATTTAACTTAATAATTGCATACAATTGTTTACTCTCATTTTATCTTTCCCTTATATATTCTTTCATTCATTTTGCTTTTGAGTTTCATTTTTGTTTTTTAGGCTAGGCTTTTCCTTTTTCATCGCTTAATGCACTTATGTAATTTCCTTTGCTTTTCTTTTTTCTCGCTTTAGTTGATTTTGGTAATTATTTTTTTTTTTGTTAATTGCGGCTAGAAACCTAAGGAATTTCAAGCCATTTTGCAATTTTTCACTTAACTAACTTTACAAAGAATGTATAACTTTTTCATTTTTCTCTCGTTTTTATTACATGTATGTATATATATATATTTTTTTTTTTCAAATCAATTTCTATGCCAGCAATTTAGCTATAGCTGACCATATAGCAAATGAATTTCGATTTTTCTTGTTCTTTATACTATTTTTTTGTTAGGTTTTTGTTGTTTTTTTATTTTTGTTTTTCTGTTTTTTTTTATGTTTGGTTTTATTAGAAAATGTTTGTTCAACTCACAAAGTTGAGTTTGGTTTTAAAAAACTGTTCCCTTCATTTTGGTTTTTCATTTCATTTTTAATCTTTTCTGTTATTTCAGTATTAATTTTTTTTTCTTTGTATTGTGCTCTACAATTAATTATTGCTATATATATATATATATATATATGTATATATATAGGTGTGTGTGTGTGTGTGTTTTGTATTTGTTGTGTATTAGCATCCTGATCGTAGCTATAATCAAGAAAGAACTGAGATGGTTTTTATATATATAGTTTATGTTTTCATCAACTGAAACCTTAGCTAGAGTTTAGGAGACAAAATAAAGCAAATCGTCAACGACGATGACAAGGAGACAGCAGCAACATTTTGGTTTTGGTTTCGATATCGGTTTCGGTTCTTCAAGCACATATGTATATCAATCTCTAGAAGTGATTCTAAGCAATGTATATAAATTTATATATACAGCATGCACTTGCGTGATATATAAGATATGGATGATCGGATCTACGAATGATGATGTGGTGGATAGAGCCAGCGAGATAGAGCATTAAAAAAAAAAGGGAAAAATCAATAAAAACCAAAATAAAACTAAAAAATAAAGCAGCACATTATGCATTTGTTGTTTTTTTTTTTTTTGCAAATAAGTATTTCTTTTATTACACAAAAAAAAATAATTAGAATAGAATAAAATACTAAATGAAAAACCAAACTACTTAAAAGATATGCATGTGTGTGTGTGTGTGTGTGTATTGGAGGGGTGTGTTTGTGTGTGTGATAATTACTAGAAAACGTCTTTGTAATTTTAGGTTTTGTTGTTGTTTGAGAAAATTATGCTAATTAAAATACACAGGTAAAAATAATTTCATTGTTTAATAATTGTTTTTTTTTCTTTTTAAACTTAAATCTAGGCGAAAATCTTATTTCTTTTTTTTATCATCTTATTTTCTTGTTGTAACGTGCAAAATCAATTTTTATTGTGTTGGTGAGTGTAAAAAGCTTTCTTTCTTTTTCTTTTCTTTTTTTTTTTGTTTGTTTTGTTTTTTTTGTTTAAACATTATTATTAATTTGTACACATTTCTTTTAAGTATTTCAATATTAAACAATTGGCTATGTGAGTTGGTTGGTGGATGCATGTGTTTGTGTGTGTGAAGTACAAAAAGTTGCCTTGTTTAGGAAGGTTTTTGGACTTTTGGGGCGAAAAAGGTTCATGGACACATTTACAAAGACAACAGAATCCGGGACATATACACAAAATTAAAAACTGTTCCTAACGCTCAATTCTAATATTACTAACTCGTACGTACACACACATCAGTTCTCTCTTCTCGACTTACGCCTTCGCATCTCCGCCTTTTCCACCACCTGCCAGGCGGTTGGTCTGGGGCGGGTTGGGAGGATTAAATCTTCTGATACTTCATCTACTACAGTCCTTTCCTATCTGCTGCGCTTTGCGTTTAGATTCCTATATAATATATAGTTGTTATATATGCAATTTACAGTATACCGTTTTCTTTCATGATTTTTTGTTTCTTTGTTGTATATGTTTGTATTTGTATGTGTGTGTGAGTGTGTGTAAGTTGGTGTTGGTTTCTACCGTTTGTTTTGAATCTTTTTTTTTTTTTTTTGTAGTTTTTTTTTTTTTTTTTGTTTTCTCTGCTTTTTGTTTCGTATAATTTAATTTAAACTAAATTTCGCTTTGCACAAAAAATTTACACAATTGATTAATTTATTATTATAATTATATGTATACATATATAATATAGATTTAAATAGGTTTCTGCTCTCAATTTGTTGTAGGCTAAACACTTTTATAATTACACCTCCTTGTTTTCTTTTTTTTATCTGTTTTTTTTTTTTGCTGTTTTCTTACGAAGTTATTTTTGTTTTGTTGTTGTTGTTGCTTACTGCAATTTTCTTGTAAATATGTACAAACTTTTTACTTAATATAAATACAATATGTATGTTACTTCAACTTCTCTCTCTTTCTTTCTTACTCATTCTGTTATCATCCTTTTTGATCTACGTTTTCTTCTACTTCTCTTTCTCTCTCTCTTCTTTTTGCGTATGTTCTATATATAGATATATTTATATGTATAATATATATGCCTATATCTGTGTGTGTGTGTGTGTGTTGGTTTTTCTTTTTGCCTTGTTTCTTTTTTATATTGTGTGTATATGATTATAAATATTAAACATTAAAACAAAAAAAAAAAAAAAAATTCTTTTTTTTTTGCATAAAATACACAATTCTTGCACTTGACAACACGTTTGCATGTGTTTGTTTGTTTGTTTGTTTATGTGTGTGTGTGTTTGTGTGGAAAGGAAGATGAGGGAGTTAGGGTTATAGGGAAGGACAATGGGGACATATTTGGACGTGGGCGTGACAAAGTTTTACAATTTACAATCCTCAATGTTTCCTTTTGTTTTGTTAATAAATAGTAATGCTGTGTTTGCTGTTCAAGACTTATCGGTATATATGTATGTATAATCGATTAACATCTTTTGATGTCATTCCGTGTGGTTCGTTATCTTTTTCCTTTCTCTCAGCTATTATGGTCCTTTGCTCGCTCTCTGGTTTCTCCCCAAATATTTCTGTTGTGGCTGAAATATTCTGTGCGTTTGTTTGTTGGTTTGTTTGTTTGTTTGTTTGTTTGTTTGGTTTGTTGTTTCTTGTCTCTTGTTTGCATTGCACTTCAGTTGCTGCGTTTGTTGATGTGGTGGAAGTCTAGTAGAACGGAAGCTAAAGAAGGAGAGGGCGAGGAGGTTGCTATTGCCGGGCTGGTGGATGGATAACATTTAGGCTATGGCGGCCGTTAGATAATACAGATCCATTAGCGTCTGAACATTTATGGGCAGACATGAGAGACGATCATGCGTATTGGAATCTAATGCCAGCCAGGAGAGAGCATTATATCCTTCCAGTACAAAGCGCAAGACATCCGCCGTCAGACTGGAATCAAGCGGATGATCATTGGCCGACTGATGGGCATTGGTTTGATTGAACATATCATCGGCAATCTGTATACTGGGCACATGCAAATGTAGAGCTGTCTTCAAGAATACAGGGCACACATCTTCCAGATGCGGGCAGGCTGACCAGAACCAGGCTGGCATACGACCCGTTGGTGCTGTCGATACCATATAGCCAACCGAAATGGGCTGCTGATTTAGAGATCCAACCTAAAAACCAAAAACGATAAGGATATAGTAATTTGATTTATTATATATTGCATAAGGCGATTGGCACTTACCTCTTCAACTTCCTGGGGTGGACTACATTTGAAATTATTGCCACCGGCACTTGGCCAGCTGCGATTATCCTCCATGCGTCCCGGACTGCCAGTCGGTGACACACGATCCATGTGAGCTGCTGGGTTAAAGGTGAGAGATGAAATTAGATAAACCCGCGTCCTACGACTAAGCTTTGTACTTACTGTCCCAGAAGATGTCACCAATGTCGGCATCGCTAAACTCCTCATTACCCTCCTCTTCAAATGTGAGAAAATCATCATCAACTGGAGGTTCATTCTGGAACTGACGAGTAAAGGACTAAAAGAGAAACAGAAATGTTTAAATTTGAATATAGATTTCTTTTCGATTAAAACTTACCGCACACACAGCACTGGTGGGAAAGACCAGTATATGGGTACAGGTCACATCCTGTGGGGTGGATAGCGGATTTTGCATCGATATCTGAGAGAATCGTTCATCGGGCGTAAATTGATCCGGCATGACCCGCAATTTAGCATCAGGCTCAAGGGTCACCAAGCAGGCACTCAATATTGTAGGGGGATACATTAAGGTGCATTGTTTACACATGTCCTTGAATTGCTTAGAGGCTTTCTGCAATTGTTGCTTGCTAAGCAAATAGCTCCAGGACTTTAGCTCACTATGACCAATGCGGCCGATGCGTCCAATGACCAGACGCCACATTTGCGGAGTTTGCGAAATGAGACCCATTATGAAGTCCATTAGCTTCTTGAGGGCCACATATCGGGCCGGTGCTTTGCGTCGCCTCAAACGATTGGGCACATCGATATTGATGCAAACCTTCTCAAGCAGCTCACCGCGTTCATCTGTGGCTGTGGCCAAGAGCCATGCTTGATCCTCACTCAGGCAATAGTTGCAATACATCACCGAATAGCGATGCTCGTTCTGGCCATGCATACTGCCAGCGGCCCTTGAGAAATCCGTTTTGTCGTTCCTCTCGTGCATGGGGGCCAGGACAAACGGAGCTGTGTACATTTTGTAGGCCTTGCGATTCGGTTCATCCTTGGTTTTCAGGAATGCCTCCATATTGGCAGCGGTGCCAAAACCGGTTAGACTCTTCACCGACTGCGCATGAACGAGATGGCGACGACATTGCGAAAAGATGTTCAGTGCCAGGCACTTGATCTCATCGGAGAAACGTTTCCGATTGCCGCACGGTCCCAGCTCCATGACGGCCTCCAGTGATATAATCTGGATGTTCATCTGCGCACGTACCGAGTCTGGAATGACTTTTAGTAGCTCCGCATAGCAGCGTAGTAGGGCGATAAGGGCCAGACGTTCCAATTCACAACTATCTGAGGCAAAGGTGAAAGGATTCACCACATAGAGTACAATGGCCGATGGATTAATGTCCTCCAGTGTCTCGCCTACACCCAGTGGATCGCCGAGAATTAAAGCTGGTTTCGAATCGCCGCCATTTCCATTGGCTCCACCAGCACCCTTAATATCCGGTTTGGTATCCTGACTGTTGTCCTGTTGCTGCTGACCAGATGACGATGACACAGGTGTCTGTTGCTCCGTACCCGGTTCCAGTTTAATGGCAGCATCAGTTGGCAGTTCCGTACCCGAAGAGTTACCCAAATGCTGGCCAGATCCTCCTGTCTTGGATGAGCCACTGCCGCCGATGCCGCCGCCAATGTTGCTGTTGCTGCCGCTGCTGCCGTCTGGTGGATTTAGCAGTGTCTTGTCAGTGGCCACACGACTCAAATAGGGCGCCAATTGATGATGGAAGGCCACCGCATAGCGACGTATCTGTTCGGCCAGTGGGGCATGTTCCAAGGTCCGCAGCCAATCGTCCAGCGGAGTGGGTCCCTCCCTATCGCTGGGTAAGCCGCTACGACTGGAGCTCACCTGAAGAATGCCATCCCAGCCACGAATGGGTGTATGCCTACCCAGTTTGCACATCTCGTACGTGCTGCTAAGCTCACGGAAATACGAGCGAGTGCATGATGCCACATGCTCGTTATCCGGACAGACCACCAAGTAGACAACATCCCGGGCATAGGAGTAGGGCTCCAGCAGGAATTTATCCCAATAGTGTATGGAATGCGGGGCCACCGAAATCCAGTCCTTCTCATAGCCCACCACAACCGATGGTATGGGCTGAGGTTCACATTGTCCGGATGCCCGGCCAGCCAACCGATGAAATTGCCGCCAGGTGAGTGGCCCACTCACAGTATTATACGAGCTGGCATCCTTGGAGCCGGCCGCACCGCCCCGGGATTTGCAGTGAAAGGCATTTTGCAGCATGGGCTGAATGGAGTTCATGGTGCGTACGATTTCCTTATTGCTACGCGTGAATCCAACCGGCAGATAGGGCCATTTGTGGACTGTGAGTCGGCCACTGCCCAGGATGGCTAATTTTTGGCGCAACGCCAGTGGAGCAGCCTGGAATGCAGTCAATTGTTGACTGCCACTATGCTGATTGCTACCACCATGGAAGTCCATTATATTGTCCATCCGCTGGCTCTCAAAGGCGAGACGGGCCTGCTCCAGGGCCAAACTGATCACATCGTGGGCATCAATGAATTCCAAGACATTGGCTATGGAAGCCATTGAAGCAGCCGGTGCTCCACTATTCCCAAACAGACGTCGTTGCCGGGACATGCGTCGCCGATGGGATTGTACGGCCCGATGTACAGAACTGCTGGACGTTTGGATAATCGAGCACTGATCCAGCAGCAGATCGAATATGGCATGAGCCAGTTGCTCAACCTGCCCAGTGGTAGCCACGCCCGTTGACTTCTCCAAGGCTTGCGAAGAGTTTGTCTCGCCCGGCATTAGTTTGCCCTGTTGGCGGCGGCTCAAACTCTGGATGAGATTTAGCAATGTGGGCTGTTTATTCTTGCCTGGATCGTCGGCAATGCCTGTTATTTCGAGCTCGTCCTCATAGAAGAGACCTGCACGATGCGATAGTCGACGATTGACCACTGCACTAAAGCCACAGGTGCAATCAACGGGATCATCGTCCACATAGCCAGTTATATGGGGATTACTGCTGGGTGGAGTGCACGATGATGAGCTGGAGCCTCCATTTGGCCCATGCCCATGCCCAGAGCCTGCTCCGGGCATTGAGGAAGAGGCAGGTGACCCACCAAAGGCACTGATCATCCTTAGACCACCAGCGAACGATGACGATGACGAGGAGCTCGGTCCGTTGAGTAATCTCTGGGCAGATGACGCAGCTGCCGCTGAATTAGCCGTATGGCCACTGTTAGAGGAATGCGTCGGAAATGGATTGAAACTGCCGCCAGGCAATGGTACATAAACACCCGAATCGGCTCCGCGTATATTGCCAATCTTCTGGGTATCAGCATTACAAACACAAACGCTGCTGCTATCGAAGTTATGATCCCGAAATACATTCAATGCCGTATCGTAGAGCAGAATGTTGACCAGTACCGAATTGACCTCGGGTAGCTCCTGTAGCAGACTACTAGATGGTACACTCACTGCTGATGAGCTGCCACTGGCAATGCCTGCATCGCCTGTGTAATGCATCATGCTTAGGTGGGAGTTGCCGCCGCCAGCAGCACCACCAACCGTTGGTCCACCACCATTGGGTCCATTGCCAGCTCCATGGATTCCCATGCCGCCACCGGCGCCGCCTTGCATATGATGCATGCTGCCTTGCGGCGTATGTGAATGGGGATGCGGCTCCTGGGAATTGAATTGTTTATTCAAATACGAAGATGTCGATGTGGCCGGACTGACCACAGCCAAATCGTATGGATATGGTGGCGGTGGATGTGTGGGTGTCTGCCTATGCATGGGACTGCTGCGGGGAAAGGGCACGGCACCGACTCCACCGGGTCCGGGTGAAATGGGTGACATTCCGGCACGCATTAGCTGTTGCATTGAGCTGCCCGGAGGTGCTTGGGGGCAATTCAGTTGATTCAATAGCAACTGACTGCCACCGCTGCTCAATGGTTGGGGTACTGTAGAGGTCGATGGTGAGGGCATAGCTGTCGAAGGTGTTCTTGGTGCATTCGACAATAGAAGCTCTTGCAATTGCTGATGTTTCTGATGCGGATGGGACGAGGCAGCTCCTGCCGACTGTTGTTGTTGTTGCTGCTGCAGATGTTGCTGCTGCTGTTGCTGTTGCTGCTGCTGCTGCTGCTGCTGTTGATGCTGATGCTGATGCATTTGGAGCTGCTGTTGATGCAATTGTATACGCTGCTGGAGAGCCTGATGCTTCTGATGCTGTTGCTGCTGCTGCTGGGCAGCGGCCGCCTTGGCCAACGAAGCGGCTCGAGATTTATGTGTGCTCCAGGTGGGCTTGTAGAAGCAATTGGTTGGAATATTCAAAGCCGGCAGCGTTTGGCTAGGCAAATTGGTCAGTGGGGCATAGCGGGAGGAGCCCACAAATTTCTCTTGCTGTGGCGGACGATACACATAGGTCCAATCATCAATGGGCTCTTCGACAGGGCTGCCTAGTTCCACATTGTATTCCTGTTTGACCACTTTGAGGACTGCACCGCCAACGACGCCACCGGCGCTGCCGACACCACCGACGGCAACACCACCAACATTATTAGATGAGATGCCAAGTGGCACTAGAGCTGTGGCGGCGGTGGCTGCAGTTGCCGACACTGCTGGAGTGGCCATAATACTGGTGGTGTCCACACTGAGATCCGTCATTACGACATCTGTCTGGCAGGGACTCGAATTGGGATGCTGCTGCTCATGGGATGGCGGCGTGGGAAACATTTTTGTCAAATCCTCCGCCTGTATGCTGCCCGCTCCAGAGTTGGCCAATCCGGCGGCTGCTGCGGCAGCAATCACAACGGCACTAGTCACCGCAGTGCTTCGTTTGAGCTCATCAATGGTATTGGTCACGGTGCTGCATCCTCCATTCGAAGGATTATTGGAATCGGGTGGTGTGTGTATCTGGACACTGCTGCACTCGTCATTGGAGCTCGTTTCGAACAACTGTTCCAGATCATTCAACGAAGGATTAAGTCCTTCGGCGGTGAAGAGATTATTGCCACCGCCGCTGCTGCTGCCACCCGTATTAGATGATTTGGTTTCCCTGCACGATGGTGATAGCAAACCGGGCTCCGTTTTGATATCCAATCCCTGGAAATAGTTGTTACTGCCATTGTCGGGCTCATCACCACCGCCTCCTCCGCTGCCGCCATTGGCTGAATTACTGCCGCCACCGATCCCCCCATTGCCTGTCCCACTGCCGGCAGTTCCACTGGCACCACCACTGCCAACGGCTCCTCCACTGGCACCGCTGCTATTAACTATGCCAACTAAACCATCGGCCGATGCGCCACTGCCTCCGGATATTCCACTGCCTCCGCCAACAGCCGCTTGAAGATCCAACGAGAGCAACTGGGAGCCATAGACTGAACCAGGTGATGGCATTAATGGCTTGAAATGCGTATGACCCTCGTATAAGTTTTTCGAATAACGCGGCCTACGTTGTTTTGAAGGATCCTCCAACTTTGGCCTTTTCACAGCCAGATAGTCCCTGCGGGAGAGAGAGAGAGAGAGAGACAGAGAGTTGTTAACATTCCATTGGTTAGATTTAGATCTTCAGTCTCCATTCTGTACTCACCAGTTTTCTTGAAAGCGAAAGTCATAGATCACTTCCTTGAGCCATTCCTCATCGTAATAACTATCGGGATCCTTTAGCGTCAATTGTGGCGGCTTGTAGAGACTTAGCAAATTGTTAATTGCTTCCGTTGTGGATGCGGCAACATTTGTCGAAGACGCTGCCGCTGTTCCGACTGTTCCCGTCGGTCTGCTAACACCACTCAAGCCCGGTTCCTGTTTAATAACAGAAGCCAGCGATGTACCACCAGATGTTGTTGACGTTGTCCCTGATGCCTGTTGTTGCATTTCCAACTTTTTCACTGTTATTGTACCACATTGTGCTGCTGTTGTCGCCGCTGTGGCTGCCGCCGCTGCTGCTGCCGCTGACGATGATGACGATGATCCAGAGGCCACAGATGGAAGCATATTAGAAGCTGCTGTTGTTGTTCCACCTGAGGATGCTGCCCCTCCGGCGCCACCGCCGCCTGGTGTATTTGCTGATGCTGTGGGCGTGTTGGGCTGCACACTTCCAGGTCCACTGAGACTTGGCTGGGATGCTGTAGCACCTCCTCCACCCGCCGTATGCTCTGTGTAGGAAGGCGGTTCAACGCTGGGCGTTTGATGGACATATGGAGAGGCTGTAATGCTTTTATTATCATGTTGATCTGTGGGCGTCGGTGCTGGGGTATTCTTGTCCAGTAAATGATCAATAGGCGTGGGAGGTTGCTGTAGATTCGGAACTGATGTGGGGGCATGTGGACTCATATTGAGTAGCTACACAAAGAGAATAAAATAAACATTATTAATCATATTCAATATCGAAAGAGATATATATATATATATATTTAATGGTAGTGGTCCTTCACTTGCACTCACTTGCTCTGCAGGTGGCACCGATGTGGGCTGCGAATGTGCCGAACCTGGATGCGGTGAAGGTGCCGGCGTGGCGGGTGATCCAACTGAGGCCACTGCTGGCATTGATGAGTCGCCTCCCAGAGAATTTCGCAAGTATTGCGAGGCGCCGCCATGATGGGGTGTTCCATGTGGTGTGGTGCCACCGATACCACTGCCGCTGCCAGCATTGGCACCACCACCAGCCAGATGTCTGTGGCAAAAAGAATTAAACAAATTGCAATTGATTAGAGAAACTTCCACATGGTGTATACAAGGAAAAAGGAAAAGATAAAACAAACGAGAAGTTCTCTCGTTCAATTAAAAACTAAAAAAAAAAAGTTTTAGTTATGTACAACGAAATGTTCAAAAACTACGAATAATGTAGCTCAGCTAAGTAGTATATTTATATATGTATGCACTTGGTTAAAATTATTAATTGATTATTAATAATATATTGTTGTGTTAGGGGCACTTTACCCCCCAAAAAATAAAAACAAAAAAAACAAATGGTAAGCGAAACAAAATAAAGAATTAAATAAATAAATAAACCACATCCAATAATAAAAACCATAAGTGAAAAATTAAAGAAAAAGAAACCTTTTTATAGGTGAAACACAATTTGTCGAGCATAAAAAATTATATGTATGTATACATGAATCTAAAAAACTAATATATAGCTTTATATATATATATATATATATATATATATATAGTATATGCAACCGTTATTTACAACAAATCCATACTAAAAGAAAGAAAAATCAAAACAAATCATAACCAAAATTCAGCCAGAAACAAAATGTATAAATAGGAGATGATGAAAGGAGGTTTACACCACACACGGTGAATTGAACGTGGAGCGAGCGGCGGAGTGGGAAAGGGATTCATTCTCAAGAGTCTCATCAAGAGGGGAGCGGCGATCTATCGAGGGAGCATGCACCAAAACCAAATTATTACCAAATTCTCTCTCGCCAAATGGACAAAATGCTCAAGCAAAATGGATGAACGATAATGGCCATGGCTATTGGAGGCGACTAGGAGGAGAACTAGATGAACTTCATTTGATTGCCATTAGTCTATATAAAATGAATGATATTTATATGCAGAAGAATGTGTGTGTGTGTGTGTGTGTGTGTGTGTGTTTGTGTGTTTGTGTGTTTGTGTTTCCAAAAACCCAACTTATATAATCAAGAAAAAAAGAGTTTTGAATCTTGAGTACAACTCTTTCTATGAAAATAATATCATATATGTACGTATATGTTAAAGGATATATTTAACAATTTTATGTTAGGAAACAAAATTATCCCACCATCGGAGACACAATTAGGATGGGAAACAAACTCTCGATATAAAATTTAATTCATCTGTGTTATGATATCTGGATGATCCCCCACCAACCACTCCTCTTTCCATAACCTTGCACCTTTCGTTTTGAAGATGGCAACTGATTGAAATATTTTACCAAACCAAATCAACAAAAACAAAGAAAAAAAAAATCATAAACCAAAATGATGCATTGAGTAAACTTAGAAAAATTTGCATAAGAAAAAGGCGGCGTTTTCTTTGCGTTGCTGCTGCTGCTGCTGCTAGGCTAAGCTAAGTAGACAGTGTGTGTGTGCGTGTGTGTTTAATTGGGTGTGGGTGTGGAAGGTTTGACTGTGTGGTAGTAGTAATAGTAGTAGAAATAGTAGAAATAGTAGCAGTTATAGTAGTAGGCGGTTGCTCTTGTTTCTGTAGTTGTTGCTGCTGCTCTACTCCATTAATTGGAAAACGTTTTTGAATGAAAATTGGTTGGAGCATGGATGTGTGTGTGAGTGTATGTGTGTTGGTCAAATAAAAAAAGTATCAAAGAAATTAAAAGAGTCAAAGGATAAGGAGCATGTGAAATAGGCGCGTAAGAAATCATCAACCAACAAAATTTTAAATGAAAATTATAAAACAAAAATCACAACAGGGCATTGTGTGTGTTTGTTTGTGTGTGTGTGTGGGTGTGCGTGTGGGTGTGCGTGTGGGTGTGAGGTAAGTAGTAAATGAAAATAGCAGCACAATATTGTGTTTTGTTTTTTGTTTTGTAATATAAATAAGGACACACGCTCCACACACGACGAGGCTCTGGACAGCAACACAAACCTTTGTTTTGGTATATTGGTGTCTGTTGTGTTGTTGTTGTTGTTGTTGATTATGTTGGTTTTGGGTTTAAACAACGATGACAACGACGACGAGGACGAAGAGGACGACGACGTCAGAGTATTGGGTAAACGCTTGTGAAACGGCAAAATGTGACGCTTAAGGGCAGTCATCATTGACGAGCAGGAGGAGGAGGAAGAATTGTTGTTGTTGTTGTTGGTGTTGGTGGAAGAGGTGGAATGATGTGATCCTGCTGTTGCTGTTGCTGTAGCTGCCGCCGCCGCTGCTGCTATTACCGCTGCGGAGGATATAGATGCAGGTGTGCCTGGACGCTGATAATGATGCTGATGGAAAGAGGATTTCATGTTGCCACCACCAGCTGCACGTAAAGCAGGCGACCCCAACGGCTGTTGTTGCTGTTGCTGTTGTTGCTGTTGCTGCTGTTGCTGCTGATGATGATGATGATGATGACGCTTACTGCTGCCACCACATTGAGCGCTGAAATTTGTTGTTTGTTTTTTGGTTTTTTGGGGAGGTGGGGCGGTAGTTTTTTTGGTGTTAACATAAGTTTTTCAAACATCATTTTAACTGCCTCTCTCTCTCTCTCTCTTTTTCTTACTAATAGATTTTAAGCTAACGGGCTGGACTGAGTTTATATATATATATAATTAAAATAGACACAACTATGTGCCCAATTCGCATGCATATACATATCTCTATATATATATTTATATATATATATTTTCATATCGACAACAAAAAAAAAAAAAACAAAAGGTAGAGAAAAAATATATAGAACTACGTAGCAGGATTCAATTGTAGGCCTAGGCGCATGCTGTCATCAAAGCGGAAACGTTTTTTTTTTTTTTTTTTTATATATATCTTCAAAAGTACATTGAATAATTATATAGTAATTATATATTTTAAAAAAATATATATTTATATATGTATATTATAAATTAAATAAATAGAACAGTAGTAGGCACTACACGAATCAAAATGTAAAACAAAAATAAAAAACAAAGAAAAGGAGAAACTGGTTTGTCGCGCCTTTTTGTATTTTTGTTGTTGTTGTTGGAAGATTAAGAGGTAAAGAGGCAAAGTCTGAGACAATAATTATAACCATAAGATAAGCAAGACAAATTCAAAAGTTAAGGGGAAAACTCTTTTTGGAATTTCAACAGATTTTTCTTGTAACTCCCACCTCCTACCCTCTATGGGAAAGAGTTTTCAAATAGTCATAGACCTTATTTATAACTGATAACACCAACTACTACTATATAGTTAGTGAAGAACAATTTTGAAATAACAAATTTGTATTTGCCCTCTCACTCGTTCTCAAGTCAATTTAGGTTAATTAACAGACATTTTGATTTAGCTGATCGTTTTAATTGAAATTCCATAAAGAGATGACTCAACTTTTTTTAGTTTAGTTTGTTCATCCAATGGTTACATACTACTCTACTACTCTCTATTAGGAAAAGTTAGCTTTTCCTTTTGTATTTAGATATTTTTCAGATAGCTAAAACTTACTTAGTGCATATGCAGGGCGCCTTTTGCATGGGATCCACAAATTTCCAAAGCTTTTGACGTTGCTGTTGTTGCTGTTGCTGCTGGATTTGCTGTTGAACCAATTGCTTGGAGTCCGCTGGCGGTGGCTTATTCTGTTCATCCTCATCACCGCCCACTCCACCGCCGATTGAAGCAGATGTAGCCGTTGCCGCCGCCGCTGCTGCTGCCGCTGCTGTAGCTGCCGCATCTATTTGCAATGTATTCATAATGCAATCCTGCCAGGATCGCTCTGGCATTTCGATAGCAGCTGATGGGGGTATATGAGTATTGTTGGTATTGAAGCTGAAACCCGAAGTTGGACGTTGATCGTAGTAGGGTTGAAACGTTAAACGCTCCAAAGCACTGATCGCTTGAGGTGCTGTCGCTTTTCGTGAAGCGATGGCAGCAGCATTGGGGACAGAGACGTTGGAGGTGGCGGAGGTGACTGAGACATTGTTGTTGTTGTTGTTGTTGTTAGTAGCCAATGGCATTGCTTGCGAGGAAGCAGCAACAGCAGACGACGACGAGGA
Source organism: Drosophila insularis (assembly GCA_018903935.1). Classification (NCBI taxonomy): domain Eukaryota; kingdom Metazoa; phylum Arthropoda; class Insecta; order Diptera; family Drosophilidae; genus Drosophila; species Drosophila insularis. The sequence goes on along the minus strand of JAEIFP010000291.1, from coordinate 2,061,308 downwards.
TACATTAACTGTGGCTGCAGCTGAGGCAAGAGCAGCTGTCTCGCCGGCTGCAGCCGCAGCAGCAGCCGCCGCTGATGCCGAGCGTACCTTGTCCAATTCGGCAAACTCCATTTGCTCCATATCATCCAGATCTGTGACTAGTACATACTTCGTTGGATGATACATCTTATGACCACCTGTAATGATTAAATACGAATTAGAATCATAGATAAACGGATAAATGTGTGTGTGTGTGTGTGTGTGTGTGGTGTATCCTTACCCGATACCACTTCAACTACAGGTGGCACATCTGTATTATCCTTATTGCAGAGCGGAAAAAACGATGACCAATCCTCTAGTATCTTTTCGGCCATGGGATCAGTGGCCTTATAACTATTGCCGGTGAGTATAGCAGCTATACCAAAGGGCGCCAGCATCACTTTCCTAGCATGAGCTGGTTTGGATGCCTTAGCTGTCTCCCCATTGCTACCAGGGGCGTCCAGTGGTTCTGAATTGGTATTCGGTTCTTGATTTTGTCCCGTTGTGGTGCCAGTTGTGCCATTGCTACCAGAGGATTGAGCACTGCTAGCCGCAGCAAAGGCAGTTGCTGCATCAGCTAAATGCTCTTTGGTCAATGGACGTACAGCGGGATGTTCTCGTAAATCAATGGAGGCACAAACCGTATCCCCATGAACAAAGAACGTGAATGAGAAGGACAAATGCTGCGAACTGTAAACAAAAAAAAAAAAAAAATTTATATACAATGGTTTGTTAATACATAGTTAAAAAAATATTATATTTGTGTTTTCATCTGTAAGAGGAAGAACGATGCGATTCCACAGGCTTCAATGCAATCGCACAGAGTTCCTTTTATATTATTTTCTCTAGGATGCCATTTTCAATGTCAAACAAATGGTTGCAATTTCCATCATTTGCATTTCAATTTAGTCGGCTTCCCACACGGCAAAGGACGATATTTTCTAACTGACGACTCACCTACGTCCGAACAGACGATCGCTTGAGGTGCAGGGTTGTACAAACCATTTACCAAAACGCACAATGTCCTTGGTGAGCACGAATCTAAGGAGGAGATAAGAGTATTAGCTTTACTTGTCTCATATTTTAAATTACCAACTTACCTTTCCATAAGATTGTGCAGAGCCTTGAAGAGTAGCGAACGACACTCATAGGTAAGCTCCCCCTTCCAGGTGCCATTCCAAAGTGGTTGGTTAGCTGTAAATAATAAAAAATTATAGTTATTATAAATAAATATACCTACATATATTTTGACTGTTTATGTTCTTAACATTAGGCCATAAACCATCATCGAATAGAGCAATCTCAAATAAGAAAGAATCCAAATTTCGAACAAGAATGAATTTATTTTATAATATTAATATATTAATAATATTGTCTTAATTGAAAAATACTTTTTTTCAGCAACCGATCTCTCTTATAATTAGAATTCAAAATTCTATTCTATAGGGATTTTATTTTCACTTAACATTTTTGAAATAACTCCTTATAAAGAACTAAAAAAGGACACTGATCGAACCGTAAGAAGAGATCTTTGGTGGATCTGTGGGTTATGTTGATTTCTAATCTGTTTACTTCAACAAATTTAATCAATATTTTTATTCCAAATTTCAGAATTGATTTGTAAATAGTATTTCAATTTATTTTTTTATTGTTGCAAAATCTTTAGAAAAAGTTATACAGCCATTAGGAGACCATTTCTTCTTGTGACTCTTAGTGAAGAGACACAATACAAAAAAACTGCTGATTCTCTATTTCTGGCCGGTCAATAATAATACGCAAAACCATCGTCGTAGCCTTCCTCATCTGCCGTTGCTTTTATTCCCCCCACTCTCACGACCCAACACTAGCCAACCCGTTACCCCTTTTAGTAGTGGGTGGTAGGGAGAACGATCGATGCACTGCGCATGCGTCGGAAACTTAATTTGTTATTGTTTTGCATTTGAATGACAAACAATTATTATTGGGCCGGGAGGTGAGGTAAGAACAATACTTGGCGGTTAGAGCGGGGTATTATACTTTCTACTAATAAAACCCGGGCAATCCATATGTGGAACAAGTACATACATATGTATGTGCGTGTATGTATGTATGTATGCAAATGCAACAAAAAAATAACAGCAACAAGAGTGGAAAAGAAAGAATGTAAGAGGCTCGCTCATATGAAAAAATGAGCAAAGACGAAAATCCATGAAAGAAAGAGATAGAATGGCAAAAGGCAAGGGTGTAGAGGGAGAAGCAGCAGACTACAAAGTAGGGAAGGGAAATCCAAAGCGGAAGCACAAACAAAATGCCCACTTAAAACAAAAAGGCAACCACACACACACACACAACGAGTAAATACACACATAGTTGTCGTTATGATTGGATGAGAGAGAGAAAAGAAATTTTTGGAAAATTCCAAGCATCTCAACACACACAGACACACTGGGCCATTGTAAAATACAGAGAGAGAGAGAGAACCAGAGAGTTAAAGACAGAGACCAAGAGAGGAACAGCCACCTACACGCGCTGATGATTTTTACAAGATGCCGAGCAGCTTTTATTTTGCCTTCTTGTCTGTCTCACAACTCCTACTACTCCTCACTCTCCCCCTCCTACAGTTACATACAAACATCCTCTCGTCGTCGCTTCTTTTGACTTAAAAAATGTTGCAAAGATAATTACGTAAAGGTAAACAACATTATAAATAACAAAACAAAACGCCATCTCGAGAGAAACAAATTGAGTTAGAGAGAGAGAGAGAGTAAAGTAGAGAGAGCGCGTGAGAGCGAGTAACGAGTAGCTGGCTCTAACATTGCAGCGCCTACTACTCTCCTGCCTGCTGCTGTGTTGTTGCCTTGTGGAAATTTATGTTACAACCATTCTTAATGTTTGTGTGTTGTTGTTTTTGTTATTGTCGGTGCTGCTGCTGCTGTTTTTACAAGCCTGCGTCATTGTGAGTGTGTTTTTCCTTTTTGTATATTTTTCTTTCAATGAGATCAGCGCGTAGTTTTTTTTTGTTTTGTCGTCGCCTGCGTCTCCTCTGAGGGCAATGTACGATTATGTATAAGTATACATGAGTGCGTGTGTGTGTGTGCGCGCTTAAGAAGAGCAGAGTTTGGGCCAGAAAGAAGAAAAAGAAATGTTGTAACTCTGCCGGCTGGTCTGGCCCGGCCTGGCCTGGTCTGTCTTGGCCTGGCTCTGAGGTCACATACTCTCAGCGGCGTCGGTCGACCAACGGTAAAAGTTCAAAGCTCGCTAAAAGCCCGCAAGGGGTAACATTTATTGCAGCCTCAGTGCTATTCTTTTCTCTATCTTTCTTTATATCTCTATCTCTCTCTTCCTTTCTCTCTCTTTCTGTGTGGCAAACAAACAAAAGAAGAATCGACAAGCCAAAAGGAAATGGCAAACCAACAACAAGTTCGACAACAAACAGCAGTAACTGAAAGTAACTGAATACTGCCCCCGACAATGACGCCAACAATAATAACAACAGCAACAAAAACAGGAGAATGAACAATAATAACATGGGGAACTTTGTCGAAAAGCCCCAAAAACAAGAAAAAAAACACAGGAATCCGAATCGGACGACAACGGCGGCGACTGCTCAATGCAAATTCCAAATACATACATATGTATGTACATATGTATGTTTAAATGTATCTCCCATTTATATAATCGTGTCTGTGTGCGTGCGTGTGCAAGTGTGGGTGTTTTTTTGTAGCACGTGTGGTTTGTGCACATGTTGCTGCTGCTGCTGCCGCCGCCGACGACGACACAACGCTGCTGTCTCTCTGCTCAGAGAGAAACAAAGGAGAGAGAGAGAGAGAAGCACAAAAAAAAACACTAAACTTGCAGATACTCAGAGAGACGACATAAAAACTAACGAGTAATTGTGTGTATGTGTGTGGGAGAGAGTGTATCTATGTATCTGGCTTTTCGGTCGTAAAGAATATGTGTTGTTTGGAACTAAAAGTGCCGCTAGGCGTGCACTCGCTCACGGCAACAGTGTCTCTCCCTCTCTCCATTACTCTCTGCAGCGGTCTCTCTTGTTGTTGTTTGTGGCCCATATATAAAAAACAAAATGCTATTTTAGGTTAAAAATTTGCTACCACAGCAAAATGACGTGTTAAGAAGAGGCGGGCGACAAATAATGTCCTCTCTCTCTCTCTCTCCATCTATTGTTTATACTTGCGCGTTTGTGTGTGTAATAACAGTTTAATAAAGCTGTAATTTACTGAGAAAGAGAGGTAGGCGGCAGCGCGTGAATGAGTGAGTGAGTGGTGAGCAAGCGAGAGAGAGGGAGAATAAATTTTGCATTGCATGCAACAAGCCAAGGAGAATGACCAAAAGCAGCAACAAATGTGTTTAATCAAGGTCAATAATCTGCGGCTGCGAAAATTGTTTAATAAGCACAAAACACAAACAAAATAAACAGGTAAGAAGAGTCGAGTTAATTTAACCTCACTCACACGCTAGCAAACTCGACTCAAAAAGAAAGAAAAAAAAAAACAAATTAAAAAAAAAAACTAATAAAAAAAAAAATTTAACAGATAATAAGAAAAAAATAAATTTGCAATAATGACAACAGCAAAGCGCATTGTAATTAAGCTTGCTTGCAAACCAGTTTTAAGCTCACAAATAAGAGCTGCTAGAGCGACATCAACAGAGCCGAGAGAGCCAAAAGAGAGAATTTTAAAGAGCCTCTGCGGTACATATACAACAAATGTTTGAATGTAGTAGAGATACATAAATACAAGGCACATCGTAATTCCACTAGCTCCAATTGTGGAGCACGCACACATACAAACAGCCAGAGGCAAACAAAGTGACAGCTGTTTAAGGTAAAATGGCTATGTAGAATACACGACACAGCAGTAGCAGCAGCAGATGGAGATGGAGTACCAGAAGAAGGAGGCGGGGGCTAGCAATCAGAATAACACTGAGATTTTGTGGCGCCCACATATGTATATATACGACATGTGTATGCACATAATTGTGTGTGTGAGAGGAAGAAAGAGGAGATGACTGCACTGCGCGGTAAAAGGATGGATTAGTTGGTGTTTAAAGAAGACTAGACTACATACTGTATGTATATGAATGTATGCGTATAGTTATGGGAACTTACATAAAAAAGACTCAAAGAAAAGTAAGAAAAATCCCCTTCTTACACTGTGTCAAACGTTTAACTTTAATTTAATCAAAAAAAATGTTCTTGCGGTTTATTTGACTTTAACTTTAAATATATATGGTATAACAAGCCAAACTAATTAGGAACTATTCAAATCACAGCACAGCCCAAAAAGGTCTTGTTAAGAAACAACGCTTATGATTTGCACCCCAAGTGTGTACGAGGGTTTTGTTGGATGTCAGAGAGTTTATCAAAATATTTCAACTAAGTACTTTCGAATTTTGATAACTTGGAAGCCACCGTGCCGGCAGCCACTGTATGTTGTTGTGGGTTAAACTCAACGAAAAACCAAAGTCAGCAACAGTAACTAACGCTGTCTCACATCTGCTTTCTCTCCATTTCTTCTTTGCAAGCCTACTTCTGCCTACTTCCCCCTGTTCAGTCTTCAATAGACTCGTCTCTTTAGTGGTACACCTACCTCCCCCATCCCACTCAAACGACCAACCCTACATACATACATATACACGTTTCAAAGTTTCATTCACACGCACTCAAACACACAACAATACAAAACACAACTGGCACTGACTTTTTTTTGTTTTTTTTGTCTGTTTTGTATGTGTGCCCGGCCCGAGACGACGCTTCTGTTTGGTGACCAGACCAACCGACAACCACACAAAGTAAAAGGTGCTATAAAAAGAAAATGATATGCGGGAATGAGAGAAGGCAGGCAGGCACTGCGTCGTCGAGACAAAGTAATGTCAATGCAATTAGTCAATGTCCTTGCCATTAAGAATCAGGCAAAAACAGCAACAACACCAAAAACATAAAACAACAAGGCAATGTCGTATAGTCGGGGTCACCAACAATTTCACCACAATTTAACGACGTGCATTCAACTCAAGTCAGAGCGAGCGCGTGAAACAGAAACGTTTATCAACAACATACACACTTACACAAACACCAACACACTGACAAACCTAACAGTAAAAAGTAAAATGAAACGCCGACATGACGTAGGTAGAAAGCGAACGAAGGTTACAACCTGCGGTTACTAATGGAATTTGCCATAGTGTAGTACTACTTGCTAGCTAGCCCCAAAATTCTTATTCTACAATAGTTTCAGTTTCTTCTTCGTTTCGTTCCTGATGATTGTCGTCGTTGTCGGTCAGAGATAATAGAATAGTAGTGGCCACACGCAAGAAAATACAAAAAAAAAACTGATAAGAGTCGAGGAGAGACCCGAAGGCCAATCTCGTCAGATGTGACGGCGACCAGAATGGCAGCGGCAGAGGCGCTAGTGGTGTGTGTGCATACATATATTGGCGGAACAACCCTACAAAAGAATTGCCAAAGCGCCCACACACACGCCACACAGACATACGACAGACAGAAGAGAGACACAACGAGAGAGAGCGCAGAAACAAAAAAAGAAGAGCCGACACACTCACACATACAAATGCCAGCCATTCACTCAGTGAGTGAGAGCAATACTAGCAAACACCCTTTTTGCATAATTAGGCGAGCGAGCACACAAAGAGAAGAATGAGAAAAATCAGTAAGGCGAGAGAGAGCAGCAGCGGCGCGCTAGGGGCTAGCTAGAAAACATTGCAAATGACAGGTGACGTTTACGCCTACGATTGACGTTCTGAATGTGAGTGACGTTAAAGGCGAATAAATAATCATCATCAACAGCAGCATCAACGGCAATCAAATCTGCTCGCATGTGTCTTGGTCTGTGTGTTTGTGATGTGTTTTTCGTTTTTTTTTTTGTATTTTTTGTTTTTGGTGCGGCGCGCTGCATGAGCTGCGCGGCCTTGAAGTTTTATTAAATTCATCACATTGCACACAAGCGGCGGCGTGTAAAATGTGCAGAAGTATCTGTGTGTGTAAATCTCTACTTGGCTATGTGTATGTGAGAGAGAGAGAACAAGTGGGAGAGAGTAAAAAAGTTTGACATGTTTTTGTTTTTGTTTCCCCCTTCACAATTCGATTTGTTTGTGTTTGCTTATTTGCTTTTCACTTACCCGCTATTCTCAATAATTCAGCATCAACCAGATCACTAAGATCAGGCTCTTCGCCATACCAAAATATCCACAACTCCTTGGCGGCGGCCAACGATAAAGGCGGGTGTACTTTTGTCGATGTGGTAATCTCAAAATTTAAGGCATTCGGATCGGTGTTGTCCTGTTTGGTGGATTGCACACGCCGCCACACGCATAGCATATCCGCTTGCATGCATCGTGAATAGGATCGAAGGATTGGATCGGCCAATGGATCGCTAGATGCATTCGGCCGTTCCCCATTAACGAACTTGCGCCATTTTATTCCACACAAATCAGTCTGTAATTGGAGTAAAAATATATATAGAAAATAAGAGAAAGTGTGAGAGAATGATATTAATTATGATTAAATCATAAGAGAAGATAAGGATACCCACTCATACCATGATTATATAGATATGAATTGATTGTTTATCAAGTGAAGTTTAGTAGCCCTATCTATTTTTTTTTTTGGTATATTGCAATATCAATATTGTTCAAGAAATTTAAAAGCTTGTTTAATATATGTACATATAAATAATGCTTTTGTAATATGTACCAACTAGATATGTAAACGTATTATATTTTCTAACGAATTTCACCCTATAATAAGATGGAAACGGTTTCATTTAATGGATGAACTGTCGTCAATTTAATCAATCATCGGCCTATTAGCCATCATATCAGTTATTGATCGCCGCCAATGTCACAATAATTATAACAACACTTCCTTTTGAGCAAAGTCAATGACCTTCGCAATTCATTACGCTGCTTTATAAAAGTCTCCTGCAATTTCTGCCCTTAAAGTTTTCAGTATAGCAAAATAAATAATCAAGAATTCATATTTAACGGTCATTATCTTAACAATAGACATTCTTTTTACTTTTTTTACTTTTTCTTAGTGTGAGATATTAGGACTCCTAAATTTCATCATCATGCGATCATACGTATACACAGTGTTGCAAAACGCACACCGCATTCCTTACTACACTTGTAATAATAACAAAAAGAAGCAGCAAAGCAAATCTTCTTCCTCAATCTCTTTACAAAGAAGCAGCAGAAACAAAAAAAAAATACTAAATTAAGACTGGCCTGGCTAGCTGAGCTGGCTAACTGGCTTGCTGCTTCTTAGAGTCGTCATCGTTGTCGACTTGGCGGCTTCCGTTGAGAGTAAGTGTTGGACATACTTATGTATGTACATATATAAGTGTGTCTGTATTTACGTATGCAGCTATTGTTTTTGTTGCTCGTTCGTTCGTTCATAAGAAACAAGTTGCTTGTGTGTTGCAAACACACAACAAATCAATGAGCAACAACAATCTTGGCCTAAAAGAGCGCGGCGCGCGTACGTTTTAACTGAGATAGAGCTAAATAACTGCACCTCACACACACACAACAAGCTAAAACATGCACACACACACACACAGAGAGAGACAGAAACAACAACGACGATACCAAGAGGTATTCCCCCAAACCACACGAATGGCTGGCTATGGCGGCGGCTACCAATGCCGACTAGTAGCCGATGTATATAGTTCCCCTCTACCCCCTCACACTTGACACTCGCTGCCCCCCGCAACACAAACGAACCGGTCCCACCCACCCCTCTTTCCCTTTTCCCGCATTGCGTCGCACCATCATGGCTCAGCAACAACATCGACGTCGTCGTTGTCGACGATGGCAATCCGTCGAGTGTCGTCGGCCAGTCGGTCGGTCGTATCCCCCCGAACCAAATATGTTCCACATTCTTCCGTTTTTGCAATTTTTGTGTGTTTTCATTTTCGCTCTCGTTTTTTGTCTGCCCACCCAACCAACCAACCAACCATCACACACACTCGCTAGAGTTGTGCTTTTTTTTTTTGGTATTTTTTCTTGCTGTGCTGTGCTTTGCGCCTTGTTTTTTTATTTATTGGCTTTTATTTTGGGCTAGCGGCGCTTGCAATCGCATTATAACCAAATTGCTACTGTCTTGTTGCACCTCCTTCCCGTCGTCCCTTGCCGTACCCTTGGTTTTTAGCACTTCCAGCAGTCGATCGGAGGAGGAGCTATCAGCGCGTGGGGTTTCTGTTGTTCTGCTCTTTTTACGTTTCTCAATATTGTTGTAATGCAGTCAGAGTTATTTATTGTTTTGTTTCTTCTTTTTGTGATCTGTCTACGTTGTCGTCATTCGTTTGTATCTCTATCTTTATCTTGCATATGTGAGCGCCCTCGCGTATGTGTGTATTTGCAATTTTCATACTCAATCTCCAACACTTGTCATTGCCTTTGGCTTTTATGCTCGAGATATATACATGAATATATTTTTTTTTGTTTTCCTTTCTTCTTTTTCTGCTTTTCGATGCTGCCTCCTATGGGCCACATTTGCATTGCGAGTGTATTGTGAGATTGCTCTCTTTTAGTCTCTCTCTCTCACGCTCCCTATATCTCTCTCTTCATCTGTTGGTGTGTGTTATCATTCCGACATGCTTTACTTGTGTTTGTTCACGCGCGCGTGCCTCTCAAGTTCAAGCTCCCTCCCTCTCTCTTTCTCACACACACTCACATACTAGGCTCTCCCTCTCTTTCACATTGGTGTCGCTGGCTATTGCTCTCCCTCTATTATTCCTCAAAGAAAGTTTCGCGCGTTTGTTATTGTTTCGTTATTTCGTATTTGCCGCATTCGTTGGCGTCGGCATCGGCCTCTGCCTCCGCTAGTGGAGCGAAGAGGGTATTTGGGACGACTGGATGTGTGTGTGTGTGGGAAGAAGAGCGCGGGGATTGGCCGCGAGTGGAGCACGTTGACTTATACGCATTGTCGTCGTCGTCATTGTCAGTTTTCCACTTTGCGGCAGTCCGCGTTTGCTTTTTTTCTTCTTTTTTGTCTTTGCTTTCCGCTGCTACTTCAAGATTCATTAAAGAAATATGCCACCTTATGGTGGAAAGACAGAAAGAAGAAACTAGTTGAAGAACCTGTTATATGGACGGACGGACGACGGCAACAACTACTAACGAACCTGTGTTGCCAAGAAACTAACTTACTTTATTCACTCACTATTCAAAAGTAGCTAAACAAATATAACAATTCACTTTATAAATAGGCAAAACTAACTAAACAACACAAGTCGTCAATCACAAAAAATAAATTGCTAAACAAAATAAAAACATGGCTCTCTATGTCAACAGTTGTGTGTGTGTTTTTTTTTCTGTTTTCTTCTTTATACCCTGTTGCTGTTGTAACGGTAAACGCAGACTATGTTTCAAACGCGCACCGCCCCCCTCTCTCTCTTACCCACCTACAACAGACAGACAGAGCGAGATTACCTCAGTTCATTTATCCCAAAAAAAAAAAATTAATCATTTAAATACATTTTTATACTAAAACCCCTTTACTTTAATCAACTGGCAGCCCATAAAATGTAAATTAGTCTATCATTTTCTTTGAGTTTTGGTAGATACAAAAAAGTCTATTAATAGCAGAAATCAACCTGTTGAAATCAAAGCACACGCACACTAGCTCGAAATAATCATTAAAAAATGCATTTTAGGTTTTGCATATTAAAAGTTAAATACACATTTGTTGATCAAAGTATGTTTTGGTATAAAAAATCAGGCAAAAAAAAAAAAAATTGTCGAGATCGATTTTTGCTTAGCAACAAAAACTACAAATCCCCAACAATGTAAAGGAATTTCGGTCTCTCTTATATACACACATACATTTACATAGCTAGCGAACAAGTGTAAGTCAAGGTGATAGATCATCCATTTCCAAACGAAAAACCTGCCTCTCAACTTCCAGCCCATTCCACCCACATATAAAAAACCGGTGGCAGTTAGATCGCAATTTTGTCACTGACCTACATATAATTTTCTACAAAGATTGTTTTTTTTTATGTGTATTGTATTCTATATATTTATAACATATGTATATGTATACATATGTATATCTGCTATTATTGCTTACCAAGGCATAAAAGTTTGTATGGCAATCCTCCAAACTTGCGCCGTTTGTCTGATGATTTTGATGCGTCATAGTTCTTGGCTTGTTTTATTTAAACAACAGCAGCACCTCATTTTCTCAAGTTTGTTTGTTGGATTGATTTCGATTGCTTTGTGGTTGTTTTTGTTGTTGTTAAAGTTGATGTTGTTAATGTTGCAGCTGTTGTTGTTGATGATGTGGATGCAATTGTAGTTTTATTTGCTGCTATTTGATTTACTAGTATTTTGCACATTTGTTGTTGATTTTCATTTGTTGTTGTATATTTTTTTATTGATTCATATAGAAGACACACACATGCACACACACACAGAGACGACGACAACAGAAGAAAGAAGAGGAGCAATATTGTAGTAGGAGGATTTTGACGTGGGGCAGGGAAATTGTAGGGCGGGGAGGGAAAACAAACACACAGATACACAAATGGGGCTGTGATGCTTCTCTTATTTTTCTTCTTTCTTCCTTTTTGTTTTTCTTGTTGGTTTTGTTTTTATTTGTTGTTGTTGGTGGTATTAGGTTTTTTTTATTTCTTTCTTCAATATTATTTATTAAAATAAATTTTTGCTTTGGCAACAAAATACACCACGCACTGCAGCAGTTTTCATTTTGCTGTTGTTACTACAATAAAAAAAAGACGAAAAAAATAATGAATAAAAAAAAAAAACAATAATAATTTAGATTTCGAAATCGTTGAGAGTCAGCAACCGCCGAGAGCCGATGAAGAGAGCGATGGTGTTATAGGTAAAACAACGGCAAATTGCACTCGCACTTACACACACACACACGCTCATATACACTCATACATAGACGGACTCATTATTAGGGAAAGAGAGCAAGTATGTTTCTTATTGTTTTTTATTTGTTGCTGCTGCTGATGGTTTTCTCACTCACATACACAATTACAAGGGTGGATCGTTCATATGATTCAGAGAGAGAGAACTAGAGAGCGAGCGAACGAGCGAGTTTTGGGGAGAGAGCGTCGCGCACACATAGAAATTAATTTTTTTTTTTTCCTTTTTCAAGGCAGAGGCAGACGTGATGGCAAAAAAGAGCGAGACCAAGCGAGTCACACACTCACGCACACATATGTACGCGACACACACACACACACACACAGAGACATCGACACCGACGCACAACGACGACGACGATGAAAGTCGTTGAGTTTTTCGTTAATCGTTGATGTAGACAAAAAATAAAATAGGTAGTTTTTTTCCTTGCCTCTTTTTTGGTTTTTTTTTTTTACTTTTATTTGCCGCGACAGTTTATTCAAATTGTTCATTTGTTCACCCCAGGCGCTTGTTGTCCGTCTCCCCCTCACTAACACGGCGTTGCTTGCTGCTGCTTGTCGCCATTTGTGTTTTGTTCACTTTCCAGCATCTTCTTCTTTTTTTCTGTATTCGAATTTTCTTTTTGAATAAATATTTTCTTGAAAACAAAAAAAAAAAAAAAAAAAATAAAAGGAAAAAAAAGACTAGCGAAGCAGCAGATGAGTAATAAAGTTTGTTCACACAAACATACACACGCACACACAGAGAGACAAATGTACTCGCACAATCAAACAGACACACAGTTGAGGAGGGAGACTCGATTAATTTTGCTTTGCACTTTACACGGTCGCGAAAAGTACATGGAGGGGGAAAAATCGAATATAACGAACCCTTTTCTTTTTTTTTATGGTTGAAAGTGAATTAGATTTGGATATTGCGTATTTGTTACATTTTAATTATTTATACTTTATTACTCAATGTATACGTATGTATGTGTATATACACTTTATTTCTTCTTTTTTTCGCACAACACCGCACAGCACAAATGACGAGTCAGAAAATTTTAAACCGACTGTTTCTGCTGCTGCTACTGCTGCTGCTGGCTGGCTCTGGCACTGGCAACGGGCACAGCAAAAGCAAACGACGACGACGCGACATCGCCACACATAATGGAAATTTTGCTCGCCTAGCTTTGCTTTTGCTTGGTGGGAACCAGCGAGTAGCGAGAGAAAGAAGATTTGTCAGTTCATGAGAGAAATAGAGAGAGTACCAGCGAATAGCGGCTTTTGCTCTTTTTCGCCAACAGCTCTCTCAAACGGAGAGCAAGCAAGCAGGCAAGCAGAGGGAGTTTGTGTTGTGAGTGAGGGACCAAACAAGTTTTTGTATGCTAGTGTGCGTGTGCATGGCGGCGTCGGCGTCCACATTGATTCTCTCTTCACACGCACTACTCGCTCTCATTTTCTCTCGCTCTCTCTCTCTCTCTGTCTCTCGCTTGCATGCATCTCAAATCTTGTGTTGTTTAGGGATGGATGCAACCCAGATCGATTTTGAGACCCCAACCGAAGTTTTAATTTGAGATTCAAACTAAGAAATTTTTTGATTTCTGACTTTCGATATTTCTCGAAACAAATTTCGTATAAATTACCACAGAAAAAAAACAAAAAAAAAAAAAGAAATCATAATTTATGCACTATACAACACTGCACAAATACATATATAGACACTCACACACACACAAAGGCACATACGAGTAAAGGCAAGCAGAGGCAAAATTCCTCTCACAATAGCAGCAGCAACCACTTTCGTAGGTTTTCTTTCGCCCCATTCCGTTCCCATTTTCTCTGTAGTAATGTTCCATATAAACACATACAAACGCTTTTGTTTCTGTGTGAGATTTTGATTTCTTAGGTACTCTCAAAATAGCCGTTCAATAGATCTAGATTGTTTCCGTTTATTGCAGCCACTTTCCATTTGTTCTTATTTCTAATTCCTGCTCCTTTCTCTTTAGGTCTTGAAACACACGCATACACATACACACACATGCACAGACACACACATATGCACCATCGCCCGTCAATTGCTGCGGAAATATTTAAATGCTCGTTTTGAACCACTAATTTCATTTTCTCTTGCTTTGATAAGGAAGTCCCAATTGTTTGTTTTACAGAGAAATTCATTTTGTTCTGTTTTGATCAGATTTTAAAATTAATTGTCGTTTGTTTTGATCAGGAATACATTTTTGTTTGGATAGGGATTTTCACACAAGTTTGCAATTTTTGTAACTCAGGTATTTCTGTGTCTTTCTGGTATTTTTGTGTATTTCTGGTATTTCTGTGTGTTTTGTAGTATTTATGTGTCACTTTGGTATTTTTGGTATGTGTCTTTCTAGTATTTCTTTGTTCACTTTTGCTTGCGTGGAGATGCCAGTTGGCCGAAAACAGCGGCAAAATTTGAATCGATTTACCAGGGCTGCGACTCATTTATTTAGAAACTCTAAATTCTTACATGCTATGTAGCCCTGTTGGCAAAACCTGTTATGGCAACCCGAAATTCCATGGTAAAGCGTGGGGCAATAAAAATAAACAAAACGGCGGCTCCACTGCAAACAACAATTGTAAAAGTGGGCCGCCGCCGACGCCAAGGGAAGCAACAGAGACAAAAGCAGAAGCTAAAGCAGCGGCATCGACAGCAAGACAGGTGAAGGTGAGAGCAGTGGCGTCGAACATCAGCAACGGCGACGTTGACGTCCAAGTTGGAGCTTGAAGATTTCACTTTTCTACAAGGCAAGCGACGAAGCAGTTCAACCAAGCGCAGCCAAGCCAAGATTAACAAATTCTTTCACTTGGATATATACAAAGTTTTGTAATTAGTAAATCCATCCAATCGATACCCCTCCAAATAGAAAGCAAAAATGTATAGGATTATGCAACAACTAAGCCAAAGGATGCCCCATGGAGAGAGCCTAAGCCTGACGCAAAAAAGATATTTGGCACTGGCGGCGCCTGCGCTGAAAACTTTCACTTTGCAGCAGCAACAACAACATCGCTGGACTGCAACGTCAACCATAAGTAGCAGGCAGCAGCAACAGGTGACTACGCCACCGCCTCGACATGATTGGAATAGGGCTGTCAGTGAGGCAGAACGCATAGTTGGATATCCCACATCGTTTCTAAGTCTTCGCTGGCTCCTCAGCGATGAGATAGCTAATGTTGCATTGCATTTGCGCAAACTGGTAGGCAGTGCTCATCCACTGATGAAGACGGCCAAGTAAATATCCATCACATCACTATCAAAGGGTACTACTCCTAATTTTATTCATTCACAGGCATCTCCTGTATAATGGCAAAAATACGATGCAGGCATGGGGTTTAATTGTTCTACTGGTATCCAAGGCAGCAGGACATGCGGCCAGTATACCGGATGTAGAGCAGGATAAGAGCGCCGGTGTTTTACATTCTCAACGTGCTTTGGCTGAAGTCACTGAAATGATTCGAATATCTCACCTGGTGCATAATGTAAGTTATTATTTTTTATATTTTCGCCGGTCTAAAGCTCAAGGCAATGATTTGGTTTCAGAGCGTGGTTAATCTACAGGCCAGCACGGAAGCTGGCAAGGATGTGGCCACCTATGATGATATGTCGTTTGGCAATAAAATTGGTCTGCTCACTGGTGACTATCTATTGGGTCATTCCAGTGCCGAGTTGGCCAATTTGCGTAACCAAGAGGTCGTGGAACTAATCTCATCGGCTGTACGTGATTTCTCCGAATCAGAATTCATTGGCGAACGCGATGAGCAGAACAATCCATTGCCCTATAAGCCGGGCACCTTCCAGGGTCCATCGTTGAATGTGGGCGTCGATTTTAATGAGCATGATGTGATGACACCCATGCCAATTGCCCAGGTTTTGGGCAATCCCGAACAGGAATGGGAATGTAGAAATATATTAAATGCTGGCAGTCTTCTAGGCAAATCCTGTCAAGCATCACTAAAACTGGCTGGCCAGAGTGAAGAGCTACAGCGTCATGCATATCGCTTTGGTAAGCATTTAGCTATGGCCTGGCAGGCTTGCTTAGATGCTGAGCCCTTCCAGTGTTCCACACTGCCTTTGGATGCCACCTTCAGTTTGGTCAGTGCTCCGGTATTGTTCCATTTGGAACATGATCCCAGCTTGTATGCACAACTCGAGAAGGGCAAACAGTCTGTGGATAATATTGACTATGATCAGATACATAAGGCTATACTGGCTGGTCCTGCCCTGGCCAAGACTAAGGAGCTGCAACGTAAGCATACGGCAGCTGCTCTTGCGGTGCTTCAGCATTTTCCAGCCACAGATGCTCGGCAGGCATTGGAGAATATCATACTAGCCATGCAGGATCTCTGATGGTTGTTATTGGTCGTCAATTTCTCGGGTAATTGGGTTTTTAGCATAGTACACACCTTGTTTTTAAGAATCTTTTTGAATATTTAAATAAAATATAAGATTGTTAAAAAAAATTAACTTAAATTTAACTGAAAAATCAGTTATGTAAATTCTCATACATTTCGTTATAAATGAGAGTTGGCATTCGCCTAAAATGATTTAAAATTTCACCAATAGTTTTATAATTTAGTCAACTAGACAACTTGATGTAATTTCTAGGAAATCTCGTTTATGATCATAATTTTTGCACTGATTTTCGAGTGACGCCCAATATCAAGTTTCAGAATTCTTCTAGCAAAGGAAATACAAAAAATGTCTTTAAGGGGGTAATCTTAGTTGGAAGCCCGTTTTTTTACTCTTTAAAAATATATTATTTGAAAACGGAAATTAGGTTTTTTTTTTTTTTTTTAATTAAGAACAAATTGAAATAAACAAAAAAAAAATTTTCCTCGGTAATTGGCATTACGGCAAGGATAACTCTACGCAGGATCGTTTGCTTTTAATCTTGAAGCGTTGAGATGTAATTCTGATCGTGGCCTCATTTGTAAATGGAAAATTGTTATTTCCAGTTTTTTTTTGTGTTCAATGTTGTAAAAAAAAAAACGCAAAAAATTAGTAAAATTATTTGCGTCGATTGCACTTTTATCGGTTCAGAATTACGGGCTTCAAAAAAGTGGTTTCGAGAAAAAAGTTTGTAATATGCCCTTTAAAAAAGTCATATCTCCTAAGGCATTTCGAATTTTACAAATTTCGTCCTATTATCACTATTGTCTCAATACTGCAAACAATAATTTAGACAAAAAAAAAAGGAAAAAAATAATAGCAAAAAATGTTCCCCACAATTAATACCCCTTACTTGTTTTGTTTAATGTTTATTCCATTGTATTTAGCTATGTACAAACATTATGAAGTCTCGAGTTATTTGATTACTTAATGCTAAAGGGGAAGAATATCTACCGTGAGGTAATCCTCATCAGCACTAGTTGTGGGCAGCGTTCGTATTCAAAGTATTGCGGAAAATCCAATGAAAGATGCTCTATAAGCCAAGGTTTCGACCTTGTCTGCGCGACAAAATACTCGTACATGGGTGCCACAGAATCACAATCGGCAAATGTGAATACATAACGCTTCTCTAAGGCCACATAGAATGTCTTTTTATTGTCTTTTTTTAGCATCTCATCGATGACCCGTATGAAGGCATCCGTCAAGGTGTCATCGTAAATGACATCGGCCGCCAATATGATATCGCTGGCATCTATGGCTTTAATTAATTGTTCAGTTTGCTCCTCCTTGGGTGTGAGGAAGTTGAATTCCATTACTTTCACCTGACCTTGACCTTGACCATGACCATGACCATGGAGCAAGTTGAGATTCCTTTGCACATTGCCGCTTATAAGTTGAAGAATGCAACCCAAATCGACATCGGTGCAATAAACCTGGCCCGGATTATGAATAGCGGCTGCTATGCTAGTTAAACCAACGCCGGCTCCCAGCTCCATTATGGTCCGGCCAGCCATTGAATCGCGCCGATGGAATAGATAATCCGCGAGGAGCAGGGCCCCCCGCCATACTTGAAGGCCCACCAATTTCAATTCGGTTGCCACGGAATGTTCAAGTTCGATGACGCCACACCGGGGACGGGCAACATCCAGATCACCATCCTTGTCAATAATGCTGCTCAATGATTTATCCTGTTTTTCGCCAGTTTCCGGATAACGGAAGCGAAACTTGGACACCACTTTTTGGCCATCCTCTGTGCGAGTTGGTTGATAATTGGTCTCACTGTAGATCTCCGAGCTGACCGTGTACATTATTAGAAGACAGTTATATCATTATGAATATATAGATAGAGGCCTATTGCCAAATGCTGAGGTCTCTCTCTTGGCCCTAGGTCGGGCCAGACCCTGGGCAACAAGTGTGACCAGCTCAACAAAATTTGAATTTGGTGTCCGTTGCAAAATAACGTACACAGTGGTGTATAGCAATTGAAAAATCGAAAATTTATTGTGTGAACAAAATCTATTTGAAGTGCAAGTGAATATAGAATTATTTTTATATTTTGCCCAATCATCCCAATTAGTGTTGGATAAATATTCCTCAATATCTTCCCTTGTTGTTTTTTTTTTCAAAGTGAGTCAACCCACTCATTTTGTTAACTTGCTCACTTCACTTGTTCAGTTGCTCAGCAAAGGCTTTCTGAATTTTATTTTGATAACTATATTTATACTTACATATTTTCTTTTTTAATCATTAATAATAATTTATGATTTGTAGTTAGTGAACTAAAAAGAACAACGGAATGAAAACATGTTCAGTTACTCAGTTTAGTGGCCAGCTCTATTTTGTTAACTCACTCATGAGCAAACCAACACTAAATCCTAATTGATTGTATTGGTTTTTCAAATAATTCTGTTCCACTGTGTATTGGCAACAAGTATAGTGTTGGGCACAGCTGACTGGACTTGGGGCGACTTGCAACACTACCTCTAAAGCGTGCATCTTGTCTGGCAAGCGATGGAAGTCGAAGATGAGGATGATCCCATTGTTGAGGAGGTGAGTTGGCTATTGGATGATTGGATGAAGCAGCAGCAATTAAAGATCCTTTGAAATTCCACACCCAGATCCCAGTGTTCCTGTCAAAGAATCTACAGGGCAACCTCTATCTCTTCCAATATCCGACCAAAACGGAATTGCCAAATCACGACGACGCTGTTGTCGTCAATTGCTGTGTAAAACCCTTTACCCAGGAGGTGAAGGTTGACTTTGGCTTGAACACAGATTCCAAGCACTATGACAGCTTTAAGGCTGAGCAATTCGCTGTGGCCGCCGATGGCAAGAATACCTACGGAACTGGACCGGCAAAGGCGACTGAGAGACCGACATATAAACGTGGCATAATGGACAAACAGGCATTTACCAGCACTCGCTCCCTCACGGACATTTCGAAATATATTGTGGGCATATATGCGGACAAGGAAGTCCATTTATCGCCACTGGCATCGATTGTCCAGCTGCGACCTGCTCTAAATCATTTTGACAAGGACGACAAACGGCGAAAGGCCGAGCAAAAAGCTCAGTCTGACGATGTCGACGAAGAGGAGGTGCTCCAGCAAGTGACAGTCAAATTCGCACGTGGTCCTGGAGCGGCTGCAGCAAAGAAGACCAAGGAGCAACGCGGCGGCACTTACAACAGTTTCGTGCAACGGATAATGGACGAACCATGGTGCGAAACATTCTGGCATGCCCGGAATACATCGACAGCTGAAATCGAACGCCACAAATTGTATGCCTCCAACCATCAGGCCAATCAATCGTTGGCCCTTAATGCCGATGATTATCTAAGGAAACTTTTGCCCCATGATGAGCAAGTGCAGCAAGTGAATACAATGATGATGGCCCATCCAGTGTATAATAAGGCAATGCTTAAGACGATGCCACTGTTAGAACAATTGCGTGTCCTGCTCAAAGATGCTCGCATGTTATCGTTCAGTGATTTGATGAAGGTCCTTAGTGATCATGTTGATCCCCAGGTGACGGCCGATAAGGTGCTAGCCCTATTGCCCCAAGTGGGCATATTGCTGCATGGCAATTGGGTACCCAGATCGGAAGTGGTCTATCCTGAGAAAATGCTCTCACATGCCAATGGTGCGACTGCCGAGCAAATGATACGAGCGCGAGATTATATAGTAAGTCATTAAATTGAATCACAATTGTCCATAGATAGAGTAATATGCCTTCCATTTTCCATTTAGCTCTTTCGATTCTCTCGAACTGCTTGCCTATATCGCACACAGGTAATGGCCGCCGTTCAGCTGCCTTCGGCGGAAACATTGGATGTACTTCGCACTGTGGCCCGTGTGAATGCCACAAAACGCTGGGAGCTACTTGTACCGCCCGATAAGGAGTTCGAACAGAAACATCCAGATCTAGTGCAGCGCCAGGAATTGCATTGGCGAGCGTCTGAGCAGCTCTACAATGAAATGGACTGGGCTAAAGAGACGAAACGGGTACGCAAACGTTCCACACGCAAAAGTGAATCCCAATCAACAACAATGCCGCCGCCTGCACTCAATCCCAACTCCCTAGCAGATGCCTAGCACATAGTTAGAATATATACATAAATATAATTAAATAAAAATCCAAATGATTTATTTTCTAAGATATTTTGTAATTGTTGTACACAAATCATCTCGATTGCCTTTGGTCACATGATAAATGACGGCTCCAGTTTGTTGCTTCAGTAGCTCCACCATAGGCAGCGGCTGTCTCTGTTGCGGTATGGTGGCCACCAAAGGCACTTGACGCAGAATCAGTTTATGCAGAGCGGATTCAAAGAGCTTGCTGCACAATTCCATTTTGCCCACTTCATCAATAATCCACAAAGATGGATCATTATTTATCTCAAGCATGGGTAAAGTTAGATCTTCAAATTCCTTCACATAGACGGAGTATTTGCCCACTTTAGGACACCGTAAATTGCCAACAGATGGTGACTTCTCCCGTGCGAGTATGCCACGTTGTCCCTGCAGTGTCACTACATCAAAACCAATCCGCTGATGGCCTTCATCGCGGACTTCTTCGGTATAGAATCCCTGCAGTTGTCTTTCTCCGGAAAGTTTCGTACAGATTTTGCGCACCAAAGTGGTCTTGCCCACACCTGAAAGGATTACGAATTAGACCCAAATTGCAGAGTGCAGTGGAGTGGATTACCTGGCGCTCCAGTAATTAGCACAATCCCAGTGGAATTTGCCATTAGCCGGTTTGTATTCAAGTGGATGATGCTTAGATCAGCTGTTTGAGACCCGGTACAGTGGTTTAGATAACAAGAAAATGTAGCCAATAAGTTTTCTTCTCTCTCTCAGTCGGCAAGATATATATTTACCAATTATAGAAAGGCTTTTACTTGTTTATTTTTCCAATGCCTTTTAAATTTGCTTAAATTTTTCAACGATTTAACTCTAAAAATTTAATCCTAAATCCCATATTATAATCTGATTAGAGATCATGAGATTTTCGAATCAAAAAACTTTTTGACATTCTAATCGAGTGTTATTAAAATATCACTATAGCTTACAGTTTAAATAATGTTTACCTAGTATGTATGGATATAGATTTTAATAATTTCATACATTTTGTCACAATATCTGTATAGGTAAAGTCTACTGTGCAACAATAAGATTGATAGAGATAGGTATATAGATATCAACAAAAAGAAATGTATTGCCATCTCCCTCTTTCTCATGCCAAAGTGAGCGTGTCCCTGTCGATTTTAGGAGAAAGTTATTGTAAAGGAATATTCTTATTGATTACTGAAATGGAATTTACCTTTTCCACGCATTGTAAATAACGGCACACTAGTGAATTTCAATGTTTTTTTTTACCTTAGACCAATTAAAAATGTTTTTTGGACCTTTTTAAAAAAAAAATGTCTATTCAAAACGGAATTATTTTTTTTTAATAAAATAAATCCGTGGTACGAGGGCTGTTGAAAAAATTTCAGGATCGTCTGAAATTAGAGTTTAGGTCGCCATACT
Organism: Drosophila insularis; assembly: GCA_018903935.1. Lineage (NCBI taxonomy): Eukaryota > Metazoa > Arthropoda > Insecta > Diptera > Drosophilidae > Drosophila > Drosophila insularis. Next base: position 2,039,439 of record JAEIFP010000291.1, on the reverse strand, counting down.
GCGTCGATTGCACTTTGTTTCATAAAAATCACAAATTCAAGAAAAAAAGCGTTTCAAGTTTGCCCCACAAAAACGTCTCCTGAAGTATTTCGAATTTTGAATAAACCCAACCAAGAATACCCCCTTAACTGATACAAACTTTTTTGAATGACTTGATATTTGAGTTTTCTTTTTATTTACACATGCAGTATGTACAATTTTTGGACAACTATTATGACTAATTGTAAGTAAATGTAGTTTATAAAAATATTTAATAGAAACTTATAAATTAATTAAATTCGAACAAATGATCGAATATATATAAATATGGAATAACTTTTAAAAATAAATAAACTATTCGAATACACATTATTTTGTGTATATTAACAATTTACCATAACATTAATTGTGTTTTTTATACAAATATATTTATATAGTAACTAAAAATGTATGTATGTATAGGAGATACAGAATTTCAGGCAGTCATTTAAATTTTGGCTAGAAATTGGTGTACCACTTCTCTGCAAGGGCGCTACTTAAATTGGAATTCAGACAGTCATTTCCGGTTTTTTATGGAACAGTTTTACCATATTTTAATTCCAGTTCGTATTTGACCAAACGTTCTTTTTGTTCTAAATCTAGTTTCTTTAGTTCATATTCTTGTCGACTTCGCTCACGATCGAGTTCAAATTTCTTCTCATCGAGCTCCAGTCTCTTGGCTTCCATTTGGAGTTTTTGATGCTCCAGCTCTTTGGTCCAATTGAGTTCCTCTCGCTTTAATTGCAAATAATCCTGACGATAGAGATATGAATTGGGCGTTAGATCCGGTTCCGCATCGTGTTTGTGATTGATTTTGGGTTTCTGTTCAAATTCTGAACGGGTTGAGGTATCGGGCGTATGCGAGGGCCATTGTGAATCATTGTAGTATGTTTGTGTATCCTCTTCCAATTCCACCTGAGCCATATTGACAACATCTACCTCATCGTGCAGGTCCATGGGTGCTCTGGGCTTCGGTTTCTTGCCATTTCTTTCCGTCTCTTCAATAACCAAATCATTATGCCATCGCCTAATGTGACTGGTTAAATTTGAGCCATGGTTGCCCTATAAATTGAAAGCATTGTTGAACCAAATTTTGAATACAACATGTTTTTCCATTTTCTGTTTACCATAATATGATGACCGCATTGTCTGTTATCCTTTTCCACCATACAGGTGCTTGTGTTTGATTGTGAGTCGAATGTAAAGTATTTCCGGTATACGTTTGACTTAGGTCGTGGCATTTTGAGCTTTAGTTTCAGTTAAAAAATTAATTTGGATTATTCTTAAATTATAAACAAAGTAAATACGAAAATATAATCCAGCTAACAAGATTCTGAACCACTGGTCACACTACACTTGCAAGTTTGGCTAGCGATGGGAATCCCGTAAGATTCGATAAAAATCGATTAAAATATCGATATATCACACTCGATCAGTGTCATCGATTACAATTTGAACTGGGCGAATTGGCGCCTGGCTGCTCAAAATTCGATTTGGCAGAACAAATTGGCAGCGGAAATATTAGTGTTGGCTCTGCGAATTCGCAGGCGTTCGACTCTATGGCTCGATTGCACGGTTGTTGGAAGGAGTTTAGTGTGGTTCGGATGGTTCGACACGGTTTCCGGTGGTTTGATGAGATTTCAAATGGTTAGATGTGGTTGGATATAAGGGCTGGAAAACAATCGATAGTGACCCAACTCGATAGGTTTACCATCGATTGTTTAGACTATCGATAGTTTTTCATCGGAGGTGTCATCGATGGTTTTGCAGCCCTGGTTAGTATTCTTTCGCCGTTGTCCAAGTGAACGACGCGTGTTGCGCGCGTGAAATTATACAAAAAATATATCAACTCTATCAAAACGTAACGAAAAACGAATAGAAGTGTATTCAAGATCAGTTGGTATTATTTTTTGAATTAGGAATCCAATCCAAGTCAATTCTATTGTTTTTTTTTTTTTGATAATTTTTGTTTATTGTTTGTTTCATAAAAGTGTTGTTGTTGTGGCGCTTCATTTTGGTGCATTGCGAGTGCGTGGCCTCGGCGGCTCTGTGTGTGTGTGTGCAGTGCGCGCGTGTGTAGTTGTGTTGTACTCCTGGAGAATATGCAAAGTAAAGGAGTATAAAGTGAATCAACTTGATTACATTTTTTTGTGCTGGCAATTTTAACAAAATCCGTTAAATCGCAAATATGTCGGAAATATCACCGGAATCCGACCTTTTGCATCAAAGAACTCAATCCTTGCTGATGGCCAGCTCCATGTTGATGGTGGACACGGGCGTGGGTGTGAGTGTGGGTGGTGCAACAGCGACAGGACAACAGGCAACAACTGGCGGAGGATCGGTTTGTCTCAATGTCGAGGACCTGCTGAGAGAGAATAATGCTCTGCACACAAAGATTAAGGAGTTGAGCATGGAACGTGATCGCTTGCTATGTGAAGTTTCCAATTTGCGTTTGGAACTGGATATGTCGGAACTAAAGCGTCTGCCCTTGGAATTGGATGGCTATGAAGGGTGAGTGCAAGTTCCTTTTTTGTTTTTTTCTGAATGGGGGGAATGGGTGGTGAATTATGAAGGGGGGAGGGGGGATTGAGTCATAAGGGGCAGCTGCTGCAGGCTAAATAAGTCGTCTGGTTTTCCTGGTTTTGTTTTTGCAACCCCTTTTTTTGCTCTTGTTATTGTTGTAGTTGTTGCCTCGGCTACCTGTGCCTTTTACCTGAGAGACTGCTAATCGACACTCTCGACAGTGTCGTCCATAATAAGGAAACCACCTTTTGATCGCTTTCAAAAATGAGAGACTTTTTTTTGGGTTTTCCTTTCTATTGCGTTTATTTTTTTGCACTCTGACTCATTTTTCCCCTTCCTTTCTTCTTCACCCAGTCATAAAATGCTTATCACAAATATACATATACATATATATTTTTTGTTACTATTTGTTTTGGGTTTTTTCACTATCAATTTGAGTTTCGTTTTTTACCTTGCCGATAGAAAATATTGTTATTCTTCTTCTTCTTGGAGCTAGATAAGAATTAACGACCACGAAAAATGTACGGAAATTCAATGTTAAGTACAAGTGATAGATAGAATACAACAAATTTTTTTGTTCCCCTCCATATGTATGATTAACACGAAATCCAAAAAGCAAATAAGCAAAGTACGCAGAGATAATATGAATTTTAGGTATATATGTATATCGACCAACTAACTAACTAAATGCAAAAGACCAAAGAATTGGCCAAGAACAAAACTAAAACCGGCAAAACCAAACAAAACAACAACACAACAAGAGAAAGAGAAAACAGAATTACCGTAATATAAGCAGCAAAAAAAAGGGCGAATTTTTTTTACCCTATAAAAGAAAAAGTATAAAGAAAATAACTGAAAACTGAATTGAAAATTGGCATGAATTATTTGTACTTTATACCCTTATATGAATTAAAAGTCAGAAAGCTGCTTAAATATATTGAAAACGTTGGTTACTCTGAGTACTCCGCAACGAGTACAAATGAGTAACAAATATTCAATTCTACGAGTGTTAAAGAATTAGACGAGTGAATGAATTTTGTGAAACTGAATTATAGAATTACGAGTACTTTGAATATTCAAAGTTTTTTCAGTCCTTAAGTGAAGAAATGCATGAGTATGAGTGTAAACCCAATAAATGAATCTTTAAAACTAACACTAAAATTGAAATGAATTATTGAACTGCGAGTACTATCAATATTCTCAGTTTTTTTTTCCAGTGCTCCAAGGAAAATACACATACTGCTTTTTGAATACTTATTAACTTATTATTTTTCATATTCATCGAATACAATTAGAGCACTCGAACAATATATTATTTTTATTTAATGTCATTTTAATATACATACATACACTAAACTCCGATTTAATAGAAACATATATACCTATATAAAAACGGTTAGAAATTGACGAAAATATAGTATATATTTTATATACATATATATTTGGCCTTTTCCTACCAAGTTGATATTGAAATGAGTTTTGAAATATATTTAACTTTTTTCTCCAATTTCTTCTTCTTTGATGACCCTTTGCTATAAGAAAGACGTTTTTTTTTGGCTTGAACGATTATAAATTGATTTGTTTTTGTTATTTTTCTGTAATTTTCTTTGTTTGCGTAATAAAAAAATCAAGTTTCTTGTTTTAATACAGCTTGAATATTTTACTGGTTGATATTAAGAATCACTTCATTTTTTAGATTCATCCGATTTTCTTATACAGCAAAAATACAAGGATCTACAGATATAAAATATGAGTATATAACATTATGGATATTTCCTAACTTTTTTTGTGCTTTTTGTTTGCTCTAATATGCCCAGAGAGTTTTTTTTTTTTTTTTTTCAAAAAGGGGTAAAGGGTAACCAAAACTGAAAAATATTGTAAACGGATTTATGTTTAGTTTTTGTTGGTTTTGCATGCGGTCATGCCCAGTGAAGCCCCCATTTATGAGCAAATAAATAAATATACATATATGTATGTATGTATGTATATATGTATATATAATCGCAGTTATTTCTTACCGTTGGCCGCTGATCTCTCTGCTGCTGTTTGGTGGCCTCTGTTAAAGTTAAAGACACACACACAGTGAAGACAAGGAGGAGAAGGAAAAAGATATGGTGGGGCAGGGACAGTTTGTGGTAGAGGCCAGAAGTCTCTTCTCTTGTCTCGTGTGGGGGCTCTTTACAAATATTTTGCGCTACTCACCTTCAGGGCTAACAACAACAACAACAATAAACTATCATAATAATGGCAGAATGAGAAAGATCATTTTAATCAACACCAACTTAGCGTATACCCTAAGGGATCTAGCGAGAAATATGCTCTATAAGATCTCTACAAACAAAAATAAAACGAATTGATCGTAATTTGTATTCAAAAATTTATTTCTGAAATTTGCATAATTCATTTCAGTTAGATTGTTATTATGAGATAACATTATTAATATTAGATAAATAATTAAATCATTATAAATCAAAGACGTTTTTAATTTTTTTTCCAAACAAAATATTATAGGGAAGTAAATCGGACTAATCATCAAGTCAACGAGCAAATGAATTAAATGAAATCTGGCAAGAAGTCAGGCAACAGGAGAAAGCAACATCTTATTAAGAGGGTTAACCGTTAATCCGGCCATTTTAAACTTCTTTTTGAAGCGCGATTAAATGATAGAATTCAGAGTTTTTCCAGGTACCCAACACAATTCCGGCGGACTGAGTGATCCAAAATCAAAAAGGGAAAGAGCCTTTTAATCTAACTATAACTATATCTAATGAGCTGAACTAGAATATTTGAAAAAAGGTTTAAAAATTTTTAATTTACACGACTTTCAAGGGGTATTTTTAATCCTTTTAATTCCATATTTTACATAGATTATAAATTTGATTTATGAAAAAAAACAATCAATTTTTCAATTTGAATATTAACGTTTTGTTAGGGTATACAACAACAAATTCAAAAATGTTTTTTATTTTTGTTCTTTTGTTTTTATTCAGTTTGTAAATTGCGCGGGCAGCTAAGTGACTGAGGAAAGGAAGTAGCAAGTTGTTGTTGGTGCTATTGTTTGTTATTGCTGCTGCTGCGGTTGTCTTTGGTGGCTTCTGCTTTTGGTCAGAGGCAACAACAACAACAACAACAACAACAGCATGTCGTGGTTTTGTGTTTAGTTTTTGGCTTTCTGCACCACAGTTCAACTCATTAGCCAGTTATCATCATCTAATAAAGCAAACACACGCAGCACTCGCACCACTGAATGGTGGGATGATGATGATGGTGGTCAGTGAGGTGACTCTCCTCTCTCTCTCTTTTTCATTTCTCTCTCTATGCTTGACTCGAGGAACTTCTGGAAAAACAAAAAGCACTTGCTCATTGTAGTTGTTGTTGTTGTCTGTGATAATTAAGCGAGTGGAGAGTCTATTAATTTCATACGCCCCTCTTTAAAAACAGACAAAATAAAAAAAAAGGTCAAGTAGAGTAGGCAGAGTTCTCTTTCTAGGGAGGAGGAGGGACTACTTAATGAGTTTTGTACTGTGTGGCTTAGTAGGTAAAGTTGTTCCCTCCATTTGCATGCAACATTTAGAGAAAAGCAAAGATATGTATATTCGGAATCAGAGTGGGGGGAAAGAGGGAGGCAAACATGCGTGCTGCAAAAATATCTTTGAAGTTTTTGCTTTTAATTAAAAGATACTACAAAATGGACATACACATGCATGTAATAAGGGAAGGGAGAGACACCATGGGGGAGTCGGTGATCTCAGCAAAAGACGAGAAACTCAACAGGAAGAGAAATTGTATATTAATTACATTAAAATGCAAGCAAACTTTTTGCCTAATTACACAATTCTCTATCGACTCTTGAGTTGAAAAGGTGTTACAAAGTCTGATCGGAAATGCCAATTGATAAGCCTGTCTCTCTCTAGCTATCTCTTATTGTTAGACACTAGCAAACATTTTTTGCAAATCATTTAAAAAAAATATTTCATACTTGAGCAATTTTGTTTGCCTAATCATGAGCAATATATGTTGTCAGTTAGAATAAAATACTAACTCTAAAAAGATAAAAGTTCTCTTTAAGTTTAGTTAGGATTTTTTGTCAAAACTTGCCTTTAAGCCCAGTGGCGAATATAGTCTATAGGGGAAATCAAGCATTTTGAGGTAAAATTGTTTGGTGTATATCCAAGTTTGAAAAATTTCAGAGGATTAGCCAATGTTAGTATGAAGGTAGATTAGAATAAAGGTAGATTATATCAACGGCGACAAAGTTGAGTAGGTTGTCTGTACCAAGTTCAATCATAAACAGAATTTGCTAGGGAACTCCAGAATTGCAATGGCCATTAAATATACTTAACGCTGAAACTAGTTGGGAATTGCAATTAAATAAAGCGAAAAAGAAATTGCCACACCTTACAATAGCAGAGTCCACCATTTTGTGCCTTTTCTTTCTTTTTCTTCTTAACTTATTTCATATTTGTAGTTGAACTGATAAAAAAAACTACTAAAAATTTGTTAGTTTGACACGTACTAAATTATAAGTGATAGTGGTCTTATTCATTTAAAAAATTTCTAGCTTAAATACAATTTTTTATTCCAGCGGACAGACAGTTTCAGCTTCTCAAGAATATGTACATATACTTTGTGTACAAACATCTCAAAGTAATCTCTGTGTAATACCCTCTGCAAAACACGATCCAAAAGATATGATAAAAAAATGTAAATCGCAATTCATATTTTCGGCTTATAAGCTTTATAGGGGCAAAGGAAGGCCACACTCAATAAGATCATAAGATATAAGATCATCATTAGAAAATGGCAACCTTTTAAATGATAAGCTTGTAGATTCGTTTGACTCTCGATGCCAAATCCCAAGAATACATCAAGGAAAACTGTTGAAAACAGGAAAGACATGGCAAGCTTCATCAACCTCTGAATTGAAGCCATTGAGAGAGAATTGAAGTCTTGTTTGTTATTTCTTTGTTTGTTGTTTGTTGGTTCCAGACCCTAAAAAGAGTAGTTTTTAATTAAGCCCTTTTTGCCTGTTTTGCAATCATCACTTGTCCATAAAAAGAAAAGAGCAAAAGACCCACAGTTTTGTTGCCAAAAAAATCGAAAGACTTCGGGCCTTGGACCTTGCCATTTTTGGGCTCAATCAAATCGAACTGGAACTGGCCTAGAACACACCATAGAGTCGTCTTGCTTGGAGCGCTTCAGCCTCAAGCCAGTGAGTTATGGCCATGTAAAGTAAGTTGGCTGTCTAATTTAGCCACGATTGACACAAGTTGCTGCTGCACGAGTTCCGCTCGGAAGTTGTCGCTGCTGCTGTCAAGGCAATGGGCACAGATGGGCATGCCACATCAATCATTGAGAGCACACACACACACACACACACACATGTGAGTGTGAGTTATACGCGTCTCCCATTGCGAGTGATGTCCTCTAATTGATTACATTGTTGGTTATTCGTTGGTTGCTAAGTTGGTCTCAAAACTAATCCGCAAAGACCTTAAGCTCGCTGCCAAGTGGCATTTGCAACCGTCTGTCTGTCTGGCTGACTTACTTGGACTTGGCAATAGATAATTTTATTTATTTATTTTGTATTTTTGTATATGTCATGCCCCATGCCATTGACATTGTTTATTAAACATTTCACAATGGATATATATATGTGTATATATTCAAAAATAATTTTAATTATTATTCTTTTTCCTACTGAATCGATGATCTCATTTTTCAATTGAACAACACAGTGGAAGAAGAAGAAAAAACAAAAATTTTCTGTTTTTTTTTTTTGTGTTTATTGCATGCATAATAAATAATAGTCTAGTCTCTCTAGAAATCGAGTGGTCTTATGTGTGTGTTGTGGGAGGTGAAGAGGGCGGGGCGTGGTTGGACAGATAAATTCGCATGTAATTATTCATGGATAATAAAAGAACTTGTCGGATGAATGCGTGACTTCTGATCGTGTGTACGTGTGTGTGTGTGTGTGTGTGCAGAGAAATATATTTTATATCGAAGAAAAATATAAATCCTGAAAAATGTGAAATATCTATGACTTAATACAGGGTGCCAAATCAATTATTTGCATTTACAGAATTGTTCCTCTTAATTAATTAATTTGGTAGTAAAAGAATTTTAATATTTTGTTCAAGAATTAATACTCTTAGATCCTGTCCTCTATAAAAATAAAAGTTCATTGCCTGAATGTTTCTGCTCATATACGAATCCTTTTCGCATCCTTTTTCTGACTAAATAGTCATAACTAGTCACGACTCCTCTTGATTAGTTGAATTGATTCCTTCTTTTACTCAGTTTCGACTTCGGCACATATTTTTTTTTTTATTATTTTATTATTGTACTTTATATAGATCACGTTTTGTCTTCCTTTAATCAAGTATGAAGTCATAAAAGTGATTTTTGATAAAACGAATAAAATTCCATATGCCAATTGGAATTATTTTAGACTAATTAACATAAATGTTCATTTATATATATTAATAAAAACTCTTTGAAGTTCGAATAGATTAGTCCTTAATAAAGTTGTTAACGTGTTTTCAATAAATTGTTCATCTCCCTAAATAAAAATAATAACAAAATAAATATAATTTTTAAAAGATTTATACTCAATACTTCAATCGAATATTCGTTATAATTATTTCATGATTAAAGTTGATTTTGACGTCTAGGTTTTGATCTTTTGTAGTTTGAATTGAATGGTCTTGTTGGTCTTTATATTTTATTTATCGGGGTTTTTGTTTTAAATAGTTTCTATGTGAAAGAAGCTTCTATAGATAAAGAGCTCCCAAGAATATTTCTTGATAAATGACTTGATATATGATTAGTCCAACAAGACCTTGACTAAATATATGTACTTCAACTAATAATGTTTATAAAACATTTATCAAAATGACCTAAATGTTACATTTTTATTAAGTTTCCTTTACGCTGAAGTAGTTATCAACATTTCAACATTGTTGATGTAGTTTAATTTAGATTATTTTTAACCGTGAAACATGTGGCTTATCAGAGTAATCTACTGCAGACATTTTAGGCAGAGGGAGACCTCTCTCTTTCTCTCCATCTATCTCTCACTGTCTCTGTTGAACAAAGTGTTTTCTAATTTGTTTTAATTCTTCAACTTCTCGCCACGAGAATAATTAAATATTGCTACAAACTGACAGGCACTTCCGGCATGGCCCAAAGCTTTTCACTGGTGGGCTCTTCTTTTGGGCTCTTTTGCAATCGTTGGAAATGTCGTTTGAATTGTTCTCTTCAGTTTTCAATACAAAGGAAAAGAAAAGCAGCTGCAGCGCGTGCCTGAGTTTCTGCCGCTGTCAATCAATTAACACGGGTTCAACCATTAAAAAATGAGCAAAAAAACTAAAAAAAATATATAAGAAATTTCCATAGAAACAATAAATAAGATGCATTGCAGACGCTCCCTTCCGCTCTCCGTTTCTCTCTCTCTCTCTGTCTCTCCATTTCGCTTTGAAATATTAATGTTGTAAAATTAAAAAACCATAAAAGAAAAGTGAAAAATTAGTTGTACATTGACCCACATATTGTCTCCTCCTTCTACATGAGTGAGAGAGGGAGAGAGCGAGAGAAGTGTTTGGCTTTTCTTTTTTGACTTTTCAACGCCGTGGCTGAATAGTTGCCCCTCCTTCCCCCCCTCTATGTAGACTCTTCCCCCTACCATTTGCTTCCTACTTGGCTTGCATGCCCCAATTGCGGGTGCCAAGAAAATGCGTTGTTGCTTAATTTCCTACCCCTCACCTCCGCGCCCCATCTCCTCCCATTCATGAATAAGAACCCCCCCCTCTCATACTCTTCATCTTGACTTGCCTTTTCATGGCTATCATTAGAGTGCACTCTCACTCTCTCTTTCTCTCCGCCAGTCTCTTTCTATCTGTTTGTTAAATATTTAAATGAAATTTTGTTCAAAAATTGAAAGCACGTAAATTCGACAGCTGTTCACTCGCTTTCCATATGTGTAAGTGTAGGCGCAGCAGCAGCAGCAAAGTGTCTTACGATTTATGTATGCATATATACATATGTATTTTAGTATACCCTAGGCTGGGCCTGAGTTCCAAGTTCAGTTAGTAATAGGCAAAATCTTTTTCACAAGTTTATTGTAAAATATAAGAGCTAATTGAATATCGATCGAAGAAGAATTGTTGACAATAGTCAAAATGTTGCAACAATTATTTCTGATATTCGATTAGTTTCAATTCAATTTTTCAGTGATCTTCGTCGATAGGCATGTATTATTAATCAACCATTAGTAGTCGAGTTAATCGAAAAATATCGAAATGAATCGGCATTCCGAAAGCATATTTTGATCAAAGTCTTTCTTAATGCTTTTAGCGGACCCATTTCTATTGTCTAAATGATTCCCATACCTGAGACTCTGGAATCTGTCTACGAATTACCTCGAAGCCTCAGTGTGTGGGAGCTCCCCTTCCCCCTTCCAAAAACTACGTGCGTGCCTAAATGAGATTGGCTCGATGCAATTGTTGATTTCTGCTGAGTTATCCGCTCCAAAAAAGAAAATATCTATTTAAAATTTCATAAATTCATACGCACATTATAGTTTTATGACAAAAGCTACGGATATGGTTCTTTTTTCACACGTTTTGGATAATCTTTGGTTTCGTTTCTTCATTTTTGACCTCTCTGTTATTAATGATTGAAAGTATGTATGTCGTGAGTTCTTAAGTACATAAAGACTTTTCCTTCTGATTAAAATCGAAGGTAAGGTCAAAAACGGATCCAAAGCGATATTCCGAAGGGTCTGAATTTTTGCCTTTTTTCGGCTCTTTCATACAGAACGTGATCCTTATACTTACAAAATGTTTTCATCGAGAATTAATGTGACAAACATTTTGATATCTTCATAGCGTACTTTCCGAAAATATTTTTTTAAATCTATTAATGGGTGATGTAAAACTTTTTTGGAGTGCAATGATGAATGACAGTCAAATTCATAGATATGTATATTGTAAATCATTAAAAAAACGAATAAATTTGTTATGTTCTTATTAATTAGTTCCTTTCTTCTTCTTGGTGTTAGCGATGATACATTAACGATAGTCAAACGATAGCCATGAATTGTTTAAAAATAATCCAAAGAAAACAAAAGTTTGTGGAAATAAAAGCGAGATTATAGGGTATTTTAAAAGCGGTGACCAGTTGAAAACTTGTGTTTTTTTTGAGGGTTATTATTTGTGTGTTGATCTTCGAGTTATGTTCCAATGACTTTGTCTTGCTCATCGCATCGCATCGCATCGCAACGCATCACTCTCCAAATTGACCTTAGCTTGTTTGTGCAGCTTAAAGTTGTCGTTGTTGTTGCTGTTGTTGCTTTTGTTGTTGTTGCTGACTCGCCAACGTCAATGTACGACGCAGCCATCGGCAACATTTGCGCCGACGCCAATGGAATGATTGGTGACCCAATGGTTTTTTTTTTTTTTGGTTGCTTCGTCGTCGCAGCGGCGCCGTTGAACGCATTCAGTTAAACGCCCACAATATATATGTACATATATATATATATAATATTATTAATGCTGTTTATGTTCATTTCCATTCATCGACAAAAAGGCAAAAAAAAAAAAAAAAACGTTGAAAACGAAAACATGCAAATTGAAAGCGAATTGAAATCGTTTTTGTTTTTTTTTTTCTCTTATTTGTGAGACGAAGTCAAGTCAAAGTAACTTGACCAGGCCAGCTCGAGCTCGAGGGAACTAGCTGGTCAAACTAGCAACCAACCAACCAACTAACCAACCAGAAGATAGCCATTTATATGTGCCATTAATCGATTGTCAGAGGCGACGACGGACGACGGCAACGTCGTCATAGCCATTGGACTCGGACTGTGTTGTTGTTGTTGTTGTTGTTGTACGATAACCAGTTGTTGCTTGTTGTTTAATTCCCTCTTCATGTAAAGTAGAGAACATTGATTATCGAAGTCAACATGAGACACTATTCCTCGTATTGCTTTTCAGACAGATAACCAACAATTCTGATAAGATAAGAAACAATTAGTTCTTTCTATTCTATACGAAACATTGTGCAAAGTATGTTGTTCAATTCTTTATTGGAATTGCATATTATTTTCACTTGTCTACTCAAATGTCAATCTATTGAAAACTATTAGAGTACTCTGACCATAGAGAGCCTGAAGTGAAGTTCGACAATGATGAAAGATTTCTAGTACTGACTATTTTTGAAAATAGTTTATAGTTTTAAATCTGCTTACTTAAAAACTGAACAACCGAATATGGTCTCTTTCAATTGTTTTTGTTCACTAACTAAAGATTTTTTAGTTAGTTTAAATGCTAATAATATTTAAAAAATCGATGTAATTATTAAAATAATATTCAGTATGCTTATTCTGATCAAGGGAGGAATTGAGTAGTGAAGTGAATGAATTAAGTAAATTCACAACTTCAAATTTAATCTAAAATAATTTTTTTAGCCTAGTACTTTTACAACAAATTTTTTTGAACCAAGCTTAGGCAAGAAATATTAAACAGTATTTTTTTGTAACCTTGTTTCAAAAGAGTTTATAAAAGAAATTATTATATTTTTGTATAAACATAAAATTTATATTCATTGTGATATATGTATGCAAATTGAATACAAAATATATTTACATAATTATTGAAAATACAATTCATTAAATGTTAATTAATCGATATAAAATGATTGAATTTGAATGTATAAGGAGTTTGATAAAAGTTAATCTATTAACATTGAATTTCAATTTCAAATATCAAAAAAAAAAAATCGATCAAAAGGTAGTTAAATTTGCTTGAAAATACTTAAAAATGTTGATCTATTTTTATTATGTTTCCACTGAATTGACTTTTCGTGGAACAAAAAAAGAAAAAATTCAATATAAAATCAATAATTAATTCCTTTTTGCCACCTGACTGGATATGAGTTAGCTCATGGAATTGGATGTGAAATATTTATAAATAACAATAAAACAAGGATATACAAAATTCGTTGAAAACTGCTGGCAAAAAAAAAAAAAAAAAAAAAATCGAGCAACAATTTTTAATTGCACTTTGTTGTTGCAGTTGCTGTTGTTGTTGTTATTGCATTTAATAGTTGCTCGTATTAGTTTCTGTTTAGTGGAAGCTGCTTAGAGAGTTGCCTTAGCGGATTATATTACCGTCTTGGGGACTGGCCACCATCACCAACAACCATAACACCATTATCGTCATCGTCATCGTCGTAGTCGTCGTCGTCGTCATCTACGTAGCTGTGGGAGTGGGGGTTTAACATAGACATTTATATCACTGGCTGTCAGTTGAACCCACCTTCTTGCACCTCCACCACCACCACCACCACCGCCAACATCTCTTTCTATTTCTTCTCTGGAGAGTGTCAAGCGGGGCCAACATCATTTGCACTTGTATGAAAATTGAGTTACCGTTAATTGCCTACCGTCTGAGGGGAACCCCTCCCTAAAAAAAAAAAAAACTATAAACCTCCTGGGGGCATGAACTATAGCGAATCTCTATCTCTCTCTCTCTCTCTCTCTCTGTCTGTCTGTCTGTCTGTCTATCTGTCTCTTGCATTTTAATTGCGACATCCAATTAACAAAACTCTATCTGGTTCCTCTTCTCATGCTCAATCTTAGCCGACATACGTAACAAATTGGTGCACAACCAAATTCAATTGAGTTTGGGGCACAAAAATGTATTTCGTGTTTGTCATATTAACATGTAAAACATATCGAAAACGAAAGAAAATTTTTACACAAAAATAATAATAATAAACTAAGCCAACAAGCGCCCCCACAACGTTGCAACAAAAATCAGAGAGCAGAGATTGTACCCACCTCCTCCTCCGTCACCTCCGGCACCTCCTTCGCCTCCTTCGTTTTTGTCATGGCCGTCGCTCTAAAAATAGAGTTTAACAAACTGTAAAAGTATTCCACCACATACAAAGACACGACGCAGAGCCAGCCAAGAGCACTCGCACACACACACACACACACACACCCATTTGGGGGATGACGCGCGTTGATGCACCTCACACACACACCGAGAGCAAGTAAGAGCGAGTGCCTCCTCCACATCCGCATATATATGCATATATGCATCTGATTCTGTTCCCATTTTCGCATGCTGCGAAAAAAAGGAAAGGAAAAACAAATCTCCGTGTATAGGCATGCAAGGAAAATCTCAACACAGTGACGAAAGGCGTCATTGTCCTCTCACCCTAAATGAGGCGACTGGCTGACTGACTGACTAACTGACTAACTGACTGAATGACGACTGAAAGTTCGTTCGCTTGTTCGTTCAACGTTTTTCCCCAGGCTCTTGGGCTTGAGCCCAGAGCCCAGAGCCCTGAACATTTGTTTTTCGCTTGTCTTCTAGAGCTAGACGGTTGAGAGGGTGCCACAGCCTCCCTCAACCCATCCATCCATCCTATTCATTTGCGATGATACGATGTCCCATGTAAAAGGGTATAATAACTTTGCCATTTAGCATGAAAAGTTAATTAAATTTCACAAAGTGAGGAAGACTTTCATTAAGGCTAACTTGATTATTTATATATTTAGATGAGAAACTGCATTCTCAGGTGAAGAATAGATAACACAGACACACACACATAGATTTTGATATTTACTTTACTTTCTTTGCAATTCTTTTAAAGTGTAAACAAATTCGTTGATGTTGCAACAATTTATCAATTTGTAATTGATATACAAACATATAGCAGAATTTGAAATCAATTTCCTTTTTTTTTTTTTTTTATTAAATTCTTTGCAATTATGTGGAAATCGAATAATAAATATGAAACTATGCCAATTATAAATGTTTAAAAATAATAAATGGTTTCAAATTTTTGAGAAAAAATAAATAAAACTTTGAATTATGAAGTGTTTACCCAACTGCTTATGTTTTACATATTGCGAATTAATAAATCTTTGAAAAGAAATCATTTGGACGAATTTCCAATAACTTTGAATTAATGAGAGGTTGTAAAGATCGCAGTTTTGATTTAACTACATACAGTGCTATATACATTTCAGGGTTAGGACCTATTCAGCTGAGATATTCGATTATATTAGGTATATTTATAGAGTATTATTATTTGAATTGAGAAAAAAGAGTATACCAAATAGTATATATACCAACTTGGTTGGTTTTTTGTCTAATGTCACAATGGCTATGTTGTTGCCCTCCATCCCAGCATCTCTCTCTCTCTCTCTCTCCCTGTCGCTGTCTCCCCATCAGTAACTCCAAGTCCATCTCCATCTCCATTTGCATCTTCAACTGCTAGAATGGTTCTCATCATGTTCTCCCTTGGATATGTCGGGGAGTGTAGATACGATGTATGTATATGTATGTATGTGTACATATGTATATGTATTCGGATGAAGTGCTCTTTAGCGTTTGCTGACTTTTTCGCCACAAAACGAATGGAAATATTTTTGCATATAGCAAACAGCAGCTGCTCCAATTTGACAAAATGTTTTTCCAACATTTTTTTGGTGTGGTTAATCTTTGTGCATTGAGATTTCTATTAATTTAAAGATTTTAATTCATTTATTTCAAATAATTAGCTGCTCAGCGAGTGAGAGAGAAATCTAGATATAATTCATTTTTCTATATAGCTCTTTTATATATTATCTAGATTAATACAAATATGTAAATTTTTCCTTGAAGATAAAGGGCAATGCACACGCCCCACTAATAACTTGTCATCTTTCCCCCTCTCGCATGTCCCCCCCGCTCCCTGTTGTCCCAATATTGTGACAGGCAAGAGGAAAATCTTTTGTTGCCTTTGCGCTTAATTCATCTCGAGCACCATCATCATCTCAAAGTTGGTCGTTGCCTTTATTTGTTGTTGGTTGTCATATTTCTGATTGTTGCTGCTGCTGCTGCACCACTATCTTCATTTCCATTTCCATTCCATCTCGAGTCCATTCCGATGATGATGATAAAGATAAAGATGAAGATGATAATGTGGCATGGGTTTTCTTTTTGTTTACACTTCAGATTTCTACTTGTTGTTTAGTTTTCAGTTTTTAGTTCATTGTGATGTTGGTTTGTTTGGTTTTGTTTATTTGTTTTCTAGTTTGAGGGGGGGCGCCAAATCATCTTGGTTTCTCTGCCTCCTCTCACTCTTTGTCTGTTCTTGTCTTTGGTCTATGTTAATGGTTGCTCCCTTTTCTAGCAACTAGTTCAACAATTTGTCTGTTAGTGTCCTGCTAGCAAAAGTTGCATTTTTGATGCGCTTCATTGTCGTTTGACCCATTTTATGGGGCGTGGTAGCTCCCACACTTCAACACCCTGCCTAGCCTGCCCCCCTCCCCAACCGAAAGTCTACTAAAATATTAATGTATGAGAAGCCTATTCAAAGTTTTGAACTTCTTTCGACTTCTTTCACACAATAAAAAAAAAAAACTGCACACGAACAAGTTAAGAGTCTAGGAGTACTGGGCAAGAGGGTGGTAGGCAGTGGGGAAGGGAGCAGAGGGCTAGTGAGTAAGTGTGGAGGCGTGGCTAGTCACAATTGCAGTTTGCAATTACCCGACCATAGTTGTTGTTGTTGATTATTAAATACTTGTATGCAGTTGTTGTTGTTGTTTTATTTGAAAAGCGCGCACAAGAATTGAAGTCGCATTGCTCTCTAGTCCAAATGGGGGAGCGGGGGGAGAAACAGCCGGCTGCTAGACCTTTGTGCTTTGTGCTTTGGCTTTGTTTGGGTGGTTGGTTGAAGTTAGGTTTCCATGCTGAAGTTGGAGAATGGAATGAATTGCATAGCATGCCATGCAACGGGGCCATAGAAAGTGCTGAGACACACTCTATAGAGGGAGGAGTTGGAGTCGGAGTCGGAGTTGCCGGAGACATATCGAGCAGCAATATACATATATATACAAAAACCAGCAACTTAAGCACGCATCACACACACAAACAAAAAATTGTTTCGTTGGTGGGGGGCGGCGGCAGGGATATCAATTTTCTGGGTCTATTACCCGCTCGCTCTCACCCTCTAATCATGGGTAACAAAGCATTGGCTATGTGTGTGTGTGTGTGTGGTTAAATATGGAAACTGGAACTAAGCCCAAGCCTGGGAAATTGTGTGTGCCCTTTTACACCAAATGATTGTTAATAATAATAAGTAAATTATGTCAATTGACAGTCAACAACGGGAAAGTTTATGATGAAAAAAAAAAATAGTGTTTAATTGCTCTCTTTTGGTATTTGTATATTTTTAATGTTACAAATTTGCAATACATAATTATTAGAAATGAATTAAAATTTTTTTGCGCCAAGCTATGTGTGACTATAATAAACTTAATAAAACATAAACAAAAAAAAAAAAAAAACGTATATGAAATTTTTACAACATTTTTACTCAACTCAAGAATTGAGGATTTTAAAACATAAATTTTTCATTACTCTGTATTTTTTTAAGTATGTATTGTTGCCAATTTCTAACCGATTTAAAAAAGTAATATATCAATTAAATTGTAATTTTTTAAAATGTCATCAAACACTTGGATATTTGGGATAATTGATTTCAAACAGATTTTAAATTTAAGTCTTTGAGGTTTGAATGTAAACTCAAAGATTACTTTCTAATAGAAAAACTTACATATATATGAATTTTGAAAATCAGTTGAAAATTGACATAATTACAGACTCATAAAATTATGGTTATTTGAGAATATTTGAGATATTTGTAAAATAATCCTTGGTACTTTCACCTATTTTCCTCAAGCAGTATTTTAGTCAGTTTCTAACCGATTTGAAAAAGTTATCGCAGTTTATCATATTCTAAAATAACATTAAACAATTGAATATTTATAAAAATTATATTCGACCCGTTTTGTGGAAAAAATCATGATATTTTGCAATAATTTGCCAAAAATTTAGTTCTCAAGTTTTTAATAGAGATTGGATTATTTTAACTTGAAAATAAATACATGAATTTTTCAAATATTTCAAAAATTAACCAAATTAGAGCTTGATGACAAATTGGTATATTGGAATACTTTGCTGTTCATTTAAATTTTTTGTATCGCTTTAAAATTTAATTTAACTTAATAATTAGTGTGAGTTTCAAATATAATTTGTGTAAATCGGTTAAAGTTTCACAAAGTTACAGATTCGCAACGTTACGATTTTTAAAATAAAATTTTGCTGAACTATATTTTGGCTAAATGAATGAATAATGAAACATCTTTTGAGTGATCAAAACATCTCTCTGAAGTCGCTGGGCGCGTAGGATTTGTTAATCCAGCTCTATGGCTAATCATAGACTGGGTATTAAATTTCTTGCAGTGTATTTGCATAAATTCTATGTTGGCAATGCCTCTAAATCTCTTTTGCTCTCTTTTGGTTTGTTGGTAATTTGCTCTCTTTCTTCTCTCACATTTTTCTCCCCTTGTGAATTTCAAAATAAGGGTAGCTCACAAGGTCTGTCGTATTTTTTTTTTGTGATTTCACGTTTTTGCACTTCTTGAAAGAAGGAGAATAAGAGAGAGAGAGGGAGAGGGGGTGCACATTCCTCGAGCTTGGCTTTTCTTTCTTTTGCTTATTGAAAGGCATTTGCCGAGTTTTGTTTTTGTGGTCTGATATAGAAGCAAATGCCGCAAAGGATAACCACCCCCTTAATTATGCCCATGCTCTCTCTTAGTCTTTTCGTATCTCTGCTCTCTTTACTTGAATCGCTCTCATTTTCCACCGTTGCTCTGGCTCTCTCTTCCCTTCCCCCCCCACTCTTTCTCTCTTTGTTTAACGGAAATTGTTGTTAATAGTCAGTTGGTCCACCCATTCTGAATGATTTTATGAGGTTTAATGGCATCGCCATAAAACCATTTTTACTTCACAACAGTTTTTCTCAGTGTGAATAATTAAACTTGATGGCATAAGGATTGGGGAGCAAAATCCGCTATCCTGATGAGGATAATATTAATAATATATTTGTAAATGCATTTGTTGTTGTGAAATTTTTATTTTTGCAAATGTAAAATGGTAAATTACAACCAACCACCAAATGAATATGGAGAAAAACAACCCGCACGAGACATCTGTCACACAAGGGTTTCGTTAGCGCTCTCTCTTTTTCTCTCTCGCTCTGTCTCTATTTCTCTCTGGAGCCGCCTTTGGTCGACGACGCCTTTAGTTATGTTATCCAGTCAGTTCTCCATTCAGTCAGCTAGCCGAACGTTAGTTTTTCGCAGACGCTTTTCCGCCTAGAAGCATTTTGAACACTCCTAGATATACATATATACATATAAAAGTATCTATTATATACATATACATCTATTATATATAGTTCATATAGTTTCCCTAAAAAAAGGCAAGATAAACTAAAATTAATCAAGAATTTTACGAGGAACAGGGAGCTGTACGGTCTAGTGTAACGAAAATTATATACGCGATAAGGATATATATACACATACATATATGTATATGAATCAAAGTTAAATTCGTGTCGGTATTTCGGTGTCTTAGTGTTACTGAAAATCCTTTTCTTTAATTTTTTTTTTGTTGGTTGTTTTTTTTTTTTTTTTTTGGCCCCCTTCGCCTCGTTGCGGCCGCCTGTGTATGTATGCGTTTGTCTGTCTTCTTCGTCGCTGTCGTCGTCACCACCCCCGGCGACATCGTCGTCGCCCTCCCCTGCCGCCTGCTCCTACTCCTGCTCTGCTGATGCTAGCCTGCTCTTAATAATACACATATGTGTAAGATTTTTTTCCCTTCCACATACATATACATATATGTATATATACACACGCACACGCTTACGCATAGATGAACGATTATAACGATATATTATATATATAGAGCGCGCAAATTATTAAAAGAAAAGAAACAACAAAAAAAAAGAAGCAAAAAACATAAATAAATAAAAAATAAATTTTTGTCGGCCCGCCGTTTAATAGCTTCAAAGTGATTTTTTTTTTTGTTTTTGTTGTTGTTGTTTTTGTGTCTATTGATTTTTCATCACGTCCGACCACCACCACCACCAACAACATCGCCATCGCCACCGCCACCACCCTCACCCAATCAATTTGGTGCCAAAGTGTTGTAAACCGTCCAAACATAAACACAAAACAAAAAAGAAAAAATAAAGAAATGAATAAAACTAGAACCTAGTTCACAAAAGAAAAAAAAAAACCGCTACCAACTAACCAAGCAAACAACTAACTAACTAACTAACCAACCAACCAGCAACATAGTCAACGATTCCGTTTCATTGGACATTGCCTTAACTAACTATTTACCCGTATACATAATTGAAAAGGAGAGTGCAGGAGAAAAAGGAATTAGAAAAGGGATAGAGAAAGGAAAGGATATCCATATCCAGAACCACTACCAGAACAAAAGCACAACGTTTCTATTGAAGCAGAATGAGCAGCTATACGGCCGCTCAGTACTACAAGACCACCAATATGATTACCTCTAATGAAATCTACTGGTAAGTTTCCATTTCCCATTCACTAGCCCTCCCCCTCCCAAAAAAAAAAAAAAACATACCCCTTAACTATTTCCAATTATCCTTGCTGTTGTATGACTTCTTTTTGGTTGTTGTTATTGGGTTTTTTTGCGCTGGAAACCGACCATTAGCACCCACTCGTCGCTAATGTGAAGAGTTCAAGGTTCGTTTTTCGGTTAGATGATGCTGGAGGGCATTTATGACGCAATTGCTTTGCTTTTGAATGATGCTGCTGCGAGAAAGAAAGAGAGATATATAGAAGGAGTAAGGGGAGAGGCGCAAAAAATAAAAAAAAAACCCACAAAATCAATAACATCCTTCTATGAGTCGATTTTTTTTTTCGTTTCGTTTTTTCGCCCATTTTTTATATCCACTCTGTCTCACTTACTCATCCTTAAATAAAGGATCAATAAAGTGCACTTTAAATAGCTGCTGCCCACGCTTTAAATACCCTGTAATTCATTGAAATTAAGGCATATGCAAATAGTTTTTATTGAACAACGCTTACTTTTCTTTACGTCCTTTTGATTAAACTAATACAAATTATTTTAAGATTCAAGCCTAAAGTTGTCTTTAGTTTTCGACAAAAAGCCGGGCAAAAAGGGCATCTCAAAGTCGACTTATCGATTTAACAAATAAACGTTTAACTCCTGCCTTTAGTTAGCCCACACACGATGTGAGGAAATCACATAACGAAATCCCGTTCATATCCAAACCCAGCTTGTGATACCAACAACAACAAAAAAACAAAAGGTTATAAGCCGCCTTTTGACACCCACACAGTGGCCCTGTGTGTGTGTTTTCCCCCATGCCCACACACACACACACACACACAGTTCATTTTTCATATCTTTTGCATCAACAGAGAGTTTTCAATTTGTTTTTAAACAATATACACATAATATTCAAGGGCGTAGTCAGGATGTACATATATATTTCAAAGGGCGACAGAAACATAATACCATATCTCTTCCTCTTGCTACGCCCTTGCAAACGTTTCATAAATTTTACATGATCTTATCCAACAAAAAAAAAGTATGCAATGTGGTTAAAAACAAAGCCAAAAAGTATGCACCACAATTTCAATTATACATGATATGTAGATAGAATGTGGATCTTAAAAGTTGGCTGTAGAAAATGTGGAACTAAATGAATTTGAATGCATTCAAGTGAAGTGTAATTCTTGATTCTTGCTATCTGCTATATGTTGATATGGATTAATGTATGGGCCAGGGTGTGAAATATATATTTTGAAATTCGTTAACTACTTTATGGGGGGAAAATTGACTTGAACGTCTTCATTAATTAGAGCAGAATTGATTATTTTCGTTTAGCTGCAAAAATGTTTGTGGGGTTCTTAATAATTTATCAATTTGTTAATTATTTTTCGCGAATTTTTTATCCTTATTGAGAATAAGCTCTTAACTAATGATAATACATTTCTATTAGACTTATATTTGTAACAATATTTCTGAGATTGAAATATTTTAATGCTTTTCATTTTTAATTATTTGAACTTACTTAAATTGATTTTAAGTTTCCACAATAGTTTCATTTGCCCGAACTAAAATTGCAATTGCAATCTGTATGATTGAAGTTAAATTAAAGTTATGGTTTATTTTATATTGCCCCATACACTAGCACATAAAAGGCATTATAGACGATTCTTTACTTCATGCGGCACTTCCGTTCCGAATTGGCGCCTCTTCAAATCGCCCGAAATTAAAAATCTTTGAAAACACGCCCACAAAAGTTCTAAGAAAATTGTATGCTGGTGCTGCACCCAAAATGGAACAAGAAAATTTTTCAATTCACATCAATTCAAAAAAAAAAAAAAAAAAAAAAAAACAGAATGTGGAAAACTCTAGATCTAGCTTTCCGCCTACGTATGTGTGTCTCTCTCTCTGTGTGTGTGTGTGTGAGTGTGTGTAAGTAGCCATCTGAGAGATTTTGTGCAGCCACACAAAAACCTTGAACTTTGCCATTTGCCAAATAAGCTAGTAGCAGCTATTCAAACTATGTACATACATACATACTATGTATGATTATTTTTGTTTTATTAACTGGGATAAAAGATACTCCCACGCCATAAACGAAGACACGCGCATTGAATTCCAGTGATAAACACGTGATTGTATGTATGTACATACATAACTGTTAATATGTCTTAAACTTTTGATATTTTCACAGTGTTCTGTTAGTGTGATAAGTAGACAGAAGAGCAAATAGAGAGGTGCTTTAAATTCAAACGCATAATATCATATCATTCAACCCTTAGTTGTCTTTCATGTTTTTAGGTAGCTTTTTTATCTTTGATTCTCTTTGTATGTACCCAATTTGGACGTTGTATTTTGACTACTCTACATGTTACATGTCTACATGTTGTTATATGTAGTCTATATTTTACCATTAGTTGAGTAACTCGCATTAATCAAATAATCTTAACTTTTTAACTTGTTTAGTTTCTTTAGTAAGCAATATTCCTTCCTTAGCTTCTGTTGGTAGTTGAAAGTAAGTCAAGAACCAAATGAAAAAAATAAGAAACTTGTCAATTAAACCTATGTTGTGTCAATTCGACTTTGTATTGCAGTTGCAAAAAGAATTTGAATTAATAATTAATAAGTATATGGTACCAAACGATTTAATCAAGTAGGTCATGAATTTTTCAGACCTATCAAAAGACTAACAATTGAAAAGTTATCTTTTCGATATTTTATCCATTTGACTATATTAGACAATGACTCTGCAGGTAGAAAATCGTGGCTTATTAATGAGTTTCAACTCTAACTTTTATTATAGCGCCACGTGACCCAATGTGACATTGATTAGTTACGAATTTTGTTTTTGGTTG
The DNA here is from genome assembly GCA_018903935.1 of Drosophila insularis. Classification (NCBI taxonomy): domain Eukaryota; kingdom Metazoa; phylum Arthropoda; class Insecta; order Diptera; family Drosophilidae; genus Drosophila; species Drosophila insularis. The sequence goes on along the minus strand of JAEIFP010000291.1, from coordinate 2,015,588 downwards.
GCAAGCAGGCAAACCTGATGCTAATTGAATGCCAGACGACGACGACTAACTCTAGTAGTTCTTCAAAACAGATAGAGAGAGAGAGAGAGATAGATAGATTGAGGTGGAGAGCGAAGGAAAGAGAGAGACGATATACTCGAAATGAAATCGGGCTCGAACGTTTATTTTGCTTACTTACTTCCCGTTTTTTGTGGACTGGATCTCTCGGATCGTTGGCTTTGGTCTTGGCTTTTGTAGGCTTCTGGGTTTGTAGGCCTACGCAAATGTGTAAATAAATTTTCAGAAGATGGGGAGATGCAGCCAAAAAATAAAAAAAATTAAAACCCGATGAACATCCAGCCCCACACATGGAAAGCATCTAAATTAAAGTGAAGAAACCAGTTGTGGAAGTTGCTTTGCTGACGTCATGTATTTACGGATAGAGACGGACGGAGACGGATGAATGGTGGGTTGTTCGAAAGGGGCGGGATGTGGGGGTTGAGGAGGTCGCTGCTGCCGGTTGCCGGTTGGCACACCAGTTTACCAGTTCTTGTAGCAGTTTCTGTTATTGTTGTTGTCGTCCTAGTTATTTGCCAAATTTCTTAAAGCCAGTTGCTCTTGCTTCTATATACATAGAGTAGCAAGTATTTTGAGTTTTTTTGCTGCACAGATACCTATGTAGATACAATGAATGGATATGCAAAGTAAGAACTAATTTGAGATAGTTCGTATTTTTTGTTTTTTGTTGCCCAATTTAGTAGCAGCAATTGTAAACGCAGCACAGGTAAAACGCGTTTCCATTGTTATTTTTGTTGTTGTTGTTGTGTCTGTCTGTTTGTCGGTTTGTTTGGTAATTTGCATTGAATTGAATTGCTGACGAAATGCAACATGGTAATGCAATTTCTATAGAATTAATCACAGTCTCTGTTCTCTTTTGCCATTTGGCAATTGAACTAATAATACAATACCAGATAATAAAAACAAAAACCAAACAACTCAAAACAAAACTTTAGTTAATTTAATCTGGAATATGTATATGTATTATATATACATATACATATATGTATGTACGATTGTCCACAGATGCCACAAAAGTCAGTTCAAGTTCATTAGCTTTTGTGTGTTGAAATTATCTTTGAAAGAAACTTTACTAAAAATAGCTAAAATTTTGTGTAATTTTCGCATAATTATGGCCATTTGTTTTGCATGGAATTATGTAAAATTTTGTAGATTTGTCTTTCGTCATATGCAGGAGCGGAATAAGATCTATTAAAGTGTTTTTTCTGCACTTTTGAATAGTCGAGAACTGTCTTGAAAGTTACTTATGTATGTCAAATTCCATTAATTAATTTGAAAACTCGAAACATCTTAATTAATTTTGTTTCCCTTTTTCATAATTTGATTCTAATATTACCTATACATTTCTTTATACAATTTTCTTTGTATAATTGTTATTTGATTTCCAATTAAAAGATGAGAAGAGATTAAAAGATTAAAGGATGAGATGGACTCCCTGGATTCCGGCCCTGTTATTCTGTTCATGTTAATCATCATGGGGCCATCGGCTATTTCTCAGCACTTTAACTCATCTGATCATAAAAAGTACAAATCGTTGAGAAATTCAATTGCATGAAATGTAGTAGGTACATACATACATAGATAGAAACATACATTCATACCTACATAAATACATAAATAATAAGCTGCTAATCGCTTGTAAACATGAATTTTCCAATGAAAAAATTTCAAACGAAAATCAATGAGAAAGCAGACAAGCGGCTAATGATACACTTGTCGAAGAATTGCGGCGGATTGGAAGTGGAGGTGGAGGTGGAGGATGGAGGGTGGACGTGATTTGGAGCCTAACGAGCGCAGCAGAACCCTTGTGGGCGAACTTTCCCATTGTGCCACATGAGCAGCAAGCGATGCCGCCCGCCGGCCATCACCCGTTCGCCCGTTCTCCCGTACACCCCTGCCAAAGATCTTGTGATTGATGAAGGCGCCACATTGACGGCGGCGGCGGTGGTGGTAAAGAAAATAACTTTAGCCAGTGGGCAGCCAGCCCAGCACCAGCACCGAATAGTTGTGGAGGAGCATTCATTCATGGCCAAACATAACCACAAATGAACAACTGAAGTGCAAGTGAAAGTGAAGTTAATGTTGGCAGCGGCAACAGCAGCAGCGGTTCGTGTACTTCGTGAAACCACGAAAAATTTCCCACTAACATAATTTTGTTTCTTTCAACATTTTCATTTTGTCTGCTGGTCTGAAGTTGCAGATGCTGCTGCTCATGTGGCTCGTCATCATCGTCGTCGTCAGCCATCAGCTGCTCATCTTCACTGTTGGTGTTATACATTTAATTGAAAGAAACATGGGTGGAGAGGGGTTAGGGGGGTCGAGAGGAACCAACCAAGTTAATGACAAAAGAGAGTGAATCTGTTTGGTTGACTGATCCGTTTCGATGACGGTTCGTCGTCTTGTCGTCTGGTGGGCCATGCTTCATTAGCCCAGCTCTGGAGCATTGTCTCCCTCTCTCTATCGGTTTATCTCTTTCTAGTATTCGTTGTTCACTTTCTAATGACTAGTGTGGGGAGGAGGAGGAGGGAGAGTGGTTTCGGGCCCAATAGCACAAAGTCGCAGCCATGACCGAATGCACACAATCCAATGGCCCCGCCAGACACGCAAGTTGAAGGTGCTCAATGGCAGAGTGGGAGAAACGGAGACATGCGGTTAAGCTCTCGCAATCGTTTGCTTATTTTTCGGGGCGGACTGAAGGTCTTTTCAGACCCCCTTGCTCGCATCAGGGCTGCTTGTATTTACAAATTGGGTTCAAAGCGCTTAAGGTCAAGTCAGTCAGCGAGCGAGCGGAGGTAATCGCTTAGTTAGTAACTACAACATATGACAAAGCTTTCGCGATGTGTTTACTAATGAAATATACAATCAAAGAGGGCAGCCGCTAAAGTATTTCTCTAACAAGAATGAGGCAAATATGAATAGAAGAGTGTGAAATTAAATACAGATATCGCAGTAATTTCAATGAGAAACCTATAAAAAAAAAATAGTCCCTCAAACATATTGAATGAAACAAGTTAATCATATGACTTAAAATGTTAGCTTCGTGACTTGTATGTTACGTTTTTGGTATTTGAAATTGCTAAATTAGTTTTATGGCCAGTGGCAGAAGAACCTTCAAGATATATTCCATTCATCTTTACTACATACATATAATCGGACTACCCTCGCAAAGAGCGGTGCGGAGTGGAGTTATTATGTTGATTTAGGTTGTCATCATCGTCGACTCTATGTATAAATGTACATACATACATATATGTATGTTGTTTATTGTTTCATAACAACCGCTCACAGTCACTCAGTCACTAGTGAGCGAGATGAGATGAGATGGGGTAAAGAGAAGTGAAGTAAGGTGTGTTGAGGTGGGGTATATAGTAAGTGAGTGTGTGAGACTCACTGGCTTTTACTTGTTGTAGTAAAGCAAATGGGTTTGTGTACCTTGTGCCTAATGCGTTAATATTTTCAAAGCTTGGAGAGTTCCCTTTGCTGCGTGTGTGTGTATGTGTGAAGGCGGGGGACAGTGGCCAAAAGGTTTTTTATTTTATTTTTTAATGTTTTTTCATGACTTTAGTTTTAACGATGACAGTGAATGCGATAGCAACAGCAGGTTTCAATGAAAAGTCAAAACAGGCCTCAGGTCCGGATATAAATGGTTTGTTGTCTGTGAAACACGGCATGTTCACACATAAATACACACACAGTTACACACATATAGAGTATGCATGTATGTATGTATGTATATGCAGCAGCAATACAGTCATCAAGCTTAACGCTTGGCTCAGTCTCCCCCCACCCCACCATCTTAACATCTGAGAGTTAGAGTCGTAGCCAGTGAGGCATTACGTTGCCCATTTTGTTAGTAGCCCACCGCAAGCGACTAACTACCCAAACAGCCAGCCATAATGTACGGCACATGCACATATGGAGAAGCTGAAGCACGCCCCGCCCCCGTCCTGCCCTTTACTGCTAAGGAGAGGAGAAGCAATGGCAGAGGGATAGAGGCGGTCGTTCGTTTGCTCAAATTCGTCTGCTTGTTGTCGTTCGTGAGTCACCTGAGCGTAACGTAAGCGCAGCTTATTGTTCGAGTACAAGCACGAGCATATGTATATTTTTTGAAATACCCTTTCCAAAAACGGGGTATACACATTATTAACAGCTAAAGACGTCCCTCAAGTATATTAATATCTTCGCTGTAAGGATATACAAAGGTGTCATAGTCATAGTTAATAATCATTTCTCTGGTTTTATAGTTATATTATTGTTGCTCGCTTTAGTCTCTCTCTAGCTCACTCTCATTTGGTCGTGCTCTTGCTCTCCCACACACAGTCACTCTCTCAACTGCAGTGGAAGTAGCTGCAGAAACTGTTTTTGTTGGCTTGAGACTCAGCTGTTTTTGGCCAAGCTCAGAGCGAGAGTCTTGCTCATTGAAACACACAGATGTATGTATGTATGTATACATTTCTACATGTGTGTGCGTGTGTGTGTCGTTTGCATACAAATTTACACCTTTTTACCACTGTTTGTAGATTTATGTATTTTTCGGGTTTTTGCAATTACCCAATTTGACTGTGGAAAAAATAAAAGTCTCAACAATTTGTTGCTGAGAGCGCAATGAGATGATTGAGAAGCCAAACGAAAAAAGCTCAGATCAGTAAAAAAAAAAACCCATTAAAGATCAAGCAAAGTGCATTTTGTGAGAGTGTGTGTGAGCTTTTTTTTTTTGTGTTTTCTTGTTATTATTATTAATAATAATAATAATAATAATAATAATAATAATAATAATATGGCCCAAAGCTATCATGATAAATGCTTATCTATCTAAACAAGTCTTCACCTGCATTCAATTTATTATATAATCTCAATTAGATTCGGTCCCTCCTTATTACCTATGTACCCCCCCACCAACAAATACACATACAGTGTGTGTGTTTAGGTACAGGTGTGTTTCTTAGTAAATTTCACTTATAAACTGTTTTTGTTTTTTGTTCTCCTTCTTCTTCTTGTTCGGCTGCTACTTCTTTTGTTTTTATTTGGGCTTTTTTTTTTTTTTTTTGTTTTCTTGTTGTTTGCACTAGATCAAATTGAAACAGAACAGAAGCAGCTCTCAGCCAAGTTGTAAGTGGCAGTGGCAAAAACAATAACTGACACATATACAACTAACCAATTGGCAACACGCATACACACAGACACACACACAACCTGTAGTCGTCTTAAAAACACATACACACACACACACATTATATGTATATAGGTATACACTACCACTAACGGGAGCTATCGCTGCCACCACCAACATTGCCAACATTGCCTCTCCAACAAGTTGGGGTACCAACAATATAGTCAGTCTCTCTCAAAGTTTCATCGAGGCAGCACACGGGAAACGCTCGATCTCGTCGCTTGTGCCGCTGCCGCCGCCGTCGCCGTCGCCGTCGACACCGTCTGTCGCTTTGTAGTCAGAGTTTAGCGCGCTGCTTTTTGCTGTTCGTCGTCGTCGTCGAAGTCGTTGTCGATCGATTGATTCGTTTTCATTGCCGATAGTCGTGTGCGTTATTTAATTGTTATTTTTTTTTTTTTATATATATATGTACATATATTTTTTGTTGTTTTGTTTTGTTGTTGCTGATGTTAATTTATATCCCATCAACATGCAGCCAGTTTTAGTTTTATGAATAATATTTGGAAATTTAATACAAAATTCAATGCAAATTGTTTGCAAACATTCATGAGTGCGATGAGTGTGTGTGAGTGTGTGTCTGTGTGAAAGTTACCCCCTCGGCCCCTCTAAACTAAAAGGAAAAACCCAAAGATATAAAAATAAAAAACATTGCAAAATACGCAACACGCACAGCTTATTTTCGTCACTTATTTTTTTTTATATGTGTGTTATTGTTGTTGTTGTTATGTCCGTTCCAGGCAGAGGGCCGGTTTATTAATTTGACATCGTTGTTGTGTCCGTCAGTTCAATTCTCCTCCCCCCTACTGCCCCATCTGCCCCCTTGTCATAAAAAGACATTGAATAAAAACAAAACGGAAACCGTGAAAAAGACAAAAAAAAAAAAAAAAACGCAAGCATAATATACAATTTTTTTTTTGGAATTTTTTTTATGTAAAAAATAAAATATAATTAAAGAGAAAATCGCCTTTCTCCACACAAAAACAATAGTGCCACCACCACCATCAACAGCAACAACAATATCAGTTGTAGCAACAGCAGCGGTAGGCGTCGACAGCGGCAGCGGGAGCGGGAGCCACGGCCACTGCCCCGTTACGTTTCGGCAAACATTCGAAGCGTCCCAAGTTTTAATGTCTGTCTCTCTCACTCTCCCTCTTTTCCCGAGTTTGGAGTCTACTAGAAATTTCTGTTAGTTTATAATTAAAATTGCGTCAAGTGAAGTTCCAGCTTCCAGTTCCTTCCTTCTTCGCTGTTTAAACCGACTCTTTTAATTTGCTAATAAACTTGACCAAGATGAATCATCAGAGGGCATTTGCATTCTTTTCATCATTTTCCTTTGCATCCACCTCCACTGTCGTGATATACATATGTACATACATACATACATATGTATGCTAAAATAAGATTTCATTTTTCTTAGTCTCTCTTTTTTTCATCAGCTGATTAAGAAGAAGGTAAACAGAGCTTGGAAAGCTGATGATTCGTTCGATTTCATTCATAAGCCTAAAATTATTTACAGTTTTGGCTCTCTTCTTCTCTTACCACTGCATACAAAAAACTTACAAAAAAAAAGGTGCACTGCGCTTTAAATTTGAACTGCGGCAGCGCAGCGCGAGCGCTCTCTGACTCTTTCTGCTGCTGCTTCTGCGCTGCTTGTGTAACCGTTTGCCACCCAATTACGCTGCGTCGTCGCAGTCGCTGACGTTGGCTGTTAACGTTAACTTTTGTTGCATATTGTGTTGCCACTTCCTCTTCCGCTCAGTTGTCCGAACGTTGTGCTCCTGCAACGCATGGGAGCGAAAGAAAAAAGTAGATAAATCAAAAGAGAGAGAGAAAGAAGCTTATGGCAAAAAGGGAGTGTGGGGGGTTGAGAGAAGCAGTACTTTGTTTTTGTTGTTGTTGTTACGTGCGCCGTTACTAATGACACGAAAGTGAATAAAAAAAAACATCAAGCACGGGTTACCAACAACCAAAAGGGGCCTCCAGCTGCAAGCCAAGCTATAAGCTGACTGACTATCTTTTGCTCTCTCTCTCTCTCTCTCTCTCTCTCTCTCTCTCTCTTGGTGTGTGTGAGAGAGTGTATACAACAAATAATTGTAAATTAAATAATTATACAATAACAAGCAACAAAACAACTTTGAAACTGATTGTTGTTGCTGCTGCTGTTCCTCGTGCTGCTGTTGCTGGCGAAACACCTGTAAAACAAAGACAACTCTATCTATCTGAAACATTAGCTGCAGCTACCTGTTCCTAGTAGATAGATAGACAGATATGTACGTGCAATTGAGCGGATGCAACTACAGCGCAGTGGCAGCCAGCTCACTTCTGGGCAGAGCTTTTGAGCATAACTAAAAACAAAATTAAACCAACGTCGATAATAATAAAAAAAGAAAAAAAAACAGTTGCAGAGAAACCTAATCAACAAAACACATGAAAACCGAAAAATTAACCAACATTTTTTTAGTATAGCGTCGAATATTTGTTACGTTGGACCTCAGACCTTATTAGCCTTATTATAAATCTTAGATTGTTTAATTTAAAGAAAAAAAAAAGCATTTATGAATTAGGCTTGCATTTAAGGTCGCTAATTGATCGTTAATCATCGAAGGTCATGTGATCGAGCGGTTTTTTTTCTTAACTGAAAAAGAATGTGAATAATTATATCAAAGCCTGTATTATTAGTGGGCTTATACCCTATCGAAAGGTTAAATAAAATAGATCAGGTATGGGTGACACAGAGAAGAAAAATTTGGATTCATGACTAGCATTCAAAGTAGATAGATATATTATTTGTTAATCCACAACCCATTTCATTATCCGGAAGGGGAAACGTCAGCTACATCAAGAAAGTCCATATTCTCTGTCCTTCTGCTTAAATCAGTTATATCTAATAATATGAAATCAAATGATATTTTGATGATAAATGGTTTTCTAATGTTATACCATCGTATCTTTAATTTCAAGCAGATCAGAAATACAAAATTCGCAATAAGAATACGCCAATGATATAAGGGGAAAAACAAAATTAATAAGCCTAACGTGGCAACTTTGACCTTTTTTTCTTTATTTTTTTTTATTATTAAAGTATATGACAATATTTCTTCTAAAACCACAAAGAAAATAAAAACTTGTTTAACAAAATTGCAATTACAAACAAATGTTTCCTAGGCTAAACAAGTTGAAACAATTCTAGTCACAGTCATAGCAACAACAACAACAACAACAACTAATAGTTGCTAAATATTCCGCTTTTAGCGTTTTTATGTGATTTGTGAGTGGGTTTTTGGGCAGCATTCTAAGCCAGTTCATTGTTAGAAAGAGAACGAGAGAGGGAGAGAGAGACACAAAGAGACAGAACATGGACAACTCCCCTGAAGCGATTGTAGGCGACTTGTTTTGGCCAATAATTCCATGACTTGTTCCAAGGCTATGTGGATACACTACTATGTATGTGGGGCTGAAAACAATTCGTGAGATTATCATTGTGAGGCTCAAAATCGTTTGTTTAAACAGCGTTTTTTGTTTTTTGTCTTTATTTTGTTTTTCACCAACATCATCATCATCGACTTCTGACTTGACTGACTGTTCGTTTTTTTGTTGTTTCTTTAGAACCATATGTACAGATGTATGACGAAACAGTTGGCAAGTGTTGTCACATTTGCGATACATATATCGAGTCAGAGTCAAAAGTTGTATGTAGATACATATATTCCTCCCTACCAACAACAAAAACAAGCGATCGTTTTCAAGCTCTCTTAAGCTCCACTCGAGACAACGAAAAAGGTTCTTGAACTTTATGAGCAAAAAGAGATTTATGGAAAGAAAGTGTGGGGGTAGCGAAATTAACATCTATATATATATATATATACATATATGTTTATAGACGCATTTCCATAAAACATACATATACATTGTATATATTATTTTGGATGGCGATCTTGATCTTGCCATGCTATATTTCCCTTTCTATTTTGTTTTTTTCCTTACGAGACAAAACTAAACTATGATTGTACGTAGTACGTTGAGTATACATGTATGTACATACATATATGTATGTATATATATTTGTGATTTCATTGTTTTTATATGAAATTCTCACGCATTTCGCACATAAATTTTCATATGATTTATGGATAGACGGTTTTTTTGGTTGGCTTTTTTTTTGTTTGTTGTTTGTGTGCAAAGTGGATCAGGTCAGTCAATGCGACAGAGAGATAGAGATCACCCCCGTTTTCCCCCTCCACACACACACACACACACACACACTGAGCCTGGGTCTGGGTCTGGGTCTGGGCCTGGGCCTGGGCCTGATGCCAAACACACTTTCTCAGAGCACGTTTGCCGAGTCTGGAATGGATTAAATCCCACCTCCATCTCCACGTCCATCCACCAACACCTGTGTGTCTGGCACGTTTTTGTTTCTTTGAAGGTACTTCTTGGCACTGGGCGCCAAACTCTTCAATGTGTTTGCGTGTGTGTGTGTGTGTGTGTGTGTGTGTGTGTGATTGTGTGCGTGTCTGACATATTCAATTTAAATATTTATTGTTTATTTTGCAGTCTCTTTCTTGACTTGTTGCCTGTTGTTGTTTTTCTTGTTGTTATTTTCATTTCTAGTTTGCAATTGACAACTTGCGACTTTTACTTGCGATCAGCAATCGCTGACCCAAAAAGCTGATTGAATGCGATTGCCAACATCTCTCAGTGTGTGTGTCTGTGTATACATGTGTGAGTGCGCATATGAAATAATTTTCGCAAGTGTCACAATTGTCCTACAAAAAAATAATGGGTTATAGTAGTAATATGAGTATATACATATATCTTTTTGACTCTTCTTCAACCTAGAACAGGCAAACCCCTTCCCAAGAATAGATGTGTCTAGTTATAATTGATTATTTGCGGTTTCCACAACAAAATGATTAGATCAATAAAAGAAGTCAAAGAAAGTCAAAAAGCCATTTATGGAAAATTATTAATCAAAAGTGTTAGAATCGTAGCATTCATTATGTAACTAGTTTCTTTGCGCATAAAAAGAGCCTAAAACAGTTGGAAATTATTCAAGAGACTGACTTGTCGAGGGTTGCACATTGATATATCAAGTAATGACTAATGTAACAAATATTTTGATTAAATTGAAACAATTTACACTCTAGATCTCTCTTACTCTCTCTCGACCTCTCTTTAGCTCCTATTAGAGCTTTAGCCATAGAAAAAGGGTAAAATTGCTAAATTGGAAATATCATTATGATATTATTATACAAATTGAGTATATACATACATGACCACAAATCTTTGGAAATTAGTTTTCTAATCGTTACCACAGAGTTGTTGTATGGGCAGTTCTCAAATCTCCAAGCTAACACGTATTAATCTGGCCATGAGTGTATATTATTGATATTGATATATTATTTAGTATCTAATCTAAGCTGTTTAAAAACTAAAACATCGTTTTTTGAGCGAGGAATCTCTACTCGTTTTGTCTCTGGTGTATTTGTGGAATCGTTCGACTTTAATACCAAGTTATTATATGTTGTATGTATTCCGAATGGCTTCATAACTCTGGGTTTAGTTTATTTCGTTCTGAGGTAAAAAGTTGACTTTTTATGTAAAAGCTTTTTGCACTTTGATACCTTGGTCTAGACAACTCAGTTTTAGTATATTTTCTACGATTACGCTATAGGGCGATATATACGATAAATAATTTTCAGTTTCACTTTATGTTATCATCGCAGTTTGAGACTGCCAAATTGTATGGAGTCTGGAACACTTAAAATCTTTTATTAAGTTCAAATATCGATCAAATTTGTATATAAGAATATATATAATTTGTTGCGCTTCAAAGTTTAGATGATTTCCTATTATTACTTTAACCGCATTTGAAGGGCATTCGTTATGATGTTGATGAAATCGAACTTTGACCGTTTCTCATTACGAGTTGAACCAGGGGGCGTATACGCGATTTGTTGCGCATATAGACATTTTTGTTTTTTGCCCTTCTGAATGGTATGTGTGTGTGCCTATTGTGTGTTTGTGTGCGTGTATTCTTCTTAAGCCGGAAATTATTGGGACAAATACTTATTATCGCAAAATTCCATAAAATTCCAATTCTTATCGTAGAAGCGACAGCAAAATGTAAATAGCAACAGAAAGCCGCGTAGTAGGTACGAAAAATACCAAAACTAAACCAAAGATAAAATGGCAAAGAAATTTTAAAGTACACAACAAAAACAAATAAATTAAAACGAAAGCAAAGACAATAAATTAATAAAACATATGCACATACTTATATATACAATATATATATGTATAAAGACAAAAACAACAAATCAACAACAATAACAAATCAATTTGCAAATGAATAAACGAAAGTAACAAAAGAAGAAGAGAGACGTAGAGAGAAAAAAAACCCATCGAATAGCCAAAAGAAAATCAAAAAACACGAACAAAACTCTGCGAAAAAAACACAAAAAAATAAGGCAGACAGAGAAAGAAATAAAAAGGGGCCATTGTAAGGCGGCCCCAAACGAAAGTGAAGGCGAAAGTAACCGCCCAGAAGTTAATCTATCATCATCAATTGCAACTATCTATGTAACTATATAAAAAGTGTGAATAAGCAAAACTAATCGAATGCAAGGAGTAGCAGCAACAGCAACAACAACAACAACAACAACAACAACCATCAACGAGGAGTCATAATTCAATATGTCCAAGTGTGACAATCATCACGTCAAGTCGCGTAGGCATCCTGTGCCATCGGCTCAGTCATCGCCATCGCCATTGGCGATGGAAAGTGAATCCTTTTTGCAGTATTGCAGCGACAGCGATAAAAAGCCACCGCCCATTGTTGTTGTTGTCGGCGATGGGCGAAGTCGTGTGCGTCGCGTGGTAAGGACTGCCACACGACACGTGACCGTAGTGAGTCTCTCCACACGACACAAGGAGACACAGACTCACACATCGCATCATGTGACGGCTGTCAGGTAAGCCACAAGCCAAGTCAACTTGTTAGTCAGCCAAGGGCACATGGGTTGGGACGTTTAAGGTTTGGTGGTTCGGGGGGCGGTAGTCACCATAATGGACACCGCTTATCGCAGTCACTTAGTAGTACATGGCCCGCGAGTTCTCTTCTCTTATCTTTATGGGGCTCGTTATTAGTGTGTGGTGTGCGTGGAGGTATTTACGATTTGGTGGACTGTTCTTGGGCATACCAAAGCGTTCCACTGGTCTTTGTTGCCCCATTTGCCACTTGTGCGAGAAGTGGGATTATCTTTATGTTTTAATAGCCCAACCGTCTCAATGGCTTATCTACATGAATTCTACATAGTTGTGGAACCTAATTATATGGAATTTGTTATCAAATGAGCATCATTTAGTGTGTGTTGTGGATTTCCTTTTTTGTTGTTGCATACTCTTGGGAAGCATGTGAATGCGTTGAAAAAAATATTGCATACTTCCAGGAAGTATCTAAATATTATGGACTCTCTTTTTGCTCAAGCCAGGTGTAGATCTTTAGCGCTATTTTTGATGGATATCGAAATTGAATCAAATTAAGAAGTAAAATATTCTTTTTGTGGAAGGAAATGAGGGAAATTTTTCTTCCCGAGGATCTGGCATAAGTAAGTTAAAAAAAAAAAATGTTTTTTGAGCGGATCCTCTCAAAATTTGTCCAAATATAGTTAAACAAAACTATTATTTAAAGTTTAGCAAACTAAAAATGAAGCTAAATATTAATTCCTTTTGATCAGTGTTAAGTTTTGCTTGACTATATAAAGCCACATACGTTTTGTAATTAAAAATGACCAACAACATTATCGTTCAATGGTTGCAATTATTTTTTATTGGTGGTGTTTTTTTTTTTTATTTTTTTATATGGTGGGGGCAATGATAATTGGTCACTTCAAAAGGTGAAACTTGAAAATGACCGAAAAAGTAACCATTGACGGAAGGATGTTGCTTTTAAAATGCATGGTCTGAAACCCACTCGTTATGCCTATTTTGTGTGTCTGTGTGTGTGTATGTGAGTGTGTGGCACACTTCAGTCATACAAAGCGTAGCCATAAGTTCTTTAAACACAAAACTAATATAAAATCAATAATAATTACGAGTGCATTGCATTCAAAAGGCGGCCACATAGGGTCACGCAACCCGCCAGTCAGTCAGTCAGTCAGTCAGTGAGTCAGCCAGCCAGCCAGCCAGGCCATCAGTGGGAGAGTCGGGGACTGAGACGGCGTCGGAGCTGGAGGCACACTTGTTGCATACCAAGCAGGAGGAAGTGGACTGAGGAAACTTTTGGCTCGCGAGCCGAAAGCCGAAAGCAAATCATGTGACGTTTATGTGTCAGCGACCAGTAAATGCGGCAGACAAGGCAAAGATACAAGCAAAGATACAAGATACTTACGATAATGCGACTTGCAACGGTGAGAGAGAAAGAGAGGTAGCGAAAAGAAGAGAAAGAGAGAGAAAATCGAAACAGCTGTCCATATCTATCCACATGTGCAAGGGCAAACAATTAGGGCCGACGTGTGGCAGATGTTTTTCCTTGCGGACTTGGATTTCGATTCAAATTGAAAGCAGGACTCTTTCTTTTTTTTTTTTTTTAAAGGCACTTAAAATCAGACAAGTTGATGCCAATAGCGAGAGAGAGAAAGAGACAGAGGCAGAGAGGCAACTAGTGGCAACTACCTGCCGTTGTGTTATCCTTACGGGAAGATTCATAAAAGAACACCAGGTGCAACTGGCAAAAAAGAAAACAAAAACAACACACAGAAAAAGAAAAAGATGGATGGGAAAAGGGAAAAAGGAAAACATCAGAAATAAGGATGCGAGCAAAAATCCTTATTGTATTGTATCTCTATGCTCTTGTCTGGTTATCCTTTTCATCACAATCCTGTTGATCCTGTTTTGTCGGGTCGTTTTCGGTGTCTTCTTGGCTAAGGTGCAAATTGCAGCTGTCGATTCGGTTTTTAGGTGTTTTTTGTTGTGTTGAGTCGAGTCGAGTCGAGCAACCCGCTGGGCTCAAAAAATGTTGCCCTGCGATACAAACCTTATTCCAAATGCATAGGTAATGCATTAGAAAAAGTTACTAAAATCAATTTGATATGCCATAGCTGTAAATCTGTAAAGGAAATTGATTAATTTTGAGAAAGAAAAAAACAAAGATATGCGAGAGGGAAAGAAAAAAATAATTGAAATAATTGTAATTAATTTTGTTGCTTTTCTTGAATTTAACAGAAAATCAGGATAATCTTCATTAGAAGAGTATGGCTATGTCTATGTAGGCAGGAAGAAGAGAGAGTTTTGTTTTTCTAAATATTTCACACTTTAGTCTATACTTATGAAGAAATTTTGTTGTTTGGCTTCATCCTGTGTATGTGTTTGTCATCGTTGGCTAATCATTATTTCCTTCACTTTCCATTTGCCATATGTTACTTGCTCCACTCATCTCACATCTCATCTCTCTTTTCCCTGTGTGTGGTTTTGTCTCTCTCGTTTACCTATCCTATAATGGATCCTTTTACATTTAAGCAAAGCATACACAAAACCCTCACATTTCTTTTTTTTTGTCTCTCTAAGGGTAGCATAATTGTTCTTTTTTTGGGTAACCCGACGAGGGCTAAACAAAACAGATGCATTTTATGTATATCCCCCGTGTGTATATGTGTATGTGTGTGGGTTTTGTGTGTAGGCAGCAACACACACACACACACACTCATTTATAGTGCACCTCACTCACTCACTCATCCATGCGAAACACGTTTCTCAACGCCGACGCGCTTGCGCCGTGGCTTCCTACGTACTTCCATCCACCACTCAACCTTGCCGAGCACATTGGCTCGGTTAGTTCAAACACGACTGTCGCATGGCTTGGACGTGCCCATCATCGTAATCTCGATTTCTCACAAACTCCTCTTCTTCCGTTTAGCTAGTAGTTATTTGTTTTATTTTTTTTCTTGTTGTTGTTGTTTAAGTGCTTCCTCTCTCGGTCTGACCGAAATACAATTTGAATATTATTAAAAATAACACAAACACACAAACAAATCAATAGAAGAGCGTGCTCGCGGTCCAACTATTCAATTAATGATTAACTAATTAATTAACATACCCCATGATCTTGTGTGATTCTTGTCTACTTCACTCCACTCCCAATTTTCTCCTGCTGTGATGTGTGAACTTTTCGAGATTAAATCAAAACAAACGGTCCAAAAAACCGCATAAATTTCTAAAAACGAATAACGAAAAACATATCAAGATGATAATTTGCATATCGGGTTTTATAATTGGCGAAAGGTAGGAAACGATACGACACAAAAACAAATGTTGTGACCTAGAAAATGAAAGTTCTCCTGCCTTTAAAATAGAATTCATAATGGTTTCTCTCTAACAATTTACAATTAATCCTTTATTAAACTTTCTTCTTCATCTCACTCTCTCTCTCTCTCTCTTTCTTTGTTTGCAGTTTTCCCCAAAAGAGCATCGAACGCAGTGGATCGACTCAATATGATTTGGCAGGAGCCCCACCACCGGGTGGTTCAAACACATCCACCGATAGTGGGAGTGTTGGAGGCGGTTATGTCTATTTGCAGAATCATTATGCACCCGGTGCCCATAATGCCGGGGCCGCCATTAACTATCCTGCACAACAGCATCCACAGATGATCTATCAGATCCAGCAGTATCCCACGTGCCATCAGCAACAGCAGCAACAACATTTGCATCAGACATATATGCAGGTGACAGCATCAGCAGCAGCGGCAGCGACGGCAACACCATCACAATCTGGTGGCCATTATGCCCATCATCATCATATGCTCCATGGCCATGGTCATCATCATCATCATCATGGCGGTGCTGTGGTCATTGCTGGCAGTGGCGTTGGCATTGGATCATCATCCTCAGCAGCAGCAGCAGTTCTCATGCAACAGCAGCATCAGCAACATCAACAGCAGCAGCAACATCATCATCATCAGCAGCAACTGCAACAGAATGTCCACAAAAAGAACTCCATAAGGAATGGCGGAGATGTACTCAAACGCACGCGAGCTCAATCAGCGTAAGTTTTGGACTTTAACCCATTTATATATGTACATATATGCATATATATCATTAGTGGATAAGTTTTTTTTTTTTTTTTAAGGTGATATCTAAGATTAAAAGCTTGACGCAAAATATCAGTAAATATTTGATAACAAATGACTGCAGTCGACATCATCTGATGTCAGAATTTATTTACTATATACATATATATATATATATATATATATATGCAAAGAAGAATGCAATCAAGTTTAGGCAGAATTTGTTAGGGGAGGAGAACCGGGAAAGGAGCATGCGTGTGCATTTAATCGGTCAGCAAGTTAACAAGTCTATTTCTCTTATTCTAGCTATTTCTCTTTTGTATTTTGCACCACTAAAATTGACTGAAATGCGCAAATTATAATTAGAAATTATCAGAATTTTAATAACAATAATGTTAGACGCCGTCGTCGTCTCTTCTCTCCCTTATGCCCTGTGGGTAGAAGAAACAATTTTAATCAGGTCGATAGCCTGCCCTCAAGGGGAGAAACAGACGACAGACGACAGACGACAGACCGACGACAACGAGAAGGAATTGTATTTGAAGAGATATACGATCGTCGACGTCGACTTTTGTCGTTTTCATCTTATCTTATCTTTTGGGTAAGGGAAAAAACAACAAACGAATGGCTCGGACGAATAGGTTTGCTCTTCTCTCTGATGGTTTCGGGGGGTTCTCACTGTGAAGGCATTTCAATTGGGGCGGCAGTTATGTGCAAATTTTGTCTAGCAACGTCACGCTGTGGCGCAGTTTTCTTTCTTTTTAACTTTAATAAATTGAAAATTTGTCATCATCATAATATATATATATAAAAATATTTTTACAGCTACGAACTCTCGCAAGATCTGCTGGAGAAACAGATCGAGCTGCTGGAGCGCAAGTACGGCGGTGTACGAGCACGTAACGCAGCGGTTACCATACAAAGAGCATTTCGTCATTATATGATGGTTAAGAAATTTGCATCCATTACGGCCATGGCTAAAGCGGAGAAGCGTCTAAGTCGTCGCATGGTGATAACGGCCTCAAGTATGGGTCTGGCGGAAGAGAATGCATCGGCGAATGCATCGCTATCATCGGCCTATGGCAGTGCAACAGAATCTCAGTTGGAGCAGCAGCAGCAACAACAACAACAGCAACAACAGCAACAACAGCAACAACAGCAGCAACAGCAGCAACAACAACAACAACAACAGGCAACAGGACAGGGACAACAGCCACGTGTCACCATAATGGCTGGTCCAGCTGGTGCTGCCTCACCAGGATTATCAAGGACTCCACCAACACGTTCGCTATCCATGCGAGAACGTCGCCCATTGGATTCCAGTCACTTACCACGTAGTCAATCGGGTAAGTAATGATGACGATTTCGAATATTTTTGCATTCAATTTTAACACGGGTATTTTTCGCTTTGTTTTCGTTGTAGGAGCCTCACCCGGATCCATTTCGGGATCCACAGCATCTGTTTCGAGCATCGCCTCGCATCCTCATGTCAATTTATTGCATGCGGCTGAGCCGCATTATTATAATGCACAGGCCATGCCCACAACAGCTGCCTATTATACAAGCTACCATGGATCACCGCATGATCTGAGCTATGCCAGTTCGGCGGACACCTCACTGAATGCCTCTTGGGTGAATACGAGCGGCCATTCGCCACATACCCCATACTATTCGGCCGCTCAGATCTATATGCGACCCAAGGGTGGCAGCACAACGCCAACACCAAGCTGCGGCAGCAGCGGCAGTGGCAGTGGCAGCGGCAGTGGCAGTGGCAAGAAGGTGCCACCGGAGGTACCCAAACGTACCTCATCCATAACGGCCCAGCAGCAGAGTCAGTTGCTTCTATTGCAACGACAGACACCGCCGCCGCCGTCCCTGCTAAGGACCAATGGTCTCTGCAAGACCGCCGAGAATGGCAGCTTAACCTCGGTCCAGAGCTCCGGTTCGGATTCAAGTGTAACCTCAGCGGAGCGTATCAATTCGGATCTTGGATCGGATCGCAGCAATTCGCCGCACACCTGGAAACGTGGCACAGCTCTCAACAGTTCGCAGCAATTCTCGACACATTCAGCCGATTCGGCTGGAGGACCGGTTAGTGGTGGCATTGTCGTCAGCGCCGCTGGTGTTGTGGCCGGTCAGTATGCTGCTGCTGCCCAGATGCAGGCTGCTGTGGCGGCTGCCACAGCTGTTGGTGGCATACCGCCGGCCGATGATCATGCAATATCCTCGCACACCAGCGCCGCCCAGTATGAGCAGCACGAGCAGCAACAGCACGAACAGCAGCAACTTCAGGCCGCCGCTGCCGCCGCCGGTGTGGCCCAGAATTACAAGATGTCCGAGACCATACGCAAGCGTCAGTATCGTGTGGGCCTCAATCTGTTCAATAAGAAGCCAGAGAAGGGCATCACATATTTGATTAGACGTGGCTTCCTAGAGAATACGCCCCAGGGAGTGGCTAGATTCCTGATCACCCGCAAGGGCCTGTCGCGTCAGATGATTGGCGAGTATTTGGGAAATCTGCAGAATCAATTCAATATGGCTGTCCTTAGTTGTTTTGCCATGGAATTGGACTTGTCTGGCCGGCAAGTGGATGTGGCTTTGCGCAAGTTTCAGGCTTACTTCCGTATGCCAGGAGAGGCTCAGAAGATTGAACGACTTATGGAGATATTCTCGCAACGTTATTGCGAGTGCAATGCAGATATTGTTGGTCGTTTGAGATCATCCGATACGGTAAGTGATCGATTGAATATATTCATATTTACAAGCTAACAGATTGATTGATTTATTTTTTTTCTTTATAGATCTTTGTGCTGGCTTTTGCCATCATTATGCTGAACACGGATCTGCATACGCCCAATCTGAAGCCAGAGCGACGCATGCGGGTCGAGGACTTTATAAAGAATTTGCGTGGAATTGACGATTGTCATGACATTGATAAGGATATGCTCTCTGGGATCTATGAGCGTGTCAAATCCGATGAATTTAAGCCGGGCAGTGATCATGTCACCCAGGTGATGAAGGTCCAGGCCACCATTGTGGGTAAAAAACCAAATTTGGCCTTGCCGCATCGTCGTTTGGTCTGCTATTGCCGCCTCTATGAAATACCCGATGTCAATAAGAAGGAACGCCCTGGCGTCCATCAGCGCGAGGTGTTTCTGTTCAATGATCTGTTGGTTATCACCAAAATCTTTAGCAAAAAGAAAACCTCTGTGACGTACACCTTCCGTAATAGTTTCCCACTATGTGGCACTATAGTCACTCTACTGGATATGCCCAATTACCCGTTTTGTATTCAATTGTCACAGAAGGTCGATGGCAAAATTCTGATCACCTTCAATGCCCGCAACGAGCATGATCGCTGTAAGTTTGCCGAGGATCTGAAGGAGTCTATTAGCGAAATGGACGAAATGGAATCCCTGCGCATTGAGGCTGAGCTGGAGCGACAGAAATCGGCACGTAATCGTGCCACCGGCAATGCCGAAAATCGTGACAGCGGTGTGGCCGACGTTGAAGTGTGTCCTTGTCCCTATCCACCGGGATCTCAGGCTGCCGGTGAGCAGGCCGCCAATTCAGCCGATTCCACACAGCAGCTGAAACGCAGTGCCCTAAGCAACAGTTTGTTGGACATGCACGAGCAATGTAAGTATTAATTGATGAATGCAAATGATAAGCTGTTCACAATTCTAATCACAATCTCATCTCTCTCTCTCTCTCTCTTTGTTTAGTTGGCAACGAGAAGCCACAGCGACGTGGCAGTGTTGGCTCCTTGGACAGCGGGATGAGCATCTCTTTTCAATCCACAACAACCTCAAGTGCATCGCGTGAAAATGCCGCTGCCATAGCAGCTGCAGCGAACGCCGCAGCGGCAGCCAAAATTCGTTACAATATGCCCCAATCGGCGGGCATTGCCGGGCCGAGTAATGTATATGCAGCACCCGGAATGCAGGCATATACCCATGCAAATTTTGTGCAACAATCGCAGGCGACATATATGTTGCAGCAACAGCAAATGCTGCAACAGCAGGCCCAAATGCAGGCGCAGGCGCAAGCACAAGCCCAGGCTCAAGCACAGGCTCAGGCTCAAGCTCAGGCTCAGGCTCAGGCTCAGGCTGGAGGTGTAGTCACTGGACGCATACCAGGACGCGAGAGGAAGGCATCACGCTCCGATGATAACTCACGTTCGACCGAAGTCTAAGTCTGGTGATGGGTCTCAACTTTTGTACATTTCAGTTCTTCAGCAAAGCGATAAATACTAAATCTATATATATATATATTTACTCATTTATATAGAACATGAAGAGATATATCAGTATCAATACGAATCGAAACGAACCGAACGCCATTTTTTTTCAAAAACACCTAATACCCAGCGTCAGCTTATCTAGTAAATTCTTAAATGTTCCTTCGTTCTCTGCTAATATTAATGTATATAAAACTCGGCATTAAATAATATTTTTTTGTTTTTTTTTTACACCCACCACTTTTCCCTTTCCCACAACTATTTAAACAATTAAGTAAGTTTCCAAAACTAATTGTACATATATCAAGCATAAACATATAAATATACATATATATAACCGCTACGATCTACGATAAACACTATGTTATATATATATATATATATATATACATACGATATATATATATATGTATACAATATACTAATTGAACTTTATTCTTAACTTGCTCCAAAAGTTTCAACACCAATTTACAAAAGGCATTTTCGATTTTTCCGCCACAATTTTTTTTTTTAATATTATTATCTAATCCTAAAACTATAAGCGATTTCTGAGAATCTAGTTCTCATAGCACTAACGCACTTTCATTAAAAAGGTGTGCGCATCGTGTACATTATAAATATATTTCTTATGTTTGTTTTTTTTTTGTTTTTTTGAAAATCCAAAATAATAAATGTTCGTGTTATTGAAAACAAGAACAAAAAAAAAAAGAAGAAAGAAAACCAACAAACAGAGCGTAGAAAAGGAAGATAAAACGTTCGTATATACCACATGTGTGTGTGTGTATAAATACAAATATATACATGTGTGAATTGAATATTAATTTAACAGCAATTAGCTATAATTATTCATATTTATAGAGCCAAAACTACCCAAAACCTAAAATAATACGAGTATAACAAAAAGCAAAGTGCATGGAAAAACAAGAACGATATGTATATGAAAAAAGCAAAAGACTTAAAAATTTAAATAAATGAAAAGTAATAATACCAAAAAAAAAACCACTTGTTTATTATTTAAAATCCCAAACTGTAGATATCTTCAACGACATTCTGCGAAACCATTTCCTTTTCTCCTGCGGCAGAATTGGCGTGCTTTAGAGTCATATTTTCGCAGAACATTGTTAGATTTCGACAGGACTATCGTTCTAACGAAGGTTCTCAGCTATCCGAAAGACATTCCAGGACTTGATGATGTAAGTCGATGCACATGGACAAGGACTTGCATCGGGCCAGAGGACATTTAAATCGTCCTTAAAATGAACGAGTTATCAGCACCTTTCCGGTTTTTTGGATTAGTAATTTTTTCCAAGTCCCAAACTGAACCAAAAGACAAAAAAAAACCCAAAAAACCACAAAATCCTTGATATCTCAGCTCTCCGCAGGACTATCAAGATGTCCTTTACATCAAAGATAGTCCTTGATGATTGGAATTTTTTGACACCACTTTCGTTCTGATCCTTTAAAGGACTCGCGGGATATTTGCCACTTTTCCTGAAACAGAAAAGTCCTTTTATCTCCGCGTCCCGAAGGACATTCCAGGATCTGTTTGTGTCAGTCAATGCGGTTCACCAAGGACTACAGTCTGACAAATTGACATCCCGATCGTCCTCAAAATGGCTGAGTTATAAGGACATTTGTAGTTTTTTGCGACTTTTTTGCCATTTTTTTGGACCCCCTTACAGAAATTCGAGGAATATTTTTGGAAGGATATCGAAAATCCTTGAATGCAGATCGATAGTCCTTATCCTGGAGGATGAAAAAAGGAAGGTCCTGGCAAAGTCGGACAATGTCCTACGGAGATATGACAAAGAGAAAATTATCATTTTTCTTGTTTTAGCTCTAAAATCATCAAATCTTGCCGCAGGACAAAAGGACATTGTTTGCTAGAGAGTCCTTGATGATCTCTAATGATTCGCATCAAAAAAATGTGGGGTCATCTAAGGATGCAGGACTTGCAATTTTCTAAAAAGGTCCTTGTTCTCAGCTATCTGAAGGACATTCCAGGACCTGCTAAGGTCAATCGATGCGGATGACCAAGGACTTCCATCTGGCCAAAGGATATCGCGATCATCCTTTAAACAGCCGAGTTATAAACATTTTTCTGGTTTTTGGACTTGTAATATATAGCTTATTTAAATAAAAAAATTATGTAGCATAGTTTTGGGGCGAATAATATGAATTTTTAAAAATGTGTTGCATACTTATTGGGGGTGGAAAATAAATCTGAAATATTTCGCATATCCTTCAAAGGAGCAGGACGAAAGTGGTGTCAAACGAATCCTTTCATCAAGGACAATAATATGTACAAAGGACATCCTCTTAGTCCTGCCAGGACATGAGATATTAAGGATATTAGGTTTTCCGTCTTTGTTGCATACTTTTTGGCGTTTGGGCTTTTTAAGACCCTTGAAAAATTTTGTCTTGCATACTTTTAGGCGGTTGGGCGTGTGGGGTACGAAAATAAATTTGTGTTGCATACTTTTAGGCGGTTGGGCTTATAGGGTACAAAAATACATTTGTGTTGCATACTTTTAGGCGGTTGGGCTTGTGCAGTTGGCCTAAAAGCTCAAACGCCTAAAAGTATGCCACACAAATTTATTTTTGTACCCTACAAGCCCAACCGCCTAAAAGTATGCAAGACAAAATTTTTCAAGGGTCTTAAAAAGCCCAAACGCCAAAAAGTATGCAACAAAGACGGAAAACCTAATATCCTTAATATCTCATGTCCTGGCAGGACTAAGAGGATGTCCTTTGTACATATTATTGTCCTTGATGAAAGGATTCGTTTGACACCACTTTCGTCCTGCTCCTTTGAAGGATATGCGAAATATTTCAGATTTATTTTCCACCCCCAATAAGTATGCAACACATTTTTAAAAATTCATATTATTCGCCCCAAAACTATGCTACATAATTTTTTTATTTAAATAAGCTATATATTACAAGTCCAAAAACCAGAAAAACCGCGATTTCGCGTAAATCCGTTGTTCCGCTAATTGTAGGCACTGGCTTGCCGGTGCCGGTAATGAGTGCAGCGACAAAAGCACAAAAGAAACATTAGAAAAATAACCGTTGCTTGCCCAAGTGGGCAATAAAAATTTCTCCTCGTCTTGTGTTTTACACATTTAAGGGGAGAAATAAAACAAAAACAAAAAACATTGACATTGACTTTTGTATTTTTGTATTTTTTTTTTTTTTTTTTTTTTTTTTTTTTTTTTTTTTTTTTTTTTTTTTTTTTTTTTTTGTTGTTTCTGACTTTTAATTATAAAGAAGAAACAATACAACAAAGACACTAAACATGAAGCCTACTGCATCTACTCCCTCTGAATCTAGCAATAGATTAGCTGTTGAGAATATGAGGCAGTTCGCTGGTGCAAGTCCAGCCGAAATTCGTGCGCAAATAACGAGAGATTTGGCACTACAGCTTTCCGACCCAGCAGATATTGAAACTGCTCACTTAAACTACAACACACCAGCTGTAAGAACTACGACAACCTGTACAGTAACAACATCAATGTCACAGCAAATTGTGTCATCACCCAATATTACCACTGTTTGCTCCCCACGTATAATCCTCAGTACAAAGGAAAATGCACCCACCGAACTGTCACAGCCGGCGGTGAGAGCTAATTCAAATGGAGCTGAGACATCTGTTCATACACCAAATTCATTAAATGTCAATGACGGATCCAGCATTGTAGCAGACAGAATTATAATGTCTCAGTCTAGAAACTATAAGCGAAAATTAGCCAACAACAAATCGCCTAATGTTGAACGCAAGCGTCCTAGTAATGTCTCGACTGTAGCGAAAGTAGGAAACAAACGTTCAAGCCACACAAACATAAATCGATTTGCCTTACTTGCCAATGATGATATGGATATAGATGATATATCCACAAGATCTGACTCGAACCTCGATTTCGAAGACAACAATGAAGCAGTCTATACACTAAACGATAATGTGCCAAGCACATCGGCTGCAGCGCGTGCAGCTGCTGCCCATACAAACACGAAAACTAATAATAAAAAACCTCCGCCTATCGTAGTCAAAAATGCTGACAATATCAACGACTTAAAGCTACTACTAGAACCTTGTGTAGATATGAAAAAAATCGAATTTGGTTCTAACATGGGTAACACCATACGTATATTTGCATATGATGCCAACTCTCATAGAGCAATCACTCGAAAACTGAGTACATATAAGATTCAGTACTATAGTTACCAGTTACAGGAAGACAAGCCCTTTAGATTCGTTATTAGAGGACTACATCACTCAACACTAAACAAGGATATTATTTCTTGCTTGGAAAATCAAAAGCATAAGGTGTTACACATATTTAACCCAAAAAATAAAAATACCCAGAATCCATTAAACATGTTTTTTGTAAGTATTGCTATTGCCCCTAATAACAAAGAAGTTTTTGACATATCAACCATCTGCCGGGAGAGGGTTAAAATTGAACATATGAGAAAACGTTCAGAAGTGACTCATTGTTCAAAATGCCAAGATTATGGGCATACTGCCGGTTACTGCGGAATGAATTTTAGATGTATGAAATGTGGAAGCGACAAACATAGAACCAAAGATTGTGAGTTACCTGACGATGCTCCTGCAACTTGTGCAAACTGTTCAGGAAATCACCCAGCAAACTATAGAGGTTGTCCTTCGTATCAGGAGTATCTCAAAATAAGCGGTGCAAAGAAAAACACCTCGTTAAGAAAGGCTCCAATTTTCGTTAATGCTACATCCGCCCATCTTCAGCAGAGGACACAAAATCAAACACAAACAAATACAAAGAATAAAAAACAACAGAAAGTCCTGTTGAATGCTATCCCAAATGGAGCGTTGTTTTCAGATGTTGTAAGAGGCGCAAATCCTCCATTGCAACAAACACAATCCCCTTCACATCAACCTTTCTCTGCACAACCTCAAACACAGCTGGGCGAAAACAGTGAATTACTCGCAGCAATTAAAGAAATGAGCAAAGCGATCACCAATCTGGCGGAAATGCAATGCCAGCTTCTTGCTACGCAAACGCAGATTGTAAATCTGCTCAATTCCCTCATTTTAAAATGACCTCTCTAAAAATTTTAATATGGAATGTCAACGGCTTTCCAGAAAAAGCTTCAGAGCTTGAACTTTATGCTCATAGTAAAAAAATTGACGTAATCCTTCTTAGCGAAACTCGACTTCCAAATAATGCTCCTCCAAAACTGTTTGGTTATGATGCATATCCAGCAAACTTAAGTTACCAACGATATGCAAAAGGCGGTGTGGCAGTGTTAGTAAGAAAGGATCTTGCTCATTTTCCTCAGATGGCCATCAGTAACAACAGATATCAACTTAGCGTAGTACGCGTTAGCACGGACAAAGGAGAATTAGAGCTAGGAGCAGTGTACTGTCGGCCGAATCAACGAATTGAAGTAGACGAGTTTAGAGATATGCTCCACACGGCAGGTAATAAATTTCTGGTTGGAGGAGACTGGAACGCCAGACATTGGCTGTGGGGAGATTCCACCATAAATACCCGAGGCAACAAGCTTGCCAGATACTTGGCATCCTGCAGTACAAAGGTTCTTGGCACTGGCTCCCCAACTAGATATCCATATGGTAGTAGAGGAAGGCCATCTTGCATTGATTTCGCGCTCTATAATGGGATTCCGGATGATATGCTGATAATAAATGACACCTGGGATCTTCACAGCGATCACATTGCACTCATCATAACCATGAATACTAAGGGAATAAACTCAAAATCCGAACCAGGTCTTCTGAGTAGGAAAGCAAATATCAAAAAATTCCAGCAGAAACTTAATGAAAGTATTCATCTCAACATGGAATTAAAAACTGGCAAAGATATTGATGCCGCGGTTGATCTCTTTACTATAAAAGTCCAAAATGCGGCAGCTCAGCCGGATATTAATAGGCAAAATAATAACCACAGATTGTCTACTTCATACACGCTAAATAGAGAATTAGAAGAGTTGATTAAGCTGAAAAGAAGACTACGTCGACGATATATCAATACGCATCATCCAGGCGACAAGGCATCATGGCAAGAAACGAGTAAGAGGCTTAAAGAGGCGTTACAACTTCAGAAGACTTGCTTTTTGAAAAAAGACTGGAAGCTATGGACTATACTGTCGATTCTGGGTATTCTCTTTGGAAGGCTACGAAATCTTTAAAGCGGCAGCCGATGAGAATAGTACCCATCAGGCACCCACTGGGACGTTTTTGTAGATCAGATGATGAACAAGCATCAGTCTTCGCTGACCATTTGGAAAATCGTTTTAAGCCTTTCCAGATTGCTGATCCAGTTGTAGTTGAAGAAACTTTTAATGAATTAGATACACCTTTGCAAATGAGTCTTCCAATAAATCCCATCAGATTGGAAGAGGTCATAAAGATAATTAAAGATTTACCAAATCACAAATCTCCCGGCCATGACAGGATCTGCCATTACACTCTGAAAGCTTTGCCCAAGCGTGCACTGCTTTTTATAGTTTTAATATTCAATGCAATTTTAAGACTGCAGCATTTTCCAACACAGTGGAAACTGGCTCGGGTTATCATGATACACAAGCCAGGAAAGCAGGAAGATGATCCAGAATCATACCGCCCAATTTCTTTGCTACCGTGTGTCTCAAAAGTATGGGAAAAAGTAATGGTGACTCGAATCTCTGGACTTCCAAACATGCAACTTATCCCAAATCACCAGTTTGGATTTAGGAAGGGACATGGCACTGTCGAACAAGTGCACCGAGTTGTAAATTATATTCTGACGGCGTTCGACAAAAAAAACTATTGCAATGGAGTCTTTGTAGATGTGAAGCAAGCTTTCGATAGAGTCTGGCATGTTGGCCTTCTTGCAAAACTGAAGAGAAAGCTGCCTGCTCCTTTCTACCTCATTCTTCGCTCCTACTTGGAACACAGAAAATTTCAAGTTAAAGTAAGATCTGCAGTCTCCAGTGTTCATGATGTGGCTGCGGGAGTGCCTCAAGGAAGTGTTCTCGGTCCTCTACTATACACGGTGTATACTTCTGATATACCCAGGCCTGAGGAAGAAAACAAGTCCTTAATAGCTTCCTATGCAGATGATGTCTGCATGTTTTATTCCTCGTCGTGTGAGTATTCTGCCGCTGATGGAGTGCAAGAATATCTCCATCTACTTGAGAGCTGGGCTCGCAGATGGAATATAATGCTAAACGAGGCCAAATGCTTAAATATATGCTTCACATTGAGAAGAAAGCATTCTCCCCGTGTATGGCTTAACGGCAAGGTGCTAAAAACAGAAGAAAAGGCAAAATATCTGGGAGTAGTCCTAGACAAACGCCTTACTTTTAAAGATCACATCGAAGCCTCTCTAAAAGCGTGCAGAATCAAATGGTCGAAACTAAACTGGCTGACAAATGGGAAAAGCAAATTGCCACTAAGATGCAAACGGGCACTGTATAATGCTATAATAGCTCCTACTTGGAGATATGGAGTCCAAATCTGGGGGATGGCTGCAGATTCCAATAGAAAAAAGGTACAAACTTTTCAAAACAAAGCTCTGCGTCAGATGACAGGGTGCCCATGGTTTATCCGAGGCGCATCACTACACCATGATCTTGAAGTGGAAACGGTAGAAGACCAAATAAATCGCCACACCAGCAGGTACAATGATAGACTGTACACACATGCAAACCGGCTGGCGAGACCTCTTGCGAGCCAAAGGACCATCCACAGGCTGAAGAGAAGGCAATATCTTACAATGATACGCTAAGTTGCTGATTTGTATAACTAAATAAACATACCACTAAAAATATAGATTTATGTACATATATAAATAAGATTAAAATTTACACTGTTAGTAATAACTGTTTGGCGTTTTACATTATGTTAAGTTAAAAGCTTTGTTAAGATCATTTGTGAATCGATTCTTTGCTAAAATACACATAAAAAAAAAAAAAAAAAAAAAAAAACCAGAAAAATGTTTATAACTCGGCTGTTTAAAGGATGATCGCGATATCCTTTGGCCAGATGGAAGTCCTTGGTCATCCGCATCGATTGACCTTAGCAGGTCCTGGAATGTCCTTCAGATAGCTGAGAACAAGGACCTTTTTAGAAAATTGCAAGTCCTGCATCCTTAGATGACCCCACATTTTTTTGATGCGAATCATTAGAGATCATCAAGGACTCTCTAGCAAACAATGTCCTTTTGTCCTGCGGCAAGATTTGAGGATTTTAGAGCTAAAACAAGAAAAATGATAATTTTCTCTTTGTCATATCTCCGTAGGACATTGTCCGACTTTGCCAGGACCTTCCTTTTTTCATCCTCCAGGATAAGGACTATCGATCTGCATTCAAGGATTTTCGATATCCTTCCAAAAATATTCCTCGAATTTCTGTAAGGGGGTCCAAAAAAATGGCAAAAAAGTCGCAAAAAACTACAAATGTCCTTATAACTCAGCCATTTTGAGGACGATCGGGATGTCAATTTGTCAGACTGTAGTCCTTGGTGAACCGCATTGACTGACACAAACAGATCCTGGAATGTCCTTCGGGACGCGGAGATAAAAAGACTTTTCTGTTTCAGGAAAAGTGGCAAATATCCCGCGAGTCCTTTAAAGGATCAGAACGAAAGTGGTGTCAAAAAATTCCAATCATCAAGGACTATCGTTGATGTAAAGGACATCTCGATAGTCCTGCGGAGAGCTGAGATATCAAGGATTTTGTGTTTTTTTCCGTTTTTTTTTGTCTTTTGGTTCAGTTTGGGACTTGGAAAAAATTACGAGTACAAAAAACAAGAAAGTGATAATAGCTCGACCTCTTTGAAGACATTGTTTATTCACATCTACTCGCATCACAAACTCCTGGAATGTCCTGTGATGAGCGGATAAAAAGTTTTAAGGTTTTCCGACGTTGCCGACATGTTGTACCCTGAAATTATTTGCGTTATATGAAAGAAACATGGTTTTTGTTTTGTTTTGTTTTATTTTATTTTATTTTATTAGTGAATTCAACTTATTTTGTATTATTGCTGACTTTACTAATTAAGGCCTTGTACAAAATTATTGTATTTCTTGTATTAATTGCTAAATTCTAGATTCGTAGTACACTTTTGTTTTCATATATAGTCATTGTAGTTACGTGTGTGTCGTTTGTGTGTATGTGTGTGTGTGTGTGTGTGTGTATAGATAGGATTGCATATTGGGGCATGTTAGTTTAGACTAATACAAAAAAAAAAAAAAATTGCTTTGAGTAAATATACAAAAAGATTACATAGAAATTCGGACCGATCCATCCTTCCCCATTTCGATGAGAAAAACGGAAATCATGTGTGTATGTGTGTGTGTGTGTCTTTGAAAGAGGGGCAGAGGGGAGTAACGTAAATCAGTAAATAATGAACTGGCATACGAAATTAGATGCATTAAGATTAAACTAAACATATTTTGGCACTGTAAATAAAAGTTTCTTCCGATAAAACTTTAAAACAAATACATACAAATTGCGGCTATAAAAAAAAATGGGGAAATCAAATCGATACGATAATAAATTACACAGTGTTTGCTTGCCAAATGCAGAGAGGAGGCATTAGTCTCTCCTATCTAAAAACGCTTAATATTCGCTTGATTCGAAGGGAAGCAGAGGATTCTGAGGTGGAGAAGAGGAAGGGGAGGAATATTAGACCATTCCAAAATCGGTGCACATTGGTGATGTTGCTGCCGCTGCCACTGCCGCCGCCGCTGCTGCTGCTGCTGCTTGATTATTTTGCTGCTTCTCCTGGGTATTATTGACTGCTGCCGCTGCTGCCGCCGCCGCTGCCATATTCAACTCGACAAGGGTATCGATGCTATTGAGGCTAACACCCTGCAATATCTTTCTTGCCGCCAGCGATGTAAAGTTAAAGGACAAGTCCGTTAGACTGGGGAAATTGTAGAGCTCCTCGTTACCAGCAGCTAGGACACTGCCCATACCTTGCTCCAGTGACTCCTTGGTGAGGCTAAGCCGACGATCGATGGCTTCCTTGTCAATGGACTTGTCATTCGCATGATCCTTCAGAGCCAGATTGGGTTCACTGCCCAAGGGATTGCTGGATTGCTTGTGCAGCAAATGGGCCAAGGCCAGTTCATCGTGGCCATTCATCGAGCATTTCTGCAGTTGACATACAGACTCATAGCAGAGATTTTTCAAATCGCTGCTGCTGTTCATTAGCTTATTATTGCTTTGCGCCGGAGCCAGATCCTTAGAGTGCTTCTCATAGAAATGCAAATTGCCCACCGAACCGGCTATCTCGAAGTCCTGTTTGGCCAAAGCTGCTAGCTTCAACGGTTGCTGCTCAATGCTGGGCGAATTGGGCTGCGATTCATTCTTCAGCACATTATTCTTGTACGCAATGCCATTGGCCAGTTGAAGGCAGAGCTTTCTGTTGTTGTTCATGGTGGCATCATTGTTGGTATTCTTGGCATACTTTCCACCATCATAGCTGGGCGTCTCTGTTTCCGCTCCGTTGCATGTGTTATCTGGGGAACTTTCGCTTATAAAGGATATGGAATCGCAAGTCTCTGAGTTGGCCTCCGTTTCACTTAGCGGATGCTCCGGCACTGTCTCATGCTTGACTGGTGTTGATTGTGCCACAGAAGCAGGAGCAGAAGCAGCAGGAGCAGAAGTAGGAGTAGCCAGGGTTGTCTGCTTGGACAGGGTCTTTTTAATTATCTCACCCTTCTCGTTGGTCATTGTCTCATTGTTGATGATAAAGACATTGGAGTTCTCCAGCATTTTGCCATTCTCTAATGTGATCACACTTCTCACTGGTGAATTCTGAACAAAGATTTTGGTGCTGGGTATACTCTGTCCTCCATTTGAAGTGGTCACTTGCAGGGTAATCGAATTGTTACTATTCGAATTCGGCATGCCACCGCTTCCGACGCCATTGGGAACATGTGAATAGCTGAGCTCCTTTAGAATTCGATTCGGTGTGCTGGCACGTTCTCGTTCCCGTTGCCTCTGAGCCTGTGCCTCTGCGACGCGTGCTCGCATCGCCTGGTGACGTGGTGTGCCTCTTGGAGAGCCGTTCAACAGCAAAATGGAACGGGCACTGCCACTTCCACTTCCACTTCCACTGCCACTGATGCCCGATGATGATGGGGCAATTACAGCTGTATTGGTGGAGCACTGTGAGTCAAGACTAGAGTGACCGCTGGTCTTTTGGCTGAAGGATACCTTGCCGCTATCGATGCTCGATGGCCCGCTGGCAAACATCGATGTCTTGCACGACTCCAAGCTGGATGGACCGCTACTCTGTAGACTCCGATACGTGGTCTTGTTGTCCGTGCAACTATTAATGATCAGGCCATCGGTTTGACGCTTTGCCGCCGACGCTTTCAATGTGGAGGAGCGTGAGGGTGAACTCTCAAAGATGTGCTTGCCAATCACCGATTTTTGTGCCGTCTTCGGCGGAGTGGGCGTCGCCGAATGATGCAGACGCGACAGGGTGGCCGACGAATGATTCATCTTGGCTGTGGTGGCTGGTATGGACTGCGTGGAGCGAGGTAGCGAGCTGCTGCAGTAGACCGGCGATCGCCGCCGGATGGGTGAACAGTCACGTGAGGATATCAGAAAGGTCGATTCGCTGGACATGTGACGGCGATGGCGACGCGGCAGTGTCGATGATCGTTGACTCAGCTCGGAGCCATCATAGAACGTTGAGTTCGATAGTGTATGTGCCACGGGCATGTCCTTCAAGAGAGCATAGATCAATGAGAATCAATGAAAAAGTCCATCTAATCACAATCAAATCAATCTTACATGTTCTGCCGTCTGGGTGCCCACACTGTGTAGATGAACGGCACGCGTATTGAACCATTCGGCTGGTGGAAACTGTGCCGAATAGGTCTCGATTTGGCGCTGCTTGGCGCGTCCACTGCGTCGGAACAGGCGTGAAAGCAAAGATCCTTTTTCTAGAAAGAAGTAAGCCAATTCAGTTTCGGTTTTGTATATTCAATTCATTCCATTCTCACTTACTGGGGGATGACGAATCTGTGCTTTGGTATTCCGAACTGCTGCTATCCGTGGTATTCAGTGTCTGGGCATAGGTCTTGGATAGACTGCGCGTGGAGGCGCAGCGTTGCAGGCGCTTCGATGATCCAAAGAGCCGCAAACTGTGCCGACGTTCCAAACTGCGCGGCGTCGGAAATGAGGCGCTGCGTCGCTTGGCCGCGCGTGGATAAATAATTTTGTCATTGGGATTGCCTGAAGAAAACGACAAAAACAAAAAACAAAAAACAAACAAACATTATGGTTGGATGGATGGGCAAATGAATCAATCAATGTACTCACCTCCACAGATCACATCCGCTAGATTAGTTTGGATGCACTGATGTGTTAGATCTCCATCCCGCTCTGTCGATATCTCGCCATACAGCGAATGCAGTGCCTCGGCATTGGACATTAGCATGGTCCGTGCCTCCTGAGGTACTACATCGCCATCATGTTGCTGTTCCTCCTCATCCAGCTGGCCATAGGCTAAGCTACTATTGGTGCTGTGAGTCCCATTCAATTGATGATGATTGCTTCGTGGTCGTGAGCGACTGCGTCGACGTCTAAACAAAAGAATTTCAAATTCAAATCTTTCATCATCTGTTTTTTTTTTGTGCTATACTCACTCTGGTGTAAAGATAAAGTAACCCTTTGAGGTTTGATAGATTTTTTGCTCCTGCATTAGCTGGGCGAGCGTATCGTAGATAACCTCTGTGGCAGGTGTCGTCATGTGGGGGAAACGTACTCCCAACTTGCCCCGCACATGTTCAATAGTTGCCGATTGACCCTCCGATGTGAGGTCCATAATGACATCACACAGAGCCTCGGGCAATGGGGTGAACTGTCCCTGAACTGTTGGCGTCACAATGCAATCGTCAATGTCACCTACAGATAAAAAGCAGACCAAGGAGATGAGAAACAACATCCATAAAAAACAGGTGTAAGGGGGGGTGGTGCTGCGGGTTGGGTTGCGTGGGGTTACATATAAGGTTAATCACTGCCTTAACCAGCTATCTCTCAGCTCTCCAAATTGGTATCAAGCAACTTGCTCGCATTTTTTCCAATGAATTTGGTTTGTTATTTTTGTGTTTTTTGTGCTTTTTGTTTTTGTTTTTTTGGGTGGCCTACCCCCCACCACCTAATCACCCAAGTTGCTGGCCTGGATTGGATTGGTTGGTTGGTTGGTTGGTTGGTTGGTTGGTTGCTTTGGTAGATGGTCATGATGGATGCAGCAGCCTTGGCTCGTTTGGCATTTGATGTGTAACCATTTGAGTGTCGGGGGGTAATTAAATGTAGTTAGAGATACTTAAACACATATAAGGCAATTTTTGAGGTTACTTTTTAGAGGTCATTGGAGAAGGTCACAAGAGATTTGCTCTTGTGCCAAGTTATGACCAAGTTATGAGAGAAACTCTTATCACTTGGATGATGAAGAAAAAGATCTAACCATTACATTACTGAATCTATCAAAGAATTGTCTTGTCTCTCTCTCTCACTCTTATTGTTAGGTTGTGTATGGTAAGAGACATGACTTTAAAAGGCAAAAAGCATAATTAAAATGCGCGCCCCATTAACTGAACAGATCATCATGATGAAGAAGAAAAGGCCCGACTGATGGTACTTGCCTCATTTATTCACCCCGTCTCCCTCTCTCTCGCGCTATCTCTTTCTGCCGTCGTGCCCATAAATTAAAAAATAAATATATATACATATATATTTGTATATATAGTCGCCTCCACAAACGCTTCCTACTTGCCAAGTTAACCTCCAAAAACGCAAACGACAATTACCACAGGCAGCAGCAACGCCCCCGAGGCAAGCATCTCACCATCATTGATATTGCTGCTGCTGCTGTGGCATGCCTCAAATATAAAAACAAAGCACAGACAAAAAAAAAATGCAATAATAAATAAATAGCGAGAGAGAGAGAGGGAGAGGGAGAGGGCATAATCCCAGAGACCAGTCCCAGATTAGACATTTAGCAGGATTAGCAAATTTTACGGGCCACGCGTTATCAGAGTTCTGTTTAGATTTTTAATCACTGAAAAGAGTATTCAATTTCAGTCATTTACCAAAATATGAATTCAAATGAATTTAAAAAAATTTTGTTTAAAAAATTCAGAAAACTCATAAAAACTTCTAACTTTGCGAATCTATAACTTTGTCAAATTTTAGCCAATTTTTAAAGATGATATCTTATTTTATTGCTTTTGAATTCAAATTTAAATTAAAATCTAAATCACACTAATTATCATTTTATTTCTTCAAGCAAAGAGCAAAAATATTACAGAGCACCAAAGTTTACCAATAATCTTTAATTTCATAAAGCTCTAATTTGGTCAATTTTTGGAGTATTTGAAAAATTCATGTCTTTATTTTCAAGTTAAAATAATGTCTTTCAATCTGCATTAAAATCTTGAGAACTAAACTTTTGGCCAATTTTCGCAAATTATCGTGATGTATATATACATCATGATTATATTCTTTGTTGGTTTAATGCCATTTCAAAATATGCTAAATTGCAATTTAATTAAGATATATAATTCTGAAATCGGTTAGAAGTTGACCAAAATACAGCCTGCGAAAACCAAGCAGATTGACTAAAAATATATGTTTAAAAAACCATAAAAAAAACATTAACTTTTCACTGATTTTCATTCATGTTTTAACTTTTACATTGGAAATTAATCTTCTCGTTTGCAGTATGGCCCCAAAAACTTTATTTAGGTTTTTTTTTTGGATTGCTACAGGCCCCGCGCTGACTTAATCCGGCACTGCCAGAGACAAGCAGCAAGAAACAGAGAAGCGAGGCATATCAAGGAGAAAGGGTGCGGGGTTTTCTACTGCAAAATCAGACCAAGTGTGTGACGACCTCCGTTGGCTGTGGCTGTGGCTGCGGCTGTGAGTGAGGCCGTGCCTCTTGGCCACAACGTCCTTGCGGCAGTTGCATAATTTTTTTTCAAGTTTTCACTTTTTGTTGTTGTTGCTGTTGCAGTTGCAGCCACACAGCCTTGATGCCGCTACCCGGCAGCAATTTGAGCCAACAGCTTAAACGCAAAATCGCATAAAACAAATGTCATGTGGGACGCTCCATCGTCAAGGACAATTAGCGGCATTTTGATGGGCGACAGCAGCCAAAAAAACAAAAAAGAAAAAATATACAAAAAATAACTCCAACAAGACAAGAAACAATTCGAATGATAATTCAGTGCAACGACTTTGCCATACCCTGATTTTGGCAAACCTAAATAATATCCTTTATTCCCTTACTTCCCTAGATTCTTACTTTTTTCTCTAGCTGATAATAGATTTTTTCTTAATTTTTTTTTAAGGAGAAAAAATGATTTCAAAATTGGTCTGCTTCTCTTTTAGTCATGCAAGCAGTTTTAATTTATTTTTTTAACGAATTAATGCCACAAAATTTTCAATTTGCAGATACTACGAAATGAATTTTGACATCATTTAAAATATTCATGAACTAATTGACTTAAATTAAAATATTTTTACAATGATTATACTAAAGTTAAAGTGTCTGATTCATGATCATTTGCAATTATCTGATTAGCTACCATTTATAGCATTAAACTAATGCAAAGTTTAAATTTGCGTTAGTCAAAGGTTATTATTATTCAAGATTATGAATAAATTCAACAATAAATTTTGTATTTTAAAATAAATTTGTTTTGAAATTTCTATTTTAATATTCTGAATTTTCTATAGTTAAATTTTTGGGATGCCAAAAAGTCAGTTAACGATCATTAATTAACCTCGCGATTTAAATGGTTTTTGCCTGTTTTTAATTAAATTTTTTCCTAACAAAATAGAAAAGAGACCCAGATGGGTCACCATGAGGGTAAAGGGTATTTAAATACAGTACATTTATCCAATCACCCAATCTCCAAGCCTTTTTCCGTCTTTTCTTCATCTCTATCCCTCTTTCTCGCACACACACACACACAAACACACACACATACTGTGGCACTTTCACATTGCATATTGCAAATTTGTTTGCCGATTAATCTTTTGCACTCATTTGGTGGCGTCACTTGAAATTGCACTCAATCTCAATCTAGCGATTCGCAACTGGAAGCTATGAACATTTATGGTTTTTCTCCCACCCCACTCCCTCTCCCCTTTCTCTTTTATTATGCATTTGTCTCCCACCACCAATTTGGCAAGACACTTGGCCTAAGTATTGGGCCAACAATTTATTTACTATAGTATATCTATATGTATATATGCAATTTCCTTATCAGCTGGCACATTTAGTTATTTCTTGTTGAAGATTTGCTATTTTTCTATAAATTTTATTTGGTTATTTGGCAGCGGCGCCCTGCCCATAAATTGTTTGCAAGTGCAGAAGCCAAATTGAGGCTAGATAAATAAAAAAATATGAAAGATGGCAAACATATTGCTGCAATCTGCATTTTGTTGTTTTTTTTTTTTTGTGGTAAACACACACATTAGGTTTTTCTTTTCTCTGGTTTTTTCCTTTTTTGGGTGGAGTCAGTGCCATGACAGAAATTGGCAATAAGGCGGCAGCAAGTTGGGCAGGCAGGCAGTCAGCCGCCTTGGCCAACAACAACCATGCAGATATTGCTTAAGGGCAAGTCAATAATTTGCAGGAAACGTAAAAAAAAAATAAAATGTAATGCCAGAAGGTGGTAGTGCTCAATGATATTGATATTTAGACAAAACTATGCAAAAACCAAATGCAATTTTCAGCACAAATATCTTGCAGGGTAATTGTTCTTGTTTCAACCAATTTAGATATTATAGATGTTTTTATATTACAACTCAAAGATTAGACAGGTGAGGCGATTCTAGTTCTCTTTAATGAGATTGGTGAAGTTAATTATAAAAATGATTCACACAATCAAATTAAAAACAGACATTATGTCAAATAAAAAGCAAATATATATATATATTCACCCTGAGGATAAACTCTTACTACAAAATGTATAAAATAGACAAAAGTAATCTTTTCAAACCCCAAAATGTTTCTCCGTACGATTAAGTACCAACTTCTAGTTCCTTTTGATTAAGATCGATGAAATTGCAGTAAGCTGATATATAAGCACTTTTTTGCTTAAAGGGATCAGGAGAAAAGTGGTGTTAAACAACTTTTACAATTAAAGCCTAGAACTGCAGATAACCAGGATATTTAGGACTCTTTGAAATACATTACTTAACAAAAGTTTGAATATTAAATATAATTCCAATTATTATTGTTAAAATAAAGCGTGGCGATTTAAATGTTAAAATGTTTAGTTAAAAAAAATACACTTATGTGTGTATTTTATATATAGATATAATTAGTATTTTATGTATTAGATATAAATTTTCCTGTTAAACTTAATTTTTCAAAAGCTGATTGCATTGTAGTTTTTTAAAGTTTAATTAAAATATTTTCACATATTTTAAGTTCATTAAGAGAAAACAAAATGTTAAAAAAAAAATACCACATTAATTTTTTATGATACACTCTAGTATAGTATATTCTATTTTCAGCATCAGCCAATCAAGCCAAAAAAAGGAATCGTCATTAACCAATTATTTTTAAATTCCTAATGTGAAATTAATATAATAAATACTCTTTAAATGAAATATAGCAACTCGGGCTATCTCGTTTCATCTCACGAGTATTTAAGTGTCAACTATGACTACTTGGTTCCGCTAGTGAATCGCAAAACTATGATATTTTTAAAAGGATAATTAATTATTAATACATATTGGTGTGACGACTTTTATTACGAGCTATCTTATATCATTTTTTCCATGAATGATTCTCTATGATCTTAAGATTTTAATGACTTTCGAGGACAAATAATATGCATTCTTTTCTTATTGATATTGATAGACAATTAAGAAAAAAATCAAAGGACTGTGAGGTTTTTAGATAAATTACTATACTAAAACAGTTTCCAACCGAAAACAAACTATTTTATAGAACTTATTGTTTGTGGTTGTTGAAATTTGACTTAAATTTTCTACGTTTTATGCGAGTTTCGCAACAAAGGCATTCGATACCGCTCCAGGCAGGAAACCCATGACAATGAACTGATCCTCAAATTGCAACAGCATGGAAAGATGTTAAACCTTTGACCTGCCATTTAGCCCCGAGGAAGCTGTACCACCTCCACCTCATGTCATGTATATCCTTCATAATATTTTATTATTGTGTATGTATCTATCCTAACAACTGCTTTCTTATTGACCTAAGATAAGAATATCTTCCATAGACTATTTTCCACGTTTAATTGAAAAGTTTCTTCTCTTCTCTCTTCTTCTCTCAAACTAAAGCATATATATAATTTGACATTAATCTAGTCATAACCATTTTGATAACAGGCATCGAAATATATTTACGTCTATACATTTACCACTTATTTGACCATTGCAAATTGTTGGCTTAATCTTTCGAAGCTCTTGCTTGTTGTTGGCCCCGGCAAAATGGCTGCGAGGCGTTGCCACCTCTTGCAATTAAAATTAATAAAAGAAATGAAAAGCAAACACTTGTGACGCCCCCCAAAACAAGAAAGAAAACTACAGTAAATAGTGAAAACTATTTGTCATTATATTGCCGGTGTCCACTTCCATCTCCTCCACCACCTCCACCATCAATTCCATCTCCGCCTCCATCTTAGCAAATGTTGCCCACTAGGCAAGAAGAAAACAATATCAATTACCATTGTATATAGCATTTGGCATTTGATTTTGATTTTTTGATTTTCATTTCTATTCGACTACACCCCCTGGCCCCAAAAGCCCCTGCCCCCCCACACACAAGCCCCCCTCGCCCATCAATTGTGTTTATCGTTTAAGGAAGTGTTAATTTATTTGCTCCTCTCCTGCGCTTTTGTCTGCCAGGCAATGGAGAAGGTGGATGGATGGATGGGATGGGATGGTGGGGGATGCCCCCTTCCTTGGGGCAGTGAGAAAAAACTTTTCGCCAAAGAGAGGAGAAACAAAAGAAGAAGACGAAGAAGAAAAAAATAATAATAAATTGCCTTTGATAGCTAAAAATTATTGATTATTTCGAAATGGACAGCGTTAAAAGTTTATGATGGTCGTCGTCCACTGTTGTTGTTGTTGCTGTTGCTGTTGTTGTTATTATTGTTGTTGTTGTTGTTGTTGTTGGCAAGATCTCTTTGGTTTTGGCCTGGGTATCGCTGGCGGTTATGAGATCAAACAAAATGCAACGCGAAAATGTGCCAACAACACGATAGGCGCGCAAGATTTCCTCTTTATTTTAACGTTTTTCTTTTTTCTAATAATAAACAAAAACAAAAAATAACTGAAACCCGAAAAAATATCATACATCAAGATTATTGTTACTTGCGGCAATTGCATCACAATAATGGCCTCAGTGGCGGATCGGTTGGTTAAAAAAAAAAAAAAGAAATATGTATAAAAATTTGGGAAGAAAAACAAAAAAATGGAAATCGCAAGAAACATTTTTCATTTGCATAAAAATTCATGGCAACTACAAGAGTTAAAAATGTTTGTTGCACACACACACACACACACACACATACATGGGATAAGAGGGTAAAAAGGGGTGTAGTTGGGGGTGATTGTAAGCTTCAGTGGGAGGTAGACGAAACAACCTTCAAGCTACAAAACACTTGACTCCGACGCCAGGCCAAAAACCAAAGACAGAGTCAGAGTCAGAGCCAGAGACTAAGCCACAACCAGCGCCAGCTGAAAGATACCACGAGGCCGCGCGCGTTGACGTCGCTTTGGTTTGATTGAACACAAGGATATGTGTCCGCCGGCAACAACAGTAACAGCAACAGCAACAGCAACAGCAACAGCAATAGCAACAATAACATAAACCAAAGCGCAGGCAACATCAACAGCAACTGCAACTGCAACAGCGACAATGGCAACGTCCACAATTTGAAACCAAAACGCAACACTTTCACTCTACTTAAGACGGATGAAGCTGAGCGAATACTGGGGAGGCGGTTCCAGATACGAAGAGAAGAAAATGGACGAGGAGGTGGAGACGGGGGAGGGGGAGGGCGGAGGCGGAGGATGGCAGGTTACCTTTAAGACACCATCACAAGCGTTGGTGGGAAAATCGCGGCAATCGTTTTCACGTCTTTTTCATATTAATTATCATTTGCAAAAAACGAAAACGTTTTCAAAAAAAAAAAAAAAAAAAAAGCCAAGCTAAAATAAAAACATGCAGATGAAGTCGACAATAAGCTTGGTCAACTTTGTCATAGTTATATTCAATTTGAAGAAGCAATCACTCAATTCGTTTATAGCCAAAAGGGGAAAACCCATTTCCAAAATATCGATCAATTGTAAATAATCCTATTTAGTAGAGCTCAACTAATAATGACGTTCGACATCGAATTTGCATATGTAGGTCCCATATTGTAGGTACATAATTCCCATAAAAAAAGGAATTCCTACACAAAATACTTCAAAATGATAAAGAAGCAATTACTACCCCTTAAAAACTTTTATAATTAATTGTCTTTTCTTTTTGTATTTATTTAACGAATATTGAGGTGCTTATGCAAACTTAAAGATTACTTTCTAATAAGAAAACTGTTCTACAAATATTACAAATTACAGATTTACAAATATTTCAGAATACTTGAGATATTTGTAAAATAATCTTTAATGATTTCACTTATTCTCCTCAAGCAGTATTTTAGTCATTTTGTGACCGATTTCAAAAAGTTATATCTCAATTTAATCGCAATTTAGCATATTTTAAAATGGCACCACTAAATTGGATAATTGAAAAAATTAGTTTTGACCCGATTTGTGAAAAAAATCATGATGTATACATCATGATATTTTGCGAAAATTGGCCAAAATTTAAGTTCTCAAGATTTTAATGCAGATTGAAAGACATTGCTCTAGCTTGAAAATAAAGACATGAATTTTTCAAATACTCCAAAAATTTAAAATTAGAGCTTCATAAAATTAAAGATTATTGGTAAACTTTGATGGTCGTTGGCATTTTTGGTCCTCACTTGATTGATTAATGTGATTTACACTTCAGTTCCAAATGAATTTAAAAGCTTTAAAATGAGATATAATTTTCGAAAATCGGCTAAAGTTTAGCAAAGTTATAGATTCGCAAACTTAAGCGTTTTTAATGATTTTCTGAATATTTTATATTAAATTTTTGTTAATTTACCTACATATGTATATTGCTCAGAACTACATAGATATCACTAAACAAATGATCATTGAAAGAACTTTTCAGTTAGTTAATCTTTAAACTGCGCTCTGATAACATAGTTGACGGTTGGAGATTAAGTTAAACATTACAATTAAGTAAAATGAAGGAACTGAACTAATCAAAATTTTTTTTTTTTTCCAAATGACAAGTTTAAATTCATAATTCGGCAGAAAAAAATTAACTCAACACAAAAATTCAATTTGAATCAAATCATGTTGAACTGGAAACTTTACAGAAACACAAATTTAGAAATCAAAATTCGTTGACTAAGTCTTTGAGTGTTTAGGCCATTCTTTGTTAGCAATTTGACTTAACAAAATAATTCTGAATTTCACTACTATAACTATTTTTCCTCTATAGAAAGAGTAATATGAACGCTCAAGGGCCTTTACCATGAGATCGAAAGGATAGTTTTATTCAAAAGTAATTAGTCGGAAATGTAGAATCAAAAACTACAGTATTTTAATTTCGAAACTTTGTTAATTTTTATAAAATTTTAGTTAATAATATCTTCACAGCCGTACCAACTTTTAACTAACTTTTAGCAATGCTTTCTTTTGGCTCTTACTCGATTTTAGTATATGATTTAATCTCATTGTTGCTTGGTACCAAAAAACAAAAAATATAAAGGCACAGCATTTTTTAAAAACTAGAAAAATTATACATTTTTTTTGTGTAATTCAATAAATTAGAACATGAAATTAGAAATTGAAATCACAATTCGTGTTCTACTAATACTGAACTAGTTTTGCTGCTAGAAAAGAAATCATAAAATGTTATAAAAGAAATTGATTCATAATTATATAGTTAACACATTTGGCTTTAATGATTAGCATTCTTCATTAGCATTATGAATCCGAAAAGAGAACAGATTACAGGTTTAAATTCATTCATATGTAGAATTCAATTTCTATTGAAAAGGTTCTCTCTTGGAATCGAATGGAATGAAGAGTCGTGGTGAAGGGCACTAGGTGGGGGAGGAGAGCATTGATTTTAGCCAAATTAGATGCATACCATGTCATGCCGGAATTAGGCTGTTGTTCCATTTTCATTTTTTTTTTCTTCTCTCTTCTTTTCTGTATGCTACCAAATGTTGCTGCTGCTGCTTGCTGCATGCAATTCATTTACATAAGAAGCCTCCCACAAAGTCCGTGCTCCAAGCACCCTCCAACCCCTCTATCTAGTGTTTATTTTTTTTTGTACATTTTCTTGAACATGTAGAGCATTTTGCAGCCAAAAAGTT
Source organism: Drosophila insularis (assembly GCA_018903935.1). Lineage (NCBI taxonomy): Eukaryota > Metazoa > Arthropoda > Insecta > Diptera > Drosophilidae > Drosophila > Drosophila insularis. The sequence goes on along the minus strand of JAEIFP010000291.1, from coordinate 1,972,573 downwards.
AAGGAGTTTCGAAAAAGACAAAAACAAAAACAAAAAATGTCTAGCGGCCAAACGAAGGCAATCACGATTTTGTGTCTGAAACGTTTTTTGCGCGTTTTTTCAATTTCCCATTTTTTTTTTTCGTCTTTTTTAGTTTGAGGGGTTTTTTGGTTTTAGTTTTGAGGAAAAGGCCACGCAGTCGGTTCAAAAAGGAAAAAAAAAACAGAGATAGAGAGCCTAAGTTTTGTGTATTTTTTTTTTTTTGCGTTTTCGAGGCGACGCTAATTGTTTCCGTCTGTTAATAAAAATATTTCAGTCCAGTAACAAATTGAAAACAAGGCGTTCAAGGAGGTCTGCCGCTGCTGTTGCTGCTGTTTATGCAACGCCTCACAACGACAACGACAACGACAAAAAGGCAAAGCAAATGCAACAAAATGCAAATTGACATTTACGTGGTTGCAACACCAAAAACGAACCACAAAAAACCACTAAAGACACTCACACACAAAACAAAATAAAGGCAAGCAAATAAGGAGCAATACGATGAAATTTTTGGCGACACTTTTTTTCCTCAAGTTTTTTGTTTTTTGTTGTCGCCGTCGCCGTCTCCGTTCACGTCATCTTGTGTTAAAGGTCAATGAGTCTCGTTGGGCCGGCGACAATGATGATGATGACGATGACGACTTAGGGTTAGTGGACCTGAACCTGGAACTGCTTTTGTTTGCTTGCGCAATTTTGCAATCCGACCAGGAGCATCTGAGTCCAAGTCTAAGCTCAGTTTCATTTCCAAGCCCCAGCAATGTGGCACCATCTTGATGATGATAATGTCAGTCATACCCAAAGACAGGGAGGGAGAGAGAGAAAAACGTGTCGAATGTTGCCATTTTTGGATCTACCATATATTGTTGCGGGTGGTGCGGCCGCGGCGGTGCGTTTCTTTACTCTTTTCTACTGGCGGCTTTTTAAGTAATTTGTATGTAACCCAAAAACAGAAAAAAACAAAACAAAAAAAACAATGGGCAATGAAGAAAATGCAGGGCAAGAAAGAACACTTTCCCGTCGTATGGGAAATCTGCGAAGCGTATCCAAAAAATCGTTTCAAAATAAACGGGTTGACCTCATTAAGGGGGTTGGGAGTTGAGTTGGAGTTGGAGTTGGAGTTTGGAGTGAGCAATCAGTAATCAGTGTGGGTAGCAGAGCTTTCAGAAGACGAAAAAGAACAATAAAATTACAATAATCGCTTTTGGTAACGCTCTTCCAGGAGGGGTCACTAGAACGTGGAATGAAGTGTAGATATATGTACATATACATAGTAGGGCTAGTGTTTGGGTGAGGAAAGGGTGGTGAGGTGTTTGGTCTGTTGGTGTGTTCAAGCGAGCATGAGATGATGAACTTGCAGAGACAACTCCCAACGACGATGACGATGATGGTAGGTTTTTTTTTTGGTTTTTTTTTTTTTGGCGAACTTGCGTTGGTTACGCTTTGGCGAATTCTCTTTCTTTAGAGCTCCCCATCAACCCGTTCCATCTAGCCAATTCCAATGGGTTTGTTAACCTTCGAAGACACTTGGCCTGGCAGTGCCATGAAATTGGCTCACCGTATGATGATGATGATGATGATGATGGTGGGTGATGTGGGTGAGGTGACGGTTAGAGGCTAAATCTCAAAGCAAACAATCAACACACATAACGGTGAAATTTTAAATTAAATGGTGAAATGGAGGAGGAATCGAGTTGAAAGCTTTGTGGGAAAGCAGCAAAAAAAAAAAAAAAAACACAAGATAAAAACGAATCGAAATGAAAGAGAAAAACTATGCCTACAATAAAATGTTGCAGCAACATGTTGCTAGGACTTGTCATTTGATGGCCTTTCAATTTGTTGTGTTTTTGGTTTTTTTTTTCTCTTTGGTTACCCCAATGTTAATGGCTCAAATGATTTCTACCGATTTGTGATTTGTTAATGGCTTGAATATTAAGTTACAATTATCCGACAGATTGAACGAAGAGACAAACGGTACGACAGACAATCAACAGCCACTGTCATGGTCACATTTCACTTTCAGCAACATCACATCAATGGGAAATCGTGATGAAATTGATTTGCGGCTCTTCACTTCTTCTTCTTCTTCTTCTTCGGTTTTATTCACAATCATAGTTACCGACAGCTGAGACAGCGGAAAGGGGTTGCGCAGGGGGGATTAGAGATTATCATTTCTTTATTCCCCCCACCCCAAAACAACATTGCCCACTTACCACCTTCCCAATCCTCTTTTTATGCTGCATAATTTTCTCGCTTTCCAGCTATTTTGCATTTTTGCAACAACAACAACAACAACAATCGACGAGAAACAGGCATTGGCCATTTGTCTGTCTCTTTTGTGATATTCCACTGTCAAATTGGCGAACGGACAAACTGCTTGAATGCATCTATATGTATACCCCCAACTGCAATCTCTCCTTTCCTACTTACTCTATCAATCTATTCACCTCCCCATTTGCCTCTTTAACACGAAACTGAATTTAATTTGCTTTTCTGTTTCTTCATTTTATTTGCCTCTATTTTGTTGTTGCTGCTGCTATTGTTGTTGCATTTATTTATTTGGCATGTTTGTTGTCTAATTGAGCGGGAAATTGCCGTTGATTGATTGTTTTTGCATGCAATGTTAGCCATTTTATTGCCTTTTGTATGGGCCATCTATTGTGACTTAGTTTTGCTTGGCAACATCATTTTAAACAACTTTACTTAATACAACATACACGGATAATTTAACTTGCCCAGGATGTCTCAGGGAACCATCTGTCATATATCCCATAACTTTGGACATAAAATAGATTATAGAAAGTGAACAAGAAAAATGTACGTAAGGTGTTGGGTTCTAATACCGAATATGTAAATTTGTTAAATTTTTTAGTAATTCATCATATTTTGTGTATTCACATTGTTCTTCATCATCAAATGTTGAAACAAAGTTTGCTCCCAAAATATATATCAAATAGACTTTTTTTTTTTATTTATTATCTGCTAAATTTTTAGTTATAGTGGGTTTTAGTTTCTTAGGTAAATTGCCAAAAATGTATTTTTAAAAGTTTCGCAAATTATTAAAAACTTCTAACTTTCCAAATCTATAACTTTGCCAAATTTTAGCCGATTTTTGAAAATGATATATCATTTTTATGCTCTTTAATTTGAATATTATATTAAAATGTTAATGACGCTAGTTAACAATTTATTTTTTCAAACAAGACAAAAAATAACAATGAATAGCAAAATATTTCACTAAATCTTAATTTCATGAAGCTCTAATTTTGTCAATTTTTGGAGTATTTGAAAAATTCATGTCTTTGTTTTCAAGTTAAAATAATGTCTTTCAGTCTGCATTAAAATCTCGAGAACTAAATTTTTGGCTTATTTTCGCAAATTATCGTGATGTATACATCATGATTTTTTTCAAAAATCGGATTGAAAATAATTTTTTCAAATATTAAACAGTTTAATGCCATTTTAAAATATGCTAAATTGCAATTTAATTAAGATATTACTTTTTAAAATCGGTTAGAAAATGATTAAAATACAGCATGAAAAAACAGGCAGGGTGATCTTAAATTTATGTATAAAAATCAATTAACTTTGAGTTTTAGGCCGATTTTCATTCATGTTCTAATTCTTTGAACTTTTTATTCGCATTATGAAACGGAAAATTTGTATATTTAGGTTTTTTGAGTTGCTACAGACCCCGTGCTTGCTTGATCCAGCACTGACTTATGATCCAATAAGTATAGGGTAGTCTTTTTAATGCTTAACTCTCACTTGTTGAGCTTGCTTAATTTAATCTAATTTTCTCATAATTTTTCCTAATATTTGCCGCAAGCATTTACGGGGAGTTAACAAAATTTATGCACCAAAAAGACTAGGAAACCGAAAACTGTGCTATGAAAGCCCAAAGGTGAAAATTAAAGGAAAATCGTTAGTAAATTTGAGTATCTCAGTGCCTGAGAAAGTTTTGACTCGAACAAAATATTTAACTTATAAGAAGGACTCTCTCTCTCTCTCTCTCGATATCATTGACCATCTCAATTACAATGACCCTTTTTTTTTACATTTTATGTGAATACAAAACTATTCCATTTGAACTATCACAATATTTGGTTTGTTGTCCATTTAGAAATGTGGAAAAAATGAAATTGTCATGTTTATGGTAATTAGTAGCTAATGGGTTCTACGCCATTGCAGATGTTAATTAGCAAAGCTGGAGGCAAACATTCATTCTGCTTCTGTTGCAACATGAAGAATTTGTGGTGCAGTAGTTGACTCTAGTATTGTGTGTTGTTTGTGGTGAATGAGTGAGTGGTTGTCTTTGTTTTCTCTATTGAGTGCCGCACAGATTATAAGCCAATGCGAAAAAAAAAAACTATATATATATGAACAGCAAACTTCAGCTAAATCGAAACTTATTAATTTTCAAACGGGTTAGCCAAAGGCTGTCGATGAGCGGACATAGACACACACACACACACAGGGGCCATGGACATGGACGTGGACATTGGCGATCTTTGGCCATGGCCGGCCATTTATCAATTCATGAGCTTGGCATGGCATGGCGGGACAGGACCGAGAGTGAGGGAAAGCCATAAACTAACGAATTGGAAGTGTGAAAAAGTACAGACAGTTTGGGTATGGGTATGGGAATGGGAATGGGAATGGGAAGTAGTAGCATTGCATTAGCTGCACAGGTGTCCATTTAATTGACAGCTAACGAGGCTCACCAGGGCAGACCGAGCCAGCCAGCCTGAGCATCAATATTTGATGAAGTGTCTGGCCCAATCACAGTGATAACCGTTGAGGGATGCGGGGAATTATTCCGATTTTGTTTGTTTGCCTTTAGTCAATTGTATAATAGTCCCTAAAAATTTGAAAATTTTCTTTTTTTTACTTACCAACCGAATTGATGACATAAGTGGCCGGCGGCTTGAGGACACTGCGTGCAAATGCTCCACGCAGCACTTCAAGTGCGCATGGCTCGGCGGTGACCAAGAGCATTCCAGGTGCCACATGACCGGCATATTTGAGGGCACGTGTGGCAGCAGTTAGTGGACCATTCCACCAGCATTGTGCATTAGCGGCCAGAAAGTTCTGTTAAGAGGAACAAGAAATTAAAGATGAGTCACGGGTAAAGAGGAGAAATGTGTTTATTATGTCTTATTATTATTTATGTATGTATGTATGTATGTAGAAGGAAGTGGCATGCATAACTAAGGTTGGTATTTAAATTAAAATAACTGTTGTGGCAGTGATAAAAACAAAACGGTTAAAAGCCCCGCTCTTTTAAGACAAAGCGGAAGTTCAATGGGTGTTGAACAAGCCCAGCCTTCAATCTCATCAGCTAATTGACAAATTGCAGTGTACCAAGTGGCATAATTGGTGGCAAACTGTCTGACTGCCAGCCCATCCATCTATCCAGTTAGCCAGCCTAGCTGTTTTAAGAATTACCCATCTCTCTCTTTCTCTCTCCCTCTCTTTGGTGGGGGGGCGTGACAAATCCCGCAATCGGGGTCTTGGCAACCATCAATTAACCAAAGCGGATTGTTACACGCCCCAAATGAAACCACACACTACACACACACACACACACACACACCATCAATGAAATCTTCGAGGCGCCACAAAAGCAAAATGCAAATCCTTAACACGTTCTGACCGACTTGCAAATATCATATACCCAATGTAGAGCCAATCTTTGGTGGTGGTGGCGATGATGCTGCCCCTGCAGCTGCCGCTGCCACTGCTGCCTCGGGGGCAGCAAATAAATGTCCAATTTGTGCTGTGACAGGAACACTTGAGGCACGTTTTCGATGTAAACATGGTCCAAAAAACAAAAAAAAAAAGGGTCGAAACCAAAAAGTCAAACACAAAAACAATCCGTATGCATGTATGGGAAGTGGAATGATCATGACGCCTATAAGAATACCCTGTAATCTAATCAAAAAGATATTAAAGTTACACAAGGATCAAGGAAACAGCTTGAAATACATCAATCCCTTAGCGAAACATTGGCCAAATCTCAGTAAAAAGTTTAGAATTAAGACAAAAGTAAATATACCCTTACATAATGCCATGGTTTATAGGGTATACAAAACGATGAAGAAAATGCACTCAGGTTTAAAGTGCAAGCCGAATAGGGTTTTTGTTGTTGTCGTTGTTGTTGTTGCTTTGGTTTTCTTTAGCCGCCGGAGTTTCACGCTCTCTGCCCATGCTCTGTCGCTAATGAACATCACCCAGTTTGAATATTTGACCTTTTTCTGGCTATGGAATGGCAGATGGAATAGATGAATGTTTGCGATGGTTAGTTCGTTCATTCGTTTGGGACAACTTTGCCATTTCTTTGTGGTCACTCCTTTTGGGCTTTAATGTCGCCAACTTGATGCCTGATGCTGACTCTTTGGTAGTGTCTCTTATACAATAGTTGAACCATTGTCGGCGGCGACTCTCCTCGCCCCAGGGTTCACAATTAATGTGGAGAGAGAGAGAGATGGTTAGGTAGATTGAGAGAAGGCGCGGAAATTAACTCGTCATTGCTTGCCTTCGAGGCAAACATCCGAGGCAACATTTTGGCGTCATCTCCAAATGGGCGGCTTTACCTGTCACGCGTTCCATTATTATCTATGCAATCATAGCTGGACCTATGCAGCAGTATGAGTATGAGTCTAAGTCTGAGACTGGGCCTCGGCCTGGGCCTTGGCCTGGGCTACGGATCAATTTTAATGCTGCATCATTGCTATACATACATACATATATGCGGCCAGACGACAGACACGAGACCAAAATGCCAAGACAATCATCATCAAAGGCCTACTTATAAAGGCTTTAAGCATTGATTTAAGGGTGAGGGAGGAGGGGAGAGGTTAGTTTAAAATTTACGGTTTCATCGTGGCTTTTTTTCTTCTTTTTTTTTATATTTATTTCGGAAGTATGCGAAACTTTTAATAATCAAATCAAATGCCCAAACCGTTTGTTCGTTTGCGGTGTATGAAAGTAATTTTCTCTTGAAAAGTCACTTAAAAAGTTTCGTTTGTTGTTGTTTTTTTGGATGGCTTTCATTGGAACTTTTACTTAATTTCATGTAATAGAAAACTATCCAACGAAACTCCCACAAATAATAATATTTTAAGCTGAAAGAAACAAACGAAAAACGAACGAAACTATCACCAAAGAGCCAGTGGCAGGGGCAAACCCAGAGGCAGAGGTAAGAGTCGAGCAGAGTCAAGAGTGGCAGGCAGGCAGGCAGGCGGACGAACGGGCAGACAGAAAGACAGACAGAGAGACTGACTATGTATCTCATGTGGGGAGTTGAGATATGTGGCTGCTGTTGCTGCCGTTTGAAGAGATCTCTCTTGTGTGCCGCATAAAAAGATAATAACAATATACAAACAAATGCGCATTGAGGCAGCAGCACCAGCAGCAGCAGCAGCTTCAAATGCCCCTCTGCTGCTGCCTACTGCGGACTTGAAGCTTAATAGAGTTATGATGAAGTATAATAATCCTTGACCTTTCCACTAACGAACATCAAGTTGCAGCCAGTCGTTTCGAAGCCCAACAACAACAACTTAGGCACAAGTCAAAAGCATATTTGTGTGTTGCTTTTTTATTTTATTATTATTTATATTTGTCGTTGTTGTTGTGGTTGTCTTTTGGGGACCCTTCATTTGACTTTAAAAGCGGCATTTACTTTTCGCAAAATCAAGAAACATGTATACAATGAAATCATCTTTTTCTATAGCCAACTAACAAATGAGAAAGCTACAAGAAGTAGCATAAAAAGACATATAGTATGTATATGTAAATTGAGAAAAATTCAAGAGCTACAAGCAGTCCAACAAAATAAAAATAAAAGTATTGGCCTAATCAATTAACACTCATTCAAAACTTGCATGACTGCCATAATCATCACTATTGATTTATATAAGAAAGAAAGAAAGAATTATTATTTGTGTGATATAAATACAGGGCTGAGTTTACGGGAGGGCAAGCGGGGCTCACAAAATGAAGATTACTTAGGGAAATGGTATTTCAGTTCATTGCCACAGAGATATAAATCTATAAGACTATTGCCCATTTGAATGCCTTATTTCTTGGCTTATTTTTAGCAATATATTTCACAGTTTACCACAATTAAATCCTCAGGTTCGTTTGCCCTATCTAATCCCTGTCATCATTGTTTATTCTAGAATAGTCGTCTACCCTCTTCTGAATGTGGGCTGCTCTGGGACAATAAAACTTAGCGCCTGTCCGGATGAATCGTTTGCCAAGTAAACATAAATACAGGGAACAGACGGCAACTGCGACTACGACTACAAATCCAATCAATGCTGCAACTTAGATAAGGATACAAATTGCATTGGAGCCACAAACTATGAGTAGTACTTATGTATGGTAGGAAGGATGGATGGATGGATGGATGGGAGAAGGAACTCTAACCAAACTGACGCCCACTTCAAATGCAATGAATTGAATTGAATTGGGAACAAACAACCCCCATGGTGGAAGTGGAAGATGAAAGGCTGACTGACTGACTGACCAATGTCTATTGCAATTTGCACTATACTTAAGCCTGAGCCTTGTGAGTTTTGTGATTTGCTTTTGGTCAGTGGAGCGTAGCCATAGTATAGTCCTTGGGCCAGTTATCGGGAATGGGGTTAAGGGATGGTTGCAGCAGAAGCTGGCGGGGAGGATTTCCAGGTTCAATGACCAGAAATCTACAAGAAATCTACTCTTGGCTAAACATGCGATTTGTTTTATTAGTTTTTTCCCCCTAAACCAACCAACCAACCAACCAACCAACCAAAGAGAAAGAAAATGCCGAGTCCATTCTCTCCTTTGGCTAAAAATAAATTGCCAATGGAGCCAGCTGTTGGCAAAAGTCCTATTTTGATTCCAAGTTTTAGCAATTGATGACATTTCCTAGAGTCCTGTTTCTCCTGTAACAAAAAAAAAACTTTTTGGCAACTCTTTATTGTTGCTTTTCTCAGCAATTAATAAAAAATATACTACATAAAAATGTGAATAGATACATATATGTATGTACATATATATATACATATATTGTGTAAATATGTACTTTAGAAACCCCGAGATTCGTTGCATTGTCTTTTCATCGTCGTCGTTTTTTCGTTTTCTGCTTTTTTTTTTTGTCTGTCTCAGTTTGCTGGAAAAACTTTTGCAATTGCAAAACTTCTAACAAACAAAACGTAAAACGAAACTAAAAACTAAATGAAATAAAAACAAAAGAGCCAACTAAAAGTTGGCAACTCGAATGACAGATACTCTACACTGGTGTTAAATAAAGTAAATTGTAAATTGTTAAATATTACATTTTTATTGAAATTAAACCTAAGCTTAAGCAGAAAAACTGAAGAAATCGATTGAATTTTGTTTTTTTCTATCTGTTGCATTAAAATACTTTAATAGACTAGAGTAAAGGGTATGAAAAGCAAAAAAAAAAAAAAAAAAAAAAAACTGAAAGCCAATTGCAAAAATATCAGCTGTAAAAAATCAGCGCCTCAATTTAAAACCGAAGCGTGAAAAGTCTATTAGGACGGTTGACGACGACGACGACGACGAGACGTTTGGGAACGTTGGGGAGGCAACTGTGGGAACAATCAAGTGTGCTGAACTAATCCCTCTTCCCTCCCCACACCGGGTGCCCCACCGCCCATGCTCCATACTCCAACCCCATTACATATATTTGGACTTTTTTTTTTTTTTTGTTAACTGCACCTGTAAAAAGCAAAAATCAAAAGCAAAAAAAAAAGTGTTCTGAGGCTGCTTTTGAATTTGATTTGTTGCAATTGTTATTGGGTGTTGCTTTGTTGTCTTTTTGGCGTTGAAGCTTTGTTGGCACTTGCTGAAATGTCTGGTCGGTTTGATATTGGCCTGACTCTAACTCTGCTACTCTGTCTGGGCCTGGGCCTGGGCTTGGGCCTGTGCCGTCTTTTGTACTTGCTAACTCTGCCATTGTCTGTCATTCATTTGCTATATGGCTAGTTAAATAGAATGGTCTATACACACACACACACACACACACCAAATAGGGAAACACTATTCCGGTGTCTAGCATTTAGCACGCAATTTATATATATCTAACTAACTATCTACCTACTCATATATGGCATATTCATATATAATACTTATATATGCTCTTTGTCATTCAATCAATCTGGCAATCATGCAATATATTCATTGTTGCTGTTGTTGTTATTGTTTCCATGTGACTAAACTAATGAGAAATTTTTAGTTGCTTCTGCTTAGACAATTAGTATTGAATTTTCCATAATATACAACTTCAATTTAATGATTTATCATTAAAAAATTGTAGAAAAAAGTAATTAAACTAACAACATGCAATATTATTAAATATTACTAATAAATGAATCAGATAGATTTATAAGTATTACCTACTTACTAGCTTTATCTTTATGGGAAATCTTTTGAAAAGTACATAGAAAAATTACGCGAATGGCTTTTGAATTTGCAAAATTGTTGGCATTTCTAGAATCAAAATACCTTTCCAATATCCTTACTTATTGCAGGAACTCTCCTTATATTCTCCTTTTCAACAAAGGATTGAAGTTACGTTTAGCGATTTAGTGTTTCAATTTTCCAATTAATTATTGCAAGTTATAAATTAATTCACTATAACTTGTGGACACTGCCGGAATAACCATTTATCAAGATGTTTTGAGAGGCCCCGCGCTGTCAAAATGCTTTTAAATTACTTTAATCACTGACAAGTTGATTTCATGTTCATTCATTTATCAAAATATACGTTATTCTATATTCTTAACAACTTCTAACTTTGTTTATGTGTAACTATGTCAAATATTAACCGATTTTCGAAAGTAATATCCCATTTATATGGTTTTACATTTAATTTTGAATTGAAATGTTAAACATATTGGTTATCAATGTTTATTTTATATATAAGACGAAATACGCCAATAAAGAGCAAAATATTCCCATAATCCTTAATTTCATAAAGCTCTATTTTAGTCAATTTTTAGAGTATTTGAAAAATTCATGTCTTTATTTTCAAGCTAGAGCAATGTCTTTCAATCTACATTTAAATCTTGAGAGCATCATGATTTTTTTCAAAAATCAGATCGAAAATAATTTTTTTAAAAATCCAATTTCGTAGTACCATTTCAAAATATGCTGAAATGCAATTCATTTAAGATATGTCTTTTTCAAAACGGTTCGAAAATGACTAAAATATTACTTGAGGAAAATAGGTGAAAACACGAAAGATTTAAAAAATATCTAAAATATTTTCAAATAGTCCTAACTCTGCGATGCCTTAATTCTGTGAATTTTCAACCGACTTTAAAAATTCATTTGCCAGTTTTCCCCATTAAAAAATAATCTTTCAGTCCGCATTAAAAGTTTAAAAACGAAATGATCTTTTTTAATTTTCCATTGCAATACTTATGTAAAGAAAGATTCTCATTTTGATACGCTTTTTGGCCCATTGCCCTAGCACTAAAACTAACAAGCCAATTCTAAACGTTGTGGCTAAACAACGTTTTACAAAAGTTTTTCAAATGCAATTTAAACACATTTTAAGATAGTAAAGCAAAAACAAAAAAAAAATACAGTTAAAACTCATATGTTGTTGGTTTTGTTGTTGGCTGGCAATTACCTGTCGCCTGGCGTGACCAAAACAAAGCTTCAACTTGAACTCAAGCTGTTGCTGCTGCCACTGGACACCAAGCAATACCAATACCAATACCAAAAAAAAAAAAAAAAAAAAACAACTGAAATCCAAGGCGACCTTGCCGCCGTCTCTCGACTCTCTAGACTGGCTTGCTTACATAATAAGTGAGTGAGTGAGTGAGTGAGTAACACAAACAAGTGGCAAGTGGCACAGACTTAGAGACATGGAAGCTCTTGAGACAAGACGAGAGGAGACGGGGCAAATAGTTCGCCTTTTGCTGAACTAAAGCACGGTTCAATGTTTGTCAATTAAATTAGTCGATCATCGCCAATCACAATGAAAATCAATCATAAAGGCACACACACACACACACGCAAAGCAATTATAGTCAATAATAATAAATGAACAAACAAACACAAAAAGACGGGCGACAAAAAGTTAATTTGCGTTTAAATGTTGCAACATCAAATCAAAACCAAAGCAAAGCAAACAAAACTAAACTGAACCAATCGAATTGTCGTTGTTCAATTCCATTAAACTCAATAAAAGCAATTGAAGATGCTTTATATGAAAAGAGAGAGTGTAAGAGTGACGCAAGGGGCAGGGGAGGGAATCGGAGGGGCTCTATCAACAATTGAAATCTGTTTTTGTTAGTGCCGCGTGCCGATAAATCAATTCACTTGGCTCGCCTCCGTCGTCTGTCCGGACTTTGGCTTAATTTTCATTTTTTTTTTTGTTTGATTGTGTGGCAAGAGTTTAACAAGCTGCAAGTTGAATGCAAGTGCGGATGAAGCTGAATGAAGTGAGTGGAGGAAGGCCATCCCCTTAAGTTGTTCTCACTTACTTTCCCTTTTTTTCTTTTTTTTTTTTTCAACTAATGAGAAAACGCATTCTAAAAATGTTCATTGCCAATTTTATGCATTTTACATTGCAGTTTATGTTTTTTTTCTCCCACACTTCTCCCATCGCTCCTGCCCCCATTCTCCCTCTCTCTTTCTGTCGTGTGCCTTTCCATTCGTTTTTTATACCATACACCCATAGGGTGAAATGGTATATTAAAGTCGCTAAAATGTATGTAACAGGCAGAAGGAAGCTTTTCCGACCCCATAAAGTATATATATTCTTGATCAGCATCAACAGCCGAGACGATCTAGCCATGTCCGTCTGTCCGTCCGTCCGTCCGTCCGTCCGTCCGTCTGTCCGTCCGTCCGTCTGTCCGTCCGTCCGTCCGTCCGTCCGTCCGTCTGTATGAACGCCTAGATCTCGGAGACTATAAGAGCTAGAGCCACCAAATTTGGTATGTAGACTCGTGTCATATGTACGCTTATCGAGTTTGTTTCAAATGTTTGCCACGCCCCCTACCGCCCCCGCAAATGATATAAAACCGATTTTCTTAAACACTATAGCAACTAGAGACACAAAATTTGGTATGTATATTTGCTTTGTAAATGCGCACATTTTGTATTTGTAAAAATTTTGCCACGCCCCCCTACCGCCCCCGCAAATTAAATAAAACCGATTTTCTCAAAAACTATTTCAACTAGAGACACCATAGTTAGTATAAATATTTGCTTAGTAATTGCGCACATTTTTGATGTGTAAAGATTTTGCCACGCCCCCCTCCGCCCCCGTAATTTGAAAAAACTCGATTATCTCCCGTAATTTTCTACCGTGTGCAATCAAATTTAGCACACTTAAATTTGATACTAATGTTCAGCAAAATACCAAATTTGATCAAAATCGGACTAAAAATAGCCAAGTTATGCATATAAACGTTTTTCCATATGGCCGGAGTTGGCCGTTGGCTGGTGGGGGCGCTAGGGTGCTCGTATGCTTGAGTGAGCGAAATACTAAGATATGCTTGTGAAAAGCATGTGAACAGTTTTTTTTAAATACGAAAATGTATTGGTTATTATAAATTTAAAATATTTGTTTTACTGGTGTATGGTATATCCAAGTCGGCGAGACGACTTACTTACTTCATTTTTTCTTTGAGACGGATGACGCCATTTGTTCGCATCCGTTGAGCTATTTCAAAAAACTTGTTGCAAGTTTATTAATTTGAAAAACAAGTTAAGTTGATTTAGGTGAAGTCATTTGCGTGCAAAAAAAATACACGAAAAAAAAGCACAACCAAAACCACACAGCAACAACATTAACAAAACGGTTCAGAGATCACTTTTTTTTTTTGGTGGTGGGGTGCTAGGAGGACTAGAGAATGGGGAGAGGGGTCACTGAGAGAGATCAGAGTCGTACCTTGGTATATGTTTGTTTGTTTGTACGACACAAAGTTGGTTGGCAAATAATAAAAATTCATTTTATACGCCGGAAAATTGACTTTAGTTAGAGTGAGTCGCGGCCTTAAATCATTCTTCTCACTGAGCTGAGTTGGCATTTAAAGCTTTGACTACAACGCGACTGGGGCAACCAAAAAAAAAAAAAACCATAACCGAAAACAACAAAACTAATAAAAAAAAAAAACAATTGAGTCAATTTTAATATGTTTGACTATAAAAGCAGTCACGGATGTGGAATGAGGCAGAGTCCCCAAAAAAAGCAATCAAGAACGAGTTTTCAGAAATTGTCTAGAACTACAAAAAAAATATATTTCTATTTCACATTAGATCAGGCAAATGCTTCTATATAAAAGTATAGATAAATCGAATGAAATGAATATAAATAGAATAGACATCCAAATCTTCAGAGATTGAAAAATGCTCGGAAGTAGCGCTTATAGAAGGACCAATAGATCCTTTGTTGACTTTGCTTTTCAAAAAGCCAAAACAAGAAAAAAATGAATATTTCTGATACATATAGTTTTTTTTTTTTGGATATGTTTCCAGACAAAAAAGTACTTGAGATACTTAAAGTAAAGGGGGAATGAAAAATCTAGAAAAGGAAAATGCATTATGTTTTTCACATTCACATACAACTTTTTATAAAATTTGATTTATTTATTTAGTTACTCGAATGACACATACATTTACACATATTGATATATGATCCGAATGTGTTAAAAAGAAAAACTGTTTTATAATTCCATTCAATTTTCTGTTTAAACTCATTCCTCACACCCGTTGTTGGCCCATATGGCCAAATGCCATAATAAAAGTACATACAAATATATTATATTAATTAAAATTTTTATGGTTGTGCTTTTTTTTATCTTTGTATAATAATTCTTAGCCGTTTTCCTGTCTGCCTGTTAATATGCTAAACTTATGGTCAATTGTATTATTTTTATATTATAAATAAAATGTGTTTGTGTTTCGCTTCTCATAATTTCCATAAGAATTACACAAGTTTGTGTTTTATAGAGTTTTTTCATTTTTATTGTTAATTACGGCACGCCCAGAAAACTTTAATTTCAAACACCGGAAACGCCACAAAACTTGTCTTGAACTGCGCCCAAAACGGCAACAAACAAAAGAAGAAGAAATAGGGAGAAACCTTCTTGTCACCCTTCAATAAGAATAATTTACACTTCATTGCATATTGATATTTTAAAGTTATAAAATACCAATAACTTACTGACTGACTGACTAACTGACTGATGGACTGATGAACTGGCTGACTAACTACTCATAACTTATCGCTTGCTTGAATGACCACGAAGAAAATTCGTACAATTTTCATTTTGTAGTTTTTTGTTTCTTTTTCCTCTCCATTCATTCAACAACTTCCAACTGACTTCCCCCTTTTTTTTTTTTTTTTTTTGTTTTTTTGACGCAGAGGCAAAAGTTTTAACTCGTAAATTTTTCAATAATTTCACGCAGAGTTAGTGGCCCAAATTAAAACTGTAAATGGTCTATGCTTGGCCCTTATTTAATAATCATCTTCTTCGTCTCTCTATCCCTCTCTCACTCACTCACTTGGCTTATTGTCATTGTGCCCCCGCGTAGTCGTATTCAGGGCACGCTCCGGTCTCTTATCTCTGCTTAACTCCGAAGCACGTAATATTAATTAGCTCACACACAGACACACACATCGAGTGTGTATTCTGACTCCGTTGAGTCTTACTTCTGATATTTTCTTTGATTTTTTTTTTTTTTTTGGCTTTTTATGAATGTTCGTTTTGTAATTTATGTATGCGTTGTAAAATGCATAAACCAAAAAGCATTGTTCAATTCAAGCCAGTCAAGGGAATTGAAATGAATGTGTACTATAAGCGACATTTTTAAATGTTTTTGTTTTTTGCGCTTCTTTTTGTATGCAAAGTGTAAAAAGCAGCAAAACTGAACGCAAAAAAAAAACACATGACAAAAAGCGAAACAAAAAACGGAATGGAAAAAAAAGTGCGGTGTGCCTTTTGAAGTTCAATTTGTGTTTTTTGACTGAAAATCGAAATTAGTTGGTATTGTAAAAAAAAAGAATGCCGGTGAATTGAGTGAGTGGTTATAAAAATAGACTTCAAGTACAGATAAATAATAATACAAGTTAATTTTATTTAGTTTTAAATATAACCACCACTTTGACAAAAATGTCGATGATAACTTTGTTTGAAATTGTGTAAGCGATAAAAAGATAAAAGGAGTCTCTTTTAGCCCCAAGGTCAATACCTGACATTTTGGCAACTTACTTAAACTGAATTCTATATTTTGATAGTTATATCTCAGGTCTAACTCGAGGGTGAATCAAGGTGAAAATATTTGGCGGTTAAGTTATTCCTTCATATTCCTTAATTAAATTCTTTTAGCGCTTACTTTGGCTCATGTTATATTTTAAGCCCAATGAGAAGGGCAAGAACTGACTGATGTTGCTCATAAAAATGTTAAATATCTGGCTAAATCTAAGGTGTTTGAAGTAATGTTTTATATAAAATATGTATGACAATAATTTATGAAACGTAAAAATATTAAATGACCAATTTTTGGCCAAGTTATTTAAAATCAATTCAGTCGAGTATTTCATGGAACATGGCAAAGTGCAAAAGTTAGGAACAATTTAAATAAATATATAGACACATTTGTAGACATATAACTATAAAATTAGCGAGAAAATAAAATGGGCAAATAAAATGTTTGTAGCCAGAAATTATTATAATTGAAATACAGGTTTCTTTTTCTTTTCAATTAAAGAAGAAATGTTTATACATATACAAAAAATATGCAAATGTTTTCTTAGGTGGCTTACTTGGGAGATTCTCACACATATGTATATAAACATGTGATGTGAATTCTAGGAAGGGAATCTAACTATTTCCAATAGAATTTTAATCAAATATTCTTTATTCTTATATTCTCACATAATCTAATTTTTTAAATAATATTTAGCAGTCCTCGGTAGATGAGTTGTCTAAGTGGCCCAGTCAATTAGGCAACTGAACAACGAGGATCCGGGTTCGAATCCCAGGCTAGTGTATGGATGTAGTTTTCGTCTAAGCCGAAGGCCAGAGTTGCCAGTGCTTGTAAAATATAGTTAGGTTGATAGTTTACAACTATATCCTCTACTTATAATAATAATAATAAATAATATTTAAGATGAACATACTCAAGCCCATGCATAATTCAATAAGTTATAGCTTAATTTCTTAAAGAAGTTTTTTTTTTAACTTTTAAATTATTTAAAAATACACAAGGGATCTTTATTAGGAAATATTTCTTTATTATTCTTCTTACCTATGAAAATTAAACAATATGCTGAAATATAATCTCGTCCTCGATTGTGTAATGCATAACTTTTAAATAATTTTAGTAAGTTTGTAAATTAAAAGTTTCTTTCAAACATTCCTTTTGTATCATGTATCACAATTCAAAAATTTCGCAGAATTTTGGTTTTTTTTTTTTGTAGATCGTACATGGGAAAAAGGGGGGAAACTGTATACCTGCTTATAAAATGCGGGGAAGGGAGATAAATTTATTAGGATACCGACTATTCGAATCTATGGCAAATTAATGAATTTTTAATTCTAAACCTCCTTTTGTTTGTTTGCTCATTTGTCTGTTCAGAGTGTTGAAGCCACACACACACATTAATTAGCACTTTAAACTTGAACTTGATGCCTGTACCTGGGTGTGACGTCATTAGGGTAATTTGTGCAATAAACAATGAAAAATGACAACAATAAAATTCAGCCACCGAAAAAGTGAATAACATCGGTAGTAACAATAAAAACAAAACAAAAACAACAAGAACAACAAAAAAAAAAAAAAACCACTACGAATAATTTTAAATTCAAATTTTTCTGTGGCAAAACGTGTTGGAAAATAAAAATGAACAAAACGAACGAAACGAAGTTCGCCTTCAAAGCGATCGCCTTTCAGCGACTTCTACACTAAGAAGCGATTTATGATGCTCTGCGGCTCACAAGTTCCATGAACTCATAAGTTATTTGAATTTCTGCTTATCTATGGGTTTTCACTTCCTCCTCTTGTCGAAGGGCAAAAAGCAAAAACGGGAAAAAAACAATATCAAACCAAAGGCCAAAAGAAAAGTTTTGCCAGCCAAAAACTTCTTTCTACCTAAAGGGTCATCAATATAAAGAAGCACCAAGACGAAACTAGAAGCCCGAGACATTGCCGCCACCAAAGTTGCAATTTAAAAGGCAAACGTTGCAGTTGCAGTTGCAAGTTAGTGGTGGTGCCGGTGCTTTGTCTAGTCTAGCTGACGCCTGGATAAGAAAAAAACATTTTTGCCGCTATTCATACACACATACACACACACACACATGGACATGCAGCCAACCTGGATGAGAGTCGTTCCAACAGATTGGTTTTGTCATGGGAAATGGTCACATAAATTGCAATGAAAAGAAGTCTATTCTTTTTTTACCTGGAACTGTAGCCACCCACAGAGGCGACCTTGAGAACAGAGAATTACACATACGCCCCCCAACCCCGTCGCCCTTACCCTGCCCGATACAGAAATTTATCACCATTCTCCTTCTAGAAGTCTATATTTATATATATATATATGCATCTAGATACAGTGTTGTTGTTGTATATCTTCTGACTTTTTGATCTCATCCTCACGCACTTTTATTTTTTCTTTTTTTTTGTGAATTTGTTTGTTTGTGTCTTCCAACTGGACACATCGAGACCAGTTCGCAAAAACTCCAAAAACCAGTTCCTTTTTCTTCAGTTACAAACGAACCTTATACACACACACACACACACATACACGAAACAATAACAACAGCAGAAGAAGATGATGATGATGAAGAAGAAGAACTCACCTGAAATATCATATATCCCGAATCGTACATCCAAAAGTCCTCGGGCGTGTGGCCCGGCTTGCTCAGCTGTATGGCCAAGCAGCGTTGCAAGATCAGTCGACAACGTTGTGGACCACCGGGTGATTTGGTGCCCATATCGTGGCTGTTGTTTCTGTTGCTCTTGTTGTTGTTGTTGGTTGTTGGTTGGCCGGCGGCAAGTTTCTTTTCTTTGCTGTGCTTTTTTTTTATTTTTTTTTTATCGTCTAAAAATAACGCGAAACGCAACTCGAAGACGAAGTTCTGAAGACGCAAAGCCTGGTTCTTGGGGTCTTTCTTGCGTTGTCTTTTTCAAAGGTTCATTACAGAGTGACGCTACTTTTAATGGTCAACGCACACAGACACACACGCACGGTCTACGGGAGGCAAGGAGAGGTGGAAAAAAAAAGTAAAACTAAATGGAATGGTAGAACAGACCGACGACGAAGACGATAAGAACGAAACCCGTCCGTCGTATTGAACTGTTGCTTTTTTTTAGCTTTTGTTTTTTGATTTTTTCCTTTTGCTACATTTTAATTTCGCACACTTTTATTTTAGACTCTGCTACCTTTTAGTTACCTTTTTTTTTGTTTGCTTATTTTTTATTCTTTTATTTAACGATTTGCATGAACTTAGCCGCCGCTTTCAAGACACAACATCCAAATGCCAAGCAGAAGACCAGGCAAAAAAAAAAAAGAAAAAGAAGCCAGCGCACGGCTTTAACGCATGCGCGCAGCCAATAACGAACAGAAAAAAAACCACGAACCAGTATGGGTATATATGTGAAGAAAGAACTAGCGCGAAGGCGTACCGTACCCACCGAGCGACACAAACGAACTGAAATGCGGCGCCAGCCAAATGATTGGGGCTGCTCGCTCACAGCGACACGAGCGCCACTTCGGCTGCGCAAGTGGCATTTGCATTGAGATTCGCTGCAAGCAGCATTATTTTTGCACACGGAGAGATAGCGACAGCGTCAGCGACTGCGGTGGTGGTACACACACACACAGAGAGCGAGGGAGAGAGAGAGAGAGAGAGAGAAAGAGAGTTAGAGGTGACTTTTTTTGTTTGGTTGTTTTATATTTTTCGGATGGGCTGTGTGTAGTATGTAGCAGTAAACTGAAACGACAAAAATAAAAAGAAGAGAAGAAAGAGAAGAGAAGGCATTAAAACCTTGATTATAAAATCAATTAGGCGAACTCTGAAATCATAAACTGGAGTTAGTTAGATCTGCTGATCAGCAGTGTCGTCTCAGTCTAAGTCGCAGTCGCAGTCGCAGTCGTTGTTATTATTGTTGTTGTTGCTGTTGTCGTCAGACTGAATGTCTGCTGCTGTTGCTCTAATAATCTCATCATAGCCAAGCCATATCATTATCATTAACCGTAAGCCATGTTTGGCATTTGTTTTTGCAATTTCATCTATACATACATATAGAGAAACTAACGAAAAACTAACAGATACTTTTTGTTTTCAATCTAAGCAGTTGGATGTCATTTCCTGCCAAAATTGCCGGATGTACAAATGACTATAAATGGGTTAATTAAAACCAAAAAAAAAAAAATACAACCTACATACGATATCTATATATTTTCATCTTAGATGTAATATGGAGTTAGATAAAAAAAAATAAAATAGCAAGTTTCTTAATTATTTTCTTCAATTACACAATTTGAAAGTAAATGATTCTAAATTCTCATACATACATATAGATAGTACGCATATAATAAAAAGTTATAACGGAAAGCATTTTTGCTGCCTTAACAAATACGTCCTCTAACTAATC
The DNA here is from genome assembly GCA_018903935.1 of Drosophila insularis. Classification (NCBI taxonomy): domain Eukaryota; kingdom Metazoa; phylum Arthropoda; class Insecta; order Diptera; family Drosophilidae; genus Drosophila; species Drosophila insularis. The sequence goes on along the minus strand of JAEIFP010000291.1, from coordinate 1,951,918 downwards.
TGGTTTGTGTAGCAAATATTATTTGCTTTATTGATATTAAAAATTCGAGTCCAAGCTCAGTATGAGTATAATAATAAATATATTATAAATAAAATATCAAATATTGGTAACACTTGCTAAATGAAAAGATTTTGTACATCTTATAGCAAATACTTAATAACAAAAGGAAGAAATAAAAGTTGATGGAGGACTGTAAATATAATATAATATATTAGTTACCTATGCATTAATGCATATGTATATAATGTATTTTTTTTTGCATGATTTTTTCGTATCTAGGAAATGGTAAGCACTTTACCTTTAATCGCTCATACGCCATGTATGACAAATTGTCAATCAAAATTTTTGTAATTCTAATTTTTCCGCATTGCATTTCTGCTTTTGGGAAAGTTGTATGTATTAGTGTCAATACATATGTGTGTGTGTGTGTGTGTGTGCGTCATTTCAACCTTAGAAATTTACATATACAATTACTAGCCTAACTGAATGACGGACTGACTGACTGACTGACTGGATGGATGGATGAATGTCTGAACAGATTACGAGATAACTTGAATACATTTAAAGCTTGAAGCGTTTCACCCGCTGATCTTTTTTTTTGCTTCTTCTTCTTCGTGTTTACTTTTCTTTACATGCATTTGTCGTACATTCATCTTCTTCCGAATTCGGTCAATGCGCACGCCAGAGCCATAAAATACACAGCACAACAAATAAAAAAAAAGAGAGAATAAGTATGAATGATAGAGTGTGAGGGAGGGAATGGAGGTGAGGAGTGAGAAGGAGGGGTGTGTGTTACACACACAGAGCAAGAGAGAGGCAAAGGTAAGCTAAGGTAAACACAGTGACTTGAACGAAGCCAATTAAATGGCGATGGCCGCGATGAGATCATCGCCCACATTTTTCGATCTGCGTTGTGAATTCTTTGATCACCTCAACTCAAGTGTCTCCAAGCGACCCTTTACGCACATTTTCTTTTTATTATTTATTTATTAAAGCTTTTATTTGTCGTTGCCATTAAGCCCCCCACCTTCCTACCATACCATACAAGTTCTTTTTTCTTTTTTTTTTTTGTGTTAGAAAACATGTTTCTTTTTGGCCACATTCCATGATTGTTGGTCAAGAAATTTGTTTTATTTTTTGTGTTTTTTTTTTTTTTTTTTTTGGTGAGAGAAGGAGAATTGGCAAGCAGGCAGCTTTGGCTTTGTGATATTCCAAGTTATTTGTCTTACAAATCATAAACATTATAAATTGGTGAAATCAACCAAAGAAATAACCAACAAAAAACTTTTAAAAGGTGCTAACAAAAATTAACATAAATTATTATTAATAATAAGCAGCTGTCTAACTAAGAGTTTTTATCCCCAGGGCAAAGAGCATTGAAATATTTTGGTTTCTTTATTATTTTCGCAAATAGGTTTGTATGTATTGTGGCTCTTTGGGGCCCCCGGGCCCCTGACTCATGTCCGGGCCTGTTGGTGGTAAATGGTAAATATAAATTTGGACATGACTTCAAAACTCTCAAGACTCTTTGCCCCATGCTCAAACAATTGAAGTTCAACTTGAGCAGAGTGTCCTTTAAAAGGCCTTGAAATGTTTCTCCTTGAACTGTTTCTATAATTAAATAAGAATTGATGATATAATGTCATTGTTCCGATATAGGAACAGTTTGCATTCTGAGATATTTGAAAGCAAGTTCATGGCAAAATTTTTTATTTTGCTTGGCCTTGGAATTTATATTTGTTTAGTTTGTTAAGTTTGTTTCGTTATGTAAGTAAAATAAATACATTAAAATCAAACTGATATCCTTTCCTATAATGAGATCTCACAATATACTATTTTATTAGTGCTACTACTTATTTAGTTACTTACTTACTTGCTACTACTCCTAACTCCTACTCCTTTAAATAGATGGCAATTTTTGACAGCTTACTTTCAATTGCGACATCTAGTTAGTGCAAATTTAAGAGCAAAATAAAACTACACGATCGCATCGGATTGCATAGATGAATGAATAGCTTAATGAAGCAGCGGGCAGCCGAGCAGTCCACCATTTGGCCAAGTCTTTTTGGTCTGCAAAACGTCAAGACGTCGTCTATCGTGCTTCGTCCATTGTCTAACGTCTGTCGGTCTATACCCTCTCTTCCTCCCTCCACCATCTTTTTGTCGTTTTAGTGTTATGGTTCAACGACAACAAACAACAACGCAGGCGATCGTCTTGGATACAAGAGTCAACTGCAGTTTCAGCTTCAGCTTCAGCACCAGCTCTAGCTCCAATTGCTTGCTTGCCTGCTGCAATGTGGCAAAGCAATCGATTTAAGCGCCGCCGCTGCTGTTGCAGTGCCGCATAAATTGAAGGCGAACGAAGCGACTGCTGTTGGTGGTGGTGGTGGAGCCGCTGCACAATCAAAAGGTTCCTCCATCTACCAACATGATGAATTGTTTTCTTTGTCGAGTTGTCGAATGGCTGCAATTTCAACTCTAACTCAAACGCCAAGACCAAGTCAGAGTTGCAGTTGCAGTTGAAGTCGGAATCGGAGACGGAGTCGGAGCTGGAGACGAAGTCGAAGCTGAGCGCCTGCTGCTTCTGTAGCTTTTTCTGCTTTCTGCTGTTGCTGCTGCTGTTGCTGCTGCTGCTGCCGGGGTGATGTGAATGATGAAGTAGGAAAAAATTGCAAATTGTATCAAAAAATTTAAATTTTCGCTTTCATTATGCGGCGGTGGCAGTGGCGTTGTAGTTAGTCGTCGTAGCCGTCGTCAACTCCCCCATCTCCCAATTCTCCCCTCCCTGGCCCCCCCCAATTATACCATTTTCAGCCACTGGCTCGAGATCACAGCTCTGCTAATGGACTTGCGGCTTGTTGCGGTTGTTGCTGATGTTGCTGATGTTACTCTGTTGCCTGTCGCTGTTTGCCTGCCTGCCTGCCATTGTTTTTGGTTTATTTCTTTCGCCCGGGCTTTTCCCTATTCAATTTTGACAGCCGCGTTTTTCACAAATAATGAGCTGCTTTTGTTTAAAAGAAAATGCTGAAGCGCTCAAATAATTTATAGTTTTTGACCACAAGCCAATCAGCGCCTGGCCCCCTCCATCACCCCTCTCCATTAAAACTCTGCTTGGATAAATCAACAGTTTTGATTCTTCTTCCTCACTTGACTGAGAGAGAGCGAGAGAGAGAGAAAGAGATTGGGTAGCTTGCAGGCAATCGATTATATCAGCAAGAATTCTGTAATATCTATGCCAAATTAAAAACCTAAATATACATATATAAATAATGGAAAAAGCTATTATACTCTCTGACATAATTTCACACATTCAATCATGACTTGGGAAATGTTAGTGAATTGAAATTATATGTTCTGCCCATCGATATATTAAAGTGTTAACTGAAGATAAAATCGATTAGGTTTGAATATAGTTATGTTAAAGCTTAAGAAGCAAAAAGATCTTTTAGATACAGGTACACCAGTACCTGTCGTCTGAAGATAAGATCTAATTTAACTACTAACTGAGACACCAAACCCGGAATAGTTTTTCCTATTTCCTCTTTATAAACAATGGAATAATACTAATATAATCATAGAGATGATAAAACTTATTGTTTGTAAAGATGTGAAAAATAAAAGTATATATGTAGGCAGTAAAAAGAGGAATACACAACCCCTTACTATTTGGCCAGGGTATAATAATTATATTAAAAAGAGAAAAACCAACAACTACAACAACAACGCTAGTAAAAAGTAAAATGTGGAACACAATCTAAATGCTATATGTATGTATTGATAGTGTTGGGTGGTAGAGAGGAATGTCAATTGCCAAGCAAAAGAGAAAGAAAAGACCAGCGGAAAGCGACGACGTCTTCAAGAAATGCCAAAGATGCTTTTGAAGCCAAGAAATGACATGCCATGTGCTCCTCTCTCAGTGGCATTGGCATGGCCCCAGACCAGACCAGACCCGACCCGAACAGACCAGAGCAATGCGAATCACAACGGAGACGGCAACGAAGATGACGGCAATACCCCGTCTGCCAAACGGCGGAGACATTCAGGCAGACGCAATGTAATAACAATAAGAGCTATCAACATCATCACAAGGAATATAAAATGAATAAAACGAATTTTTAATACACTTTCCCACACAAACGACAGATCAATGGATCGTTAAAGAGATAAGATGAGAGATAAATGAAAAATAACTAGAATTTTTGTCCAAGTAGAACTTCAATAACTAAAACTAAAAAGTTAACAATTAGTGGTATAAATAAATTTAAGACAAAATATAGAAAAAATGCAAAGGAATAGATAATACTATCTAAAAAATAATTCGTTTCGTAATATTCCCAAAAGTTATCTTAACTTTTTGCATGTCATTGAGAAACTATAATAGATCGCTTGAAAAATTTCAATTAAAATGTTGATATATACACATATGTAAGATATTATAGAACTATATTTGTCACTCATGATAGTGAAAAAGTTAATTAATATTAAGAAAAATTAAGTATTAAAGCCAAAGGACTTAGCAGAAAGGGCTATTAATTCATTAGTTTTTGGTCAATTGTATTTTCTACTAATTTATCAAGGCTTTGAAAAAGGATAATAACTAAAAAAGTAAGATAGGAATTGCAAATTTTTTGAAATTATTTCTAATTGTGACAAATTATTTCTGTGACTGACAAATTGTCATGTACCAGATAATCTAATTTTACATCCGTCAAATATATTTAAAATTATTGAAAACTAATATATGATAAGGCTTTAAGGATACATTAAAAAAGTTTTAAGATATTGTTAATAAAAGTTTTCAAAATTAACATATAAATTAGATTAGCTAACTTTGCGGTCGTATTGGATTAGAATTGAAACCTATAAAATCATTATACCCGACTCCCGAGGGGGCAGGCAACCACTAGCACGATGCAGGAAACCACCGACAATGCTGTTGATAACGCGCAGGCAGGCAGGCAACAACAACATCTTCAGCAAATTGTTGTTGGTATATAGTAGATAGATATATATGTATGTATGCATGTATGTATGTATAGATAGATTGCATTTGTGTGTGCCGCATCCTCGGCTTGTTCAATTTGAGCATTCTTTAGCGCCAGTCTGCATATTTGTCGCTATTGTTGTAGCTGGGGGCAGCAACATTCACAGATTTCGAACGATGAGCAACGATAAAAGATAAAAGCAAAGAGAAAAAAAAAACCAATTACTCAATACAACGGGCATACGCGTCGTATGCGTAATGAAAACGATGATGGTGTTTTGCATTTATTGTTGTTTAGTTAGGTTGTTAAAATTTTCGGGAAGTTATTATCAATAGGATTTCTTTTATTTTTTTTCTTTTTGTGCTTGTTATTGTTGTTGTTGCATTAAAGTTGTCGCATGGTGATTATGGTTGCTGCTGATGCTGCTGTTGTTGTTGTTATTGTTAGTTAATGCAACGTTTTGAATTTCTGTTGGCTTCTCATTTCTGCTATTGTTGTTGTTGTTGTTGTTGTTTCTTGCATTTTGTTATATGTTGCAGTAGGCCTCAGTTTTCCTCTTTTTCTGTTTTTGTAATTTCTATTTGTTTCTTGTTTCGATGTGCTGTATTTATGTGTGTGTGTGTGTGTGTGTGTGTGTGTGTGTGTGTGTAAGTTTTGTCTTTTCCTTGTCTCGTTTGTCAGACATTTGACAGTTGTTTGTTATTTTTGCACGTTGACTTTTTCCCTCGTTGCTGTTGTTGTTTTAGTTTCCAATGTTGTTGTTGTTGTTGCTGTTGCCTGTCTGTGTCATGTGTCTATGGCATATTTTCCATACCCCTACTATAACCAGAGGTTGCCTAACACACACAGACGCCCACTTCCCTGCCGCACTGATATTCCTCCCCTTATCCCCCATTCCACAGTTGTTGCTCCTGCTGCTCAGTCTTCACCTTTATCCAGGTTTTTTTTTTTTTTTTTGTTTTCATTTGGATTTCAATTTTTATGGCAAGTCAAATTTTTGATGCTCGTTTGTTTTGTTGTATTTGTTTTTTTTTTTTTTTTTTTGTTGCATTTATTGCCATTTTTGTGTGTTGGAAAATTGTCGAGGAAGTTGAAATTTGAAATTTGCATAGAAAAATGGAAATTAACAAGACCATTTTGACTGAAGCTGTCCATCTAACCTCCAGTGTATCTCCATTGCTTCATCGCTCTCTGCTAACTCCCAATCCTCCGAACTGTGCCTGGTTTCTCTTCGTCCTGTTTGTGTTGTCTATATTTAGTGTTTTGAGAAACATGTTTGACCAACTGAACTGAACTGCCTGACTGAATGACTGACTGCCACAGTTGGCTCTGATCCTCCACCTCACAACCTCTACTCCCACTCCTATGCAATCTCTTTTAACTGCTTCTCCCCCCACAACACTACCCCCTTGTTTTTTTTGGTTAAAATGATGTAATCTCTGTAATGTATGCGACAAACTTTCAATTCCAATTGCAACAAAGTAAAAGTAATCAAAAGCAAAACAAGAAAGAAAAAAAAAGATGGCAAAAGAAAAGATTGTCTTACATTATCTTTTTGATTTGTTTGCATTTCGCATAATTATTAATAATAAATAATTATTCACATTCATGTGTATGTGGACATAATAATTATTAATTATGAGCCATTGATGCCCCAATCGGGTTGGTGTTAAAAAAGTTTCACACAACAACATAAAAAAGGAAAAAAAATAAATAATAATAATAATAAAATAACTTCACTTGTTTTATACTTTTTGTTTTTATATCTCAATCTGAACAACAAAGGCATCAGCAGCAGCAGCTGCCTGTCTGATGTGAAATCTCATTGAGTTATAATAATTTTTATCTTTTTTTGGGCTTTTAAAATTTTGTTTTGTTTTTTGTTTTATTTCGCAGTTGCAGTTGCAGTTGTTGCTATTGCATATTGCCGTTTCCCACGTGACCTCCAAGGCAAACCTCACGTACAAGGATTTCTTTTCGGTATTTCTGTTGTTGTTGTTATTTTCGGAAACCTTATACCCACTTATATAAGTAAGTATTTAAGTATCTTGTATCTTGGAAAGTGAAAATTGATGCATGCATCTCGCATCGCTTCGTATCGCATCGATTTCCTTATGGATTTCAATATTTTTATAAGCTAGTCACGGAAATTCGTTTAAAGGCTTAATGAAAATGAGGGGAGGTCAAAAACTAAACAACAAAAAACCCAAAAGCACAAAATAAAATGTGGTTGTTGTTGTTTTTGTTGTTGTTGCTGTATGGGGGAGGTGTTTTTTCCGCTTAGCGTGACAACGATTGATCGAAAGATTTCCCACTAGATAGATAAATAGATGTAGATATACGACGACGACAAAGTCAAAATCTTAGCCTTAACTCACAGTTTGTAAAAAACAACAATAAAAAGAAAAAACTACATTTTTCAATTGCCTGCTAATGTCAAATACAAATAGCAATTCAATAGCCAAGTGATGTCATAATAAACTGGATATCTGGAAAACTGTAAAACTTCAACGAGACGCGCCAAAAGTCAAATTAGTGCACGTTAAAATACAAAACTAAAGAGCAAATCGTCCAAATTGATACACAAAAAAAATAAAAAAAAAAAAACTCCAAAGCCAAGTAGAGCCCCCCAAGCTGAAAAGTGAGTGAGAGAGAGAGAGAGAGAAGTGCCAGGGAGATGCAGTCTAAGCAGAGTGGATGGATGCAGAGCACGACGAATGGTTAAACAGGCTTGGCAAACAGCATCAACTAAGGCCGAGGAATAGCCAGGAGCCGACTACACGTTGAGAGCATTGGGAGGCACTGGCAAAACGGACAGCAAATACAATAATTAGATCACAAGCACGGCACAGCACAGCACAGTACAGACCAGGCCCGGCCAGACCAGACATAGAGTCAAAGAATGGTGATGGAGATGGAAGTGGAGGTGGTAGTGGTGTCAGTCCTGGATGTGGTGGAGTGAAGAGAAGCTGGAACGTGACTGCAGTGCTGCCTTTGCCGTTGCCGTTGCTGGAGGAAATGAGAAACAAGCTAGCAAAGAGCTGGCACACAAAGAGTCTTTAAAGCCAGTCGGTATTCATTATTGGTCTTATGACTTTTAACTAGTTTGAACTTCTTTTTGGCACATTTTTGGTTTTTTTTTTTCATTCTCTCTCTGAAATTATGACTGTCCAAAAGGCGGTAAATGTTGCTAATCTAATTAACAGTTAGTCTATAAAGCTGTTCTTAAATCTACCCATCTACTAAAGATTTGCAAATTAAGTTCGTTTGGCGACTCAGTTCGCGTAACGTGGGAAGAAATTTATAAATATATATAAAAGAAGAGCAAATCACGAATTTTAATACTTAGTCTGAGTCTCTTTAAGTCTCATCTTGCTTTTAATTTGTTTTTGTTTTTGACATAACTAAACAAAATTGTTTGCAAGCTTTTTTGCAATCAGCGAATTTTTGCTTCATTTAGTTTATAATTCTCAATTAGTTTTTAGTATATAACTATAAAATAACTATAATAAGTTAATTGAATTAACTTTCTAGATTTTGCTGCCAATTAAGATTAAAATTTAAAACAGAATATTAAGAAGTGGTTTTTGTTAATTTAATCGTTTAAGAATTAATTAAAATTAAAGTGCATACCCGTACAAACAACTGAAAGCAAGAGCAACCCCTGCCGATGGGAACTTTAATGACTGATATACATTGGTCAGAAATATATAACTTCCTAATAGAATATAATATATAATAACATGTTTGATCCTAAATGAATATTTAGTCTTCTGCTCCTGAAAAGTTTTAATTTTTAAGATGCAAAAATATTGCAATTGGTAACCACAACCGAAAGATAATTCAATCTAACTTATTCTAAAGACAACAGTTTATTTTGTGAATTAAAGTTCCTAATCTTAGATATTAAAAGATAAACATAAACATTCATTACGCAAATGGCTGTCAAATTAAATTTTTACTTTAATTCTGTTAAAAAGTGCATTAGAATTTCAACTTAATGATGTTATTGGCAATATGCAAAGTTTAGACATCCATCCGCTTGCCAATTTCTTGATATATGTATGTGTACTAATATATATATATGTATATATTTCTATTCCTTCTGATGATTGCACACATTTTGTTAGACAAGAGATTTGCCTGTTTGTGTCTTGAGACATGCAAAACTATTGCCACTTTGCTGGGGCAGTTGCATGTGTGAGGCAGCTTCCTACAACAGCAGCAACACGAGCAACACCACCAGCAACTAGATAGATACACTCGTGTGTGAAAAACTAAACTCAATTACTCAACAAACATAGTAACCTACTTTATAAAGTCAGCAAAGAGCGAACAACGAATGCTGTTAACAGCAACAAACAACAAGAAAACAACAAATTCATTTTCGCTTTTATTTTTCGTTGTTTTTTTTTTTTTTCTGAGCATTTCTTGCATTTTGTTTCTCTGTCGAGAAAAGTCCTTCAAGCGTGACAATCACATGGAATAGTAGTAGTTGTTGTTGTTGTTGTTGTTGCTGTTGCTGCTGCTGCTGATTTATAGTTTTCATTTTGCAGGTTCACACAACTTGCTTCTTTCTGTGTTTTTTTTTTTTTTTTATTTTGGGATATGTTGTAAAAGGAAATGTCAATTCTGTTGCTGCTGCCGTTTTGCCAAACAATAGACGAAATGTTAAAAGATTTTATGGCAAATGTGAAGAAATTGTATGAGTATATTGCATGATGCTGATGCCGGGCACTTTTGGCCGCCCTTTTGGGCCAAAAACAAAAAAAAATTTTGCAGGCTTTCTCCTTCTTTTTTTTCTCTCTCTGTGGCATACTGGTGGCAGGGCCAGGGCCCAGGAAAACCGGCTATAATATAACACGACGTCGACGGCTCCTTCTCTCACTCCTTTGCGTGCTGGCCAACACTTTGTCCAGAAATGTGCCCAAGCCAGTTTTGTGTCGTTTCTTGTTGTTGTTTTGAGAATTTTTGTTAGTTGTGAGCAGAAGGAAGAAAAAGAAACAAAACACAAAGCAAAGCGCCGATCCAGTCTTGAATGCTGGGAATGGGAATTGGTATTGGACATTGGACATTTGGGGCCTAAAGCTCTTTTCTCTTCTTCTGTACGTTTCTTTTCTTTTGATTTTTTTTTTTTTTTTTTTGCAGATCGTGAGTCAGCGGAAAGCAAAGCGCAAAAATGTTAAAACCCAATGATGATTTATTGTTTGGTTTATTAGAATCAGGCATAGACAGTGTAGCAGCCAGAAAGAGAGCAATACAGCGAGTGAGGGAGAGGCAAGAGATATGTATATATACATACATATGCTAACATCTTAGAGAGGAAAAAAATAGAACCAGAACTACAAAGGAATTATGTACACATTTCGTTTTGCGGTGGTCTCTGTCTACTTTTTTTTTTTTTTGCAGATCGTTAAAGCCAAAGAATTATACCTTTTCCATTGTAAAATTTTGATGCTGTGTGTGGAGGGAAAGGGAAAGAAGGGAAAGAGCATTAGCATTATTAGTCAGCACTTCCAGTCGTTTACAGTATCAGAGTTCTATATCCTTTCGAGTGCCAATTATTATAAATTAGGGTTTGGGCCATAAATTTATTAAACTTTTTAAAAAGTTGTATTTATTTTTCGTTATTGTTATGCTGAATATATACTCTTTGTTTTAATCTTTTGGGCAATAAAGAATAATTATTGCCTATGTCAGAAAAATAGGAATTAATATAAACCATTCGAGTTTAGGATTTTGTTTCTGGGACCATGGTTATCAAGGAAAAAAAACAGAGATTCTGGCTTATTTCAGCCAATTTCCCATTTTCAGAAAATCGATTTCCCAAGTATTAGTCTAATTAAGCTTTTCAAAATCTTTCAAGTACAACTATCTTTACGAAATTCGGGATCCTTAACCACCTTAATTCATTGACTATAACCTGTTTGCAATAAAATTAATAATTGATTTGATTTCTTTTAGTGCATAGTTGCTCCATTGATCCCCCCACCTTGATGTCAGAGCATTATAACTTTTTCTTGCTGACCTTTTTGGTAAGTAAATAATTTCTTGGAATTGCTTACGAGATATTCGTATTCGCATTTAAATTCAATAACATATTTATATGCATTGGCCATGGCAATCTAATATATAAAGCACACAATAAAAAAAAGAAAAAAAAAACATGAATACGACCATTTGGCAACACTTCAACAACAGCAACTCCAAGGCAATGAACGAAACGTGCCAACGGGTAAAGATCGTTGATAAACCAAAATAGGAGTAGGAGAAAGAGTAGAAGTAAGAGAAGGAGAAAAGGCAGGCTCCATCGAGACATGGAGGGATAAGCGGCAAGTTAGTATATATGCAAAGAAAGTTTTAGTTTCTTATACCCTGTACCTTAAATGTGTAGGTAAACGACAACAGAAAGCGTTGACATTAGCTTTTTGGTTAGAGATCGCAAACAATCGATGATACTATCGATAAATCGAATTGTTTTTCTTTCTCTATTGAGACAATGAGGGATGAATAAGAATTCATTTTTCTTTTTAGGGTTACTAGTCATAAATGAATAGAGGGAAATGCAGAAACTCGCTTATCCTATTCTATTCTATTTATAGAAATATATAGAAGTTAATTTTGAACATTTGCTTACCAGAGAACTCCCCAAAAGATGGAAATGCGGCACCCCCAGGCACATCTTAGACTTATGACCACTTAGGAATAGTATTTCATTTTGTATCTAATACTTAATAATAAATAAATAAAAGTATTCTAGTATTCAAAGTCTACATTTTTATGGGGTATCTAAAAGTCGTTACTTTGCAGTATATGAATGGAATTTTGTATATTTTTTTTTCCACTAGCACAGGAAAATGTCTGGAGAAGATTTGAAGTCCAGTTCATGCACCACCACCACTACCACCAGGTGGTGTCGGTAGTCCAGTAGCTGTTGCTAACTGTGAATGAGTTGATCGTGGGCAGCAAGTTGAGGCAAAACAATTTCTTGCCACGTTTGGTTGACGATTTTTACGACTGGTTTTTTTTTCTCTCGTTGATCGTTGTTGTTGTTGATTTCAGTTTAGTTTTTGTTGTTGTTGACTGCCATTACCAATTAATAGTCGAGGCAAGAAATTTGCATGGCAAAAGGAAAGTGACAAACGCTTGAGACGGTAGTCGACACTTGAAGGAGATCACCGATTAAAGATCACAAATCATAGATTGTATACATAGTGCAGCTAAAGGCAGACGCGGACGTACACATAATGTGTGTGTATGTGTGTGTGTGTGTGTGTGTGTGTGTGTGTGTGTGTGTGTGTGTGTGTGTGTGTGTGTGTGTGTGTGTGTGTGTGTGTGTGTGTGTGTGTGTGTGTGTGTGGCGGATGGACAATATATGTATATAGGGTATCGCTGGGAAAGTAGCTAGCAGCTGTTAAAAGCCAAAGGCAGAAGGAAGATTGCTTGTTGTCTGATGATCTGCGTTCAAATTGGATTTTTGACGCCAAAAGTGAGAGTGACACGAGCGACACCTGTCCACAATCACACATACACATACATACATAGCACAAACAGCATCCCCAGCATCATTCAAATACAAACTCATCTACAATGCGTTCGTGATGATCTTGGTGCGTGCATTCAACTCTTTTGGCTAACCGTCATTCCCTCCTCCCTATGTGAAACCCCTCTACAACTATGTATGTATGTACATACATGTGTATGTGTTTGTGGAGAGACACCTGATCGATCTGAGGAGCCAGACGCATTAAGTTTCATGGGCCGTCATTATTTTAAATTATGCGCACGAGCGATTCGAAATGCCGACACAGAGGCCAAAAACCAAAGCCATAGCAAAAGCTAAAGAGGTGGCCGTAAGCATAAGTCAAAGGCATTGGCCAACTTCATTTGCATTTCATGTGAGGAAAATTGTTTTACACATCTTTTTTCCTTTTCACTTTGATGGATTGGCAGGCCACAAGTTGATGATTTCATTACGCCTTGACTCGAAGAGTCTTGACCCGATCTCACACTCTGCCACAGGTGTCAATTGGAAGAATATTAAAAAAGAAAATTGTGAAAAGTAATTCATATCCTTGATAAGGAGAATGTTTGGATCGCTAGTAATTACTTTTTGATAAATAATGTCGTGTTAATTAGTTTCCAATTTACTACTAAAGTTTAAAATTTATAAACATTTTCTCAAACTTAGAACTTATTTTCTGGAATAAATCGAAAGAAAGAATGAAATTGAGGCATATTTAAACACCTATGTACATATGTACATCATTAATGATTGATTAATTTCTAAGTTTTAGTACATTTTGTGATTACTTTTAAAATAAACAGAAAACTACAACTAGTTGCTGCCATTTGGCATAAATTTTTTTTACAATATAATTAAGGTTAGCAGTGAATAATTATATTACAGAATTAATGAGACAATTTATATTTGGCTAGCAAGGCTATTAAACCTTAAAAATAAGCCGTCTCAAGGACTTCTCTCAAAAATATTAATTTCTTCAAAGCTAAAACTAGTTGAGAATCACAACTAAATAAAGTAAAGAAATCTCTTTCTGCATAGCCTTGGATGCTATTGGATTATAGAAGCTTTAATTTGTTAGGAAAAAATATTAATAAAGGTAATAACAAAAGAATTTAGAAGCCAAACGAAAATTAAGCATTTGTTGAAAAATGGCAACTTTCAAGAAAAACTTGTACAAAATATATTGTATTAAGCCATTGTGATAACTTCAAAAAACTAATGATATATGATAGTTTTTTTTTTAACTATCACATTTTTAAACGAGTAGATAGATTGGTATTTATTTGGTTTCAAACCATTTGCTTTTCTTGTCGTTGAAAAAATTGATGTAAAAAATTTGTTTAGCTACTCTTTTGATGTGTTCGAAAGAACACTTGTTGCAAGTTATGGCAATTTTACTAGAGGTAAACTAGATGTATATATAGAATACATCCTACAAATGCTTGGTCTTTGCTTTTTTTCGTTTTTTGCATTTTTTTGTAGCATAAATGCAATTTTCTCTCAAAACGATTCTTCTTGGCAAGAGTCATTCCTTATTCAATCATTGTTTGTATATGTATGTGTACATACACCCACAACTCACAAGAAAATGCCCCCCCTCTGCTCACTACTTTAGTATACTGCTTCCACTCCCTCCAACGTGCTTCATTAGAAAACATTCTCCCAGATGACACATTACTGTCACTTGGCGTTATGAGCTAAATTTATTGATGTTCGCCTGGCCAGCCCTCAGCTAACAGCTAACAGGCAGCATCTCCAAGATCTTCATCGTCTCTGCCTTCTTCTTGTGGCAAAGTAAAAAGAATCTTTTTTTCGTGTCAGCGCATGCCAAAAAGTATTTTTGAGAGGCCTCATTGGAAAATGTCAACATGCATCATGGTCCGGAAAGCATTTTTAAAGCATTTGATTTGTGTGCGGCTTGGTGGAAAACAAGACCTCACGGCACGAACTCGGAGAGTGCATGGAGAACAAGATGAAGGAGGAGAAACTCATTTCATAATGTGTTGTGTGTTGTGTATGCCAGGAGAAAAACCAAAAACAAAATCGCTGACATCTATTTGGTCTGCAACAAAAACAACTGCCAAGCCAACTAATTTATAGGAAAATTCCTATGGAATTTACTTGCGGAATTTGGTAAATCATGACATAAATTAACCATGTGATGAGTAGAAGGAGGAAAAGTAAGAAAAGATGTATGTGTGTGTCTCTATGTGTGTGTGTATGTGTGAGTAGGAGGTGTTGTTCGAGTGCGTGTTAGTAGAGCAAATACAACATTTGTTGCTGATGCAACCGTCGCTTTTGTTTTTGTTTTTTTGTTCATATTATTTTTTAGTTTAATTATCATAATTATTGGCAATTATTCAACATTTTGTTAAGCGCGTGTAACTAATGGTTATTTCTTCTTCTTCTATCATATTCCCCTTCTTTTCTCTCACTCACTCTCACTCACTCTCGCTGCTGACGACTAACTAACTAACTGACTTTCTTCTGTCGTAATAACATAGTAGCTGCATAAGATGAGACTAACTTTAGTATAACCAACCATCGATAAGTTTTTCTGCTTAGCGATGCGTAAGTCAATTCACTTTTATTTTTCACTTGCTGCGGTAATCATTTAATTTAAAATCAACGGGTTTAGTTAATTTTTATGTTTTGTTTTTTTTTTTTTATGTAATTGTTTGCTTAATTGCTAGGCAATTAAAATGTTTTTTTTTTTCTTTTTTTTTTGGTGAGTTAAGGGCGGAGTTTTTAGAAGATTTACTATCCAACAGATATGTGAGGTGTATGCTTAGGTATATTACAAATAAGTACAATTTTTACAAGCAAGTGAAGAGCCGATATTATACTATATTATACATGTACATATGTACGTATATGTAAATGAGGTCAAGAGCTTGAAGCCAGCTGCATTCGATCTCATTTCATCAATGAGAGAAGTGTTTTCTTGTTTTTCTTTTTGTTTTTGTAGTTTTTCTTAGTTTTGTTTTTTGTTTCGGATTTTTTTTTTTCTTTAGCATTGCATAATCATCATAATTTGTTGTCCACTTGATGTCCACTTGAGTTGCACTCTTTTTTTATACCATACACCCATAGGGTGAAATGGTATATTAAAGTCGCTAAAATGTATGTAACAGGCAGAAGGAAGCTTTTCCGACCCCATAAAGTATATATATTCTTGATCAGCATCAACAGCCGAGACGATCTAGCCATGTCCGTCTGTCCGTCCGTCCGTCCGTCCGTCCGTCCGTCCGTCCGTCCGTCCGTCCGTCCGTCTGTATGAACGCCTAGATCTCGGAGACTATAAGAGCTAGAGCCACCAAATTTGGTATGTAGACTCGTGTCATATGTACGCTTATCGAGTTTGTTTCAAATGTTTGCCACGCCCCCTACCGCCCCCGCAAATGATATAAAACCGATTTTCTTAAACACTATAGCAACTAGAGACACAAAATTTGGTATGTATATTTGCTTAGTAAACGCGCACATTTTGTATTTATAAAAATTTTGCCACGCCCCCTACCGCCCCCGCAAATTAAATAAAACCGATTTTCTCAAAAACTATTTCAACTAGAGACACCATAGTTAGTATAAATATTTGCTTAGTAATTGCGCACATTTTTGATGTGTAAAGATTTTGCCACGCCCCCCTCCGCCCCCGTAATTTGAAAAAACTCGATTATCTCCCGTAATTTTCTACCTTGTGCAATCAAATTTAGCACACTTAAATTTGATACTAATATCAAGCAAAATACCAAATTTGATCAAAATCGGACTAAAAATAGCCAAGTTATGCATATAAACGTTTTTCCATATGGCCGGAGTTGGCCGTTGGCTGGTGGGGGCGCTAGGGTGCTCGTATGCTTGAGTGAGCGAAATACTAAGATATGCTTGTGAAAAGCATGTGAACAGTTTTTTTTAAATACGAAAATGTATTGGTTATTATAAATTTAAAATATTTGTTTTACTGGTGTATGGTATATCCAAGTCGGCGAGACGACTTACTTACTTCATTTTTATTTGTGTGTGTGAGTGTGTGTATTTGTGGCTCAGACCAAGTGCAGCAGCAGAGATTGAAGCTCCACTTCCAGGTGCATATAATTATTGGTATACTCTCTACCATGAGAGTTTTATAGGTTAACTGACAAAACTTGACCAACCGAGAATTAAAGCCAACAGCTTGCTATCAGCTGAAATATTTATTGTCTGAAGTTTTAGCTTTCTCGAACAAGTCTTAACAAGTTTTTCGATTTTTTTCCAAATTTTACCAAAAAAAAAAAATGTAGAATGCATTTCTTGATTTAGACCCTAGGATTTCATAATAAAAAAAATTTAATATGGTAACAATATACATATATGTAAATAGCCTAAACAATTTAGTTACTTTCTAGGGAAATTTTAGACTGCAATGCTAGAGAATACTTAATGTAACAAGAATTATCTAATAAAACTTCAGACATTTTTTATGGTCAATCAATATTTCAAATTCAAAACCGTTCAGATCTAAATTTGATTGTGAATTTGACATAATATAAAACATATTGCCCACAGGCTAATTCTCTATCGTATATGCCATCTTTCGATAATACAAAATGCGAATTATTCTGAAATTTGATAACTGATCTAGCAAAAAATCATATTTAAGTAAGCGTTAGAGACCAATTTGTTAGGGCAGTTTTGAAAAATCATTTCAGATATGACGTTAAAAATTTAGTTATATACATAGAGCTTAAAATATTTATTAATTTAATTAAAAAAAATTTTTGAAACTCTATTTCTCCTAATTAAAAATCAAAGTTCTTGCTTTTGAGTACTTTAAACATGTTTTAAATGCTATGAATAAAATGAAGATAAACTTGGTATATTCATTACCTGCTGAATTAAATTTCTGATTAAAAACGATAAGATACGATTTTTGTTAGCAAGACAGCGAAAATATGTGACTCTCTTTGTTTTCCAAGTATTTGAATTGAAGAATATTTCTTTAATAAATGGACCAAAAAAAACGTCTGCCAACCAACTCTCAATTTAAATATAACTGTTTTTTTTTTATGCAGCCTAATCATCAATTATAAAACATTTATTTAGGGCATTTAAATATCGATTTGCTTGCCGCTCCCTTGATCGCTCGCCTTTTTTTCTTCTATCTTTCTTTATTCGTTTCGTTTTGACTAGAGAAGTTCGTGTTTGTTTTTCACAACTGGCGGGCATTTAAATTGTCTTCAATTGCGCACATTACATAATTAAGACAGCAGCAGCAGCACCACCACCACAACCACTAGCACCGCCACCTCTGCCAAGCACCACCACCGCGAAATAGCAGCCGCAATAGTACGCCGGAGTCAAAGTTGTTGTTTGGGGCTGACCGGCACTGTCTGACTGAGAGACTGACTGACAGCCCATCAACATCAACAAAATGCTCAACACCTCACAAAATGAACGAATGAAAAAAGAAAAGAAGCAAAACGACAACCTCATGACTTTCCCGCTTGGAAATTCAAGCTGGAGTTAAAGACATGGAGTTGGAGTTGGAGTTGCGTCGCTTGGCTGTCTGGGCCGGACTTGAGTTTGTTCGTATTTTTCGATGCATCATCGCATAATCAAAGAGTCATAAAAACCAATAATCATTATTAAGCAAAACAAGCCAATTAATGCAGCAACAACAACAGTAATTAAATGAAAATAAAACTCTTAGATTTGGCCAACATTGCAATATAGCGACGAGACACGAGAGAAAAAAAAAACAAAATAAATAAAAAATAAAAACGGGTCTATTATGGGTTAATGGAGAGGGCGACTGAACTGAACCGAACTAAACTGAGCAAGTGGCAAGTGGCAAGAGGCAAGAGGAAGGAGATTGAAGGTGGGGTGGGTAGAAATGAAGGGGGTATTAAAATTATAATTGCAGCTGTTGCTAATTTTGCCATTTGTGTGCCATAATAGAGCAATAAATTGTGGTAAGCCAAGAGCGAATATTATGAAAAAAGAAAAAAAAAATGAATAAAAATATGGCATATGTCTACATACATATGAATATAAAACGGGAAGAATTTATACATAGATTAACTAATGCCAAGCAATTAGTGTGGAAAATTGAGTGGAAAATATTGATCATTGCGACAAATTGATCAAAAATCTATCTATCATATGGACTATATGAGAGAATCAAAAGTGAACAATAAAAAGTGCGTCCTGGTTACAACAATTTACACAAATCAAGTTTGCCGCACTTTGAAAATTAGTGAAAGTTGCGCCCAAGTTGTTGTTGTTGTCGTTGTTATTGCTGTTTGCTGCTTGCCGGCTGCTTGTGGCCATTTTTGAACAGTAGCCCAGACCTAGGGCAATATCGTGTTAGGCGATCTAAAAAATTGATTAAGAAAGAAAATGAAGCGAAACGAAATAAGAAAACAACAACAACAAAAATCATACCAAATGCAAGTATAAGGGCAATCTGTGGGTCAACGCTAATTGATTGGAAAGCCTTTTCCTTTCAGATCAATGGCCAACAATTGTTGTATAGTTATCAGCACAATCAAATATATATGTATGCATGATGACCCATGGCTAATTTGCCAACATAAATCGAATTATCGAAAATCATTAATCAAGCAACGAACGACAAATGATTAACTCAGACAAAAGCTTTCAAACATTTTCACGAAATATCTTCATATTGGTTGCATTTAATGTGGACAAATGGAAATTCTTACAATGTATCTTAAAGTTTATGCATTTCTCTACCATATATATGAGATAGAAAGAAAATTCAAGATAAGTTTTCCTCAACAGCAGCCTTTCATTTTCAGTATAATGTAAGGAAATTACCTTAAAAAGAAAATCGTCATGGGAGATCTCCCTTTTATAATTTTGCATTTTCTTTACTTCATTTAAATTGCAAAGGACCTCTCTTCTCTAAATTGAAATTAATTAATTTTAACAACTTTACATATTAGTGTTTAAAAAATTCAACAGACAAATTAAATTTTTAAGTATAAAGATTATTTTATGGACATTACTTTTACGGCCCTTTCACCCATATTTACATTTAAGTAAGTACTCATCATTTTTTTTTTAATTACCAACTCAGCCTCCCACGTTTCAATCATTTTTTAAATTAAACGGCTACATTTTATAAATTTATTGAAATTTTCAGTCAATCTTCAAAAAATCTTAACTAAACCGATAACTAACTTTAGTTTGATTCCTTTTCATTGGCAATTGAAAAACGTAAAATCTTTCAGCAAATATCAAATCCAATCCAACCCAATCCATTCGCATCCAAAATGCGAATTTGGCATTTGAAAGCTTTTTCTCAACATTTCCATCTATCCAATCTGTCTTTCACCTGTTTAAAATTCAGCCATTTCATTCATAGTATGTATTATAATTTGAAAAATGTTTACAGCTCGTTTCATTTTAAGTTTTTGGCTCTTAGTTTGGTATTTTTTTTTTTTTGTTTTTGTTTTTTGGCTTTTGCCCCCTTTCCTTTTTGTTTCTCTCCCCGTCCCCGTAATAATCATCATCATCGTCCCATCCTGCCATTTACAATTGACTGTTGGCTTTTGGCTGTTGTTGTTGTTGCTGCCGTCCGTCAGTTGGTTCGTTCCATTTGTCGTTTTCCTTTTTAAGTGCTGAATTTTTCATGTGCATTTAATTAGTTGAATTATGGCTGCGAAATGTGGCGACTGGCAACTCTTTGCCAGCCAGCATAAACATTACAATCTATTAAAAACGAAAAAAAAAAAAAAGATTTTACAATATAAAAAAATATACACACATACACAACTAACTAACAGAAAATAAAGTAAACACTTTGCCATATTGTGCGACAACTTTCGCGAAATAATTTTATAGACTGTCCAACTGGACAATAGACCTGCTTGGACTCGGCGGCAATCAATTCCAACGATGTCACCTTTCGAATTTCGGCGTTTTACTCTCCGTTTTTTATGTGTGTGTGTGTGTTTTTTTTTTGAGGAAAGTTCATAGACAACAAGGTAAAAGGTTATGCAAATTCAAGTGCCACAAATATGAGCGGTTAACAAAAGAAGTCACAGAGTAAAAAATTTCATATGTGACTTTTCATTTATTTTGCACAACAAATCAAGGTCAAGTCTTATCTATCTTCCTCAAGTTAAAAATTCAAAATCATCGAAAACAAATATTTATAAGTGGGTCAATCAGATGGTTTATTAAGATTGCTTTAATGCTTCAAATCGACAAACATGAAAGAGTCGTCAGTATATAGGAAATCAGTTTTTAAATTAGCCCTTTTTCGCATGCGCTTTATGGCATTAAAATGTATAGAACATAATCATTACAAATTTTCTTCAATATAAGAATTTAAATGACTTTCAGAGCGAATTATTTTTGTTGTTTTTCTAAATCACATCATAAAGGGTTGCTGCCCTAATTTCAATACCGAGAAACTTTCTTTAAGAGATCACAGAAAAAAACAAACATTATGTATAGTAGAAAACCCAATCCAGACTTTTGGGTTTTGGCCGGCAAGCCTCTCTTGACCTTTGGCAACCTAAGTAAATTCATTTTTAATGATTTCCATTCTGTCCTTCAAAATTAATTACGCCCTTTACTTTTGATGTTTGAACTTTACACTCGTACAATAAATCTCTTACCTGGTGGCACGCTAATTACGCCCGGCAATCTTTTAATTAACTATACCAGCAATTTGGAATAACTAACAAAAAGGGCGACCCAAAAAATAAAACAGAAAGACAAAAACCAAAAACCAAAAAAAAAGCAAAAATGTTGAAAATCTTGGTCTGTTCTCTCCGACTTGATGAGTCGCCGTCTTATTATTACAAACAATTCTTGTCACTAATTACAATGTAGAAGAACAAAATAAAAAACGAAATGTTCAAGAAGAAAGAAACAAAAAAAAAAAAGCATCAACAAATGTAAACTGGGTCAAGTTGTTGTAGTTGTCGTTGCCGTTGCCGTTGTCGTTATTGTTGCTGTTGTCGGTCGAAAAATAAACAAATTGTGGAAAAACTCAAGATCATTTTATCTGCGGTTTCATTTTGAGAGTGTGTGTGTATGTGTGTGTGTCTATGGGTATATTTGCTTTTCTTTTTCTCTTTTATTGTTGTTGTTGTTTTTGCTGCTGCTGCTGCGGTGTGCTTTAAATTTTAATTTGTGTAATTTACTTGCAGAGTTTGCTAAGTAAGCACTTGCCGGATTCTTAAGCTAAGTTAATTTAGCGCAATTTAATTCAAAACAATTGCTAATTAAAACATTTTCATACACGAAATGTAAAATTTACGATTATTTAATGAACCAAAATGATGGCCATAGAGCGGAGAACTACAAACAAAGAATTAAATGGCCAGGGGTCACCATACTAATTGGCAGTCTTAACTGATGATTCTCAACTGCTTACTAAGACTACAACTTAGTCAGTCAAATCACAAATCATCCATGGATAATACAGAATTCTTTTGTAATGCGGGAAGTTATTAATGTTAGGCATTAATACCCTTTTTTTCTCTACAATGATTTTTGAAAAAACGAATGTCATATAGTTTAAACAGCAAATTCTTTAAAACTTACACATAAAAAAAAAATTGCATATATACTATACATTCTGATAATTCGTTTTAAAAACAGTTTTAATCTGCATAAATCCATTTAATGAGCCGATCTGGAGTTTTTTTTTTTTTTGTTTTGACTTTTAATGGTAATAAAATTGTATAATTATCTGTTAAGGAACTCTTGCTTGTGGCATAGAAAAATATTATCCTTATGCAAAAATCGTATGATTCCTTTCCAAATTGATATTGGCGTGCTTTATGTACAATATTTTGTTTAAAAATCCTAACCGCTTTATCTCATTCAACATTCAACTTGACTATCTGCCAGTGTAATTATCTAATTCTAAATCTAATTCAGGTTAGTAAAGTGATGTAGATCTCTTATTCAAGTTAGTCAATTGCACAAAAGTCAAAGGCAAAAGTGGTCTTGATATTTATTTTCAACTTGTTTAAATTTGCCCTCGAGCTGCTAAACAAAAGATTTGATTTATATACTATATACTGAAAATGATATACAATGAAAATGTTATGCATACATATATATAGTCCTGATCAGCACCATTAGCAGAATCGATGTGGTCATTCTAGAACTCAGAAGAAGACGATATTTATCACGCAAAGGGTTAAAAAAAGCAATTTGTTAAACTTAATTAATTCAAAAATTGCATACCATATTTTAATGTTAATTCAAAGTTAATATATAGGAGTTTAAATTGATTTAGCCAGACGAGTTTACATGGCATTAAAATTTATAAAACCCTATATACATAAAAGGGGATAATGACTAAGTTAGAGACTGTAAGAGTTATTTAGTTTGCTTTTGTTGTTAAGAAAGTTTATTAATAAGTAAAAAATTTGCTAATCATTGATTAAGAAAGAATAATGATATTGATTGTAAGCCCTAAAAGAATTTAGGAACTATAAAAATGTAGTTGATTGCCAATGCTTGGCAATAATTTCTGATTTCCACCTTGTTTTCTCCATCAATAAGCAAGTAACCAAACTTAATACTTATATTTTATTATGACTAAAGAGAGTGGTAAGTTGACGGTGGCGTTGGTGATTTCTTATAGATCATTTCAACCGTGCATTTCCGGCCAGCACCCCAACGAGCAAATAACCACGTGCCCATAGATTAAAGTTAACCATTTTTTTTTTGTTCAGACTTTTTGGGTTGTTTTTTTTTACAACGAAGCAAAATAAATACTTGATGAGAGCGAAAGTGAAACGCAGATACATCAACAACAACAAAAGTCTAATCAGTCTAACAGCAAGAGCAACAACAACGACAAGTACATATCATGCTTTAAACTCTCTTTCTATGTCATTGACAGACGCGTAGTCGTCGTCGTCGTTGGTCGTTGGGTCGTATATATACTTAGTTGAATTTTTTTTTTTTTGTGACTGACAAATGAAAATCTCAATTGGCTATCGCAAGACAATCAAAAGACGAAAAACTCACAGAGACACAAACGAACAGAGCCCACAGAGCGATGAGAAGCTGAACCTGCGTTCGATGTTGCTGTTGCTGTTGCTGTTGCTGCTGATGGTTGCAAACATTACACATTACAACTAAGCAAAAGAAATGACAACAACTGCACACTAACAACAGCAACAAACAAACAGCAACAACGACGACAACAACAACCACATACGAAAATTCACTTTCACTCATCGCTTTTTTCTTCTTTTTCTTCTTCTCGCTCTTTCAGTCTCTGTCTAAATTTTTGAAAACGTCATCATGTCGCCTCGATAGAGAAGGAAAACAAAACATTCCCTCCACCCTCTATTCCACCTAACAACCGCCCGCCCCCTCCCCCCAAAATCTGTTGCCACTCTTTGAAACAACAAAGAAAATCCAAAGATCTTTGCTGATTGATGAGTGGTAGAAAGAAGAAGTAAAGTGATGTAAATGGGCGGAGGTGTCGGTTTGGTGCAAAGGTAAATCATCTGCCGCCAAAGTAGAACAAACAAAACAAAATAAATAATTATACGAAAAAACGAAAATTTGTCACACACACACACACACATAAAGACAAACACCGGACTGCAAGTTTTGAATCGTCTGTCTACTGCCTGTTGGCCTGCCTTTCGGGCTTGTCCAATTAAATGCAAATTTTCTTTTATTTTTCCACCATTTCGCTTTTAGAAATCGAAGCCAAACCGCTGCCAGGAGCCATGAAAATGATAGAAAACAACAACAAAAATCCGAAAAACAAGAAACAAACTGAAATAAATTGAAAGATGCAAATAGTCTTTTCACCATGTTTCTCTCTCTCTCTTTATCTCTCTTCTTTTTTTTTACTAGATGACCACCCACATGGCCATCTATGGCCGGACCAAACGTCTCACTTCCAACTTCAAACGTTCAGACACAGACTAGAGACCAGGCCAGGCCAGGTTAGGTGAGGCCAACTACCAAATCGTTTTCAAAATTTATGTGCATTTTGAATGGAATCACCACCAATTCACCAATTCATTGCGTGGGCGTGGTGGAACAAACAAAAAAAAAATATATATATAGGCATATGCATATACAGAGAAGATCTCTTTAACATACTCTGTCTCTGTGTGTGTGTGTTAGTGCGTGTGTTTGTGTCTATTGAATTTCTATTGAAACTAGCGAAAGTAACGCTAACTGAAAGCAAATGAACTAGTGAGAGTGACTATTTCTTCTAAATATGTCATATTTCTTGTTGTTGTCTTTGTTTCTCCCCTTCAGAAACTATGTAATCATATAGGTGAACTGATCATTCAAGATTAAATATTCATACAATTATTTCAATGGGTTATTATGCAAGGCAAATAAAACAGAAGATCCAGCCACATCTTGTCTGGAACAATACCAAACCGATTGGGTAAAGCAGGATAAGATAAGCTGATAAGCAATAACAAAAATTTATATAATATAAATTTATTGGGATCAAAATCAAAAGATTCCTAACAAAATGGCTAATAAAATTTAGGCTTGAATTGAAAAGATAACATAGAATTAGCCTATATAGAGTTGGCCAACCTGCCGCGGGACGCAGCAGACAGAATAAACAGACCAACTGACTAACTGAAGCTAACTATGAGTTGAATTTAAATGTCTATGGGTCTTTAGAAAAGTAGAAAATTGGCAGCTGTTTGCAGTGTTAAAACCCAAAAAGGCTCATGTAAAGCATATTAAGTTTTAGAGTTAGGACATTAAAATTGGGCAAGATTAATTACAAAGAATCTGTCAAGATGTCAATTTAGACCATGAAGAAAAAAAAAAGCAGACTCTGCTTTTAAACTATGTATTACCTATAGTTCTAGTTTAATATAAATTTGTGGTGGCCAGATCCAGTGGTTAACAGGATTAGCAAAAGCTGAAAACTTGATTCAATGTTCAATCTTTTTCTAAAATATAGTTCAGAGCAAAATAGTTGACAAAAAATTTAATTTAAAAAAGGCTACAATTTTTAAAATACTTTGAACTTTGCTGATCTGTAACGTTGCCAAATTTCGAAACGATTTTCAAAATGAATATCTCATTTTTGAAATCATTCTTTTAAAATCATTTTGCATTAGAATGTAAGTCACGCTAATAATCAAGTTAGTAGCAAAATATTCCACTAAACCTAAATTTCATGAAGCTCTAATTTAGTCAATTTTTAGAGTATTTTAAAAATTCATGTCATTATTTTCAAGTTAGACCAATGTCTTTCTGTATTAAAATCTTGAGAATTAAATTTTTGGCCAATTTTCGCAAAATATCATCAAACAAATCGGGTCAAAGCTAATTTTTCCAAATATCATATTTTGTGATGTCATTTTAAAATATATTAAATCCCTATTTAGTCGACATATAACATGTTGAAATTGGCAAATTAACAGACCAGAAACCAGCTTCAAGCAGCCAAAAAAAAAAAGAATATGTCTTGGCTTAAACACATGGGAATTGGTCAATACCAAAGAAAGATCGTTAATAAAGAGAGTGGCCTTCTACAATTAAGAGATTAAAAATAGAGGAATAAACGTTTTGGCAATAGCCTGATCTGTACCAGCTTTATTATGGATCATAGTCAAGTATTATTGATACACTAATTGAAAATATTCTATACTCACCTCCTCTGATTTATTCCGTTGCAAAACTTTTCAATAAGAGTGCCATTTTTATAAAGTTATTGCCTTTCAAAGTCATTGAGCTGACATGAGTTTGATACGATTTGACTCAACTCAACTGAACTCAACTCAACTCGACTCTAAGTCAATTTGCTGATGATGAAAAATGTATCTATATATGAACTTTATGGAGCGGAAGATGCTCACCGTCGTCATCGTCATCGTCGTCACTGAAAAGCACCTTCTAAGCACAAGGTTGTGTAGAAATAGCATTCAGAATTATATACCAAAGTTTATGAACTCGCAAAATGAAGTCGCAGTTTTGATTTATAGCTCTTAAAAACGAGAGACTGTAAAATCATTGCTGGCTCTGCAGTTTTTGGTCAAAACTAAGCCGCCCGCCATCCCGCCATCCCACCACCCCACCACCCACTACTAGCCATTCTCCTCTATGTGTTGCCTATGCGAAAATTTGCAATTCACATTTTTGGGCAAAAAGCAGAAACGTCATCATCATCCTCCTTCGCTCTGCTAATTCGTGGCTCATTTCAATTGTTTGAAATTAATTTGTTTCCGTTTGTAATTAAATTTGCTAACTCAGCCAGCCAGCATACGGACGAAATAGACAGAGCGGAGCACCTATCCGTAAGAAGATAAAAAACAAAACAAATGGGGTCAAGCAGCTAAAAACTGACCTTAATCGCAACTTGTGCGCAATTATAATTTATTTATTATAAGTCCATTTTTTTGGACTATTTCTTTTTTTTTTTTTTTTGCTTTTGTTAAAGGTTTCTTTTTTGGGGTTTACCTTCAAGCAATTGCAGATCGAAATCAAAATCCATGACAAATGATTGTGGCTAAATAACAATTAGATGCCATCGAATTGAACTTCAAGTAGTATAACTGAAGAGAATTGTTAAATTGTTTTCGAATTCGATACACTATTATTTACCACTTTATGCGTTTTTATGTGAAATTTATTTCTTCTCATACCCTATAATTATTTTAGCAGGTGTTGATAGGCTGAGTAAAGTTTAATTTAGTGCCAAAAAAAATTAAAATAAATAAGACTGATATACATACTTATGTCCGATCTAGTAAAGAGGAAATTGAAGGGTTTATTTATAACAGATACATATAAAGAAGAATCCGATCTAAATCAGACAAACTTCATTTTGTTCGATTGAATTTTGCCTGGTCCTTTTGATCGCACATGACGTTAGTTTTCCGACAAAAGTTCTTGGAGGTTGAGAGATTCTTATGAATCCACCATAAAGTCAAGATGAATACTACCTGTCTTTGTCTATAACGAACAATTTAGCTGGAGAAATTTGCATGGAAAAAATGTACAATTGGCCTAATATTCTGAATGAAACCAAAAACACGTAAAACTAAGCCAAGATCGTACTTGCATGTCTAAACACAAGTTATTTTCGCATGTAATAGTGACAAACCATGGCCATTGATTAATTTTGGCTAGCATTTCATTTGGCAAGCGATTCAATTGTCTTTTGCAAAACGAAATTTGCTGTAAGTATTTGTACTTGGTTGTCGTTTGTTTCTTTTATTGCTATTGTTGCTGAATTTCTTGTCAATTCATTGGCTTTAATTGCGTGTTGGTGTTGCCGTTGCCATTGCCGTATTGTGAATTTGTTGGATGGATAGATGGATGGATGGAAGGGGAGGGAAGGGTATGGAAAACATGATAATGATATATGGCCTGCAGCATAAATTTCGTATTTGTGTATCTTGTGGTGTGGTCAAAAAGATTGATGGTGTTATGCAATGCGAAACCCTTTCTGTCTGCCACAAAAACCGAAACCTTATCGGTAATGCGCATCGTGGCGCAGCAGCGCAAAAGCAAAAACAACCGTTCAGAGTTCAGTTGCAGGCACGCAAAATAATTTTTTTTTGTATATAGAAAAGGAAAACAAGTGAACTGAACCTCCACCTCAAACTCCCACTCACTCTCTCTCTCTCTCCCTTTCTTGTACATTCTCTTTCTCTGTTCTCCTTCTTTTTTTTATTGTATTAAAGCCAAGGCAATGCCAAAATCCGCTTTGAAATGAAATTAAAATACAGCAACAACAATAATAATAACAACTACAAGAAAATTTTTATCATTTGGCTAATTTTTGTGCTGGCTGACACGCAAACCACCTAAAGTCAGCAAAACCCGAGTCAAAGCCCGAACCAGAGCCAGAGCCATAGCCAAAGACAAAAGCCAAAAGCTGGAAGTTGAAGCCAAAGCAAAGTGCAAAATGTCGCGGCATTATAAATTGAAATGCTTTTTGCAAACGGAAACAGACGTATGAGAGGGTCCTTAAAACTGACTGACTGACGGACTGACTGACGTTATCCTTCTCAGAGAACCTACCCCCGAAATCTACACACAAACACACACACCAAAACCAAATCTCACTTTTTGCCAAAATAAATAAAGTTCATTTGCCGCAGTCTAGACAAGCGAAATTTGCCAACAACTGCAATGGCTGATGGGCTTGATGGTTTGAGGCAAAAGATACAGGGTGTGTATATGTGTTCTGGGTGTGGGCTATAGCTGCCAAAAAGGACATTAAATCATTCGGCCAGGTTTATATTGGAAAGAGAGCCAAAAACCCAGAACCCAGGCCATGGCACTGGCCATGGCCATGGCCCAGGCCCAGGCCCAGGCGAGGCCAGACAGACAAGGTTGTTCCTTCCAACTATCTGTATATATATCTACATATATGTAAATGTATGTGTGTCGGTGTCTATCTGTGTCTGTCAGTCGGTGTGTGTGTGTGTGTGTGTGTGCTTTTGCTGCAGCAAATAATAGTAATTTGGCTAATTCAAAAATTGCTGCTTTCGGCCGCTGTTGATGTTATTGTTGTTAGTGTTAAGCCGTTTTGCTTCTAGCCATGAACTTGAAAAAGCATTTCACATTTTCAATTCTCGTTTTCCACACAGCGTTTTATTTCCATTTACTTTTTTTTTTTTTGTTGTTGAGCTAACAATGTGATAATTAACATGCATATTAAATATTCAATTTCACACTGTAATTTTGTGACAATTATTTTTAAGTTTTGCGAAAATTTTTACACCTTCCATTAGGCATACGTAAACATATTCTTAAGTTTCTTATATTAAAATTAATTTGAATTGCTGTTTACTTTACAACCTGTTGAATTGTTAAACTTCTATACAAACTGTTTGAATTATACAAATTATATATGGTAAGTATTTATTAATTTTCTTTAATTTGGAAATTGTTAAAATTTGACAACATGAAAATCCGAACAATAAAAAAAACAAAGTTAACATTTTTTAAAGCTCTGAAAACCACAAATATTTGTTTATAAATATTTTCATTTAGAATGCAGTGGGAACTCTATAATTTTCGAATCTTAAGTATTAAGGTATTCAAAAACTGCCTTTGGAAAATAGAGAACTTGAATTTTCAATGAAATCAACTAATGTTCATTTCTCCCGCATCCACTTTGGAGGTTTTTTTTATATTTTTTCCACTCTTTTGAGCTTAATTATATAGCAGAATACTTTATAAATATATGACTATAAAAAACCATTTATATAATTGGGAGACCAATTTTTATTTTCAACCTTAGAACTCTCAACAAGATTGGAAATTTTACTATTTTGAAGTTTGTTTTTTTTTTCTGTAGCGATCACTCAAACATTATCTCGAATCTTATTAGTTCAGCTGTCACACCCTGCGTATACGTTATTGTTGGCCAAAAAAGGGACATATGCGGTGATGGATTAGCAGGATAAGCAAATGCTACTAAATTCATAAATACTCTTAACTTGTCGAAACATAGCCAAATATAAACCGATTTTCGACAGTGATATCTTATTTAAATGGACTTAAATTGAATTTTAAATTGGATTAATTATCAAGTTATCTTTTCAAGCAAGAACAACAAATGTTAATAAACATCAAAGTTTATCAATAATTCTTAAATTCCGGAAGCTCTAATTTGTTTAATTTTTTGAGTATTTGAAAAATTCATGGCTTTATTTTCAAGTTAGAATAATGTTTATCAATCTGCATTAAAATATCAAGACCTAAATTTTTTGCAAAATATCATGCCGTATACTTCTTGATTTTTGTTTAAAATCGGATGGAAAATAATTTCTTTAAATATTTAAGAGTTTAATGCCATTTTAAACCATGTAAAATTATGATTAAAATAATATATAACTTTTTGAAATCATTTAGAAATTGTATTAGAAAAAGAAGACCGACTAACCAAAATGTTATTTCTAAAAATTCTAAAAAAAAGCCATTATGTGTCGAACTTTTCTTTTTCCAATTTTTATTTTCATTATGATCTCAAAAGCTATTATTTTTTTGGTTTTTTAATTGCCCCACGCTGGCTTAATCCGGCACTGGGCAAAGAAGCCTGCATATCTTTTAATCAAACACTACTGGTTACGTCTCAATTAAAAAATACCTATTACTAGTCTAATTTAATAAAGATTTTTCGATATTCGATTGTTTGCTATAAAAAGCTGTCAAACAATATACAAACTAAATGACGCAGCTTGTTTACAATGCTTGAGAGAAGTCATCTGGCAGGTGCAATAGTGTTAAGGGTCTGAAAAATGTTACTAACTTATTGACCTTCCCTCGTGATAATAAAATAGTCATTTATTTAAATTTGTTTATTGAAATGTTATAGGTGCAAAATAATTGCTGAAAATAATGAGCTGCAATGAAATGGCAATTAGACACACTGCAATAACGTTTACTACTTTTGGCATACTTTTTTTTTAAAGGTATTATTAATGTGTGATGAAATCATTAAAAATTTTAAAATAACAAAGACTCAAAAAAAAAAAGACGAACTAAAAACTTTACTGCTTTCTTGACAATACTTTTATATGAATATTTAATCTATTGGGAATATCACAGATCATAAATTTATGTTATTTTTATTGTTTTTAAATATGGGAAATATCTACAGTAACATTTCTGTTTTATCATTCTGATCAATTCCAAAAATTTCTTTTATTTTCTTTTAGTTATTAGTTTAAGCTAGTTACTAGAAAACCGTAAACAGTTGGTAAAAATATTTAACTTTTTTGGAATATTAGATTCTTGCTTTTCCAAAACAATTTATCCACATGGGTTCTTCAATATTTCATCTCACAAATATTTGAAAATGAATTGTCAATTCCTTATTTTAAGCAGTTTATGTTTAAGAACAAGAACAGGCTTGATTACACGAATATTTAATAAATGCCGGAAACTAAAGAAAACTATTTAAAAATTTATCAGTTCATTTATCTATAAATGATCTTGGATATTGGAATTACTTGAAATTTTGTTTGTTATATGTTATTACATATACATATAACGTTCGAAGACAAGTCGAGGGTATATAAACTGCGGTATATATATTACTTTGATATTTTTAATATGAGTTAAACTTTAATTTAACAACACTGACACCAAATTTTTAATTTTCTAAAAAATCATAAAAAAAAATAAACACAACGTACAATTTGACATATACTACATAAACACCAGTTTAATTCCCTCCCCCCACTTAGTAAGTTAGTTGCATCGAAACACCTGAGTCATACATATACATACA
Organism: Drosophila insularis; assembly: GCA_018903935.1. Taxonomy (NCBI): domain Eukaryota; kingdom Metazoa; phylum Arthropoda; class Insecta; order Diptera; family Drosophilidae; genus Drosophila; species Drosophila insularis. Next base: position 1,920,171 of record JAEIFP010000291.1, on the reverse strand, counting down.
CATATTTACAAATACATATATGTGCCATGACAAAGTCAGTATCACCTCATCACCCCTCCCAAGCAATATCAATGAACTTGCAAAAGTGGGGTGTTGCCTATTGTATGCAGGCGTGTCCAGTTAGATGGGGCGTATGAGTAATCTACACGTGTTGGTGATAAAGCAAGAGGAGTGTATGTTAGTGTGTGTGTGTGTGTGTGTGTGTGTGTGTGGGCTAAGCCTGATTGCAGACGAGAGAAAAACAAAAAAAAATAAAAACTTACAAAAAAATGGGAAATATTGTTGTCTAAGCTCTACGAATGGCCGGCCATTTCAAATCGCTCCACCATCTCTGTCTCCATCTGCGTTGGCTTTAATTAAAGAGAATCAACAAAGGCAGCGGCTGGCTGGCTGGCTGGATGGCTGTCTGTCTGGCTGGCGGCAGGCGGCAAGCTCTTGCAGATTTGCATTTTACCCAAAGAGGCCACAAATTGTTGTGCAATTGACTTCAGCAGACACTGCCACTGCTGGTGCTGGGGTGCTAGTGCTTAACGACGCGGAAATATGCGCCTAAGATTCCTCTCATCCCCATACCCAGCTAGCTAAATTGAATTATTATGCAATTAGCAATTAGCATAAATTGAATCGAAAGCCTCAAGAATGCTGCAAAACGAATCTCTTCTCATATGGCAAAACACTTGACTGGGTCAACCATATGAATAGTTGAATTCACATGTATGTATATAGTCAATATATATATACATACATATGTATGTATACTGTTACTATTGCTCCATGGGGCTCTCCAAGGTAACTCTTTACCGACGACCTCTTTGGCTCTTCTCTCTTGTTGTCGATCTTGATTGTTTGCTCATTTAATGCCCACATTTTTGTCAAACAAATAACGAAAAGATTTGTTTCATTGTTGATATTTGCATTTTGCTTAAGAATATTTAGCATTGTATATGTAGGTATGTATGTAGATCTCATCATCAAGTGGCTGGAATTTCGTAATATGCCTCTACGACCTCCTCTTTCATAGAGTTGAAAAACAATGCTTGAACTTCTTCAAGGGGCCCCTCAATTCCATTTCATATGGATGGATGATGCAAAATAATCGTAACACGAATCGCAAATCGCGAATCCCAAACTGAAAGCCAACATAAACCAAAGACTGCTGTGTCATCTTAGCCAAGCTAAATGAGATGGGGCTACAGAGAGAGTCAAAGTCCAAAAAGCAAAAGAAGATGCAATCCAACTGCAGCAGCAGCAGAACAAGCTGAAAGCAATCTGGCTTAATCATGTGCGAAGTCAAAGAATAAAAAAAAAAAGGAAAAACGAAAACAACAACAACTTGCAACAACGTCGCAGCACATAACCGAACGAAATCGAGTTTTTGTTATTCTTTCTTCTTTCTGCCACAACAGCAATGACTCTTCTTAGCTGGTTCTGTTAGCCAAGTCTTATTTTTATATACATATGACTCAACCAGATCCAGAGCTAAGATGGCCAACGATTCCGATACACTTACTAAAAAAATTGAAAATAGAAATTACATGATATTCAACGACCTTTAAATCATTAATTTTAAGCTTACTTTTTCGGACTAGATCAAAAGATTTATGACAAATCTTTTTATTTTGCATCATTTTACATCACATCTTGTTGGTAAACAAACATTTTATCCAAAGTATTAACAATCAACTTAATAGCGTAACTTAATAAAAGCCTAATATACCTCAGAGACAATTCAGACATTTGAGGTCAACAAAAAATAAGCAGCTACAACTTCTTTAAGAATCATAAATCTCTAGCATAGGCAGAATTTGTAATTTGCAAAAACCAAGGGAGGAAGTAACAGCAAAAGCATTATTGACAAGTTAGAAAAAAGAATTTTATGAATAGATCAAAGTCAAATACTGTAGACCCTTCACAGGTGCATAGTAATTTTGAATAGAATGGGGAATTAATTGATGATTCACTTTTAGAAAATGATTGAATATTTCATAATTAAAGCATTTAAACTTATCAAGGACTTTTTCAGGTAAAAGGTTTTGCAGATTCATTACTATCCAAGATCCCTTGCTTTAAACTTATTGAAGACTTTTGGCCAATCTTATGTGAAACAAAATGCAATTTTAGAGACAGTTCGAAAAATAAGTTATTAATATTAATTTCAAGCCTATTTTCTTTGTCATACCGATCAAAAAATGGCATAACCTTTTCATTAAGAGCAAAAATCTATTTATTAATAACTTTATTAATAATGTTAGATGTTTATAATAATTATTATAATCACAGGGGAACTTGATATTTCATGAGAGATAGTGTTATGTTAGATATACCTACATAAAGAATAATGTTAGAGAATTTTAGTAAATTTTGCATAATAAAAAAAACGGAAAACAAATATTCATACAGTTTACAATAATGATGTAGACTTTTACTATAATTTTTTAACATAAACAACAAAAGTTACAAAAAAAAACAACGAAACAATTCCATTCCTTTGATAACAATTAATTAAACTGCATAAACAAAAATATTTTACCTTTTCTATTTACGAAAATATTTCAAAATTTATTATTTATAACACATAGCTGAACATTGTAAAAAAAAATAAATGTTATAACTTGACTAAAAGAATGCATTTTGTTCCAAGTATAGGCTAGTTAGATAGTTCAAGTTCTTAAGCAATAAGAGTAAAATCATAACAACAAGTTACCAAGCTGGTAGAGATGAACTGGTCTGCCACTATGAGGTGGATTCTGTTGGAGAGGAAACGTTATTTCCAGGAAATGCGCTAAACTCTGCCTCTCTCTCTCTCTATCACTCTCCCTCTCTCTCTCTGTTTAACTCTTTCTCTCGATTGATGCTAACTTTCAGGACCAGATAAGAAGGAAATTTTCTTTCATTTCTAGGTGAGGAAAAAATGAGAAAAACCAAACCAAAACTTGATTATGAATCACCGCAAAATACAAAATGGGGAAAACCGTTTTTATGTGGAGGGAAATGCATGTCCGTTGGAAAACATTTTGACTTGATGAGATGTGAACAACACAGTGTGACCTGAACAGCAGAAACAGAAGAAGACGAAGATCTTCTCTCCTACATATACCAAAAAAAAAAAAAAAAAGAAAAACTGAACCCCTCAGAGCTAATTAAGCCGACTCGCATGAGTTGTGGGGTCTGTGTCTCCCAAACAGTTTCAACAACAATGAGAAATCGCTGGCTTCCTGGCATGGAAAAAAAAAAATAACACAGAAGAAAACTAAAGAAAAACTGAGAAAAACTTGTTCATCTTCAGCTAACGAGCGGGGCCAACAGACTGACTGACTGACGGGCAGACGGACACACAAACGACAGGTAGGTAACAGGTAACAAGTAGCAAATGGCAAGTGCAAGTGTAACAGCAACAAAGCACTTGGAGACGACTCCCCCTGAATAGACCAGAGATGAACACGTGATACGATCACGAATTGGGAAATATAAGAATCTGCATTTTCCAATCCTTCGGAATAAATCAATTTAATGTATAGAATTTACTTAAATTGTTAACGAATGAATTGCTGTTATTCTTAGCTGACTAAAGTTAATTGTGAAATGTTATGGGATATAAAACTATCCAAAATTCGTTAAATTGTGAAAAATTAATTTTACAAAGTTTAAGCAATTATAAAGAAGTTAAGTAGAGTCTAGAAGAATAAATGATATATAGTTTGGAGAGAGAGAGAGAAAGAAAGAGAGAGATGAATTAGAAAGCTATTTAAATTTTATTCACTTTTGAAAGGAATTATTCAATTATATTGTAAATGATTGGCGTTAATGTGTTCCTATGTGTTTTTTATTCAAGTCAAGCTCGTTTCTTTAAGCCTTTTACAGACAACTTTTACTTCCTATATATACATATACACACATACTTATAGTAGGATGAACCAAATTCACAAAATCCTGTTTCCGCTCTCTAGAGTCTTGTGAAATGATCAATCACAACCTGCACAACACACGCTCATCTCTGCTAACTACTTGTGATTTTTAAGAGTTGGCTTGGAGAGAGAGAGAGAGAGAGAGATAGAGAGAAGATGGGGCAAAAAAAGATTTTCTGTTAGGTTGACTGCCTCCTGGCATGGGTGGGTGGTTAGGTGGTTAGGGCAGGGCGTTGTTGTGCACAGGGCTCTATGGGCTCTATGGGCTCTGGGACGAAGACAATAAACAAATAAATTACATGAAAGCGGCTGCCACAGTTTGAATCTTTTCAACAAGATAATCACAATGAAGCAGCACGAAATGTGCAGCAATGTGGCATCCTCATTAACCCACCGACTACTCCTCCCCCGCCCCCATCACATCCCATCTCTCTCTCTGTCTGTCTCTCTTGTTTAGCGAGAAAGTGAAAGTCATTGCGAATCCCAATCCTCTAACTCTAAGCAGGCGGCAAAGTAATTGGCCAGGTCGCCACTTGGGTTAATTAAAACGCACAGAGAGTGAAAGAGATCGATAAAGATGAGAGAGAAGAAAAAACCAGAAGACGCAGAAAAAAAAAAGAAGAAGTTGTAGTAAACCAAGGCAAGACTCATTCAGAGGAACGTCGCGTTCCATCTGTCCCGCCCCCTTCTCCAACACGCACACGCACACGCACACACACACACACACATATGTATCATCGGTATCGATATGAAATGTAAATATTTGTATGACCGCAAAAACCGCAGAAAAAACGCATCCGTAAGATGCCTTTGAAATGAAATGTGATGTCTGTATGTATCTATCGTCCATCTGTCTTGGTATATGTCTTGGGCAATTCATTTGCTCACAATCTTCAGGAGAATTGGCTATTGCTATTAACTTTTCACTTCTTCCGCTACCAATAAGCAAATCAAGCGATTTGTGCGATTGAGAAGAAAGTAAAGAAAGCTGCTTCAATGAAATTCAATAAATTTACTGAGGCAACTTCACTTGGCTGCCACTTAAAGCTGATAGCTATATTTAAGTCCAGTTACTGATGCCATCCCCTTACCCTCCCTCATCCATGTGGAAGGCTCTTTGTAGGTCAATCGAACAGACCAAGCTCTCTAGGTGGCACAACATGGACGGCTGCTACCAATAAGGGGCATCAATCTACAAGAAGCAATAACAACAATTAGCAAAATATCATTAATATGCCATGTTTAATTCTGTTTGTATTGAGATGAAAAGTTTTTGCTATCAATAATTTTTATTCTATTTGATTTTACTCTACTCTAATTTGAGTTCAAATTGAATCTGATTTGATTCAAGTAATATTCAAAATCTACATACATATTTCTTTTAGTCAAATTTTTATATTTTTTATAAAAATCGAATATTTAAAGTGTAATGTCAATTACAATTCAATTGTCATAACAATTGAAAAAAAGACTTTAAAAAAGCATTAAAAAAAATTACTCATCTGCATAATAATCGGGATTTAAATCATTAAAATAGTTACTTAGAAGTCGTTGAGAAACTCATATACTTGAAAAAATCGTGAATCAGGGAACTATAACTATTCCCATAAATCAGTACAAAGAACTACGCCCTTGGCCAGCAGCAGTTGGCTAACAAACGAGTCGAGAGTGATGTGAAGAACTGGCAATCGGGGTCGAGTTTATTAATGAAATTAAACCCTTACTTTACCAATACTTTCCTTACGTTTCATTGCCTTTTTTCCTGGCTGTTTTTATACCATACACCCATAGGGTGAAAATGGTATATTAAAGTCGCTAAAATGTATGTAACAGGCAGAAGGAAGCTTTTCCGACCCCATAAAGTATATATATTCTTGATCAGCATCAACAGCCGAGACGATCTAGCCATGTCCGTCTGTCCGTCCGTCCGTCCGTCCGTCCGTCCGTTTGTATGAACACCTAGATCTCGGAGACTATAAGAGCTAGAGCCACCAAATTTGGTATGTAGACTCGTGTCATATGTACGCTTATCGAGTTTGTTTCAAATGTTTGCCACGCCCCCTACCGCCCCCGCAAATGATATAAAACCGATTTTCTCAAACACCATAGCAACTAGAGACACAAAATTTGGTATGTATATTCGCTTAGTAAACGCGCACATTTTGTATTTGTAAAATTTTTGCCACGCCCCCTACCGCCCCCGCAAATGAAATAAAACCGATTTTCTCAAACACTATAGCAACTAGAGACACAAAATTTGGTATGTATATTTTCTAAGTAAATGCGCACGTTTTGTATTTGTAAAAATTTTGCCACGCCCCCTACCGCCCCCGCAAATTAAATAAAACCGATTTTCTCAAAAACTATTCTAGCTAGAGACACAAAATTTGGTATGAATATTTGCTTAGTAATTGCGCACATTTTTGATGTGTAAAGATTTTGCCACGCCTCTTTCCGCCCCCCGTAATTTGAAAAAACTCGATTATCTCCCGTAATTTTCAACCTTGTGCAATCAAATTTAGCACACTTAAATTTGATACTAATATCCAGCAAAATACCAAATTTGATCAAAATCGGAATAAAAATAGCCAAGTTATGCATATGAACGTTTTTCCATATGGCCGGAGTTGGCCGTTGGCTGGTGGGGGCGCTAGGGTGCTCGAATGCTTGAGTGAGCGAAATACTAAGATATGCTTCTAAAAAGCATGCAAACAGATTTTTTTTAAATACGAAAATGCATTGGTTATTATAAATTTAAAATATTTGTTTTACTGGTGTATGGTATATCCAAGTCGGCGAGACGACTTACTTACTTCATTTTTTTTAAAACTTGGCAATTGGATTTATTATTAATAACATAAATGCAAATTTCAATGGGAAAATATGTTGAATGAGTGTGTGTGTGTGTGTGTGTGTGTCTAGCCTACTTGGCCATTTGGCCTCGACGCGTGGGCCTGACAGTTAACAAGACGTCGACGACATCTCAATAAACCAGAGCAGATTTAGCGATTGTGCAATGGGTGGCAAGTGGCAAGAATCCGAGAGCTGAGCAAGCTGAGCCCAGCTGTGCCGGCCAGGCTTAGACCTTGCCCAAAACGGTAAATGTTGTACACTGAGTATCCAGTACCCACTAACCATGCACCGCCATGTGGATGTTGGCTGCATGGTTGCACGGTTGTTCAATTACTTGTGTGTGTGCGTGCGTGTGTGTGTGTGTGTGTGTGGGACATTTGGCTGGCTAACATTACACATTACACCGGAGGCCCACATTGACATGCTCTGAATATTATACTGGTCCTCCCTCCACCAATCTACCAACAACAACAGCCTAGCACATCCTCTCGCTCCCCCGATTCCCCCCTTCAACCATCGTCTCTCTGTTTCTCTCAGTGGTGTTGCTTGTATTGTTGCATGCAGCACTTGCAGCAGCAGCAGCAGCAGCCCGTTGCCAAGTGGCTTGAGAATGGCATTTTGATTTATTGGCTTGTTTCAGAGTTCCGATTATGCAATCGCAAATCGCAAACTATAAAATGCAGGCAAACAGCCAACCAACCAGCCAGGCGCAATAAATTCTCAAAATGCGATTATTTTTTTGCGTCTTTTTTGCATTTGTTTTTGTTTAGTTTTGGTTTTTTGTGTTTTTTTTTTTTTTTGAGCCCAATGAATTTTTTCCCACAATTTGCAAACAATAATGAAAACAAGCTGCTTGCAGACTGACTGGCTGGCTGGCTAATTAAATCAAATAAGCCGAGACTAAGCGCATTAAAAATGCACCAAACAGCATATAGAAAAACAAAATCAGGAAAATCCAAACAAAAAAAAAAAACAAAAAAATCAGGCAATCAGAGGAAATACTTTCAGTTTCACATTTAACACGCCGAAATTTGAATACTCTGTTTTGCTGGCCTACAAAATTTTCACCATCGACTCTTAAATAATGATTAATAATAATATTATTATTATTTTTAACTTAATTTCAATTCAGCTTATTGCATATTTTCTTATGTTTTAATTATCGTCGTTATAAGAATATAATAAAAATTGTGAGAAATTTGGATCAAGACTTTTAAAAAATTTTCATCGCTTTTTTTTATTAAATTACATTTTATAAGTATTTGTATATTCTATGCAATTTGAAGTCAAATGCTTGGATATAAAACTCTCAAATATTCATCATGTCTAATAATTAATAATTTTATATTGAAATAGATATGATTTTGTTTAACTAAAATTTCATACGCCATGTGGTACATAATTTTCCTACTATGGAAATTGTTTGATTAATTTGGTTTAATTAACAAATTTTATGATTAAAAATAAAATTAAAAATGTAAAAAGTTGATTTATTATTTTAAAACTGTTTAAATATTTATTTATGTATGGAAAATTAAAATTTCGAATTTTTACAATAACTATTATTGTAAAGTTATAAATAAATAAACTACATATTATAAAATATGATTATATTTAATTCATGATCAAGATAAATTAGATTCTGACTGTAATATCACTTTGAGTATGAAAAACTGTCAGGGAATTAGGGTCAAGACTGATTTTATTATGCCAAGTGTGTGACGATCTCAGAAATTTATGGGCATAGTTATACATACATATATATATTACTTTATGTAAACGAATATTAGTGTATTATTTGTATAAAAAAAAATATGTCATAAATGTTATGTAGATTTCATGCCCAATTTAATTGCAAATCATTTTGCATTGGATCAAATTTTTCATGTGCCAGAGCGGTTAAGATAAATGTGATATTCATTTGATTTGAACACAATTCGAGCATGTTTTTTTTTTGCCATTTATAAACGTTTATCTTGATTTCTATAACTAATTCAGCATTTTTGACTGGGTTTTGTGATAAAATAACAAATGTTCAATGTTCGGTTTTACCCATTGTGCAAAAAAAAAAAGGTATTGTGGCAGCATATAGTAAGCAAGCTGCATGCCACAAGTGGTCAAAAAAACCCTGTGTGTATGTGTGTGCGTGTGTGTTTCAGCCTGCCGGCCGGCAACGACCGATAACAAATGGCAACAGAAATATGGTCAGAGCAAAAGCAGCAACAAAACTTGGCAACAAAAAGTCAGCCAATTAAGGCCAATTTAGTTGCAGCAATGCCGCGCACTGCGGCGACACAAAGACAACAACAGAAAAAATAATAATAATAATCAGTGTAAAAAGAAAAACAACTGCAACACACACACACACACAGTGTCTCAGCATGCAAATGAGAGCAACCAAAAGTAACTTGATACACATTTGCTTGCAAAAGCAACTACAACAAATGCAACAACAACAACTTCAACATCAGCTGCAACGATGACAAAAAAAAACAAATTTTTGCCACATTTTATATTTAATACCCTTTGCTAACACAAATCGAATAGTTTTAAAGAACTAACAACTATTGATTAAACAAGTATATGATAATTTTATATGGAAAACATAGTATATGTTTTATTTTTGATTCCCATTAAGCAGGAATGCAATATTGTTATTAAAAAAAAAAACTAAAACTAGTTGGAAATTACAACTAGAAAAGCATACATAGCTTACAATCTTTCAGAAAGTTTCTTTTAAAAAGAATTATTCAAGATATCTAGGGAGAGTATTAACGATTTGTCATAGAAGTAAATTGGTTATGAGCCCTATGGTTGCTTTTTATACCCTGTATATCCACAAAATATAGTAGCTAGGTATATTAGAACTAAGAGCACATTGAAGGACTTGCAAGTACTTTTAGTTCTACTATCTTTAGAGAAAAGATATTAACGTTAAAGACCCGTTTATAAAAAGGTCATGTTTACGACTGAAATATATACATATTAGTATAATAATAAGTCTAAACTCTAAAATGTATATATGTACATATTTAGCCAGCTTTAAGCTAAATATAATAATGAAGAAACTAAAGCATACTTATAATGAAATCTGAAGACATTATAGATAATAAATTTCAAATCTAAACGTATCAACCTAAAAAGGATCCCTTAATATAATGAAAATGAAAGTAAATCTTAAATCTTGCATAAGTTCTTTATCAATTAAGGGGTAACCCTATGTCGATTTTCCAGTTTAAAATGTAAGATTTTTGTTTTAAGTATCTTTTGAGGGGACTGTGAGAAAATTTGCAAAAAAAAAAAAAATTAAATGGGAAAAAGAAACCAAAACAGAAAACTTTGATGTAGTGGTGTGTGAGATGGGGAAAAGGGGTGACGGCCATGGAGGGGTGTGTATGCATTTGGGTGACTAGTTCTCTATCAACTCTGATTTCGTTAACAATTCTAAAGTCTTACAACAACAGACCAGCCAAAGGCAACAACAACAAGTGTGTCAGGTAAGCAGCATCAAGTGCAATTGCAGAGAAATCTTTATTTTTCAATAACAAATAGAAGAAAAAAAAACATAATACAAACGAAAGAGGAAAAACAAAAACGAAACAAGACGCTTTTGACCAGATCTACTATAGATCCCTTTCCCCTACCTCTTCCTATTCGGTTTGTCTATGTCTCCCTCTTTCTTAGGCATTGTTTGTTGAAGGCGGAGCGCGACTTTGATGCTGAATAAACACAACTATAAAGAGGTTGTCAGAGGGAGCGTGAGAAGGGGGTGTGGCAGTGGTGGGACCCACATACATATATATATATAGTTTTTCTTTTTGGCTTTAGGCCCACATTAAAGCCAAGTGCCATGACCTTTTTGCGTTACAATTTCAAATTGAAGCGGACCTAATTGCGGCGGCCAGAGCTCAGAAAGACCAGAAAGTCACGCGCTGTTGGTGTTAAAAGACAACAAGAGTGCATTATCTATCAAATCAATTGAACTACATACACTCACATACACACACACACACACACACACGCACACACACACTCACCCACACACACACCTAAGTACTGCTGCAGGTGGCTGTTTTCAACCCGGTTTTTTTATTTTCTTTATTAAAGTTGCAAGAAGAAAACTTTTCGCACACACACAGACTTGTTGTTGTTGTTGTTGTTGCTGCTGTTCACTTTCTTCTTCTGGTTGCTGCGTCGAGTGGACAGTTAGCCGCAGTAGCAACAGCATCCATCACAATCTGGCCCTCTCTTTCTAACTATATAAGACTCACCTGTCAAGTAAATTAAACGTACTGCCGCATATATATATATACATGTGTACATATATGCATATGTATGTAAGTTTATATGTACATACATATATCACTTTCAATTGCAATTTGTTTCTTGCCTTCTAACCCGGCAAAAAATACAACATTAAAAAAAGCAACAAAAAAAAAAAAACAAACAAATTTCAAATAAACTCACTTTTGACTCTCACACTTGCTCAAATATTTATTTAAATATTCTAGCGCCCGCTAAAATGCTGCTTCGGTTTATCGTTTTTATTTATGTTTTTCTTTTTTTTTTCTTAGAAGGTTGGCCTCGTTTTATTTACTTTTTATTTAGATTAGTAAGCTTTACACAAAATATATTCAAATTATTTTGAATAATTCTTTGATAACAATAACAACAACAAAAATAACAACTGGGAATTCGACCTATTCGTGCGCCTTTAGTAGGAAAAAGTTTGCTGGCTAGTGTGACCAGATTTCGATAACCCACAAAATATCATAATTACCCATTTTATCAATGACACCCTCAGTGGCTCCATCTATCGATAAGCAAATCGATTAAAAATCGACCACCACTACATTTCAAAAAAAATTCCCACCTCCCAACCCACTCACACACACACACAATCTAAGAGATTTAGTGAACAAAGTGAAGGGGTAACAAAAAAAAATATGTTAAAATCGGAGGTACAACACCAATTTTGGATTACCAAAAAGGCTGTTCAGCGGAAGCTAGGATCCAAGGAGGATAAACATATTATTAAATCCGATGCCGAGCTTGATGCCAAAATCGAGGTGTTTAAATCAATATCGGAAACCACCCTAAAACTATGCAAAATAATTGACCAATATCAAGAGCGCTTGTGCATTTTATCGCAAGAGGAGTGTGTTTTTGGGCGCTTCCTGAAAGAGGCGGGTAAACGGAGCAAAACAACGGGCAATAGCATCACCCATACGGGTAAGGCTATGTCCTTTGCCGGACAGCAGCGTATGTGCGTACGTGTGCCGCTGTTGCGATTACAGCACGAGGTCGATGTCTATCGCTGTCGTGCAGTGAAAGATACGGAAATCACACTGCAGGCCATGGAAAAGGAACGCACCGAATATAGAGCAGCCCTCTGTTGGATGAAATCCGCCAGCCAAGAGCTAGATCCGGATACGGGCAAAGGACTAGATAAATTCCGTACAGCCCAGGCTCATGTCCGAGCGGCCAAGCACAATTTTGATGGCTACTCTATGGACTCCATACAGAAGGTTATTTCTCTCCCTTAAAAACAAAAATTATTCTTATCCACTTGTAATATTATCTTTCCAGATTGATTTACTGGCTGCCGCCCGCTGCAATATGTATTCCCATGCCCTGGTCGCCTATGTGGCTGAACTGAAAAATTTTGCCCAGAAGGCAGCCTCCACATTTCAGAGCATTTCGAATGCTTTGATTGTCAAGCCAAAATATGATTTTTGTGTGCTAAAGGAGCTGTCCCAGAACGAAGGAGTGCTGCCTGCCGATGGAGAGGGCGGGCCAGAGGCAACAGCAGCTGCTGCTCCAATCGAAACAGTTGATAAGGATCAATCTCTGTTCTTTGCGGTTAGGCACCTCCATTGCAAAAATAACTCCCAAAAAATAATGAATATATTAATTTTTCAGAGTGAATATCAGGATAAGCCCGAAAGTGAAAGCGTTGAATCTAATTCTCAGGCCGAACCATTATTATCTGCTCATCCAGCATGTGGCGATAATGAATCTTTGCTCATTGAACTATCCAAGCAGCTAGAGGAAAGTCCTCTTATTGATTCATTGCACGGTGCGGCGGAGGAGGGGGAAGAGGATCAACAGCAACGAGAGGGTATCAACCAGAAATTCTGGTCTCGCATGTTTAGTCAGCCGCCACCGTCCCCCATGCCAGCAGCAACAAGTCAGAAGACGTTGGATACTTCATCATCATCATCATCAGCAGCAGCAGCAGCAGCTAATCCTGCCAAATCCCAATCGATAACAGCCAATAACAATCCATGGTTAGAGCTCTTTGCCGATCTTGATCCATTGGCGAATCCCCAGGCATTTGATTTGAAATTGAGTGGCGGACGCAGTGTCGCCGAACAGACATAAGATAAAGATGAACCCCTGATGACCACCACCAGATGGCGATGGAGACGAGTGCTCCACATTTAGTTAGTTTAAAAATGTAGAGGAATCTTTGTATGTAACTTTTCGCTAAACGTTCAAAAAACTTTTTATGTTTTATTTAAATAAAATTTATATATGGGACACAGCAGCTAAACGAGGAGAAGGTGAAGAAGGGGGATTAGGGATAGAAGAGGATGGCGACGGGAGAATGGGAAATTACGTGGTTTATGGTTGGTGTATGCTATGAAAACTCATTTAACAGCCGCTTGTGCCTCCTTTTTGGAGTTCACCAGTTCGACCAATTCTTTAACGCGACGCAAGCAATCCTTTTTACTGCGATTAGGTATGCATGAGGCAATGCGATCCCAACGATCGGGCGTAGTTGTTGGATAAGTTTTAATGGCCTGCTCTAACAGAGCTTGCTCCTCCTTGGTCCAGGTTTTGGATGCTCCAGTCGATGTAATGGAAGTAGCAGAGCCAGTTCCATTAACGTTAGCAGAAATGGGCTGGGAATTTGCTGCTGATGTGGGTGCTGCTGTTCCAGTGCCATTCTGTTTGATATTACCACCATTTTCTTTAATATTCTCCTTACTATCCGATGATGAATTTCTTTTCAACGTTTTTGTCGCTGTCGTCTTCGTCGTCGTCGTTGTTGTTGTTGTCGTTGCATCCTCACCTAAGGTGATGTCATTGGACGTCTGCACTTCCTTTTTAGACTTCTCAAAACTGGCAAAGGCTGCATCATTGGCATGAGTTTTGAGTGAACTTTTTGAATGATCACTATTCTGCAGCGCCTTGGCTTTATTTAAGACATCACGAGCTGTTACCAGGCCACCGCCCGATGAAGCGCCGCCATGTTGATTGATAAATGTCGCTATCACATCCCAACGCTGAGCAGTGCCAGCTGGGAATAGATTCACTGCCTTAATAAGCAATTGAACATTCTCATTGCTCCACAATTCACCGACCTTTTTCACTTCTTTAATGCCACCACCGGCTCCCTTCAATGTGGCATTATTAACGCTAGCCGCCGATTTCTTTTGCTGAGCCTGAGTCAGTTCCTCCAATTCAGTGGCGATTTTCTGCTCAGCCGTCTGTATGGCGGCTACAAATGATTCCCGTCCCTTTGTTTCCATAGCCTTGTTCAGTGCCTGCAGTTCGGCCAATGAGAAGGTCTCGCATATTTTTTCTGTACCCTCCATATGCTTTAGCTGATCCTTCTCATTTTTGGCATAATATTTGCAGTCCTTGACCTTGTCACGCAACGTTTTTCGCTCCTTTTTGAGAACTTTTTTTTGCTGCTCGCGTTCAATGCGGATTTGTTCGATGCGTTTTTGTTCGGCCTTCTCGGCCCGCTCCTTAGCCATGGCGGCCTCACGCACAGCCCGCTCCTGTTCGGCCTTTTGGGCCTGGACGGCATCCATTTTGGCTCGCTTGGCGGCCGCCTTGCGATCCTTTTCCTCTTGCTTAAACCTCTGGATACGCTTGTCATTGTTGTAGGCCAAATCGACGAGTGCTCGGATGCGTGTCATTTCCTCTTTTTTACGCTTTATGCGTGCCGCTTTATTCTCCTTTTCAATCCAACGCCGCTCATCACGATCTTGACCCTTCTCTTTGTCCTCTTCGTCCATGTAGCTGAATTCACGCCACGATTTAAAGTCGTACCAAAAATTATAGAAACGTTCGACCTCCTCGCGCTTGGCATTCTCCTCACCAAAAGATGGAACATTTGGCTTTTCGCTCCAACGAGCATTGAGATGGAAATACTTATTGAAGGCAGCATAGAAATCGTTGTCAATATCTGTTTGTGTGGGGAAGGCATCATCGAATTCCGGATCAACCGAGTCAAAGCTACGGCGACTTTTCGGAGTACCTAATTACCGCAAAAAAAAGAGAAAAAAAAAAAAACTATTACATTTGTATCTTGGAATGAAAGAGGATTCTCCTCTTACCCAATATTTCGTATGCCTTTGTTATGCAAGTAAAGTAGTCATCATCCGTTATGACTTCCTCTCCCTTTGCTTTTCGTTTGTCCGGATGATGCTGCAGCACCATGCGTCTGTAGGCTCGGCGTATATCGTCATCAGTGGCTTCAAATCTACAAAAACCAGTGGGAGAATATTATATATACAAATTGCTCTCCGTCTCTCTCTCTCTTTGTCTTTGTCTTATATTCTCTGCCGCATGTGCGTGTTGGTCTTGCCCTGTGCTCTCGTTCTAGCACGTGCTCCACACAAAAAAAGAGAGGAAAACTTACCTCAAATTACCACATCCCAATACACTATAATGATCCTGCTCCTTCCACTCTTTGGGATCGAGGGATTTGAGGTATTTAATATCGACTTCTTCACCAGCTCCATTCAATAGCAATTTCTCATCGGATTCGCTACGTTCCACGCCGCCTGGCGCGATTTTGCTACGGCGGGCATTGAAATATGCAAAGCCAACGCGCTCGATTCGATGACGCGCGACCTTGAGCGGTAACTCCAATTCCAGGCTATTAGTCATGACCACCAGCAAAATGCAAATGCTAACACTAACTGACACTTCGTTATTAGCCCACTTAAAGATTACATAAAGCCACACTTCTCTTCACTGAAGACGGTTCAGTTCAACAAACAAATAATAAGAAAAGGCAAATGCACAAAAATTAATATTCACTCGCTCTCACACTCTGTGCCTGGCTAGCTCACTCACCACCACCGCATGTGCTAAGGTCTTCTGATTTCAGGGTTGCCGCTGTCACCGAATATATGAAATACTCGAAAATTTTATACAACATAAAATTGTTCAAAAATAATAAAGTCTAACTACTAATGCAATGGCATGCTAGATACAAATTACAAAATCAGGATATGACATTGCACTGCTGAAAAGTTTGTATTTGTTTTATACATTTTATACTGATTTTCAAACGATAGGCAGAATATTCGCGCAGTCGACAGTGTTGCCGAAGCAAAAATAGCTAGATTTAAAGCCAAAAATATGCTAAAAATTATGTGGAAAATGCACAAACTAGTTGCTATTAAGTTTAGATTTTATATTTAAGTTTAGATTTTAGACAACGGAAATTGAAATACTATAAAACGCAAAAATAAAAAAAAATTAAAAATACCTAAATTAAGAAGGAACATGATTTATTATTTGATATAACTCTATTAGCAAGTTATTAAATGTGGTTTAAAACACCAATAAAACCAATATATTGCATCACTTCCCCAACTTGTCCTCAGGTTTTGCAAAAATTTTGTTTGAATATATTAAGACCAATTAGTTAATTACAAGTTCGAATATCTTTGTAAAAAAAGACAAAGATATTCGAACTTGTAATTAACTCAGATTTATGGCTAATAGCTTTAAAAAAAAGTTGCCAATTTAATTTTAAAAACTGCTAGCTGAATATATTTTGACATTTTTATCGCAATAACAAAAAAAAAAAAAACAGCGAATAAAACCAATGAGTTAATTACAAGTTCAAATATCTTTGTAAAGAAAGACAAAAAGAAAAGAAACAATTTTTTTTTAGACATTTTTCTTTTCTTTTTGTCTTTCTTTACAAAGATATTCGAACTTGTAATTAACTCAGATTTATGGCTAATAGCTTTAAAAAAAGTTGCCAATTTAGTTTTAAAAACTGCTAGATCTAGTAATATAATTGCTAAACTGGCAGCACTGCTAACGATGGCCTTGGTCGGTAGGTGAGTGAGTGATAAGACGACTAGACCTGTCACGGAAGCGAAAATGCTACAAAGCATCCCAATCTCAATTAAATATGAATCAATCTCATGAGAAGAACAGCAGCAGCGACGGCACAAGTTCCATGGGCTCGACGCCAATCGCCACAATCACTGCCCCTCCCACTCCCACTCCCAATGCTGTTGTTGTGGCCACTGGCACGGGCGATGGCGACGGAGAGAGCAATCATCGTCACGATGTCAGCGACACTTTCTACACTAGTCAACGGAAAAAGGGCAGCAGCCACGTATTCCGTGTACGTCTAGACACCACGGGATTCACACTGCAGCGGGAGTCGCCCACCGGTACCACCATTAAGGAGCAAACCGTGAAAATTTGCGATATTGTTGGAGCAAGATGTATGCGGCTAAAAAAGACCCGTCGCCTGGCTATGGTCAATGCCTGCGCCTGCAGCAGCGGGAATCCCAATTCGCCGGCGAATTCGGCAACCAGCCGTAGCAACAATCGTAACAATGGGGCCACACCGAGCAAGTGCAGCACTGCCAGCAAGGAGGAATACGCCTGTGATGGCGATGTCAGTGCATATCTCTATGTCTTTGCCTATGTCCTGAAAAAGAAAAGTTTGCGTAGCGAACTTCATAGAGAGCGCACGGTATTGACTCTGCGCTTCCGCTCCTTTGACTCCTTCGAGGATAATATGCGGGAAGCAGATCGATGGTATCGCGCTTTGCGCTGGCAATTGCATCAAACGCTTGAGGATATTTTTGTGGATCGCACCAGTGAAGAGCGTCGTCGTCGGGTTTTAGTGCTGCTTAATCCCAAATCCGGATCGGGCAACGGCCGTGAAGTCTTTAATATGCATGTCTCTCCAGTGTTGAATGAGGCTGAAGTGCCTTATGATCTGTATGTAACGAAACATTCCAATTTTGCCAGTGAACTGATGAGCACACGTCGGCTGGATGCCTGGTGCTGTGTGGTGGCTGTCGGAGGTGATGGACTCTTCCATGAGATTGTTAATGGTCTGATGCAGCGTGAGGATTGGGATCGAGTGCTGCCCAATATAGCTTTGGGCATTATCCCGTGCGGTTCGGGCAATGGTCTAGCCCGCTCCATAGCCCATGGATACAAGTAAGTAACTCGACGGAAAAGGATGACAATCTTTTATTAATACTTCTTGGTTTCTTCAAACAGCGAGCCCTATTTTAGTAAGCCAGTGCTGGGTGCTGCTTTGACCGTCATCAGTGGACGCAGTTCCCCCATGGATGTGGTACGGGTTCAGCTGAAGGAACGCTCCGTTTACTCTTTTCTGTCCATTGGCTGGGGCTTCATCTCAGATGTGGACATTGAGAGCGAACGCCTACGCATGTTTGGCTATCAACGCTTTACCATTTGGACGCTTTATCGTCTGGCAAATCTGCGAACTTATAATGGACGAGTTAGCTATTTGCCAAGCCATTCCACGGGTCATGGAGTTGGAATGGAGGAGCCAACACTGAGGATGCTGCAATCCAGTCGCAGTTATAATACGACCCTCAATAAGCAACAGTTGTTAAATGTGCCAGCAAGCTTTCATCATTCCGTTGAGTGTTTGCCATCAGAATTCGCCGATGTCATTTCGCTGGAGACCTCCATCAATCAATCCTTTCGTTCACGCTGCGATAGTTGGCTATCGGGGGGATCGCGACGTAGTTACTATTATTCCATATCAGAGAGCATCTATCATAGTTTAGCCGATGAGAGTGATTTGGCCCAACAGTCACAGATTTATGCGGCATCATCTTATTTGGAAAATCGTCCGCAGAATTTCGGCCCATCCAGCAGTTTACCGGATCTGGATCAACCGCTGTCCCCAGACGATGGTTGGCAGGTCGAGGAAGGTGAATTCATAATGATGCATGCTGTCTATCAAACGCATCTGGGTATCGATTGCCATTTTGCTCCCAAGGCCCAAATGAACGATGGCACCATTCACCTCATTCTGATACGCGGTGGCATAAGTCGTCCCCATTTATTGAGCTTTCTCTACAACATGAGCTCCGGCACACATTTGCCCGAGGTGAATAATCAGTATGTCAAGGTTCTGCCCGTAAAAGCCTTTCGTTTGGAACCCCATGATAATCATGGCATCATCACTATCGATGGTGAGCGCGTTGAATTTGGCCCACTGCAGGCGGAAGTCTTGCCGGGCATAGCCCGTGTCATGGTGCCCAAGTAGGAGTAATCAAAAGGAACAATTTTCAATCAACGACCTAGATAGACCAACACATAAACATTCGAGCAATATTTAATCTCTATAGAAGAAAGGAAAGAAGAATCTGAATCGAAACTTGGAATCTCTGCATTTGTATATGTAGTTATTACTCATTTTGTTATTGGGTACTTAGGTTAGATAACCACTGAACGAGTTGTGTGTATTCTTTTATATAATTTTTATCAGTTTTGTCTTGTTAACATTTATAAATTTATTAAAAGTTATTAACAAAATATCATAACGATATAAACCCAATTTAAACTGTATTTATAAAGATAACGGTCTATATATTGCCACTCATTGGAATTAGTTGGTGCCAGTGTTATTACTTTAGCAATTTAGTTGCTAGTTCTAGCTACTTTTAAACTTCAAGATTTTTCTTTAGCATTAGTACTTTGGATTAGCACAATTGTTTATTTTTAAAAAAGCCCGATGCTTTTAAATATAAGTACTTTAATTTGAATTTCTTTTTTTCCTTACAGTATATACGTATATGTATAATATATATGTACTTTTAATAATCGAAAATTCATATAGTCTCACAATATTGTGTGTTCATATAGTTTTTAGCAATTTTATCTTTAAAGATCTGGCAGCACTGATTGGAACTAGCTCATAAAAAAGCTTGAATCCAATGCAGAGGGCTCTTAAACAAAATACTGCGTAGCAAAGTTCCAAAAATTGACTCGCACAGTTTTTAATTTGTAGAACAGTTCCAAAAAAAAAAAACAACAAAAAATAACAGGCTTTGTGCAGTTGGCGAATATCGAGATCAAAACAGAGAACGAAATCAGAAGCAATATGTCATCCGAGGAGTTGGCACCAGTAAACGAACTTGATCTAAAGGATCTGAAGGAGCGAATGAAACTAATTGTCGATGCAGACCCTACTCAATACCATAATGATTTCTCCTTGAGGCGCTATTTGAGGGCTTTTAAGACGACAGATGCCGCATTCCAAGTAAGTTGACGGCGTCATCGTCGGCCCACGCCAAGAAAAAGTAATAGCAAAATCTCTGATTCCTAATCCCCCGCCTCTGCTGTTCTGCTGCTTTAGGCCATATTGAAGACAAACAAATGGCGCGAAACATATGGCGTGGCCAAGCTGGGGGAGATGGATCGAAGCGGTCTAGAGGGCAAGGCTCGGGTATTGCGTCATCGTGATTGCATTGGCCGTCCAGTAATCTATATTCCAGCTAAAAACCACAATGCTTCTGCACGTGACATTGATGAGCTGACTCGCTTTATAGTTTACAATCTGGAGGAGGCTTGCAAAAAGTGTTTTGAAGAGGTAACCGATCGGTTATGCATTGTCTTTGACCTGTCCGACTTTAGTACTTCGTGCATGGACTATCAGCTGGTGCAGAACCTCATTTGGCTACTGAGCAAGCATTTTCCGGAACGTCTTGGCATTTGTTTAATCATCAATTCACCAGGACTGTTTTCCACCATTTGGCCAGCAATCCGTGTACTATTAGACGATAACACCGCCAAGAAGGTCAAATTTGTTGGCGATGAAGTGGAGCTATGTCAATATCTTATACCAGACATTCTTCCAACCGATATGTAAGCCAAATCGGGCCAAAGATTAAGCTTGACGACGCTTCGTTCCAATTTAGTCATAGACATATCTCGCAAGAATGAGAAAACAATACCAGTACCTAAATGGGCCGAACCCAGATGCATACCGAATAACATAAAGAGGACGCTTTTAGCATGTACTCTCTCTATATATGTTCTATATATATATTGATGTATTTAATGATTGTTGATTGTAAAAATGAACATTGTATTTTATTGAACAAATCTGTTAGTACGATGTTGACTATTTTAGATAAATGCTTATCTATTGCCCGACCCATATTTATATTGTATATACCAATATATATATATATATATATATATACATATATACATAAATATTGATATCTGTATACGTGTCTATGTGTATATAAAATAAAGTTGTAAAACGAAACCACACAAATGTAATGACACATTAATTGCTTTACTTTAAGGGAAAGCCGAGTCACTCGGTCGAGGAAAGCATAACTTGCTGATAGTGACTCTAATTATAGAGAGCTTATCGCTTGGCACAAACTGATAAAAATCAGAAATTTGAACAGGTGTCAAGACCTAGTATGAATTCAAAATATTGAACCGCTACATTTGGATATTGCAACCGTTAGGTTGTTGCAGCAATAGTGTTGCTAATTTAGCTTTAAATTCTAGCAGGCATATCCCCACTGAGCTTTTGTAATATAATTTGGACTGTCAGTCAAAGGACTTGCAGCTTGTGCTCAGGTCTATTATTGATACTTTAACTTATATTGTAAGGAATCAAATTTAATTGTTTAAATGAAATCTAACTTAACTTACGATTAACAAGTTTAAATTAATGGTAGCAATGTTCAAACAAACAGTCGAGCATTGTTTAACTTTGCTATTGTTGATAAGCAAAATTTAAATATCCTATTCCATCCTATGGGTGCAGGGTATAGCTCAATCCATATTTGTATTCACATATATCCACTAGAAAAAAAACAACAAAACTAGCCTTTTTGCTCTGGGCATCTCTGTAGCTAATTTGTCTTGCCCTTTAAGTATCTAACAGTATGGCAACACTGGCGCTCCGTTATCACTTTTTATAAATGAAATCCAATTCAGTGAGTGATAAGGGAAGTCCAAATCCAGCACTATGAAATTGCCACCCAGCGAGATGGATAAGCAGCCAATTGACTTGCGGACCCAAATACTACAATATCAGTAACAATTCAAGCGTGCTACGACAAACATGTCGCCACCAGAAACAGATACAACAACAACAACAATAAGAACGACAACAGAAGCTACAGCTTATATTGCAGCATTGGATGTTGGAACCACTAGCGTGAGATGTTTTATATTGGACGAGAAATGTGCGGTCAAAGGGTCATCAACAGATGCTGTAAGCTAGCTAATAACTGCTATTGTTAATTTTCTTTATTAATTGTTATTAAATTCTCTTCTAGGTGGAGCTGTTAAATCCCAAACCGGGTTTCTTTGAAATAGAACCTGAATGCTTGTGGCGTAAAGTTGTAAAAGTTATAAAGGAAGCCATAAGAGGTAAAGAGAGTCCTCCATATAATAATAAATAAAACTTGTTTGTATTTTGTGTAGATGCTAAGCTGTTGCCCTCACAAATTACCTGCCTCACCATATCGACACAACGTTGCACATTTCTTACTTGGAATCACAAAACAAATGAGTACTATCATAACTTCATCACCTGGAAGGATTTGCGAGCCGATGAACTCGTCGAACAATGGAATTCCGGTTGCATGAAGCGTACAATGAATAGTTTCTTCTATGGCCTTTATTTGGCCACCAGAAATTCTCGTTTTCTGGCCGGAAGTATGCTCAAATTGATGAATGGTCAGGTTACACCGCGATTACTCTACGAGATTGCCAACAATAAACGCCTGCAGAAAGCTCTCCGAGAGAATACAGTGCGTCTGGAGTTGCTGGACTCGTGGCTTTTATACAAATTGCGTTCCGGTGGTCATGCTGTCCAGCAAACAGAAAATAT